>JAMQGS010000001.1:21484772-22132045 GCA_028455905.1 Neoseiulus californicus
AATCCGTCGGATGAATCCGCGCATTCCTCCACCGAGACGAGATTTCGTATTGAGCCGAGCTTGTCGTCGTCGTCGTCGTCATCATCGTCGCTCTCTCTGTAATCAAGCTTTGACGTTTTTCCACAGCGTTCCCTCGATGCTGCTCGTCCAGTTCAGCAACACCGAATTTTCCGTTGGCCGCAGATTATTATTAAACTATAAGTAGCGCCACGGAAGAAACACTCAGCCTAGTCTAGAGATACATGAATCCGTTGCGCAACTTGGCAACTCGAGAGCCGGGATGTTGGCAGGCGTGCACAAGCTGCCGCCGTTGAGTGCAAAAACGCAGCATTTCATTAAGAGTGCGGTGTTGAACACGAGACGAACATGGTCCAGTCGCAATCAAACACCGCACATTGTTTAGGTTTGAGGGAGCGTGGAGTTTTTACATCGAGAACCGAGGCCGCCATCCGCCGAGCGGGCGCCTCCTCTTTTTGTCCTGCTTTCCGAGTTGTTGGTTTTCTCCTGCTCGTTCTTATTCTTCACCTTAGTCTCCTCTACGCGATTTTTCTGTAATTTTTTTTTGTCGTCCGTGCAACTCATGCCTGGACGCCCAAGTGCCTGTTTTCCGGCAGTGCTGCTCCTCGTGCGCCTTCTGTTCTCGCAGAAGAACACCCCGCCGGGTGCTATCGTTACTTTTATCGCCACGCCATGTCATCGACAGCAGCGCCGGAACAGCTATTTTTAAGCATGGTCGGACGGCCGACACGCGGACACGGCGAACCAGCTTCTTTTCTTCCCGGTTCGGCAGCACCGTCGTCCCATGTCGTCTTCCTGTTTCCCCGTTGCCGCAAAGCGTGCCCTGTTCTCCGATCCCGCCGCTCGATAGGAGGCACACTGATAATAATAACAATAATGAACAACATGTGTTCCATCCAGCGCGTCGCCCGAAAGAGTTTCGATTTGGAACAGATAGAAATCTGGGTGAAGAGGCTCACCACGAGGCGCAGGAGGCGGGAATAAGATTCGCGTCTCGTTCCGAGAGATGCGCGAGCAGCAAAAATACATTGCCGCGTGGAGAATAGCAGCATCCAGCCGCAACGAGAAGTCAATTCCCCAATGTTCCGCTCTTCTGACTCCATTGAGGAAATGCTTCATCTGATTCCAAATGATTGCGGGTTGGTGTTGATTTTTGAGATAACGAACGGATCGTTATAATTTGTTGCGCCCCTCGAGGGTTTGCGCGGTTGTCGGTGTCCATCACCGCACGGAGGGGGAATGCATCGAGACGAGTTGATAACGGGGGAGCTTGGCATTTGTCCCGCTCCGAGCTGCGGTGACATACATGCATTCAAGTATGCGAAAATGAAGCATGAGGAGAAGATGCAAAAATCGGAGTCCATGAAGAAGAAAACTCGGGGGAAACAACCGAAAAATAGCCTCGTCAGTCTCTGTTGCCCCCCAAGAAAAAGAGGGGCATCATTGAATTGCGGGAGTTAGCCCTTGAGTGGGAAAAGTAGGAATTCTTTACTTGCCAAAAGAATCGGAGCGAGTTTTCTTGATACAGCCCGCGCTGCTTCAGCCTGAGACGACACCATGCAATGTTGTTTCGGGTGACTTATCTCTGGCGGAATATGTCTGATCAAGTCTGGAATTTGCATTTTTGTAGAATAATTCTCCAGATTCGCAGTGTCGTTCCCTCCGCCTTTCCCGGCGGCATCCATTTCCTGGTCTCTTCATTGGCGATCACCCAAAGGACTCGACGACCGAGTCGCTTTTTCCTTTTTTTGCCCCCTCCGACCCCCGGACTCCCACCCCATCCGCACGAGTCGCTGAAATCCAGGAGAAGCGCCAAGGGGTCTGACTGATTGTCGCGTGGCTGCGAGCGGGCCGTCGAAATGCCGTGAAAGGGAGGGACACTGACCATGTCAAGTTTGCGTCGGGGGCGGCAGCGGTGGCGGCGCCAACTCTGGGTTTTGCTGCAAACTTCCGTCAGCCTTTATTCTCCTCGACAGAGGCGACGACGACAAGCCCAGTTGTCCGCATATAGTGGTGCCGGTGGCGCGTCCGCTCCCAGTGATGATGCAGTGCGGCCAAGAGAAAAGATTGCAGCATAGCGAAAAAATGGCACTATGAAGAGTCTATGCTTCTGTCGGTCGGTCGAGCGGGCGCTCGCCTTGGCCTCAACAGGCAGCGACCTGGTTTCTAACGTTACAATGTCCCGACGACGATGAGCAAGCCTTCCGGTCTCCTCCGTTGTGCTCCCGCTGTTGCTCCTACCGGACGACAGCAGCAGCAACAACAACAACAACAAGGACGGCGACGACAACGACGAATTCCCTCGCCTCCTCCCGCTCTTCCTCCGCCACGACGACGTTGTTTATCCGCCTCCTTCACGAATAACAACGGGACGGATCCTCCAAAGCGGCAGCAGTGGCAGTAGACTGAGTAGTAGCGGGTGCTGCTGCTGTCGCCGCCGCCGAAGCACCGGCAATAGCAGTAGCAAGCAGACTACAAAACTCTTTTTTGAAAGTTCCGCTGAAAGGACGACATCTGATCCTTCTTCGTCGAATTTCTTCGTCATCTCCGTCCTCGGCCTCCTCATCGTCCTTTTCTTCTCCTTCGCCTTTTCTTCCGCCGTCCCATACACCAACATCATCGTTGACGTCGTCGCCGTCGACGTCATATAAGAGTTCTACAAGATGATAACGACGACAACGTCGAGGATCGGGAAACCGGCTCTCTTCAAAATGGGTTTGGGGCTTCGGTCGCCTCGGAGCATGCCGAGCAGCTCCATTCAGGAGGATCGAAGGTCGAGTCGAGATGGGACGAATGCAAGGATTATTAACTTCGCTGCATCATCAGTACGATTTTCTCATGGACGATAGCAGCAGCTGCAACTTCGGCTTCAAAGTCTTCAAATCATCAAAAGCGCCTGATGTCGGGTCGAGTTGAGCGGACGAGCGAGCAAGCGTGCTCTCGTTCGAACACATTCAAGGCCATCGACTGGCTTATTGTTAACTGCACTAAAGAGTTGCATCACAAGCATCCCCGACGCACCGGGCAACGCCATCAGAGTTCAGTGTGCTGCTGCTGCTGCTGCGGCGGCGGCGATGGCGGCTATCGGCTCTGCAACACTCGCCACTTGCGAACTCTTCCTCGGGGCACGCAGCCGGCTGGGTGGTCGGCAATTACTAAGTTTAATGAGCGGTCGCCTCGCGCCTAAAGTGACCAAAAATGCTCTCCCGCTAATTTTCTCACTATATTTCTTTCTCTCACAGCATGCCTGTACGTTGCTCGGAGGCATTGCGGTGCGCCTCGAGAAAATCGCCGACGGAGGCCACCGCCCGCCGGACGCAAGACCCCGCTAGAGGTCTTGTGCCGCGCGAGAACAAAGCCCGCCGCATTCTGTTGGCAACGTTGCACATGCAGGGAAATCTATTCCTGATCACAAATCAGATCGACTCGGAGACGCGTCCTCCGTAACCTCGAGATGAGGATACGGATCGGGCGGTTTCGTGTCTCGATTGAGTCTTTCTCGGTACATATCACATTTAGCCAAGGTGCTTCGATCTGCGCCACCGCGATTTGATCGCGGGTATGGCCGATTCGTGCGTAACAATCGTCAACGATCGGAAATGGCAGCAAACTAATTAAATGATTCGCTGCCGCAGTCTATTTCACCTGCTCCACCCAAACTTGGAATTAGTTCAGCAGTTAGATCCCGCTGTTCCCGAGCAAGCTCGCAGCGCCGTCAGCTAGAATCCGCTGATGTCGTTTACATTCAGGTGGAGCATCATGATCAACCGCAGCTCCCGCACGCATCGTGCAGCTCCCGCAGAGAATCTCTTTCTGCACTCCCAGCTTTCTCGCTACCTAGGATCGAAATGCATCACGAGATAGCGTCTAGTCGTGAGCGAGAGTATGTTCATGAACTTTGGCTCAATCATTGACATTCTCAGTTTTGAATGACGAAATTTCCTCGAGAGTGAGGAATCGCGAACTGAAGACAGGCGAGGGTTTTTCCACTGCCAGCGTGACTAGTGAGGCGACTGTATCTCGAACAGCATGCGACCAATATCCGCAATTGAGACGACAACAGTACGAGAGGAGTCGCTAGAGGCGATGACAGAGAGTCAGAGCTCTGCTGCTACAGCCATGTTCTCAGGGCGACTCTGGTTCTCTCAATCCGTCCGTCCGTCCGCCCGTCTCAGAGGTTCGATAACTTCAGGCGCCGTTGGCTTCCTTTAATCTCGAGCAAATTTCCTGTTATTAAGCTGCCTTCGCAGCTACAGCTTCGGCCTTTCTGTTGCTACTGGTGATCTGCCAAAGCTGTTCGGGCGAACGGTGCGGCTCTCACTGTCGTCGAGCGAGAGACACGCTTCACGGAATACGGAAAGGTCCCGAAAGGAAATTAGATTTCAACGGAAAAACTCAAAGGCGGCAACACAGGTCCGCCTTGGGTTGGCCGTCCGGTCGGTGGGTCAGTGGACTCGATTGGGCGACCCACGGACGGTGGATGGGTCAGGTATAGCAGCTTGCAACGAACGGATTTGCTTCAATTTGATCCAGTGATTCCGCATCGAAATACCGGAGAGCACAATGGGCTCGCTGCCAATCGATGGAGCTTGACCAGGTTGCTGAAGAAGTCGTCTTTCATTGTAGATAAGATTTGCGTCTCGTCACGATTGCTAACCAAGCAACGAGATTGGTGGTATGAACTCCATTCATCAGCAAAGTTCACCTTCCTTTATATCCGCACTGTTCTCCTTCTCTCGACCCAGCCGATCCTGGCCCGACAATCGCAGGAAGGTTGACACTGGAGCCACAAAGTATTGCTCGTTATCTTATCTTGGGCTTACCACAGCCAAAGTCTCTTCCTGAGTGGCAACATTGACAATGGCGACAGGGGCGCCGGCGCCACCCGAGGAGATTCTCCCGTCTAATTTAGGAAACAATGACTGGCGTAGCCTGTAGCCTCTGAGAGGCAAAATGCTCATTCGTAATAGCAGTGACAATCACCGTTCGTCGGTGTGGTTCGAATTCGTATTCGGAACCGACTCAATTCAAAGTCATCTCCGTGCCCCGGCCGCAGCAAATCGATCCTAGGGGACTTTGAATGACTCGCGATGAAGTGACAGAAGTTCAGAACTCACGCGAGCTGCGGGAGCACTCATTAGGAGTTCGGATCTTGGGAGACAAAAGGATTTCAGAGCGGCTCACAAGTTTCCTGGGACAAAAGCACAGGCTTCAGAAAGTAAGGAGGACCTTCAAAGGATTCTGAATGAACGAACGCGTGGGCACACGGGCCTTTTTGTCGCTTGCTCGCTCTTTTCAGGCCATAGCGAGAGTATGCAGGGTCTTCAAGTACAAAATGAGTTTAGGCGTCATTTACAGCAACACTCCCGCGGCCCGATCTGAATACCAAGGAGCCGGCGAGTCCTTTGAAGCTCCGTCGAACGGACGGACGAACAAACGAAGAAGCTCCCTGTCGGTTAGCCAAACTCGACGAAATAAGGGAGCTCGAGGAGATCTCACGTAGAATCGGTCAAACGAACGAACATGCGGATGGGGAGATCGTCCGAAGTAGGCAGCCACTCAGACAAGAAGGAGGAGACGGACGCAGGAGCTAGAGAACGAAGAAACGAACAAGTCGGAATAGCCCGAAGAGAACACCGTTAGAGCGGCGGCCGGCAACAGCGACACCGGACGATTCAACAGCTCGAAAGCAATTGGATAAAGGGAGCATCGAGTGCGAGCGTGCGTTTACTGTACTCCGGACATCGACGTTCCACTGTTTCTCACTCAAAGTAACGAATCAACGATCGAGCAGATCTTTTGAAGCGACGTTTCCACGATGCCGTGCTCCCTTCAGGAGGAGGATCTCGAAGGAACTCGGCGACTTGGCTATGAGGAGTCATCGCGAATCGAAACCGCTTCACAACGACAAGGGACTCGAGTCTACTGGAGCTGATCCGTTTCGCCTGCCGCTGTTTATGTAAATGATGAGCAAACGACGCTAGGGAAAAAACATCCGAGGATCCAAGGAGAGAATACCAATAGACCGACGCGACGGTGATCGTCGAGTCTTCTCGGATCCGCAGTCCTTGGCTCAGCAAAGGAATTAGGTGTGACGGACCTCTTATCTCGACGCGAGCCCTACCTGGATACGTCGTCCTCGTCATCAAGCCGACACTGGACTTGAACGAAGCGACGGCGAAAACGAATCGGGGATCATCGCGAGATATCCAGGTTTCCCCACTGTTCCTAGTCCTTTCCTCACTTTGTCCATTTGTCCGTTTGCTCCCTTTGTTTGTCCGTTTCCTTTGTTCCCGAATTTGTTCGCTTACATTTGAGAGATTTACGGTGTGCATTCCCTTTTACTGGCTCTATTCATCTGGCCCGCTTGCTCGCTGGCTGGAGGTAAGCTGTCGGATAGTCCTCGCGCAGGAGGCAAGGAGCATTCGCCTCGCTGCCAGGATGAATAAACTACGTGGATAGTTCTTGATGTGCGCTTTTGCGACTCGGTCGCTCGAAGACAACATGACAGTTCCATTTTTGCAGCGAATTCGTCTCGGACCCTGCTTTATAAAAATTCGTCATCAGAAAATAGCCGGGAGTCGTCTTCATCGTCACAATTCATCACTATCATCATCGCTTTGTTTATGTCCGCCAACGAAGAAAACGAAGAGACGGCCTGGCGATGAGGGAGCAAGGAGACAACGAGGACGACACAAGATACAGCGCCAGCGATGGTGGAGGCAGTGGAGGCGCGGTGCGGAGCATTTAATTTACATGTGACATAGTATATGACATGTTTGCCCGGAGCCAAGTGAGGAGGGACATGAGGGAGAATGAAAATACATGGATTAACTACCGAATTGATGGATGAACACAGCGCCACATCTGTGAGCTGATGTATGTAGCTTTACTCAGTGAATAGGAGGGTCGCTATCGTGGATAAACGGAGTAATGGATGAATTGATATATTGATTCATGATAGCGAGGTGGGGAGAGCAGGGAACTCATCCTCCAAGCGCTCGAGAGTCGTTAGCTAAGACGGTGGCACGATAGCGCCTATTCCGTGCTTCAGGCTCAACGAATTTACAGCCGGGCTGTCGGTTAGGCGCTTCAAAGGCCACCTGGAATCTGGATTGGCCGAGAAGGGAAGGTTCCCTCGAACGGGCACGGGACGAAATGCTATATCCTTGAATTTCCCGGCAGGAAAGTGGGGTCTGAGACAGTGTCCGCGAGTTTCCTCTCCCCCGCTCATTGGGCGAATCTATCGCTCGCTGTCGCTTTCGCCTCTCGTTCCTTCTTGCTGGCTCGCTCGCTCTGTCTAATACTTACACTGACTTCCATCATCTGACATCCGAGTCGAACACGACGACGACGACCAGTGGATATTGCATTCCGTCCATAGATAGCTAGACGGCCGGCCAACCAAGCAGGCCCCCCTGTCCTCGACTGCGCTTTTTCCCCACATCCCTGCACGGCTCACCCACTCACTTACTCACTCCCAAGTTCCCATCCCCGCGTCCTCCCGGCAGAGTTCCGCCGTCCGACAAGAAGGAATAATTCGCGTTCTATTCGATGCCACCTCCCGCAGTAGGTCTACGTTGACGTCGTTGTCCACATTTCTCGATCGAGCAAGATGCTGTTCCGCCTCGTCCTCTGCCTTGCGATGGGACGCGCTGTTCCAATGTCTTCCGACTTCGGCTTCGGCTTCGACGGCTTCGTTGAGAAAGCTGCTTGACGACGCCACCGTTGCCGCCGCCGCCGCCGCCGCGTCGAGTGCAAGGCGTGAAACGGGCACCATTCAAAGCCTCCGCATCCCCAAATCTGGATCTCAGCAGAGAGCACAAACTGCATTTTGGTCAGATAATTGCTCCTGAGCGTTTCTCATTCAAACTCCGCAGGCTTCAAGTGCGTCGCGCCGAAATGATGCCGCAGCGTCGGCGGCCTCGCTCGCTCCGTTTGCTCCGCCACTTGTCGACGTGTTGTCGACGAGCGAGAGGAGCGTGGGATAGACCCCGAGAGGAGCCGGAGTTCATCGCCGTCGTCGTGAAAGGCTTCTTGAGTTACTCTCCCTATCCATCCATCGAGAACAGGGAGGGATGACTGCTCATGAATCATTAGCATTCGCGTTCGTCTCGTGATGATATTTTTTCCCTCTCGACACTCTTCTCAGAGAATCTCCGCAGCAGTCTCTCGAGGAATTCCAACGGGGAGGAGGCGGTAGCTCTGATTCACGTCCTCGACTTTCGAAACTCCTCAGATTGCCACCTTCCATGCGATGAGAACCGCTTCCCTGTCGATCACTTGGCCTCCTCCTCCTCGCGACGATTCACACACGGCCCGTGGGCATCCATCGGAGACCAAGCAATGCTCCCCCCGAACTCTTCCAAGGAGTTTCGATGAGATCTAGGACCAGTGTAAACCCGCGACGGAGCAAGAGATCTGAGTCTAGGACCTTGCTCGAGAACGATCGACCGGCCGACCTGCACTTCGAGTCTTTGGGGAGAAAACGCACGAAACGTTGATGGCTGGGGACCAGCCACTGCCTACGGAGGACTCGTGCATCCTGCGGAGAAGACAAGAACAAGACTGTGCCTTGAAAGGCCGAACCGGAGGGGTTTTCCGACGCACATCTGCTTTTTCCCTCTTCGCTTCTTCTCCTTGCTGCTCGGAGAAAGAGAATAAACATCTTGAGGACCATTGTCGTTGAAATCGAGCTATGGTTCCAATCAGGGGCGTACACAGGATTTTTTTTTGGGGGGGGCCAAGAACATTTTTGCCCCAGTTTGGGGGGGGCAACAGAGGATGACGATAAGCTTCAACATGGAGCTCTATGGGCCGGACAAAAATTTTGGGGGGGGCCATGGCCCCCTGGGCCCCCCCCTATATACGCCACTGGTTCCAATACACAAAGCACCGACGACCGAGTTCCTTAGCCCTCGCTGTGTCGCGCTCCCGCGGACGCGATTTTCTCGGGGTGGGCGGTAGACGGAAGGACCCAGCGACCGGGTGGGTGGCGGGCGGGCGGGCGACCGAGCTGAACAGACTGCCGATATATTGACACGAAAGCCACTCCTAATGGCCGGGACAGGTTGAACAAGCTTTTCCTATAAGCTGCTGCTGCTGCCGCCGCCCCCGTTGCCGGCGATACTGCCGCTGCGCACTCCGTTCGAGCAGTCGAACCATATATTCTCCCACAGATGGTTACAGTGTACTGACTACCGTGATATATCCCGTGCCTATTGGCGGCGCCGGCGGTAGCGGGGGCGGCAGACGTGCCCCCGTTGTTGTTGTGGCGCGAAACACTGGCTCTAGCAGTGACACCGGTAGAAGCAGTCGCACGAACCAGTAGCGGTGCAAGATGACAAGCTCGGGACGGAGGCTGACGAGCGAATGGGGACCCGGGGGACCGAACCGGATAAACACGAGCACAACGAGTGACATTAATAAAGCGCAGCTTTTGCTGCCGCCGCCTCCAACATCGGCAACGGTCACTTGGTTGTTCGGTGGCTTAGCTGCCGCTCCCGCTGTCCGTTCGTTCGTTAGTCCGATCGTCTGTTCCCCTTGTGTTCTTTTCTGGCGTGGTCCATGGTGGTGAACCGACGGTTTCCTCGTTTACTTGATCCACTTAACGCTAAAGTCTTGCTTACCCAGACAACGTCATCATATATAATACGTCCACTGCTTCCACATCAAAGCATCGTTGGAAGGAACATCTACATCCAGCATATCCTCCGGCATGCGGAGGCGTCTTGCTTCGAAGAACTTACCTGAAAATGGAAAAGAGAATACGTTAGGTTTGGAGCTGAGTTCCCCCGGGTTAGAGCCCGCGGATCGATATCGAACCGAGCGGCAGGTGTTCTAGCTTCGAAACTTCGCGAGTCGACCCCAGCTTGAATTCACCAGTGCCCCTGTCCCGATACTTGATATGCATGCATCCTGGTCGAGACTACGCATGAACGCTACGCCGACTTCACAAGTATCGATTTGAAACTACGTGTCGACCCGATCAGACGCCAATGAGAGCCCGAGATGGACGCAGAAAGAGAGATAGATAGAGAGAAAGAGAGGAGGGAGTGGAGCAGTGTCTGAATGAAGTTCGTCGGTCTCGCAGTGGCCGTCGGACGCCGCTCGACTTCGACTCGGAGTGAGTCGTAGGATGCCGACTTTGGAAAAGTTTGAGCAGGAAGTTCCATTACTCGACATATCGTAGCGAGCGCAACTTTATGGCTCTAGCAACCTGCGACCAAGCCAATTCGACGCTTGGGAGGTCGGTTGGTCAGCTCGGCACTCTTGCCCAGCTTTCCGTTCGGCTTCTACGCCTGTAGGCCGATCGGTCGGTCGGTCGGTCGACAAGACGAGCGATGTTTCTCGAAACTGTTCCGATTCCCTCCCTCCAGCGCGTTGGATCACCACGACTGCTCCCCGTCTTCGAACACTCCTCTTTTATGCCACTCCATCAGCAATTTTGGCCTTCCTTCCATTCCACTCCAGTTGCTGGTGATTCTCCCCGCCCGTCGTCCATGAACCTCAAACACTCCCCATGGTATTGAGCCATTTTTCGGAACATTTTGTTTAGAGTTGTCTCTGGAGAGGAATCGTCATCAATTCGTCTATTGCGTTCAAGTAACTGGATACCGGGCGATTTCGAAGCAAACGCCGCGCCGGGATTGAATTCGCGCCCAACCACGAGACCATCGCGATTCTTAAAAAAAATATTGCAGAATCCACGAACCGCTGAGAGCATCGCCCAAATTGTCGCGAACTCTTCTCTGGCCTCTGCACCTCATGGCCTGAAACACCTCCATACGTCGATTGCCGCTGCCGCCCTTCAAGAGCAACTCGGAGGTTCCAAGACGGTTTCAGAGCGCTCCGTGAGATCCACGGAAAGGAAGTCTTAGACAGGAGCCGCAACAAGACTTCGAGGAGGGGTACTTCGCCGCGGTACTCTGGAACATTTGGAAGTGGTCGTCGCTGCCATTGGAGGAACCATCGCCGGCGGCAGGGATCTGGCCAGGGATCGCCTTCGAGCCCTGCTAGCAGGCAGACAAGCGAGCGCCTACCCAACAGGGATTTGTGTTTCGTTTCGTTTCGTTTTTTGCAGGCCTTGGCTTTTCATATTTGTTCCTTTCCTCCGGTCGTAGAAGATTTCGTGCCGCACCCTTGCCGGCTCCGCGTGCCGGTATTGGCGGCTGTGGCAGCCGCGTTGGTAACGGACGCTCACCCAAATCGGGAGAAGCCTCCTGCGGCTAACGACTTCTTGGTTCTCCTTCGGGAGGTTGAACGAACACCTTCTATTGGCAGTCGCATTAATCAAACATCTGACACCAACTCCCAAGCCACTTCGACACCCACAGCACAACCACTCCCCGTGCTCCTTTTTCCTTCGTTTTCTTCTCCCTCGGTCCTCCTCTTTCCCCTTTATCGTCGTCGTGCCCCGATGTTGAAGCTTTCTGAACTCAACGGTGGTCGACGTGTCCCCGGACAAACGCTGAAGATTCTCCGCGCTCCCAGTCGGCATTATCCGCCAGAAAGTTCGTCGAAAGGTCGGAAGTTCTTGAATCGACCTCCTACCATTCTGTTTCGACCCTAGTTCTGGAAGAAGCGTCGATAACTCGAATTTGACAAGAAAGGACATATCGCTTCCCCGCCAGGACTCCAAGATGATCTCCCGCTAGGTTTCCCGTTAGGTCTTCCGTCAAGAGCACACGCGCCGAGAGCGGTGCAGAAAAGAATAACGGGAGGGTCGAAGGTGAATCGTAGAGAGGGACCGCCGAAGAGATTGTGGCGGACCGGCGCTGTTTTTAAATGCTCACCGGGGAGTCATCTCCTTTTAATGATTCGATCCCCTCCGAAACCTCGCCCGCCCGTCGGCCGACCTGGCTTAGCAGCCAGAGCGCGTCGATACCTTGTTTACAACCACTCGGTGTGGCTCGAAAAGCGGCTGATCAGAGTTGCTTGCTTGATTGATTGGCTGATTGAGAAAAATTACGACATTCGAGTATGCGAGTACGCAAACACTGGACAAGTGTCCACGCTGTCCAACGGGAGCATAAATGAACGGGATGGCCGAGAGCGGGCGGGCGGAAAAATGAATGGATGGATGAATGGGTGGCAAGCCGAGAAGGGGTCGAAAAGAAAGACAGAATGAATAAAAAGCCGGATGTGCGCCAAGATCGACAACACTTGCTGGAAACGATGGGAGAATTCGTTCCATTTGCAACAGGCGTCGATTTTCACTAATGGTCCGCTTCCCGACTGCGTCGGCCGCGCTCCGCAGGCAGGCAGGCCGTCGGTTCTTCCGTCCCTCCGCGTGAATACAGCAGTGGATGATGGTCACATCATATCTCAAAGTTTCGCTCGACAACGACTCGATCCGTCAGGGACCGAGTCGTTCCGGTGTCACCGATGCACGCCAAACGAGTCAGTCGTCAGTTGACGAAAACGCTCGTCCCAGAGGTATCGGCGAGAACCGCCCTCAAGATTCAAGAATCAAAAGCGCGATGGAAATCATTCCTGCGTTCTTTCGGAACGAGAACAGAAACGAGCCGAAGTGACGAGCTCGATGAGGGACACCTTCGTTACGAAACTATTATCTGATCGCTTCCAAGCTTCGATAAATAATCGGAGTTTGCGTAAAATGTCATCATCCTGAGATTCGAGCACCGAGATTCTTATCCGTCGCGTTCGTGTCCCCCGCTCACTCTGCTTCACTCACACTGTTCCTCACAGCTCGTCATTGTCTCTAATCTTTTCCTCCTCGATGCGGAGCGCGACGCCGGCGCCGCGCCGTCGACTCCTCTCTCAGATTACGACTCCCTGTTTCCTGGAAACGCTTCTTGAAAATAGGGAGAAGCCGACGCCTCCACCGAGACTCCCCCGCCTTTTCCATCAATTCCACGCCCCTTCCCTTCCGGGGACGATAATGTGACAGATATCCTTGGAATAATGGAATTCCTATCATCAACCTAAGCCCAGTTCACTTCAAAGGACTCGTCTTACGCATAATTGCCAACTGGAGCATCACACCATCAGGCGGGATAATCGACTGGAATCTCTGGAAGAATCCTCGAAAGTCCGGTGGGTCGGCGGCCTTGTTCCAGACTGCTGTTGGCTTGGTGTGCAACGATGCTGCTATCGGTTATCGGATGTTGTTTTGGGCTAGCCGGCCGGCTCGGTTGGCTGGGAACCAGCACAACACGACAGAGGATGTTTCGTCGTCCTATTTCGAACAAACACCACCGCCAGCAACATACTGGTACAGAAACACACGAAACATACCCCTCGCCTACTGACGAAGCAGACAAATAGAATCTGAAATCGATTGAACGGGGCCAGTAGTAAAGACGAAACAGCACTGGAGACCGAGGAGCTACGAACTTGCATGCATAAGCTCAACTAGGCTAAGCTCTGCTTCGCCTTACTTCGCTTTGCCACCGCAAATCACGTACTGCGGATTGTAGCAACGATGTTGCAGCCCTAATTCATGCCATCCATCGACGTTATCGCCCCCTCAACAATTCTTCTGTTGAGTTCACATCAGGGCGAAGACGAAGTACCCGGAGACGAAGATCAGTTTCGAAATCCTGAATCAGAAACATTGAGCTCGATCCTAGTTTCCGACTCCAAGGCAGTCTGCGCCTTCTTCACCTTCTGACGGGATCGAACGAGGGAGTGCATGTGTTACGATCCTGCTTCCAAGGACAACACGCTCGTCTTTTCGTGGGCGGCTCGCTCTGCTCACGCCACTGTGGCCACTCGCTCGTCCGTGAAACGAATGAGCAGCGATTGAAAGGACAAAAAGAAAGGAGGGTATGGCCTTCGGAAGACAACCTCGGTGACCTCTTCCTCGGCGGCTCACGAATTTATCGACCCTCCGGCCTGGGGTCGGCCACGACGAATTTTCGGCCCAAAGGCTGTCCCCTGAGGTGAGCTTTCGTACCCTTGAGGTGAGGCCGACCATGGCCACGGCGACTAACACGCTCATGACCCTTTATTCCGCCTTCGAGCCCTTTTGGGAAGACGCCTTTCGATGATCCATCATCAAAGCGTTTCTGTGTGAGCGAGCTTGACCACACTCGCTGTCGTCGTCGTCGTCGTGGTATGCCATCATTAGTCTCAAACATTTTACCCGATTCACAAGCGTTCTCGTGCGATCATCGTGGACGTCAGAGTTGGCTGAACGATTCTCTGTTGCTCGGAGATGAAGCGCTAAAAGCGACGGATTGAATTCCGCTGATCGCCCCTGTCCATGGATGGACGCTCCTTTGTTTGATCGGCTGTCTCGGATGATGGATTCTCGTCGATCCGATCTGTCCCTCGTGAAATGCACTGAATGCCGCAAAAATGGTTCCGTCGTAACCATGTGGCCTCAGGAAGCTGCCAGAGCATCAACGACCACGTCTTCGAATCCATTCTTCGAGAAGGGTTGTGGTGAAGTCGGTTTTCTTGACTTTTCTCCGGAACTCACGACAGTCTTCCGTCATGATATTCCATCTGAACACAGGCCACAGACCACATGAATTGCATGCCTTTGAACCGCTACCCTACTCCTTCTCGATCCCAAGTTCGAAAATTCGACGAAATTGGCCGAGTCTCGCTTCCTTCTGCCTTTACTGCAAAGTTGATCGAAACTTTATTATCGCAATCGCATTTTGGTTTCGCTGAGAGTCTTCTACTGCGGCAAGGGAAGCGCCTCTAAATCCAGTTGGGAACATTTTAAACCCTCTAAAATCTTCGTGCCTCTTCCTCCACAGCAAACAAAAAACTCCGAGCCGCCTTTAGCGCTCCCACCTTTTTAGGGCAACTGAGTTGAGAGAAAGCGTTTATCAAGGAAACATTTTGAAAATCAGATACGCTAACGGGTTCTTCGAGTTTTTCAGAGGATTCCGGTCACGGAGCAAGGTCATGTCTCAAGCGGATGACTCGAAGCTTGAGATTCTCGAGCTTGAATACCAAATCAAGCGTATTCCATTATCGAATTGTTGACCATTCAGTCGAAACGCTGTGCAAAGTCGGCACAATTCGGTCTTCGATTGCTTCGGAGTCCGAACTCCGTGACCAAAGCGGCTATAAAGCTAACATCAATCAGAGCGAATTAGCATCTGTCGAGCAAAGCCGTCACCCAAATCTCCAACTCTAACCACGAGCAGGAGCTCAATCGAAAACTCATTGCGTTCGTTGTCCACCACTGCTCCCTTCCACAACATGTGCGGACGAAACTCCAGAAACGTTCGCGCCGAACTACCTTGTCTCGATATTATCTTGAGAAACAGAATTGAGCGAGTTGAGGAAACAGAGGCGAAAAGGAAGCTTTTCCGTTCAATTTGAAGATTCAACTCCTGGTCAGCTACAGCTACAGACAGATGACTTCGCGCAGTCATATGTTACTCGCTTTGTGCATATGTCTTTCTCTTCGGATGAGACGTCCGGGGGTAACTGCAAACGCTTTGACCCAAATACTGGTATTCGGGAGCTCGGCATGAGATTTTTGTGCTCCGTGTATAGAGGGAACGGAAAGGTCGGGGCTAACTGAGCCACCGCACTTGCAACCGGGGCCCAACCACCACCACCAGTAGCGGCTCCGGCCGTGTTTCCCCAGCGGAGGAAGCAGAGCCGAAGAGGGACAAGGATTCAACCGAGTTGGGCAGAAGAGCGGCGGCCGCCGCAAAAAGCAATGATGATAGCTGCACGCATCGCACCGCACCGATATCTGGAAAGCGGGCGATGAGGGCGACAGCAATAGAACGAGCAGCGGAGGAAGCCGCATGACGTTGATCTCCCCCTCTCTTTGTCTGTCCCTTCCTGTGTCTCTCTCTCTCTCTCTCCGTCTCTTCCTCAGAGGGAAAAAACCGGTTTTTAGAGAATCCCATTTTCTTTTCTCCCTGTTTATTCTTGCTTCCACCTGCCGCTGCTCACGTCTTCTGTTCTCCTCTTCCTCCTCTCCCTCCGTTCCTGTCTCTGTTCTGTTTTCAGCTAGTTCCATCGTCTGCAGAAGACGACGACGACGACAACGACGAAGGATGCTCGAGCTTGAGCAGCTTCCTTCGCGCAAACTCCGCTCTCACGATCTCCTTCGGTTGATCTCCCCGATCGAGGCCAGATGTCCCACGCATCCTCTTCGTGCAGTGCCTCCTGTACGCACGATCCGTTGAACTTGTTCGGGCTGGAAAACATCGGCAGCGGGAGCAGCGATGGCGCGGCGGTGACTCTTCCCGCACGGCGTCAACGAACCAACAAAGAAACATCTGGAAAGAGTTTTTGGAGCGAAACGCTCTCCACGATTTCCGCTTCTGTCTTCTCCGGCGGCCCCCGGCCCCTCATTCCGGCAGATTTTTATGGAGCCTGCCGTTGTTCCTAGCCGCTCGGAACAACTTCTTTATCGTTGGGGACAGACATCGGTCGAGCATTATCGCCCCAGTACACGGTTTGATACACCTGGCCATCTCGACGAATGTTCTTCTGCTTTCCAGCCGAGCGAACGATCGAGCAACCGTGTTCTGCTTGATTCTTTCCTTCCTCTTTGCCTCCCTCAACATCATCCTCGTCGACGTCGTCTTCGTCGTCGTCGTCGACGTCGTTCTCCTCCGGGACTCATAAGAAATCCTTGCCTGGTGAAGTGATAATTTCCGTCGAGATAATTCGGCGTTCTCGGTTCCTTCCGTACGCGGAGCAGGAGAAGAAGGAGCAGTCGCAGCCGCCGCCACCGCCGCTGCAACGGTACCGGCATCAGGGGCGGCACGTTCTCTCGTCTTGTTACATAATACACGACCTCTCTTGCCGCGGCCACAGCCGCCCGACTCGACTTGCCTAGCTACGTTCTCGCCCTCTTGTCTTGCCGTCTAGTTCCGCTCGCTCGCTCGCTATGCTTTGCTTTGCTCTTCCGCGCCGGGCAAGGTTTGCATGGAATAGATGCACTCGACGTTGAGCCAAAAGCCGGAACGAGGAGTTGGTGAGTTGGCAACGCGAGTGAGCGGGCGAGCCACGATGTTTTCGGCAGTAAATTCACATGCCAACCATAATGAAAAAAGCCCACAACATCGGTCGGAGAGCACGCGATTGCGTCGCGGCTCACATTCATTCACAACTTGGACCGACGCGGCATTTGATCTTGAGCACGAAACACAAACAATTTGCGTGGAAAGGAAAGAAAACAGAACGAACGGAGAAACGAGCGATCCGTCCGTCTTTCTCTCCATTCTGAGTGAAGAGTTGTGCTTGCGAAATCCGCTCCGGTTGTTTCACAAATTAGCTTTCGAAAGGGTTTCTAGAGCGAACAGGGAAAATTATTCTACTGTATCCCTGATGCGTCAACTTTTCCACGAACTTTCCCGGAGAACTTCGCCTTCAAGAAGTTTTCCTCGATTCTCCCGTGGAATAGGTTTTTGACATGAAACGAAAATTTGAGGCCGAGCCCGGTACGACGTTGAAAATAGGGTGAATCATCAGTTCACTGTGATTCACTGATACCCCAATCGAAACCGTTCTTACCGGGGCATATCAGATTCGGAGACCGGAAAGTGAGATCATGATAATCGAAACCAAGAGAACAGTTCGAAAATGACTGGAGCGCAAAATTTCCCTGGACTGGACGAGAGAACAATGGACGATGTTCGAACACCGGGCAGGACGAGGATGGGCCCTAACGGACGGAAGGAAACGAATCGAGCTGACCGGGACGGGCTAGCGAACGATCTCAAACGGATTCATGATTTGAGGATAATTCGATCGGTTGTTGAATCGATCTTTTTCACTGCTCGCTTCTAGCTACCACAGTAACAGTATTAGCAGGAGCGGGAGGATCAGGAGACGGAGGAGTGCGGTGGAGAAGCCGCGGCGGCCGGCTGAATCTTCCTGTACGCCTTCAGCAGGAAATAAGCGAGAATAACGGAACTCCGGTCGGCAGAACAAACGAACTCTGAGTCGAAACTACGCGACGACTCATCTGATCTGCTCGACTGTCGTTCAAGGAGGGAGAAAAACTACGACGAACCTGGACGGAGGAAGGGACGAAGCGAAGCGAAATGAGGAGAATTGAGAACGGAGAACAAAGAGCGGTCCGAGTGGGCTACCATGGAAGAGGGAGAGCAAGCGGTTGAGGAATCGAAGCGAGAACGGAAAGCGAGCGCTCAACAGGGCCGAGGGTCCCCTCTGTTTATTTCCTTTTCACCCCGAGATCTTCTAGAATCCAGTCTGGCGTGAATCGAGGATTACGATGGAGAGAAATAAGTGGGCGGGAGACCTTCACTCAATTCTGGAGACCTCGACGAGTGTCTCTTCAAAATTGAATAAATAATTCAAATCCGATCTTGTCCGATGGACAAGACCGGAGGCGGGTCTGGCGAACAAGTCCGACCTAGAAGTTCCGAAGATCAAGATCAGTTCGGCCTCAAACCTTCGTTCAGGAACTGTCAGGAGAGGTCGCGCGAGCCGCGCTCCAGATAAACTCTCAAGGCGTCGAAGGATCCCTCGGAGAGAATCAAAGCACAAATACAAAAACCCGCCTTGTCGGAATATCGAAACCCCGCAATGAGGCCAAGCGAAGGCAGCAGTTCCATCCCGCTCCTGATTCTCGCGTTTGAGAATTGCGTCGGGAGAAGAGCTGACGGGTTCAAGATGAAATCAAAAGACATAGGGGTGTGCGAGTGGGAAGCTGCTTTGACTGTGAGTTCGTTTGGAACTTCGAGTGAGAGTTCTTCATTGCCGGGCGGGCGCAAGAAAAGCCAGGCTGAAGCGTAAGCAACGGAAAGTGAAGAACGAGTCAGGCGGGGCACTTTGCTCGACCGAACGAGCGCCGCGCGCGTGAGAAGAATATGGCGTTGAGTAGTGGCATTCGTGCCGACATCGAAGCACCTTCGCCAGCTCGGGCGACGACGGCATCGTATGCCGCCACCGCTCTCCTTCTTGTCTGCCCTTTTCCACATACTTTGTACCCAGAGCGGCCTTAGCGCCCCCGTTTCCGCGGTTTCATCGTCACATCCTCGTTTCGGCTTTTCATCATAGAATTCACTGTTATCTCGATCGCTAATCGTTGAGCGGCTGGTCGCTCTTTTCTTCTACGAGGTAGCTGACTGTTGTGGCACCCTAAGGCGTTCTAGCGTTTGAAACTAAACAAGTCGTATTCGTACTTGTTCGCTTGCTTGCTCCGCCGCACTTCTGATCGCACGCTTGGCAACCTTGAGGCCAACCTAGGCGTGGACCGAGTCGGGGAGAAAGTCTAAGCTCAATCACCCACTCGCCTGCCTGCTTGCTTGCTTGCTTGCAAGCCACACGAAAAGCAGACGTGGGAGCGTCGCTGCGACAACAAGAGACCGCAGTGCAAATAGCCCTGGGCCAGTCGTTTTGTGATTTGATTTTGAAAGCCATTGAAGGATATTAAACAGATGCAGGCGCACCGTTTCCATTTCCAACGCAAGCATAGTACCGATGCTGAAAGGTTGCGTAGAATGTACCGACATGGCAGGTGAAGAAACTTCTTCGGTCGGCTTGCGAAACGCCAAAGTCAAAACTAGTTCCTTTCGGGTAGAATTTCGAACCCAAGAAGCCATTTCTGGTGAGATTGGAGTGAAGAAACCCCGAACACTTCTATCTCCAGGTTTTCGGAACAATGTATGCGCGTAAGTTTCGAAACATTGCCCTGACGGAGGGTTCCAGTGAAACTTTTCAATTTTCTGGAGAGGACAGAGAGAACTCTCTTCTCGGGTGAAACTTTTTTCCCCATTCATTTGGTGTTTCCAACACCCTGTTTTTGAAACTCTAATGCGATACGCAGCTTGACTCACTCGCTCACTAGCGCGTCGAAAGAGACACAAAACATTTCCGGAACGCGGGAACAAAGTTTCAGATATCACTTGTTCACCTGCAGCGGCAGCGGCAGCAGCAGCACTAGCAGACTACCTGTCCGACAACTCACAGACGCACCGACTGCTTGTCACCGTCGACACCGCTACCGTCACCACCGCTGCCGACACGGTTTCCGTCCCTGAAGTGAGACTCCAACTTTCCGAACGTGAACAAAGGATGTTCCTTCGCGAAGCGCTTGCGCCGGTTGTTCAGACGAGTGGATGGCGTTGGCCATGACGATGATAAACGTATTACAGCTATCGGGAACGTATTGAGGAGGGGGAAAACCCGAAAAAATGATTCGTTGTTCCTTCTTCTGCTTCTTTTTTAGGCCGGCGGCGGCTCAATGACATGAGGAAATATTTTGAGAACTCGGCTGCAGCTGGTCCTGCCCTAGCAGCACCAGCGAGGACGGGCGGCCAACTTCGGCCGCAGCAGCAGCTCGTAGTGGTGGTGGTGGTGCCGTTGGTGAACAACTTGAACAACAGAATCTCTTGGGATTCGGTTTAGCAGGAGGAGACGGCGACGACGAGGACGTGGAGGACGTTGACAGAGACGACGAGATTTTTTCCGTCTCTACGCCACAGAAGCACACAGACTTTTCGACGCTCCGTGTGACTTTTGTGTTTGTATTGAAAGCGAGGAAAACCATGGACGGCAACATCAACAACGCGGCAACGACGACGCGGTGGCGGCCATAACCAGCCCTCGCGAAGCCAACGGCTCGAAATCGTACGTATCAATGGTCAGCCGCGAAACATCAGCGAGGCGTTTGTGGAGACCGTCTCTTGAATCGACACCGGTCCATTCAGTTGGTGAGTTTTTGACGCGGGCTTCCCATCCACCTACCTGAACAACAACGACAACCTCAGCAACAACGCCGCAAAAAGTCCGTTTCGGGTCCATTCGCTCTCCAACAATCGAAACTTGCGACATTTTCCTTTCACTCCCCGTAACGCTTTTTTGACTGAAAGCTCTCGGTTTAAGCGTCCAGCGTCTTTTTCAAGGTATCGCCTCGTTCGAAATTCCGTGTCCGCCGCCGCCGCGCCGCAAGCCCACACAACTGCGTCCCCGGTCCCCTAGTGCTCCGCTCCTGACAGGCGACAACTGAAATCATCCGTGTCGACAAAGCGAGTCCGTGTGAAGCTCCTCCCAGATTTGACAAGTTCCCCTCTTGGACGACATCACGGTGTGGTCAGCGCGATTGGAGCTACGAGGCCTAATATTAACTCGCGGGGTGCTGCGAAAAGAAAAAAAGTTCGAGACCACTGATTCGCGTTACCCGAAAGATCTCTACCGAAGATCGACGCTGAGACTTTCTTCCATAGTTCCGGAACCTTCGCCAGAACGTCGTCGATTTGACAGCACTGCCCAAACCTGATCTCGAGTCGAATCGTTCCCACTGGGATGAGGCGATGCTCTAAGAACCCTCAGCGGTGAACCACAGGTCTTTCCCGTCGGAGGCATGAGATCGAAGTTTGGGTGGGGAATATGACCGAGAACGGGCACGACGAATGAGAAGAGAAGAAGATTGTTGATATTCTATCGTTCGCTTGGATAAAAATGCCTCGGAGGTCATCACCAGCACGCAGACGTTGTCGATCGGGCCTCTGTACGGGCTGGGCGGGATATTTCAAACTTCTATTATGGAAATCACTCTACCCGGCCATAACACCATACCGAGTCCAAGGAAAAAATCAATTTCATCGCGTACGACGAATACGCTCGTTCGAATATGACGCGAGGACCCGCGAAAACGGCCCCGAATTAAGCGAAAAACAGCGTAAGCACTCGTGTGGCAAACCAAAACGAAAACAGACTCGGCTGCTACCACGATATCAGTCCCTCGAGGCCCGGTGGGGCTCCTTTGGTTTCCTGATGGGACTCTGACCGAGTCTTGGCGGAGCCATGTTGGAACTCCCGCAGGATCTCGTCGGGAGTTCCGCGGGCAGCTCAGCGGAGGTCCAAAAGCTCCCACAAGGATCTTGACGGACTCCCGACAGAGAAAACACAAGCTCCCCTCCGAAACCGTGACCCGGTCAACTACTTTCTGTTCGACTGACGTCAGATACAGTAGCATTGCCAGGGGGGGGGGGGGGTTAATGGGGGCTCCAGGTGAGGTTTTCTGAGGTCAAGTCAACAGATTGGTTGGATTTCAAGGCTTTGCAAGTCCTGAAGTGCTTCCTATGAAAATGGTTCTGAAGTACAACGATGATTCCGAGGATTGAGAGGAGAACGCGCTGCTTATTTCAGCGCGTAGAGTTCCTCGGACCCCTTTTCTGACGGCACTTTTGGCAGTTCAGCGGCGCTTCCAGGAAACCAACTCGACCGACAACGCTGATCGCGAGACAGCCAACCTCCCCTCATCCTTTGGAGCCCGGCACCAAAGTAGACTTCCCGAGTTCAAACTTTCGACCATAATTCAGGGACCGGGAGTGTTTGCAAGGGGAGCGAGAGAGAGAGAATGGGTGGGGTAGCAAACGGAACGAATTTGAACAATTTCTCAATGCGTTGAACCACATTACGTTGAGTTGCGGAGTAGACACCAGGAAGAGGAATAGTGAAGTCAACATGTACTAATGTGACATTCTTCGCATTCCCACTCCCACACGGTACTACCTTCACGGCGCGGAGCACAAATTTCGCTGTTGCCGACGAACACTCTGACTTTCCGCCTTCACCAAAATCAAGGGCTGACCAACGGCAGCGGGCGGGCGAATCTGATGGGGCTTTAGGGACAGGGGGAGAGAGCAGCGGGCTAAGTGAAGAGAGCGTAACTTTTGATGGGGATCGAGTTCGCATGGTTGAACCGCCTAATCCCGCTTCGGATCTGTTGCTGCACGCCGTAACACGGCAAACAATATTAGAGAACTTGTAAGGAAGGATTAGGATACTGGCGTTCTGCGCAGAGCTCCATAGTCTCACTCGCTCACTGACTCGCACGCTTACTCGGACAATTACTGACGGCCTTTGCTAGCTGTTCAGCGCACGCCGTGTACCGGCCATGCGCCGGTGAAATGTCGTAAAGCCGAGGGTAGAACAGGAGTGCACCATGTCGGGAGCAAGGGCAGCGCGGGCAAGGAGGCAAGCTCATTGGAGGCAAGTGCTGCCTCAGTTTTGGACTGCCAAGAAGAGGTCGACGACCATGATCGCGCTACGTGCATAACGTAGCGCAACGTCAGCCCACTGGGTAGTTAGTATTCGGTACGATGCTCGACTGCTGTAGTTGTTCCTGGAAGCATGACACGCCACTACCGTCAAACATCAGAGCGACATGAGCCTTTCGCTCGGCAAGAGAGAGGAATAAGACAACGAGGCGGGCTCCTTATTGCCCCGACGTCGTCGGACGACGTCGACGAGACGTTGCATTTAATTTCCTCAGGAAACGTTCCGTCGCTGCGATTGTTTCGGCAACGACGTGAACGACACGATGAATAGATGGATAGACGAACAATCAAATTCATGTGAATTCGCCTTCGCCTTGGTGGGACCCCTAGATACGTAAGAATTATGGCGAGGCATTTCCCTGCCTAGGAGCGACAAGGGAAGAAAAGATGAGCGGCTTTTATCGACGCCCCAGCCAAGATGCACAGCTGCGTGAATGAATGCCCCGGAGATATAGAGACTCAGACGGGGAGCAAACTTATTCGCGGTTGATCTGTGCATCTGTCTTCGTGTCTGCATACTTGCCCTAGCTTGATGGGGTTTCTTCATTCTTTCGCACCTCAACCGAAATCTCTCCGCTGCCCACATGCTGTTTCTGAGTGTGCCGTGCTTTTATTCTGCTGGTAACGGGACCCGAACCCGAACCCGAACAAGGTTTAACGGATCAATATTCGACGTTTGGCCGCAAGAGTTTTTGTGGCTGTTCAAACTCAGCAACAAACGACGACTCTTAAAAGTGATATAGGCCAATTTATTAGGCTTTATACTCCTAGTCGTCTCCAACGAACGATCGATCGATTGATCGATCCACGGATGGATACTGTTCAGTGTGTGTGTACTGATAAAACAATAACTTTTACAAGCAGCAGTAAACTCCCGTACGTCTCAGTGAGTGAGTGAGTGAGCGAAGCGACCGCATCGGACAACTTGGCCGAAACTTACCTCGCATCTCCGGGGAAAGTCCCGTCTACTAAAGCAACGCAAATAGCTTTGACTAGTTGCAACTCGAGCGGGCTTTATATCGCTCCGTTTACTTTATTTTCTTCGACTACTTCTTCTCGTTGATCTTGCTCGCAGTGTCCTCGATGGCTACCTCATTCTCTCGCTTCCAGAGAATCCTACCTAACCTTACGCAAGAGCGTACCTTTCGCCATACGGCCGGTGGTTCCAGTGGTAAGAAGACATCAAACCGCCATCATAATTTGTCATCGAGCATCTAATCAGGCTTGCATGACCTGCACGCGTCCCAGGGCCACTCACGCATCCACCGTGATGACATAAACAATCATCTCCCCGAAAGTCGGCGTTGCCGTTCTGACGTCCTACGAGCCGTCAGTTTGTTCCGACGAGCCGTAATTGGTGCATACGCAAAGTGCGGAGTGCTCGTTCCCGAGTAGCGGACTCACAGAGAACACAGCCGTCACCCGTCGGCTGGGTGCCGACCCGGCAGCTCCTCCCCGATCACGACATCAGTCTCATCAGGGCATTGTCCGGATAGATGGCCTGACGTAACCGAGCACGGCAGCTCGAGTCCGTTTCCGCTTCCGAAGGCCAAAGCCCGTTTCGGCTAGAAGCTGTTCACATCCGCGCGAAAGCGTCAGCGATAGGGTTTTGGGATAGGTCAAGTTCTACTAAGGAAACCACCTATTCAAGCGCGACCACAGTCCGGAAAATTTCTCACCTTGTATTCCTATCGAAGCTTTCGAAGAGGAATCACAGACAGAAAAACGAGCCCGCTTGAGTGGAACTGATTTAGCGAACGGCGGTGCCGCAAGATCGGTGTATGAAACATAGCTTCTTAGGTCTTCCTTTTAGCTCTGCTTGGCTTTCTTTATCGATGGCTAATTTTTCTTTGCCTTCCGCATCGTGCCCAGGGTTATCTCGCAGGGTTTTGGGCAGGCGCCGAGTGTGCAAGCAGGGAAGCGGGTTCGCTCGCTCGCTTGCTTCAGGCTCTGTTTGGGCTCGGTTTGGGGGATGCGTGTTATCAGGAAGGATTTATTTGCCCTAGCGAAGGTCCACCATCGCCACCACCGCCTCATGTTTGTTCTGTGGGAGCTTGGAGGAAACGATGGTTGCTCGCTGGTTGCCGCCACCGCTCTGTCCGTGAGTCCGTCTATCTCGTTCCTTGCCTCCCCCTCCTTCTCATCCTGCTCCTCCTCTTCCAAGCCGCCCCGTCTAGCTGCTTCTCTCAAAGCAGATCTCCGCGTTTACCTTCCCGTGGAAACCCAAGGTCTCACGCTCACAGCGTCGCCAAATCCCGACTAACGAGCCCCTACCAGCGGCCAATCTCGCAGGTGCACATCCAAGATTCCAGCGGGTACACATGGATAGTTCGGTCGCACATCGCCCCAACTCACCTGCAATGATCAAACGAAATTGAGTTAGAGAGGGTTCTACACCTTTCCGGATGCTTCTGGATCCTATAGATCATACAAGATATTTCGATGCTTTTCGATTTTTTCCGCTTGCTCCCCCATGTACAGCCTAATTATTTGCAAATATTTGAAAATGGCGCCAAATTTTGGATTTGAGAGCCTCAACTTGGCGCCAAAGATGAAAATACGTTAGACGGGAATACGATTGAGATGGGATTATTGATCAGGATCAGATGGCAATGTTTCATGTCGAGTTCAATCAATATCCGGTGAATGTGTTCCCTGACGAAACATCCTGGTATCGTCGTCCTGGAATGACCGAGGACACGGTGCGCGTCCTTGAACGGTGCAGAGAGAAGGATGGAGGCCAAGGTAGGATATGCCTCAATATGCCTACATTCCTTCGGAAATGGGCTGACGAAGACGGTTCTGACATTTTTGAGACGCTACCGGAGCTTTGCCGAGACCATCCTGTTCACTCATACTGATTCCCGTTGCATCGCGACAGGAGTCGCGAAGTTCAACATTGATTCGAGCGCAACGGATCCTGAGAGGAGCAGGATGATGACGATGATGATCAGAACCAACGACCTCATTGTTCTCATGGCTCAGCAAGGAATCACGACCAGCGGAAAAATGCGCCGTTTCAGCGCCGCTGTCTTCCCGTTGCTTCCGTTCTATTTCTACGGAAAGAGAAAAACGAAGCAAGATCCGGCCGCCGCCTGCCAGCCAGCAAAAAGATGTTGTCAAATGATCCGTAAAGGCTCGGTCGGCTGAACGACCGCGCTTCGGCCCGGCGGTCGAACGACCACACAGGACATGCCTATTGGACAGAGGACGTCAGTCGTCGGAGAAGGAAGAGAAGGTGGAGAAGGAGAAAGGCTTTCGTTTGCCTGTTTTCCGACGAGCGAGCGAGCGAGCAAGTCATGCAGCAATCCTGCGTTGGTTGCTAGCTTGCTTCCATCCATTCCTAAGTCTCTCTTTCTCGGACGCTCCTGTCGGTCGGGTATCTCGTTTGCTCGGTTGTCGCTCTCTGCGCGTTTCTCCATAGACCTAATGCAGCATGGGCGGAGGAGTCAACCGGGGGGCTAGCTAGCTGATTACCAATGACTAGTTGCGTCGTTTCCCCGCAATGCCTGTTGTTGTTACTGCTACCGCCGCCGCTTTCGTGACGAACAACAAACAGCAAGCGGGGCCGCTTTTACTCGGCGGCACGATTGCAAGCCGCTTGCAAACGCTTGCTATTAGTTCAACGCACCGTCCTCGGAGAACTAAGAGGAGCTCCCTGTTTTTCTCGACAGCCGTTCATCGCTGCGGGCTAATCGTCTGCTGCACCTCTCAGTTGCACTCATCCCCCGTCACGTTTTATCTCTTTGACTCGGTAGTTTTGATGTCTTCACTGCTTTTTGATGACTGACTTTCGAAATCTTCGTTCGTCGAGAGTCGACCCTCATCCCCCCGAAGTGGGAACCACGAAGCGAGTTTTCCCCTGCCACTGAACCCGCGTTCACGTACTATCGCTACTTCATTAATTGTTCTCGATATTTGGAGATCCGACAACGCGAATGATAGAAGCGAAAACGCACGTAAAGAGTTACAGTTGACGCACGCATTGGAAAGCCGTAAATAAGCCGAAGACACGCCAACCCGGTATGCTCGAATGGAACATACATCCTCTGATCAGAAAAGTGACTCACGAGTTCGCAACGGTTTTCATCAATAAGAAACAACAACATAACATCCGAGATCCTGAGCAAGAGAATCGATCAATCCGTCAGACCAGAGACTAGATTCGCGCGTTTTTACCCCGGACCAAGTTGGGAAGTTGGCATGGCGGCTCGGATGGGTTCTTGTACTGCATGAACGATCGATTCGGGCTAAAAACCTTCGGAATGAATCATACAGTCACCAGAAGGATGGAAAACTACAATGATTGATTCAGCTTTGAAAAATCCGGTCGCATGTGGGTCACATACGACGGCAATAACATTCAATCCACCCTACCATCCGGGTTCCGGAAGCTAGAGAGAAGCTCCATGGAATTTCGCGTGGCTCGAGCTCAAGGATGCGACTGCAA
The DNA here is from genome assembly GCA_028455905.1 of Neoseiulus californicus. NCBI lineage: Eukaryota > Metazoa > Arthropoda > Arachnida > Mesostigmata > Phytoseiidae > Neoseiulus > Neoseiulus californicus. The sequence goes on from JAMQGS010000001.1 coordinate 21,512,229, forward strand.
ACAAACAGCGGGCGCGACGGTCAGACGAGAGATATGGACAGAGAAACAGCAGCGAGCCGAGAACGGCAGAACAAACAGCAGAGATTCATCCCCCTTGAGAATGTGGCCAACGGCACGCGGATGAAACCTACGGCTCGCTCGCTCGCTTCGCTTCGCCTCGCTGAGTCGCCGGCCGCTGCTGCTGCTGCTGCCGGCCACTGGCTCGTGCGCCAGCGCTGGTGCTGTTGGCGTTGGCGGTAACGATCACATCACATGGGCCTTCCGCTAGAGTCTCAGATCTAAACCCTGTGGCTCCTTGGAGAGCCATCGCAGGGTCAAGATGCTTCTTCTGCGGCTCCTTAATGCCCGGCTACATTTATCCTTCTGTACGATAGGCTTTTTCTCCTGGGCTCCCCTCCTCCGTCTCGCCCTTTCGGTCCACTATCAGATAGTGCTAGGAAACGCAGAAGCGGAATGAGCCGGACAACAAGCACAAGATGGAGAAGAAAGAGGCATCGCTCGCTATAGGTCGCTTGTCCAATTAGTCACCTTGTCATAGGTCCGCGTCATCCTCGTTAGGAGGATTTCACAGCCGATTTGACATCAGCCCCGACCTTGAGCGCTCTGACAACAGCCTCTGAACGAACTGATGATGATCGTGATCCCACGAGTGACCAGCGAGTGGGGATTTCATCGGGAGTACGGCGACCGTACCGAGTGTTGAGCCGATGCCTCGATTCAGCCGACTCCAGGTTTGGACTCGCTCGCACGGTTTTCCGCTTGGCGTTGCGAAAACCCGCGAAATTCGTTTTCAGCAGCCTCGCAAAGCGAAGAAAGCGATCAAGTGAAGGAGCCAATCGCGGTAGGACGACGACCAACAGTTCGTTTACGAACACTACCCTGACGGAATTCCTCCACTCGGCGCGACTGAGCTCGCTTTCACACTCCACGAAAGAACATGGATCGCACACAAGCGAGCACGCACGCACTCCCGCATTTATACGCGGGCGCTCGTAGAGGAAACTTGTGCTGTCGATCGAGAGAAGTTGTCGCAGCGAGTTTTCGCTTGCGCGAGCCTCAGTGTTCGTCTTCTCAACAACCGTAATCTCCAACAGTACAGCAAACAAGTTCACTCGCCGGCCGAACTGTCTTTCGTACGCACGAACGTTCGTTGTCGATCAACGGAGAGCGCCCCATTGGAGAAGAAAAGAGGATTATGGAACTTACTTCACAGACTGCTTCGAACAGATAGAACGAGGGAAGAAGAAAAAACTCAGAGGACAACTCGCTCGCCAGTCTGCAAGGGTTACTCGCCATGGCATCATAGACTTCAACGTACGAGCGAACTTGATGACAAGAACTCCGACCGGGGAAAGAAAGACCGACGCAAGCAAGCGACCGCTCGTTGGTTCGCTTGAACGACTATTCTCTGCCGACGAGCCGAACGCAGGAGATCGGAAGAGTTGCACGCTACTTTTTACCCTAGGTTACGGCTTCAATAAGTTGGATTCGTCGTTGTCGTTCTTCTCCTCCGCCTCCTGCTCCTCATCTGCCTTCTTATTCGTGTCGGAGTCGAGTCTCAAGTACTCGACATGGAAGCTGTACGGACGAACAAACGCATCCACCATCGCATGAAAGGAAGAAGTTTCACAGGGATCCGCACAGGCGTCAGGGAGAACGAGGAGCTTGAGCTGGAGGAGGTGAAGGAGGAGGAGCAGCAGCAGCAGCAGCAGGAGGAGGACGACGACGACAGCGACGTCGCCGAGGGCCTGCGCAGAATACTTTTTCCTGCTTCTCTGGCTATGAGTTTGTGAATGCTCCCGATTCCTGCACAAAGCCATCCGTCCGTCTGCCGCTTCGGTGATTTCGTTCAAGGATCCTCAAAAACCGCTCTGAAACTAGCGATTTTCCGAAGTCTATTCACCGAAACTGATCACATCTCATTCGATTCTGAAACTCCATGCTACCCAATACAGTCACTGGAGACCAACCGCGGTCCCAGCACCGGACTCCTCCGAATCTTCTTTCCTCAAAGAAATTCCCTCCAAGCTTGGGACGATGCGGCACAACGAGCTTTGAGTACCATCCGAAACTCTTGGTATTGAAGTTGATTCAAGGTTGTGAAAGAAAAACCGTGCAGCGTCCAAAGCCATAGATGATAGAAGGAGGAATCCAAGGTCCGTTCAGATTACACCTCTGGCCCCTGGATTTCACGTTTCAGCTACCACGGCGAGGTTTGGATTCCGTTTCGTTCTAAAAACCAGGTAGGTGGCGAGGCGGACGAGAATTTCGGCGCCGCAACCGATCACACACAGCGAGAAAAGCGGTCGAGCTGTGCGGCTTGAGCGAACGGTCGAAAATTTCGATTCAATCCAATCCGTTGTGCCTGTTTCCGAGTCAACTCTTCTCTTTCAGGATCCTTTCAGAAGGAAAAACAATTTTCTTCACGCCCCCAAGACAGAATTGTTGTTCGGTCGGGCAGTCAGTCGGTCATCGGACTTTCGTCTCCTCTGAAACCGCTCCGTTTGGAAGACCAAGACACCGTCAGAGGTACCGATGGACAGGAGAACTTTCGACGGACGGACGGACGTACTGACCAAGCGACCGAGCACGCATCGCGCAAACTTAGCCGGTATCGAGTCGTTCCCCATTGCTTGCCTCTTGTCCCCACTGTCTCGCCCACGGTCTCCTCCGCAGGTTTTCTATCGTCTGACGGTAGTAGTGGTTGTAGCAGCCGGCCAGTTTGCCTGGCTGGCTGGTTGGCTGTCGTTCCTTAGAGACTCCGATACCTTGCGCCGGGTAGTAGAGGACCAACCACTGCCACAGCGGCTGCGGCAGCAGCAAACTCTAATAAAGTAAATAGAGCTTTCGTTCGTTCGTCCGGTCATTCGTTCGCTTGCTCGCCCGCTAGCCAGCCAGCCGGCTTGCTTGCTCCGTCCGTACGTCAGTGAATTCGCTCGCTCGCTTGCTCAGCGCTCCACCCGGCGTACCGGGTCCCCCGATTGTCCCTCCGTTTTGCCTACCTTCAGCGTTTGGTCGCAGCGACAGACTATCTCAGCCGTCATAGAACCCCTTCGGTGAACCCCCTCGCCGCCGCCCGCGCGAGATGTCCACCCGACGGGACCGCGGCCCAACTGCTCGGCTGGCCACCTGGCACGGAAAGCTGGGCATCGAGTGCGCGGAGGTCTTTGAAAAGCGAGCTAAGAACGGCGAGAGGGGGGGACAGGCTTGAGCGACCGCCTCGGCGGCCGGAGGGGGCAGCGGAGGCGGAGGCTTCCTACTTCAATCAAAACTTTGCCTATTCAGCAAACTGTCTGTTTGTCTGTCGCTCCTACTTCGTACCTTCCAAAACTCCGTGGAAGGAGGGACGAACGGACGGACGGACTTAGCGACGGACGGACGGACGGACGGGTGATGACCAGGGCACGGGAGGACATGGGATAAACTTTCCACAATAAAAGATTCTTCGGCCGGAGAGTCGCTTGGCACACGGACGGGAGGACGAGCGGTCGGTCGGGCGGTCAGTCAGTCGAGCACTTGAAGGGTCGTCCAAAAACTCCCATCCTTGAGACCGTTCGGGCGGTCATCGTAAGACACATTGCCTACGCTTTTCAAGCAACTGAATCCACGAGACCACTTACCGCACTTCAAAAGACCGTTTCTCTCTGGAAGCTCCCTAACGAGAGATTGCGAGAGAGAACCCTTGACTCTTTGGCTTTCTTGGCGAGACCTGGTTGTCTGATGTTCTTTGAGCATTCCGCGATTTTTTTTAAGATGAGATTCATCCTTTCGCAACGATCAAGACTTCATCCACATAAGTGTTGAGTGTTGGTGCTTCTCTAGACGTTTCTCTCAACGCTTGCAGCGTGTTTCGCACTTCCTGTTAAGCCGAATAATTCTCGAGTTTGCGGGAAAGAGGGCCCTATGGGCGCGCAAAGTTCTAAATAACCAGCATTATGTATTACTAAACAACCGGAGTTGCGAGTGGACTTTCTTTGAATCGGTTTGTCCCCTTACCACTCGCTCCGAGACTATTCTGCCGGGGGGTATCTTTGTATGCGTAGATCGCCCAACAGCGATAGTTTGCGAGTAGCCAGAGGCCAACGCAAGAAAGTTGGTAAGCTCGACAGTTCATGAGACCACGTAAGGCGAACAATGGAGAAGAGGGAGAGACGAAGACGTTGGATGAGAGACACGAGGAGCTGGGACGGGGCCCTCGAAGGAGGAGGGGAAGGGCGCGTTGTTTAGCGAACGGTAAACGACCGGACTGAATCGGCCTGCTAACGACTTGGAAGTCTTGCTTTCGAAATTGGTCTCAGCATGGCTGGCCAGTTCGCTAGGCTGCCGCCGCCGCCGCCACCATCGGGTGTTTCACCCGGTCGGGCGGCTGACCAACCAAACGGTCTCAAGCCTGCTCGCTTTTGCCTCCTCGCCGATTGGCAATTAAAGTAAATTAGGACTCGAAAGCGACGTTTCCTGAAGAGAGTCGGTTTCTTGACCCTTCGGGCCGCCCCTGGGCTGTCCTAGGGGATGACGTCAAGACACCCAAAGTAGACAAGAAACACACACGTCCTTCTGCGTGATCTCGACTTGAACGCCCTCAGAACCCAGATTACGATCAGATGAACATCACAAAAGGGGCCGAATCGAAAGTTTTGAACAAATTTTTGAGGAATTGATATTTCTGCACCGAATATAGATCTTGCAAACTTGAGTGAACCTGAAAGCTTCGACAATTCAACCTCATTGTAAGTCAGTGGAAGCGAATGGCCTGTGGAGCTGATGACTACTTTCTACATGTATCTCTGCTCTGTTTCTCACGAGAGTGTAAGAACACTTCGGGTTTTCACTTCCAAGCGAGGTGCTTTCCGAGGTCTATTCCTATAGTCTCGCTCCCTTTGTCAGTCTCTGCCTTCAGCCATTGCCCCGTCCCCCATCTCACGGAGTCTTCTTCAGTTCATTGAGCAGCCATAATGAGTGGAGCTTCCAACAGAAGCCAGACTCGAGCCAGCGCGGAACCGGCTTTCTCTCTCTTCACTCACCGTTCGCCAACTCCTCGCTTGAATTTTTTTCCTATAGCCGTCTGAGTGAGACTCGGTCATCTTCTCGCTATTTGGCGCTCACTCGGTGTCTAAACTGCTCGGAAAAAGAAAAACTTCCTCCTACAGAAGCAGCAGCGGAGGCGGCGTTGGCAGCCGCCTCCACAAGCGGAGGAACGAGAAGAGGAAGCCAAAAAGTGGATCGATCTCAACAAAAAAAAAGTTAAGAAAGAGTGGAAGGATATCCGCTAACTCGTCTCTCAGTATCAGTTCCCCTGGAACGGCGGGCGGAGGAAGCACCGCCCGCCCGCCCGTCCGCTCGCTCGGCCGCCTGCTCTCCGTTTGCTAGCACGCCCTCCTTGAAATTAATGAAACTCCAGGTTCTCGAAAGGAGGGGGGAGGGCAGCCCGCGAAGCCTTTATCTCTCCTAAAACTGTTTTTTCTTCCTTCGTTCTCATGGTCGTCGTGCTCAGTGCCTCGTTGCGTTTTCGCTCGAAACCAAAGTTTTTATGAATCAACGACAGTCCGAGTTCGAGCGCGACGGTGTCGATGGTGGCCTATGCGGAACATTCTATGATCGGAAACCCTAATTCATGGTTGGAATTCTTTACACATGTCTCTCTACGAGGACCTTGGAACTAGGCGAACGAGCGAGCGGGCGAGCGAGCGGGCGAGCGACAGGACGAGAGCGGCAACAGCTGGCCGAACGGCTTCGATTTAACTAAAATAATACAATATTTGTTATTTCGACGCAGCCGCCACTCCGACTACTACAGTTCTCCTCCTTCAATCCTGGTCAATCTCTCCGCCGACTCCTGTACCACCCGTCTTACCGAGAGCTCACCATCTCGAGAGACAGAGAGAGCGAGAGGGACGGAGCCGTTTTCACTCGTCCACTCCACCAATATCAGCTGGTTCGCTGTTCGGTCAAAGCTAATATGGCATTTACGTAGGAGAGATTTTTGTACCGTGCTCGAATTGGCAATCGAATCGTGACAGCGGCAGCAGCTCCGCCGCTGTGGGGGAGGGAGTGGGGGTTACGGGGGTAGGGAAAAGCAGCAGTAACGAGGACAGCCTTCTGCAGTAGCAAGCACCGTCAGTAGCAAGGAGGCACTCAAACGAGTAGCCGTCGTCGAGCGGCGAACCGGGCGGGCGGTCGGTGGGTCGGTCGCGGCAAGTTGGTTCTTTCTGGTTCTCATTCCTGCCGAGACGGCAGCTGGCGACAAAACTCTAAAAACTTCGTTCATCAAAGTTTTTCTCCTTTTTTTTTGCGGGTCTACATACGAACGAACGAACGAACCGAGTAAGCAACCAGCCAAGCAACCAACCAACACCCACACGATCAAAGCTCACATTCTGCTTGGCTGCCAGCAGGTGGAAAACATTCGTCATGAACGGAGAAGGAAAACTGCTGTGCTGGTCGGGGCCGAGTCGCAGCAGCTAGTTCTATTGGCAGGCCACAAACTGGTCAGCTGGTCATTGCCGCACCAATTTTTGCCGTCGTTCGTTCTAATGGAATGCTTCGCTCCGAGTTTTTCTCTGTTTCATCATCACCCCGCTACCTCGCTCGTATAGCGATCCCTTCCGACATTTCTCTCATACTTTCGATCCCTCTCAATCGATTTTTGTCGGGTTCCCTCACATTTCAGGAAACCAAGCTCAAGCTGTGAGCAGCGAAATCACTCGGAGCTGCGGTTGTGCAGTTCTGATTCCAGTTTTGATCATGAAAAAAAAAGATCGAAGGTGAGAAGGTCGAAGAATGAGACAATAATCTTCGCTCAGTGAAACTTGGTACAAAGTTTCATTCTTCGCATCTTACGCATTGGAACCCAGTATATTTGGTGATTGTTCACATTCTGCGGATGTTCACTCTCCATTCCCACCCAAGAGAAGATCGAAGCAGAAGCTCCAACCGAAAAATTCCCCCGAATCCGTTCGGCTAGTTATCTAATTGGAATCCACACCCCCTCCTCCGCGATGACTCTGGGGTTTCATTTGCGGGGCTGAACGATGAAGTATAAGACGACAACGCGTTTGCTCAACGAATTCGCTCTGGTCGGAAGATACTAAATAATTAATTCCGAGGGGAATCATGAATATTAGATGGCACTGCAAGTGGTCGCAGCAACAAATCTAATCTTATCTCAGGCAGCTTTTCGGTTTCTCATATGTGTACGCTTCACTTTGACCCGAAGCATCACATCCGATTCGAGCCGCACGATTCTGGGCGACGCGGAGAGAATCCGCCATTCGGAGCTTTGACGGATTCGGTCGTGGTCAAGCCCTTGGGCTTACTCCTCCCCTTTTCAATAGGAGACCGCGAATTCATGAACGAAGATTTCATTCAGATTCAGATTCGAAGATGACTCTCTTGGATCTATGCGGCGCATGAGCCCACTGCGAAGCAGAAGTCGGATGTTCTTGCTAAACATGTTCGCTCGCCTGCAACTTCGCCTGAACGGTTCTTTCGGCGGCGATTCGGAAATGAGTCCGAGTGGAATTTGCCATCAACAAGTGTTCCTCAGAGATGAATTTCAGAAGAGAAAAAATTATGGGCTATTTTTATGTGTGCACGCCATCTCGCACCGCCTCGTAACCCTTATCCAGGCTGGCATGTGTTTACGGCCACGGTTCCGCGTTCGAGAGGCCTTGTAGGCCCTTCGAAGCGACCTGGAGATCTAGGCTCGCCTACCCAGAAGCGTTGGTCGCACGCGTTGCATATCTCTGGAGCAACGTATTCTCGAATTTCGAACGCTCGACCTCCGTGCTTTATTTTGTGTTTTTTTTTCCTTTCCAGCTCGCCACTGTGGTCGAGTGGCGGCCACCGGCGGGCGCACCGTTCGAACGTCGACGCCGTATCGGAGTCAGCCTCTGATAGCGTTCAACAAAAGTTGAGTGCGTTCCCGTTTCCTCCTTCGTTACGGGAGCCGTTAGCCATCGTTTCCCCCACAAAAATTCAAAAAAGTGTGGAATAACCAAATAGGTCGAGCTCCGATGCTGCATTTTTCTGTCATGCAAACAGCCCGACTCGGGAAAACTTCCATTTGAGAAACTTCCGCTACCGATCGATTACTTCAGTCTCGGTGTTTTCAGTCGGCATCTCGAAACAAATTGAAAGCCTTCGAGATCGGACAATGTCGTCGGGCGAACCGGATGAAAAAGGAACAGCATTGAAATCGGATCGCGAACAACGATCCGAGTCGTCGGCGACCAAAAACTTCCGGCAGCGTTCTCTTGCATCCCCAATCGTCGGGGCTCTTCAAAACACGAAAGCAGCACAAACAACGTTGCTTCCCGTCCTTGATGTAGATGACCTAAAGTTCTAGTTTCATCGCGTTTCCGTCGTCAGAGCCTCAACAAGAGGATTTTTGGTAGTCTCGACGAAAACAAGTCGGAAGCGACTGAAAAGGAGACGAGACGAAACCAAACCAAAACCAAGTTGCCTACTTAGTGAAGTTAGACAAGCCAAGCCAATGCACGACGTCCCGCTGGCAGATTAGCGAGCGCCGAGTTTAGGCACGTCTATGTGACCGACGTCTTCGCGTTGGCGGGCTAGGTCACTTGCCTCGCTTCTCTTAGGGCTCTTTGTGCGATCCCAGTTCCTCATCTCTTCCACCCTTCCACGAGACGAGAGACCTCTGCGGAGACTAGACATTGAAGCGTCAACAGAGAGAGATCGGATCGAGAGCGAGAGAGAGAGGGAGGGAGGGAGCGGTATCAGAACAAGGACTCCAAGGACCGCAAGGGGTCGGAGCGCGTCGAAGTGGATGGATGGTAGCAGAGGATGAAACTGAGAAGAGCAACCGAAAGTGGAGAAGACCACCAAAGAGCAGTTCGGGGGCCAGAAGGAAGCGGAAAAGCCTGACCGACTCGAGAAATGACCACACGACGTGACCATTGCTCGCCGCGTAGACCCGACCCACTCAACTGTTCGGTTGCCAACTTGTACGATACGTCGTTCTTGCTCGGCAAGAGACACTTATAGTTTGACAGCAGACCAGAGTTGCGCATCAGAGAGGAAAAAGAGGACGGGATCTGGCACAGCAAACTTTGACAACAACTACCCAAGCAAAACTTCGCGAGTGTCTAATGAATGCTGTGACGTCATGACGCCCATTGTATTCGCACTTGCACCCTTGAAATTCCAGCGCGAACCGGAGGCGCCATGGAAATCGGGCCAAAGTGTCGCTGTCAAAGGTCTCGGGTTTCTTGACGCCACTTCTTCTGTTGTTCCCTTAACTTGGCGATTCATAATCAAAAGACGCAGCGGAAAACATAGCGCGAGACTCGAACTTTCGGATGCAACAGGGGAATATTCATCACAGGCACTGATATATATTGCACATTTCGTTTGAGGTGTCTGTTGTTCTACCGGGAGACATGGAAAACAAGTTCACACGGAGGCAAGATGGCAGCAAGTCAACGACGTGTGTTCTTGGCTCGCCCTCGAGGAACGTTGCGACGATGAATGCATACGTTTGCACGTACGTACATATGATACACGCTTACATGAATACAGAACGACGATTCACTCTTTGTATAACCTCCAATCTTTCGCTACCGGTCGCTTCCGTCGGAACTCCGTAGTTTTCCCTCGTGTTTTTTTTCTATTTGTCGACATCCGATGGTGACAAGCCTGAAATGGCGTATTCGCTGAACCACGCGCACCAACCGCATGGGAGCTAGGTCACCAACCGAGGAATACCGAATCCACAAGGTTGAGATTCAAGGAGATGTGTTGAGAGATTGAAACAACAGAAGAATATTCATCTGAAAGACCGACGAAGGGTAACAGTGGGAAACAGTGAAGAGCAAACGTTACGTTACTCCTGCATTGCGTTTTTACTGCTCAACACCCGCTACGGAGACGAGTGATTCCGCTCATTTTCGCGGGATCGGGCGGTAAACAACATTAGGAATAACCGTCATTTACGCACGCGATCACGCACAGGTGAATGGCAAACTCATGCACTGAGCTTGCATGGCCGCACACATAAACACAACGGTGTGCATCGCGATTGTTCTCTTTGTAGTGCTTGCGAGACGAATATTCGCCGAAATTAACAGATCGAGGGTGAATATAGGCAACCCTTCACCTTCACGCTTTCGGTCGTCCTACATCCAATAATCGTTAATTTTTTTTCTTGAGGTCTTCGCTCGGACTTCGGCAGATATCAAGTTTGTATGAAGCTTCGATTTCAGCCTGTGTTCTGTAAGCCCTGCTTAGGACATACCGATGCGAGTGAGCAAGAAGAGGAAGAGAGAAAGAGAGAGTGTGAGAAGGGAGAGCCGAGAGGAACAAGAGAAAGATAACTCGGTCGGGAAGTATGTAGGACTTAGATAGGGGCTTTGTCTAACCAACCAACCGACCGACCTACTCCTCCGGCAATCCCGCAACCAACTAGCCAACTGATTGACCGATTGGCTGACGCACCACCGACCAAACGAGCGTTTCCCGCTGAAAGATCCACCTACTCTTTCACTCGTCCCAACGAATGGCTGAACAGAAGGCGAGTCTGGACCGGTTGTCCATGCCTCATCAAAGTTACACTCCCACGGGCTCCTCCTCCAGGATCTAGGAGTTAACTCGAATTTCATTATTTTTGTGAGAATCGAGAAGTTCTGCACTCCACTTGAGCCGCTTACATATCTCTCACACTCGAATGAGTCCGCGAAGCAGAGTTCACTCGAAGACGCGCAGTTGAGGATATGTTCCGCTCTGAAACGCGGACTTGAAAGTCTGCGATGAACAGATGTTACAACTTGGGGGACTTGTTTGCGAGTCGAGCGGCATGGCGATACTGAATGAGCAACATCGCTCAAACAGCCTCGTGCTGAGCGCTCTAAAAGAATAGTCTCAGAAATCACAGACTCTGCCAATGCTGCCGAGGGAGCGACGACGACACCAACGTCAACGTCGCGTCGCACGCATTCATCCCTGGAGAGAAAGAGACCGAGAAGGGACGAGAAAAAAAATGGAAGAGCCATTTGACTTCAGTACAAAAACCTTTCCCTGCTGCTGCTGCTGCAGCTCCGTCTCGACATAAAGTGGTGGAACGGCATTCACTCCAGCCGAGAACCCGTTCCCAGGCTGCCTGGTTGTCCGACCGACCGCCAGTCAGCCTGCTCAACTGGCTCGTTTCAGCCCCGCTCCATCCCGCCCCCCACCTCCTCGCGGAAAAAAAAAACTCTTGTCCAGGCTTTCCACAGATTCGTTGTCGTCCTCGACGACGGCCCCGCCGTTGTCGCCGCACCCGTTGAGGACCAAGCCAGTCCTGCGGACCAACGTTCATACATCTTATGGTAAAGAGCAGGAGCGGAAAGTAAAAGGAGAGCAAGTTGGGATTCATAAAACGATGATTCTCTCCCTCTTTTCCCCGCGCTCACAGAGATTGAGTAACCCTTATTCCACATGACCCACTCCGTCCCTTCCCACCCCCTCCCCCGCTCCCCCCTCGTCTATCTATCTCTATTTCTCCCCTCGCAGCTCACTGTCTTCATCCGCCATGCGTTCAGGGGACCAAGCGTCCGACCAACCACGAGCACATCGCTGAGACGCTTTTGTACGGCTAAAGTATATTCATAAAACATCTCTGGCCCTTTCTCCCTCAGAGTCGGGCCCTTTAGCGATCAGTGCCCAGCGCGCCCCGAGTCCCCAGAGCCCAATGCCTTGGACCAAACCCAGCGTCCGATGATGTTTGCTCGCCGCATGGACCGCGTCGGTTTCATAATGGGGCCCAAAACGGCGATTATTTAGCCATCAACAAAAAATATTCGTTGCCTGCTCCCTCATTTCGGGTCTTCATCGTTTCCTTCTTTCTATCATCATTTGGAGCCGAGTTTTAGGCCGCTCAAGCTTCCCTCATCGTCGACGCCACCGCCGCCATCGGAGAAAGGTCACAATTTAAGCGTGACGCTTCCATCGTAGCCGTAGACGACCATGCGCATCGAGCTCGTCTGAACCTTCCCACACGGGATTTCGTCCGCAATGTTCGTATAGTGCACCAAGTTCCGAAAGTTTTCGCACCGCCAGCCCGTTGTTTGCCGCACTTTTTTTTCCTCGCCCCCATGCGTGCACGCGGTTTTTCCTCTCAGTGCGCGGCAGCGCGAGCGAGTCCGAGCTCAGTCGCTCGCTCGTCGTCCCCTTCTCGTCTCCGTGCATCCAACAGCACATGACAAATCTCCAGAAGTCGGCGTCCCTGCGGCAATCTATCTTTCGCAACCATAGCACACAACCCCCGCCCTCCCCACTCTGGCTTTTCTCATACCCCGACTGCCTGTCTGCCTGCCTGCGTGCCTGCATGCCTGGTCGTCCGACGCAGGAGGAGCCTGAGCATCAAGAGAACTCTGCCGTTGGATCTGATGAGGATGGGGTGACACCGTTGTTATGTAAAACACGGGTCTCCGTTCTTCTGACCCCCACCGGCATTCACATACAAACGGCCAAACGAACAAACACATAAACAAACACAAAAAAAAGAGCAAGCAAACTGGCGGGCGGGCGAGCGAGGAGGAACAATCACCGGAAATTCGGAGATAAAACGCAAAACCACAACTGGGGTTTCCAGCTGGGCCCCCGGGCCGGAGCTCGTTGATCAGAGCTCCGACGGAAGGTCTTTCCTACATTGAGTCATATTCCTTACTTCGTTGGTTGCTGCTTCGGGTGCTCATGAGCGCAAAGTTATAATGATAAGGTTAAATCGCACCGAGCCCTCATAGCAGTTCACTCTTATGTCATTGCGACCCGCATCGATAGACCCACGAGACTGTGGAGAACTTGAACGTGGACGACGTCCTGATCGACCTCGCAAGTTCCCTGCCTATGGGCTGTCTGCGTTGGTTTACGTATCTACTCGGTTTTGAGAAAGGCGACTTGAAACAGCTGATCTGTGTACGTTGGAGGATTCCTCCTCCTGAGTCGAAACGCAGTCAGTGAGGAATCAGACTCCTGCTTTCACGCTTGCTACCAATCCGGCAGTGCTGGAGTTCTTTGGGACTTCTAGGTCCGCGGCGGAGTCAGTCCCGAGAACGAGCAGCGGTTTGGAAGCTGAGTGTGCCGTAGTGGTGGATGACGGCTTTCGAAGTGATGAATCGCGGCTGTGAGTTCCTGGCAAGGTGCTCGACGCAGTTCGAGGGAGCGAGTACCTTCGAAGAAAGCGACAAAAAGGAAGGTGGAGCAAGCAGACCGAGCAGGCCAAGCTTGTCCATCAATTCGGTTATCTTCGCCGCCCCCCTCCCTGTTTCTTCACCATCACACACACACACAGACACTCAATTAGATCCATCCTCGAGAAGAACTGTTGCAGCTCCACGAGGTGACGGACAGTCTTTTTTTACCCGCTCGCTCGCTCAGACTTCGATCGAGCTCTGCACAGCGAAGAAATAGATAGACGGCGGATGGGCAGACGGGCCAGCGGGGAATAAGACGAAACGACGGTGGAAGGGGACGAGGGAAGGAGAAACCGAGGGATACGGTGGAAAAAAAACCGACCGGAAAAATTGATCACTCAAAACAGAGAGGTCTGACACAACTCCCCGGTTCGGTCTCGTCACCGACTGGCGTTCGTTTCTTCATATACCCATCTATTCCTCCTACTTTCTCTCTCCCTCTTGCTCTTTTTCTCATCCGCCTCCTACCCGTCTGCTTCTTCTTCATCGAACAGCTGATGAGATATCGTCTTCATAACGCTCGAAACATTCTTTGCCAAATCGACTTCGTCTCTTGATTAACGCCGTCTTCTTGGCTGTTGCCAGCCTGTTGGTTGGCAGAACCTAAGAGATCTTGACGAATGAAAAAATTCTCGAAAACATCTTCGTTGGTAACAACGGACACAAGCTCCCACAGTCCATCGAACCTTCCGCTCGACACCTTCCACCTCAGAATACATATATGTATATGAAACCTGATTATGCTTCAATCAAACTTTGAAAACCTTCGTGACTCCAACAGGGGCCGCGACCAAGACATTGTGGGGGTCAGTCCTTCAGCTTCAAGACTGAAGTGAGTCATCCGCTAGAGATGCTCAGAGGGGAACGCTCAATAGAAATGAAATTATAATTTAAAAGCGATTCCACTCCTCAGACGCCGTATATTATCCTCGGGGTCGCGGTCATCTCCGACGAAGTTTGCCGAGGATTTCCGAGACTCCTGAAGCGAATCGTCTGCAACAACCCGCCGTCAATGTGCGCCCTCGCCTTGAATGATCTGAACGAACACTCCCCGTTCTACTCGAGTTCGAGAGCGTAGTTTTAAACGCTCTCGCTGCAACCTTCACTGCGACTTCAGATGGAAATCGCGAGAGGCACAGACGGAGTTCAGTGCGAAGAAGCGATTCTTCTTCCCTTCTTGTTGATAGAACGGCCATGGAACTTTAGACGAACAAATATTCAGGGAAACCTTTTCTCGGATCGCACGTTTATCTGAACGCAGATGCAAAGGATAATTCTCCTATGCGTGAATGCGTGAACAGAATACAAGCAAAGCTGCTTATCGGAACACGCACAAATCTCCGCCCAACAGTCCGCTGAGGAAAATCCGCGTTTGTAGATTTCCGTGAAAGGAATGTAACAAAGTCGGACGAAAGCACCCAACAAAAGTCTATCCGAGTTTCGGGGCTCCGATCCGAATTCCAGACATGATCGATTCGAAAACTCCGGATTCGTTTCTTTTTTTCGCCTTGACCTCGATCCAAGTCTGATTGATGACGACTCCAAACACTTCTGTTAAGAGCTCGGATTTTCTCTGCTCTGCTCGGTGGAATAGATAGACACGAAAACAGTGAATCGTCTAGTCTGGGAAATCCAGATGACTCACTCGGGAGGGATGGACTCTCGTTTTCGGGGGAAAACGCTGTCTCCAGATACTTTTCCTCTGGAATGGTTCTTCGGAATCCCGAAGAACTCCTTTTCGGAGACTATGGCTCACCTTTGAAGAGATATTCGCACAATCCATGCACATCCGAGAACGTTTGCGTTGAGATATATCCACACAGCTGAAGTTTTCGAGGTTTCGGAGTCGGTTTAGGTCCTTCCAAGAGTTTGCGATGATTCGGGTGGTTACAGCGGTGCTCAACCGATTTACGTAACGTGGCCGCAGTTTTCGGCCGAACGCCCAAGCCGTTCCATTGCGAAGGGCACTGCGCATGCATTGCACGTTGCACACCAACCACACACGACCGAGCACGTGTAGCAGCACCGGAACTCTGAGCAGATCTCCGTTTTTCGTGGCACTACGAAACTATGTCAGTCGCGTTCATCGCAAGCTTCGCCGGCAGTAAGAGCGTTTCTAGCGGGCCTTAATTATTTCACGGGGACAATTTCTATCTGTCTGTCTGTCTGTCTCTCGCTCTCTCGAACCGGCTGCACGGCGAGAGCTGACCCGACAACTTGACCGATCGGATATCCCGGCTTTGTCGTAAAATCCGTCGAACGAGGAAAAGATTCCGAACAGAAATCCAGCGAGCCGGCAAGCCCAGTCAGGCTGGCGGGTGGACGGGCAGACAAGCACCCAAGCGACGGGTTAGCACATATCTTGTTGCTCGGAGCCTTCTTCAGCGGGACGGATCCTTGGAGGCTATAAGTTATCCTCCGGCAACTCCTATGGTGCTCGTAAGTCTCCTTGGCGCGCGCGCGAACCAAACTTGTTCTTGCTCTGGTTCGTCGATTTTTCGTGTCGCTGGCTCGCTGCCTACTGCTGGCGTTCTTCACGACGCTCTCTAACAATGGATATCTCCAAAACAACAACACCAACAACAACTACACGTGTGGAAACAATCCATCAAAGTCAACTTCAAGCACTTCGATCAACATTCAGCACTCTCGGAGGCACCTCGCCGCACCTCAACAACACCAACAATTCATCAAAAACTAACTCAGAAGTTCCAATATGCGCGATTTTCAGCTCAATCCATTCGATCGAATGTCCTTGCGTATCGAAGCTGGTTCCAATCGAGATCACCGATGATCACATTGCGGAAAAAGGGAATTCCCGAAGCAGCGAAGAATCGAAGGACGACGGAAGCAAGCCCGCCTGCAAAACTTCCACGTGCGCCTAGTTTCTGCGCAATTTAACGATCCTCGGGATCCTCGGGAAACGAAACCACGAAGACCGCCCCAACGACTTGTTTCCACCGACTGTTCGGAGCCTGCTTCGGCCGAACGAGGGTCTGGTCGTTCCGTCAACAACCCGAATGACAACAAAAAAAGATCGCCCGTTCCGGCACCGTTGTTCGATCTGATGATTCCTTGCAGCGGTTTCGATTCTCAACGGTGTGGCCTTGATTGTGAGCAGCGCTTTTTTGCACGATGCAACAGCATGGTCGTTCTTGGGTTCGAATCAGAACGCTGCTTTTCGGTGCTACATTCTGTTCGGATTCAAGCGGGTTTTGCCGGTCGCGGGAAACGTCTTCGGCGCTTCGGGCCCCCAACCGTCGTTGTCGACGTGGAAGTACGTCGTCACGAACACTTATAGTCCAGCCACGTTGGTGAACGTGGAAAGTGCAAACACTCGTGGTGGGTTGTCCGTGCTTTTGCTTTCACGTTGTCGAAACTGCGAGCTCCAACAACCAGCTGGCTGGATAAGGGAGAAGAGCCCTGGGAAGGGAGCCGGGGAGAGGACAAGGAGGAGGGCGAGGTCACAGCGTGCTTTCGACTCAGGAAAAGAGATTCCTGCTTGGTGAGAATATCCGCCCGTTGAAGTCCCGTCCTCCGAAAGGAACTAGCGGCGGGAACCCACAACGACGTGGAGAGACGCGGACGCGCGCGTCTAGACCTTGACAAGGTCATGCGTCACCGACGTTTTTCGCCGCCATTGTCGTTGATGATGTTGTTGAAGAGCTAGCCGAGGAGAGGGAGCAGGAGGACGAGGACGTCGACGACGTCGACGACGAGCCAGGATGAGGATTCGGTAGGACGGTACCGCCACAACCATGTGTCCTAAGGCATTGTTCTCTGTTCATTTGATTCGTTTGAGCGTTTTTGTGCTTTTTCATCACTCCCGTTCCCACATCGCCGAGCCGTCCTCGCTTGCCGTGCTTCACATCCGTTCGTTCGTCAGACCCTCCGTTCATCCTATCGAATAAAAATCGTTTCCGCAGAGACTTCCGGATATTTTTGCCTCAAGATGATTGCTGTGACAGTCCTCACTCAAACGACCCAGATAGCCAGCCGACGGCGGTCATTCAGCACGCCGCGCCGCGGTGTGATCGGGTATACGAGAGGTTTCTAAATCTGTCGGTCAGCCGTCAGGTAGAGGGTAGGTGGGGATCCCGTCCCTAGTCCGGATTCGCGACAGGGCGGAGAACTCCTCTCATTCGAATTCAAATTAGACGCGACCGAAGTCCGTCCGAGAAGGCGTTACCGTGGGATTTTGTCTCGAAGGCACAGTTTTAGGTCTGCCAATCCCCCTGACGCCCCGCATGCGATCCGGCACCTGTGAAGCTATTGACTTTCACTGCCGGATCGAGTTGGAATCCGACGCCGCGCCGTTGTTGAGAACTCGGAGGAATTCAGAGTTCATCCACCCTTTCGGTATCTCTGAATCCCATTCGCTGCGAGCCTCGGTCGCCGAACTTCTCATATTCAGGCCTACCAACCTATATCTCTCGGGGTCCCGGCAGCATTGTCCCCGGTTCAGAGTTAACCTCGCGAAGAATTTCACAAGAATGAATTAATCATCGTCATGAAAGTTGTGACGGCACGGCGCCTTACTACAGAACGCGTTCCCGGTCGAATCCAATTCTCCGACGATGGGCTCAAAGTATCCATTGCTATCGAGCTCGGTACGGAGATTGCGTTGTCATCGATCGACACTATGCTACCAACACGCAACCTCGGCGAGTCTGCTGCAGACCGCAATTCTCTCCAGTGATGTTGCTGAGCCACGGTAAGAAAGTTAAATCCGACCAGGCGAGGGCACAAAGCCGACCGGCGGGAGATCGGGGAAATAACGACGGCGAGCCTGCGGGAGAATATTCAAAAACTTTCACCTTCTTTGCGGCGGTGGCGGCGGCGGCGGTGACTTCTTCCATTAAAAACAACTTCACGTCTTTATTTCGTTCATACATCATCTCTGTCATTTACGCCCCCCCCCCCCCCCCCCCTATGACCCCTCCCGCCGCGCCGGCCTTCCCCTTCGACCCAGGCTCTTCATTCCCGTCTTCTGTTACTCTCCGTCGCCCCTCTCATCCTCACTTTAAACGCCTAGGGTCCTGAGGTCGAGCGAGAAGGCCCATAGAGACACGAGTACAGACAGGAATCTATAAAAGTCAGTTTACAGCCACCGGAGACTTGGCTTAGCCTCTGCCTCCGGCCGCTGTTCTTCTTGCACCTATGGATCTTCCTTTTTTCTCACGTTTTGCGCCCTCCCTCCGTCTCACCCCCCTTCTGCCTGCTCACTTCGAATCTCCCAGAAGTATCCGAACGCTCGAGAGGCCGTTGAGCAAAGTTTTGTCGGAAGTGTTTACACCTCGACCGGGACGACCAGGAGTGAGGTCGCTTGCTCAGTGTCCGCTTGTCAGGAAATCCCAGAGCAGGCTCCAGCCTGCCCGCCGGAGAGGATAAAATGACTAACCCGCCAAACCGAAGAGCTCACGGAGGAATAGGACGACCGGAGGTCCGATCTCGGCCCAGCTAAGGGGTCTCGAGAAGGTCAAATCGATATAAACGCTTCGAAGAGAAGTGATTCTTGAAAGTTTCCGCTTCTCGACAGGATTCCTCCACGTTTCCAAAACTGGCCCACCCGACGAAAGCCTGATCCGACTCAAACTGAATATCTGAATGGATCGATGTTTTTTTCTATCAAAGACATCCTTGCGCTCTTTAGTGAGCTGTCGAGCTGGGCGCAGCTCAAATAAGCTTCGGTCTGAGTGAGACGACGATCATTCGGGAAGGCTTCACGGGGGATTCAAGAATATGCTCTCGACGATCTAGTATCGCGAGTCTAGTGAGCTCGTGAAAGAAATCCGATCCAAGCCACGAGCTTCCTGGAGGAAATCGAAGAATGGAAGGCATACGGTGCTCTGGAATCTGGAATAGTTCCTGGAAAAGGAGTACAGCTCCCCGGAAATTCCCCACATTGGTCCGTCCCGTCGACGATTCCGATGAATGATACGATGATGAAAATTCCGCCGACCGCCGGCGCCGTATGAGGGTTTCCATAAAAGAATCCATTCACTTTTCCTCGAAACCAATGTCCGACGCTCTGTTCCCTACGATGCTCATAGAAGTCCGGTGAATCGAGATTCTGAACATACCTGAAACGAGAAGCAAAGAATTCAGAGATCGTCGGTGTAGTCCAAAATGAAGCGAAACCAACGCAGGCATGACCGTCATTGAAATGATCTCCGAACAGCTCATTTTTCAACAGAAGCGATGCCGCTGTTTTAGGAAGCCGGTGGTGTGTTCTGATTGACAACTTCATTATCGACAATTGCCCGAACAAGTCCAGGGCTCCGCCTCGGCGCAACTTTTTCCGTGTCGTCCTCATCTCGAAACAAACTTTCCGTTCTTTATCCCATCTCGGTGTCTCCGACTCTTTCCCCAGCTGGCCGTAATTTATCCAGCGACAATGGCCCTCTTGTGAGTTGTCAATTCGAGGAGCGTGATTCGACTCTTCATAGCGGCCTTTATAAGTTTGTCAGACGACATCCAGTGGGGGCCAACGATCGTGGATCATCGTTTTCTCTCTTCCAAATATAGAATCATCATCGAATCGACATGTCACGAACAGTCGAGCCTCTACGACGGCACTTGCACGCAGTCGCTGTGTTTGTACAGTGGAGTGTAAATATGAGCATCTGACACCGCTTGCTGAACCATTTGCCACCGTTTCCTCTTCTCCGTCTCGAACATTAATATCAGCTCACACACACACACACAAATAGGTCTATCGAGCTACATGCTACACAGGGTCGGCTTAACCTCCTCTGACGGTGACGACACCTCCAGCTCCTTTGATCCGACTATATATGAGCCTTCTTGCTCGTTTCGCAGCGGCCATAGAACACAGTTCTGGGCTGTTGTGCATTCGCTTCGCAATCGAACGAGGATTCCAGAGATCTTGATCGATCTCGGGTCAGGCTTGAGGAAATCCGCATCAAACCGCATCCAGGTCGAGAACGAAATGAACTGTGAGTGCGAAAGTCGGTGAAATAATAAATGTATGCGATTGATTCCGCGACGGCGCTCCCCATGAACACCTCGCCAATCATCTACAAACGAACCTTCATAGATACATTTACATCCCACAATATATTATGCATGCGAGGGTGCGGTCCGAGGTACGTAGCCCATGACTGACATTGTGTGTGAGGCACCGAGAACCGTCAGGAAGAACATTCGCCGCCGCAAACGCTGCCACAAGCGCTGCCCCGAAACATACGGCAAATGCTGTCGCGAGGTCGACTTGCGTAGCCATCTCTATCATCCCATGTCAATCTTTTCGCTTACCTATACGGCCGTCCATCCGATTCCTCGCTCTTTGATTGAGGAACGTGGTACTGAGTACATCGACGCAACTAGAGATGCAACGCAGGAATTTTCGGGTACCAATCTTATGGGCAGCCGAGCTTTCGGGGAAGTGAGCGATCCGCATAGTTCATAGCGGTTCCACCTCAATAGAGGAAGCATGTGTGACAGATTTCTTGATTTGCAATCGAAAGGAAAAATTGAATTCGATTCTTGGTCCCAAGTGACTTCCAAATCCCTGGGTTAGGCGCAAGAGAAGAAAACGATATCTGGACCGAGGGATATAATTGTTCGATAATTGCGTTCAGGGACAACGACGACTGGATGACTGGAGGGCAGACTGACCGACCGGCCCTCCGGCCGGTCAGCCAGCCTGCTGGCTTCCGTCCGCCCAGCAAAACCAATATATAGGGCATCGGGCCTCTTCTTCTTCGCGGAGGCAAGCCAGCGAAAGACTCTTTCAAAATTAAAATTGATTACTGGAACGAACGCACTCTGTTCGCCTCTATTCGTCTAACCCACGGTCGGCCGGCCAGCCGGCGAGTGGAGCCGAACTACCCCGGAACTTGGCCATCCAGGAAAAGAGGAAACGCACTCGCATCCATTGCCTGCTCTGGCTCCTCTCAAGAGGACTATTCTAGTTGTTCTGCCGAGCGCATCCGACATACGGACGGACGGAGGCTCAAATAGACGGACGGGCCGTAGTCTCTGAGTGACATCGTCATTAAAAGTCCAAGAGCCGACGTCTACAAACGCCAGCCCAGCCTCAGAAATGTTGGAGCCCCTCCGTTCATCCGCTCATTCGCTCGTTTGAGGATGAAGTCTCCCGCTCGCTCCATCTTCTCCACTTGCTCTGATCTGTCATGCTCCGCCGTGGTGATACGTGTTGCCAACACGACGACGACGACGCCGGTGGCGGCGTCGTCAACCGTGTTATTCCATCGCTAAGACGTACGTACTAGGCTTGCGCGCCGCCGCCGCCGTCGTCGTCGTCACACACAGGACAGCTATCGAGCGCATGTTGCATGTCGTCAAAAGCACAATTTTGCCACGTCATGCCTATGAACACACAGAGCAGGATGAATGCAGAATTTTTCGCTTGCTTCGGAGGCCTGCCTTACTCCCGGAAAGTTCTCGCTGGCATTCAGCGACGGCGTTTGCGCCGCGTTTCAATAGCTTGCTCCTTGTGTGGCTCCTTGTGAGGGCGCACCCACGCCCTCGCTCTCTCGCAAGCTCCGCATACGTTGGACGAGCGACATTCATACGCCACATATAGTTCGTTCCTTCAGACACAGATATATGTACGGCGAACGAGTAGATAGACGCATGAGGCTACAGACTGCCAGTCGGATGGAGGGACAGACGAGCAGACAAGCCGGCTGGCAGGAAGACACACCTATGTAGGGTATGCCAGATATGAATCGCGCAATCGTCCTCGCTGCAGGTGTTGCCATACGTGGAATATCGCGGATGGCTGTTTCCGGAGATCCGAGAGAATCCGATCCTTCTCGTTGTTATTCCTCCCAGCCAGGCAAAGCCTGCACTTCCAATTTCAGAGTTTCGATTTCTCGGTTTGAGCGACTTTGGTTGTTCTTCTCTGAATCCAGGTCTAGCGTACCCATCCGGACGATACAAACCGAGGGATACCAAACGACAGGCAAAGAAGAAAAATGAATGGATAGATAAGAGGAAACAAGCGATGAAGAGTGGGAGATCGGCGAAACTTTGTGTATCTCCTCTGCTGGACTTCTCGTCGACGATTCGTCGTGATGACAAGTGAGTGAAATCTTATCGAATCCTGTGCTTATCATGGAGACACTATCGTCCGAAAATGAACGCGGAAAAAAAGGGGGAGAGAGAGGTTCAAAGCCGTAGCGTTTTGGTCAGTGGACAGCCGCAGGCAAAATAGGAGACAGTCCTGACCATTCATCCATCAAAGCCCTCTGTCTGATGGTACGGTGGGTGAAACGCTTGTCGAGTACAGTAGCAATCTTCACAGGAGTCATCGAGGTCCACTCAAACATGGGATGAAACTGCGGAGTTCGAATTCTACAATACCATCTCAGGTCTTTGAGTCCGGAATCCGAGCTTGAAAGGTGATTTCGGAGCAATTCGAGTTTTCTAGAGGGTGTCGAAATCAGGCTGAGAGTGTTCAAGCCTAAGATTCCTTATCGCATCTTCTGGCGATTCCCTGGATGCTCGAATCCAGAGGAAGATAGGGGGATCTAAAGAAGGCCACTATAATATGCGACCAACATTTGTGTTGTACTAGAACACCTCATGGCAGCTCCAACCTGGCTATGAGAGTTCGGGCTCCGCGATGACGTAATGCCATATGCAACTTCCAATCGTGCTCAAATCGTTTATTGCATGCCCATCGGCTCGCGCGCCCACTACCCCTCACTCCAACCCCAGCCGGGCGGCCAACCGTGCTATGGTCATATAGACGTCGCGCGATCTCGTAGTTTCTTCGGGCTACATAGAATTCCAATTTCGAAGCGACTGAGCGCAGCCGGTCGGTGATTTGGAGAAAATCGAATGTGCGATATGTTGTTGTATGTTCGCCGAAGGCCGAGAGACGTCGCTCCCTCGCTCGCCGCTTATACATGGCCGCCTTCCTCGCTAGGTACACTAGCTATGTATGAAAGTTGGTGGTGTGCGGACGAGTCAGCGGGCGGGAGAGCAAGCTTGCATGTCCGTACGGATGTTCGTCCGAGTCGGGAGGAAGGCGAGCCTGGATGAATGTTGTGCCATAATTTACCAAATGTGTCTACGTCTTCCCGCGTTTCAGTCGAAGACCGAGCCAAATGTTATTACTCGCCATCATAAGTTCGGCTACCTGCCAACGCGACTGCGTCAATGGATGGACGGGCGATGAGGGAGAGAACGGACGGATGGCGAGATAATTAGCTCAGATATTTGGCGAAAGAATCACAACGCTGACTCAGGCTCAACGGTCTGTCGAGAGCTCGCTTCGCTCGCACTGATCAAACCATGCGATGCAGAATTTCGCCCCAGTCACATTTGGAAATCCGAAGTTTTGAATTCAGGAAGTATGGTAGACATACTGATCATCCGAAATCCCGATGATGAGCCTTTGATGTGACCTCATGGAACACACGAATTACTCGATCTGATCGAGAGCTAGACACCAAAGATTACGCAGTGACTTCATTGATGGGCAGCCCCAAGCGGAACGGATCACCCTGAATCGATTCGAGAGGTTCAGATTCACTCGCCAACCCCGTATTCAGAATTGCGGACTTCCCGACTGGCTGCCGCCATGATTGCGGTGTCGTTGAGCCAATCAATCGGTCGAAACTCGCATCCTAAGAACACCCGACCACCGTCCTGCTTGATCTTGACTGCCCACTCTCTACCCTTTCAGGTTTTCATGCACCACACGAGCTGTATCGGTTTCATCGTCTATCTGTTGATGAATTCATGAGGTGGAAGCAATTCATTCACGTGGAGAGGATTCGTTGACAAGTTTCCTCATATTAGAGTTAGCCCCGCGTACCCCTCGGCTCAGCCATATCGATCGGCGAGCTCGAACCGGGTGAAAGGGGTCGAGCATCAAGTGAGTGCATCAAGCTCCTCGTCGGAGGAGCGACTTTGTCCCTCATCTGACGAGTAGAGCCGCGCGATGATTGTCAGATTTCCCTCAGTCTCAGCCCATATAGTCACCGTCTTCCCGTCGGGGTCCGCACCGCTCGGACAGCTAGCTCCGCGACCCTCTTTCTATCTCTCTCGATGCCCCATGCCTGTCTTCCAACAGGAGTTGGGAAGAATTAGGGGAAAGAATCGCCAGGTCTGCTGGCTGCCATCTTTGATAACAAGCGATGCACAATGGACACTTAATAATCCGGGTGGATCTTCTTCGCCAGGTCGTCGTCGTCGTCCTCGCCCGATTCCTTCCAGTCGACTGGCTTCGTCCAAGAGGAGCTGACAGAGCTGTTCATTGGCACAAATAAGCGATATTATTATTATCGTCATTATGACGGCGTAGCCCTTTTGTCGGCGAGACGGTATCAAAGGCCGCGAATAACGGCGAATAACCGAATTCTCTTTTTCCCGGCCTCGACGACCAAAGCCCCCCCTCCTCTGCTGCTTGTGAGCTAACCTGCGGCCTCGCCCATCGCATTGATACGACACAAAAGGAAACAGCTGACCAGGTCAATCGATTCGCTTGGCTCGCACTTCCTCAAAAAAGGAATCCCTCTTCTCTGCTCCATCGGGCTCTCTTTCCCGATCGCTTTGTATTCAAACAATCCCGTACTCGGTCACTTGTCGACACAAACGCTCACAGGCGAACTCGTGCTCTATTGCTGGGTGTCGATGCCGCTACCAAGCGAGGCATCCTCGGCTGCCAAAGCAGCGCTCCGTCGTGATCGTGGTCGTTATGTGCGTCGACGAACGAGGGAATACAGCATCTTAACGCCCACAGCCTGAGAACGGCCGCCGTACAAGCGTTGCCCTCCAAGATGGATCAGCAGGCAAGAAAGAGCGGCGCTGCAAGCAAACATCAAGCTCCCACACTTTCCTCCTTGTTCGTCTTGAGGAACTTTGCGTTTTCTCACCAGTGTCTAACATCTCGCTCTCCCGGGCTATTGGTCGGGCGCACGCAGCCCCCAGGGGTTGTTGTTCGCTACATTTCGGTCCCTTGGAATGACGCCGTACCGTGCTGGAACCGTGAGTGTCAGAACTGATTGTGAGCTCTGGCGTCGAGGAGCGCCGATTTCGATAGGTTTTGTTCCCTCTGGTGCAGGGATGATTTACAGTTACAGGTATCGATGAGGATAAACACTCAAATTACCGAGGAATGTTCGCGAAAGATCGCCGGTTCGTGAATGCGAGTATGATGGATCGGTGTGCAATGGGAACGTAAATGAACAAAGGGAAACAGATGAATGAGGATCGAATCCCGTGTGAAAGAAGAAGAAGTGAAGAGATCCAGGGGTACGGGGACGAACAGTCCATCAACTCGGTAAAACTCAAGGAAAAGTTTTTACCGTCTCCGCGGCAAAAACTTAAGACCCACTATTAAAATTGATGTACTGAACCCCATCGCTTCCCCGAACGAATGAAACGGCTTAATCTTGGCGGCGGTAGCAGCGGCAACGAACTGTGGATGGCAAAACCAAGGCAAAACACAAGACAACCGTAAAACAACGACGATTGAAGACAAATCGTTCAGGGATCACTTCGCGAAGGGACTGAACCCAGGGGACGACGAGCAGATTTCTGTTGAGAAGCTGTTCAAGGAGAACTGGAAGTCGACGTAAGAGGGTTCTTCAGCCTCAGTATCATCCGCGAATCACTAGAATGTTCCTGCAGTCTTGGTTGGATCTTCCAGGAGCATCTAAAAATGCCGCCTTCAGGATTTCCAGAATTCCAAGGAGTGGGAACAACGGAACTTTCTCGGAAGTTGTAGCTGCGCAAACGTTGTAGGAATGTAAATTCAGGAGCGGCGAATTCGAAGCTCATGGTCACGAAACGCATACTTTCGCGGACATCATCCGATC
This sequence comes from Neoseiulus californicus, assembly GCA_028455905.1. Taxonomy (NCBI): domain Eukaryota; kingdom Metazoa; phylum Arthropoda; class Arachnida; order Mesostigmata; family Phytoseiidae; genus Neoseiulus; species Neoseiulus californicus. The sequence goes on from JAMQGS010000001.1 coordinate 21,538,237, forward strand.
GCCGAGAGGAAGCTCCAAGCCGAGATCGAGACAGCATCTCTGTTCCGTACGGTGATCGGGAGCTCGACATAACTCCACGAATTTCACATTCGATATTCACTTTTGGGACGAATGTCTGAACGACAGAGCTCGAACACCTCACTTACTGCCGCAAACACGATTAAAGTACGCCTCATTCCAACGGTATGTGCTCAGCGAGACGCTCGAACAGCGTACTGGCCAAATTTCATTAGTGAGAAGTTTCTCCCGCTAACTCTCCCTTGTTTTTCCTTCCGTCAGGCTTGCTTGGCTCCTTTTCTCGGTCGGTCGGTCGCTCGGTGGCCGCTCGAGCGACCAAGGCGAAAACCGACCAGGGAACCGAGAGGGACCAGGGGGAGCGGACGAGGAGCCAACCAGCGGATAACCGTGGGAGCCAAGGATAGAACCAACATCTGAGTGAGCGACGCAGAACAATCTCGAAAAACGACTTTTGCGGGTTTTTCCGAGGAGGAGTTTTTTTTCCTTCCACCCTGGGGGAATCGGTGATTCTGTTCTTGCAAGTGTGCGCGTGAGTGTGTGTTGTCGTCTTGCGAATGATTTATGGAAAGCGTCGGCGGAAACCCCTCCGAGGAACACAGGCACATCGCCCGCAACCCGCGCGACCGCCCGTTCGTCCATCCGTCGTTGCCGATGGCGCCTGTGAGTCAGCCACCCCTCCAGCCCGCCCGCCCGCCCGCCAGCAAGCCACCCGACCGGGCGTCCGTGCGTCTACCAGGACGACGGGGCAGCCAGGGCCCTCCTTAAACACCGGATGAGCGCGCACGATGAAGATGGTTTATACGCCATTACGGCAATTGTTTTTCTCTCCCTCCTTTCCTTCCATCCGACGTTCACTTGAACTCCAGATTCAATTGTCGACTCACTCATCCACCGAATCATTCAATGCCGAGCTCTCTCAATGCCTCGTAAAATCCATCGTATCATTCTACGTCATGGTGAGATTGAATGGACAACGGCCCGACGACGAGAGGCGTCGTTGTGGCCGTATACATCCGAGTATCTGAGTACGAAACAAAGAGAAAGCGTCGCGTCGATGCACGCGCCAAACACTCGAAAATGTCGTGAAAAAATCTAGAGGAAAATCTCGAAAACTAGCTCCGTCCCTGCAGGACGCACCCGGATCTTAATGGTGATCACGAGATGAATCACGTTCGAGTGTGCTCATGATGAATAACTACGTTTTCAGGAGTTCCGTCGGGCTTTGCTCGCAGAGAACTCAAAACATTCAAGGAACGCTTCTCGACTCTGCCCACTTTAACAAATGGGTCCCTCAGGAGCAGAGTTTAATTTTCCTGCGCGTTTCAAATCATTGAATTCCCTCAGCCTGGGACTCGAACCTCCGCACTATTAGGTCATCGGATCAAGCGTTCGGCGGCGGCGGCGACGGCGGTGGTGGTGGCGCCGACGGCCGCGTAACGAGCCGCGCCATCAGAAAGCGCAATTTCATCTCGGCTCGTGACGTGGGACATCGATTTTCCCTGTTCGGGGCGCACCTTCGTGCCTCTGTCGGTTTCGTCGTTCTTTCCAGCGGTGGCAGCGATGGTGTTTTCTTCCGAAAAGGATTGAAGCCCCTCAAAATGAGACCGCCAACCGACGTGATCAGCTTAGAGTTGGCTGGAACGCGGGTTCTTTCGACCGAGTTGGAAGATTGATTTCGTTACGGGCTCAAGTCCTCCGTTCCCGATTCTGCGGAACAACTCCTACAACAATGGCGTCTTGTCTTCTGGATGACCTTCAACAACCTCTAACTCTCACAACCTCAGCGGCTCGATTTCCCAGCACTTTCCAAAGAAGTCTATTAGAAGTCAGACAGTGTCTACCTCTTGTTTTGTCGCCACTTCCTTATCGATTACCATACATTTTGAGGACTGAATCACTGGTCGCGGTTCCGTCATCTTACTCATCAGCTGCGCTGAGTCATCTGATTGATTCCAAAATCTGTGCGAGAGAACACGTCAACCGAGTAGGTGGTTTTCGAACTGATTCGGAAACAAGTTCGAGACAAAAAGTCGGAAGTCGTAGAGCCCCGTGTATGAACTAAATTGCGGAAACTCTTTTCAGCGATTCTCCAAGCCCCGTCGGTCTCCTCCGAGTCCGCGAATAAGTCAATTTGGAGAAAACTTGCTGGCTCAGCTATTTCGGAGTCGTCTCCAATCAAACCACGGAGATTTCCCCTCGGCCGAATCTCCTCCATCCCACAATCCGTTCATCCATCTCGCCTTCGCTACTCGGATTCACCTCGTCCGGAAAATTTTGGAAGTTTCTTACACTTATTGTATTCCTTCAAACTAGAGCTCCGAGTTCCATATGTTGCGGTTTGCAACGAGTTGATTGGTCGTTGTGATGTTCGAGCCGACTTCAGGCGCGACGCGCAATCTATGCCCCAAATGGTCTCCCCTCGTGTATCCTCATTTCCATTTGTCCTGATTCTCTCTTGGAGAGCATCTCCATGGTCGATTGATTCCACGCACGAGCGGCACACGTAATCTCCTCACAATCGCGACTGAGTGAGCATGGGGCTCGAGCCCACATACAGCCTCGCACGTGTTTCCCAATTACCCCGTGAACGAGACCGAGGAGCGGGGTGCCGGGCGCGGGCGGTGATGCAAAGGAGACAAAACAAGACAGCATTCGAGGGAGGCCAGTTGTGCCCAGTCAGTCTGCCGACTAACTGCCGGCCTGCCTGGCGACCGGCCGGCCACCCCGCAAACCAAATAGCCAGTTTGCACTGGGGAGGAAACGAGAAGCGTCCAAGAAACGAGTTGGAGCGGAGTAATCTTTTGAACAAACTACACAAACACAAGCTGCTCACACGACAAGCCCAGCGCCAGCTCAACCGTCTGTCTGTCCATCACTTTGTTGTTGGTTGGTCGGTTGGTTGGTTGGATGGTTGGTTAGTTGGCTCGGTCGTAGTAGTAGGTACGAAGGTTCGCTGGCTCGACGCGACCGGCTCGAGCACCGCCGGCGGGGTTGGGGGGGGACGCAGGCGCCGCCACCGCCGGTACGGGCGGTAGGGAGCCGTAGAACAATTTCGAGCACAACAACAACGACAGGAGCGACGACGACGACGACGACTGCAGGCTGCAGACCGTCGCAACTCCTTCGTTGTCTCGCTGGGGAAATCAAGAGCAGGGCCAAAACATCCAAGGACATCACAAACTCGTTCGTTTGTGCCCCTAGCTGTCGACCTTTCTTACAAAACGCGGCTTGACGAGAGCGGAATCGATTCCGTAACAGACGTATGTGAGGATTAGCGCCTTCTGTCACCAACACAACGCCGCCGCGCAGCAGAACACTGCTTGTCCAAGAAAACCTGTCCGCTGCCGCCGTGGAAATTGACGCAATCGCTCGATTTTGCTCTTGAAGGCCGGGATCCGAACTCTTGGAGAATCAAGCGGCCTGGGGCGCTGAACCCTACTGCGCCCAGGTTGCGAACAGATCCATCCGGACGCTGGTTGAGAGCGGAGCCGAACTTCGAAAAGGGTCCGTGAACCACACGATCGCCTTTTCGGGCGTCACAAAAAAGAAGGTCTAGAAGTCGTTCAAGGATTCGCGAGAGGAAGGGAGGAAAAAGGCAGCAGAAGTAAGTTATGAAAGTTTGGCGAGTTTTTCCTCCTCTCTTTTCGGCTATGGCACGCGCCGAAGTTGTGGCTGAAAATTAGCGCTGTTAGCAACAGCACTAATCATCAGCGGAAAAGGCAACAGCAGTGGCTGCGACGGAGCCACAACAAGCGAGGGAGGGAGCGAATTTCCATCTGAAAAGACGACGCATAAGCGAAAACGGCAACGAGAGCTACGACAGCAACAAAAACCGCTCCGAATGAGATTAGACGTAACGTTAGTCGGCTCTGTCAAGGCTCGGACCCGACTCACGCAAAACATAGATAAAGCACGCGTTGATCGTCAGCGTAGACAACGCGCTGTTTGTTTGAATACAGTGCCGACTCTTGCCACGAAGAGAAACTTCCGGACGAAGCTCCGTAATGACGTACAAAATGTGTACAGGGTTTTCCTGCGTTGAGGAAAACTGCCCTGTATTTTCAATGGAAGGAAAAGGAGGGAAAGTAGTCAGTGACCGAAGCTGGAGGAGGGAATCCGACAGTCCCAGAATCAAGTCTGTACCCGACTTCTAGACGTACTTCAGTGGCAGAGTCGAAACTTTTTCCATCCGTTTCATTTCATGGATAGCCGAGGATATCGAAGCGAGGACAAGAAAAAGATTTCCGTCGTGGATCAAGCGAACGTCAGACGGAACAAAACCAAGAGAGATATCGGGACAACGCGGAACTTTGATTCTGAAGATGAAGCAGAGCGCAATCCCTCCAGCACACCAGACAGTCCTCAAACAAACCCGAGCCTTCAGTATGACAAAAAGGAGACCGAACGCAGGAGCGGGGAGAACAGTTCCAATTTGGCTTCAGTAGAGCGCATCCGGGTCTCCTTACTTTCATTCATTCTCCGTTGGTTGGTTTCTTGCTCTCTTGCTTTCCTTCCTTCTTGCTCCCTCTTTCGTTTCCATGATGTCGCCACATGCAGCCAGCGATGCGTCTATCCCGAACTATTCTTGACTTTGCCTTTCACGCTCCTGTCTCCCGAATGTCCAACTCGGTCGGTCGGTCGGTCGGTCGGTCGCTCGCTCCTCCAGACTACAGTCAACCCATCCGCCATCGAATCTATCGAACCCACTAACTGTATCTCTCACTGTATTTCCTCGTATGCGGACGGGACACAGGAGGAGGAGGAAGAGAAGGAAAGACGAAAGCGGCAAAGCCAATATTCATACGAACGACGAAGAAGAATCGAACGAAGTCTTCTTCGTTCCCCGCCCGTTTTCTGTGTCTTGTCTACGTATTTATTCCTCTTCCGTTCTCTTCTTTCGATCTCGCTTTTCGCTGTCGGTTATTCCGGTCGAGCGGTTCCGAATCAACGTCGAGTGTTGCCGGCCGGCCGGCTTTTTGTTGTCTCTCATTTCGTCTGGAACGACGAAACTTTTGAGGGAATCCGAGTCATGGAGCGACATTTTCATTCCCCTCAAAATATCTCTCGATGCCGAGCTCCTTTCGGCTACGACGACAATCGATCAGAGCTGACGTCCGACGGGATCGTATATGAATGAATGAATGAATACGCCCTCGAGATGGCCGCATTCATCGGATTTGTCAAGCGCTGATGGCCTTGGCTTGATTCGCTGTCGATAGCGAATGCAATGATCAAACCAGAATCATCGTCGTATAGTCAGCTCAAGTACTCGAGAGCCACTGAGACTTCAACGGAGCTGAAGAGTCTTCCGTGCGGCCGGCGAGCGGACTGGCTTGCAGGCCTGCTAACTGGCTCGCCACCGCCGAGCGAGCGAGCGAGGTTCAAGTGGAGGACACGACACTAAATGTTTCTAGGGCTCTTCAGCTTCCCACCTTGTGCCGCGCCCTGTTCCATTGACTGCTCAGTCGCCGCCAGTTCCCACCGACAGAGCGAGGGAAAAGGGAAGCAGCGAGCGGACCATAGACAGGAGTACTCGACTCAACTAAACGAGAGTCGCGGTCGACCAAGGACCGAGTTTTGCCTGTGATTCGTGCACTTGACCGGTGATCAATCGTTTGCTTCGTCGAGACTGGAATCCTAGCCCGATTCGCTGAGATTCCGAATCGAACGAGATCCCCAAGTCCAACTGTGCACTAGACGATTCCTTCTCACCGAATCGGAGCGTATTTTTCCTCACAGAATGTTCGCGGTGTAACATTCTTGATGTTTTGAGGATTTTCTCGAAAATTTTTCGTGGCTTCGATTCGAAAATATTCAAGGAACCCGTTTCGATGGGATCTCGGAAGAGATTCCGACTCGGGAGCGTTGTAGCAGAAGGATCGGATATTTAGTTCTCTTCGAAAGTGTCGCTCAGAGAGCGTTTCTCTGGCTTCGTGGTGCCGGTGATGGTGACGACAGCTACGACGACTGGAGGAGGAAGAGCAAAAAATCCGACAGCTCAACCACAATGGAATCCGCAGTCCCGAGCGAGAGGGATTCCGAGAGGTAGCCCGGAAAAAAAGTGGGTTCTGCTGCCTCTGCCACTTCCGAGGTTGCCCATTCAGGCGGGCGGGCGGGCGGATGGGTGACTGTTCGAGTCCTCGCTGGTGAACCTCAAGATGCTTTAGTTAGAGAAACTCCGAACTCCGAACGGACGGACGAACGAACGAACGAATGGAACCGACGATGAACGAACTGGAGGCTCGGCAAAGGGTTAATTGAAAAAGTTACTCTGCGCTGGAATGCAGGCCCTGTGGTAGCGGCGCGGCGCTGGTAGCTGCGGCCACGGAGGCACCAGCAGAAGCTGCACCAGCAGGAGCAGCTGTTATGGTGAGAGCGGCAGCGGCAACAACAGTGCGACTGGACAATGCCGAATTCCCCATATGCCATTGTTCGGACGGAGTTTTGCTTTGCTTTGCTTGAGGGCAATCTCTCACGACTTTCCACGCCTTTCTTTCACTGCGCATTCTGGTCTTTTCTCTTTCGTCGTCCTCTTTCTACTCGCGGATCTCGAGGAGGAATTTAGTTGCGAGGGTTGTTGCAATGGATTTCCTCACTATGATGCCCGCGGTCTCTGAGAATCAATCTCCAACGACTTCCTCCTTCGCTCGAGAGTGGAAAGGCGGGAAGACTCAAAGAAGAGGAAGATTTGAGTATGAGGAGGGAATCTCTTAGAATAACTGACCTAACTATATTCGCCAGCGCTTCAATGCTCTCTAGGCACGTCGCCTTTAGGTCAGTTCTTGGCCGCTTTCCGGGACTTCAACGATTCTCACGACGGAATCGATGTTTCGTTCCCTCAACCTTGCTCGGACAATATCGAACAATTTATGTAATTAGGACGAAACAAAAAATTGCATATCGGAAGTTCCCTGAGCTGAAAATTAATTGCGCGTGGAATCAAATATAGGACGAGTCTTGGCATGGGATCCTCGTTGAAGGAAGCTCCTCGAACGGAGAAAGACAATCACCCATGAACGTTGAAGCGTGGCCAGCCAAGCGGAGAGTCCGCTTTTCAATAAATGCCTACATCCAGCCGAGTCCGAGTGCACGTCCCACTGGAAGACGTGACGAGTCAGCCAAGCCTAAGATGTTCAACGAAGCCGAGTCAGAGCCGGAGCTTGCTTCGTCCAAGTGTCACATCTTCCACTTCTTGCAGCAAACTCAACCGGAAATTTAACTAAAAATTTTCCAGCAGGCTTCAGGCCCGATTCTTCTCAATCTCGGATCAGACCACGTCGGAACAACGCGTTCAGGACTATCGAGTGAGTTCACTACCGTTCGGCTCTACTGCAACGCTTCGGCCCGGAGCACACTCAGGATCGTTTCCAATCTTTCGTGAGGGCTGGAACCCATCGAACGCCCGGAGAACGAACTAGGACGACAAATTCTGCTCCATGAAGATCCTCGAAGATCCCCTCCTTCAAGGGTAGCGAAAGATTCGCGACATTGTGTAGCCTCGAGGTCGCTGAGGTTCGATCGCAGGAGCCGTAAGTGTAATCGGAACAATTACAGCTCAAAGAACAAAGAAGCCCACGGGGAATAGCCGGATTCGCGGTCCTCGAGATTGCAACATGCCATCCGCGGAGTTCGTTAAATCGCCTGTTTTTTCTTTCTTCCCGCGCGGGTAGAGTGAGCGACTGACTAATGGGCCATATGCGTTTCGCTCCACAAATAAACAAACGAAGCAACGAACAACAAGCAGAACACCGAGCCGCCAGCACACAATCCCGCAGTTGGCTACAAACAATCAAGCTGGTGAGCTCCGGGCTGGACTGGTCCGGCAGGCAGGCAGGCAAGCAGGCGATCGTGCAGACATATGCAAACGACCTTGGCCAACGACCTAATCGTCTTCGTTCTCGAGGCTTCTCGGCGTCTTCGTGCACGTTCCATCCCGTCGGCAGTCAGGCAAGTAGGCAGGCTGGTGGCCTGGCTGGTTGGTGCTGGGAGCACGTCTAATGTAAGAGTTGCCATATCCACGTTGCTCGCCCCAGCCTGTCGCTGGTGTTGATGTCGGCTCGAGTTTTCTGTTGCTGCTGCTGCTGCTGCTGAGGAATTTGCCGACGCGATGAATATCTAATAGTAGTACAATCGTGTACGTCCCCGTCGTCGCCGCCGCCGCCGCCACCGCCGCTATTCCATCATTTCCGCACAGAGGCGCAGTCGACCTTGCTCGCAAGAACGTTGCATCAGCGAGCAGCACTTAATTATTATCAACCCGCGGTACACTGGGTTTGTACTCTCAGGAATGCGCGACTCGGTAGACCTTGAATATCGTGGAGACCTCCGGAGCTCGTGTGGTCGCTTATAGTTGCTCCTGAAGTTGTCGTCTCGCTTGCCGCCGTTGATAGCGGTGTCGTTCGTTGCAGTAGGAAACCGTCTCAATTACTCCACTACAAGGGTCTCGATATAAACTTCTTAATATAACGAAGCTCTCTCGAACGGGTCGACGGAGCCATAAGCTAATTGTCGCATGCAAACCCTCACCTCGTCGTGCCCACCCCCGCCTTCCATTACCCCTTCGAGACCCCAGCCGCTCGGTTGCCTTCCTGAAGCCGCGCATCGGTTCCCTTGGACGAGTTGTCTTGTAAACCCCCACCCAGCCTCTGTGATGAAGCTGAGCGGGGCTACCATAACGACCCTGTTCCCAGTTGAGACGGTTTCGTATTCGTTCCTCTTCGCAACAACGCTCTGCATCTTACTTCTTAGGTGAACGGTGGTAACTATAGTCATCGGGGCGTCAGAGTTTGAGACGGACCATCATAGAGTGAAGCAGTTTCGAGTGACAGTAGAAAAAAAAAAAGAATCCTTCGAGTTTCAAGTGTAGTAAGCAGGTTGAGATGAAGCCGTACGCCTTTCCAGCTTTGTAAACTCGCTGCAAAGTTTCAGACGTCTGCCGAGATCTTGATTCCATGAGAGAGCAGCACTCTTTTTTTCCGATCAGGCCGTGAGTCAGTTGGTCGAGAAGAGCCTCTCCCTCGCCGTGGAATATTTTCGAGCACGAGCTCTAACTCGGTGCGAGACAGCCGCGACAGAAAAAGCAACCGCAAGCAAAAGCTTCGGGATCAACCCAAAGAGTTGGCGTAGCTACTAAGCCGCCGCCGCCGAGAGACGCGAGACAGACAGACGCACGGGCTCTATCATGTTCAAGACTCCTAAGCTCGTCTAGCCCTCTGGATTTTCACGCCTGTGGAGCACATCGACCGAGCTAACGTGGGAGTGTGAAGGCACGAGAGCAGCCGATCCAAGACAGCCAGCCAGGCTGCAAGAGTGGCAGGCAGGCAGCCAGCCAGCCAGCCAGATCGTAAGGTGTTCGTCCTCTCGGTCGTTCTTCCCGTTCGTTGCCTCCGTTGTTCGGAAGGAGTTCACTGGGAGCTGGCTGATGGCAAGTACCGGAATAAGGGTAAAACCTTCATTGTTCTTAGACTGTCGCTCTCGGGCTGCTGCTACTGCTGCCGTCGCTTCGCTGTTGCCTTTTTCGCATGTGTCCCCTGTCTTTTTCCCCTCGCAAGAAAAAACGGAATGGGAGGGGGACTGCGCAGGTCGACAATCCGAACAACCAGCGAATCCAGCGACTCTCGGAGTTGCCAACTGTACCTAACTCAAAAGTGACTCGATGTCCACAATGCAACACTCTTGCTCTGAAACGCGAACCGAGAATCCCATCGATTCCCACAAGCACTACCGATTGATTCACCTGTGAAAAGATGGATAAATCGGCTCTTCTCGACTGGGGCGATCCGAATCCCTGAGCAAGTCCAATGGCTCACGATTCATTCCGGCTCAAAATTATTGGCCCAATTTGTAACGAAAGAAGCACGTATCGATGAAACCGACGGCGATGCCGATCGACGACGATGGATCACCAAGATCCCCACCACGTTCGGAGATAACTATTTATCGACTCCGGTGTACTGGGCTCACTGATTCATTGTCAACCTAGCGGAACGATATGGGAACGACGAGGCGGACGAGCTATCATTCAAATCAGTTGTTGGGGGTAGTGTGCGTTTTTTGCGACTTGAACGAGACAAAGAAAAAACAAAGAAACAGAGAGCCTCTCCAGAGCTCGAACCATCCGAGTATGGAAGTGTCAACTCGTCGGTGCCTCCGTCGTCGCACGCGTAAGTGCTTCAGTAGGTACGATCCTCCTCTTGCTATGAATCTATCTATCCACCCCGCTTTCTCGGTCTTTCAATACACTCCGACTTGATAGCTCGCACCGTCACAAAGGCTTGGTGGTACTGATTTTCCGTCCACTAAGCACCTCGTATTCAATTTCGGAAAGCAAATAGTGCTTCGTTTGTTCGTTCTCTCCCTAGACCGCCCGTCCCGTCCCCCTCTGCGCGGCCCGACCGTCCATAAGTCTGTCTGTCTGTCGGTTCGTCGTCAGCTCGAACGCGTTTTCATTCCTGTAGACTCGGTATCACTTGAACGGAGCATGCAGGAAGAGTTGGAGGAGCGGGGCGTCGAGGGACTCACGGACCGACTGGAGGTTCCAATACGTTCTTTCATTTCTTCCCTATTAAGAGATCCGGAGGGGTCGTCGAGCTTTGTTCCCGCGCTTGTAAACTTGGTCCTCCCAAAGAAAACATCCGATTCCCTCGTCTCATCGACACCGTAAACCAAGAAACCACAGGAGACTGCAAAGGATATTTCGCAAGAAAAACACAGCGATAGGTTCTCGATGGGGAGAAACTTCAGCTCTCATGGAGCAGAACTTCGGTGTGGAGCCAGCCACTCATTTTTTCATGGCTTCTCATGTCTCCTTCCATCACTTCTTGGGAAAGGCTTCAAGCCAGTTATTCTCGCCGTTGTTCGCACTGTTGTTGCCCTACAGTGTTCCCTCCTGAGCGCTTGCGAGAGGCTGAGACTCGAGGAACTTGTATCACGTTTGAGGAGCTCGGCACGTAACTCGCACGCAACCGCACTTTCTCATTCACACTCAGGTAGGTGGCTACGGACGCCTTGAAGGTAGACTTCCTCGATACTTCTCGCTTCCGACATCGGCACCGGAGGAAGAAGCAGTGCCAACCTCAACAACAACAACAACGACAACGTCAATGACGGTGGCGGCGGCCGCGGTAGCAGCAACAACAACAACGACAAGCAGAAGAACGACGGAGGTGTAACATATCAGCTGTGAATATCGGCATACAGCCGCTGGCCATGAATCAGCGCATACCGGATAAGAGATATTCGAGCGTCTCTCCAGCGGTGTTTCCTTCCTGTAATAAAATAGTCCACTCAGCCAGCAACTCAGCCAGCAACTCGGCTGCCGGTCATTCAAGCCGCACGGAGAATGCCAACCAGGAAACCAAAACCGAGTGAAGCAGCGAACATCATTGCCCCACATCTTGGAGAGGCTTCTGTGCCGACGCGACGCGACGCAACCCGACACAATGTCCACAATGCTCACAATGAAAACCGAATCAATGCATAAAACTGGACCCTCGCGTCGCTTGGCCGCCTGCCCCGTCCATTCGTCTGTCAGCCAGTTGGGTTGAACCGAACAGCTGAAAAAATACTTTTGGAGGACACCGAGCGAACAGATTCGGAAATTCAAAAAAAGCGTCGCGAAGCAAAGCATCGCGTACGTAGACGCGGAATAATCTCGAGGAGATGGGACCTCGTGATTTCCGTCCGTCATATTCCAGAGAAGGGAGAACATGGGAACGAAGGAAAACGGACAACTTGCAGCGTTCCCGGATCAGCGACGCCTCATGGTATCGATCGGAGAATGGGCCGCCGTCGGAAAGGCAGCGATTCTGAGGGCTGAAAACTTTTCTTCGCCGCATCGTCGTAGTCGACTGGATCACTAACTGGTTCCGTCGACTGCTCTCTCTCTCTTCCATGCTTTCGCAGTGTGATTGATTTGCGTATCGGTGCGGAAGGTTGCCGTCACCAGCATAACGCGAACGGCTCTTAGGTTAGACAGAGTGGGGGTTTCAGTGAGTTGCTGGCCTGCTTGGAGTTCGTTCGTTCGTTCGTTGCTCCGTCTGCCTATCCGGCAGTTCCCCCGCCCGTCGAGCAGGCGGGCAGTCGGTTCGTGTGTCTGTGTTGCCAACGTTGTCGAAGCCCGCCGGCAGAAGAAGCAAATGAAGAAATAAAGATGGATGACACGACAGATACAGTTTGAGCTGGTTTCGAGCTGCCGTCGCAGCTTGCCACCGTTGCGGCGGCAGCGTCATTTCACCTCCAACGTATCGCTCAACCCGAATCTTGAGAACCATCCACGATAGTGAGCCTTCACGTTGAGGCTCTTCCCTGACTCCGTTGTCCTATGGATAACTCACTCAAGTCAGATTGATTTATAGATAGATTGATCGATTCTAACTCCGTTAGGAACAACTTCTGAAACAGTTTCTGTAAGCTTGTAACCAGGTCCTATTGAAAACTTAAGAGTGGTCGTGTTAGGCAACCTGTCCGTGGATTTTTTGGAGTGAGAGACGTTTAGCGAACCGTTCGAAGACGAATCCCGAGTTGCGTCTCTAAATTCCCCGAGAACTGTCGAAAGCTATATACGACTAGAGCCATAACCCAAGTTCTCGGGCTCGGCCCAACCGCTCGGCGGAGTCCTCGTCGTCGTCGAGGCTCTCGTCGTCAACGTCTTTTATAAAAAAATTAAGGACGGGGATGTTGATCCGTCTAAAAACTTGTCCGTCCTCTCTCTCGTCCCGGAGAGTTGGCTCGCAAAGCCGGAATAGACTTCTCAAAGGCCACGTCCATCTCGATCAGTGTTTGAAGTCTCGGGTTCGTACATTATAACATCTCAAACAAGTTCCCCCAGGTATTCCACAGCTTTGTAGACCGCGAGCCCCTCGGGCTTCCTGAATTCCGCTCGACCGTGCTGTGAACGCGGCAAACAGGTATTTTGCCTGAATGTTTGAAAAAGAACATCGGGTATCGAGTGTTTCGCTTCGGACCTCAGGTCTCCGTTTTCTGCGACCAGGTCCCTCCCTTCAAGCGAGTTTTTTTTCTCGCGCAGAACTAAGCGAGCGTTTTGAGCATTTCAAGTTCAGAGCAAGAGCTTCTCGCGAGTTGATTTCAATTTGAGAGAATGTTTCCCGGACTCGGTTTTTGTCGACCGCTTGCTTGCTCCCTCCAAGCTCGCCCCTCTTTCGACCGCGCTTGCCCCTCTTGCTCTTCATTTTGTACCGCGGATTCTGTCCCTAGGGGAGGCTAGCTACTGTGGAGGTTCGTTCGAAGGAGGCAGACGACGAGGACGACGACGACGACCATCACGGCAGCGTACGGTTGAACCAAAAAAGATTCGAGGGTGGGGGCATGATGATTTTTTGGACTAGGGCCAAAACCGCACGGAATCGTAGCTGGCGGGGTAATTAACTAGGCGCGCAGGAAGCTTTAAATTCTTGCCTCTTCGTCCAATTAAACATCTCGGAAAATTTGTCGTCTGTCATTCCCACACACATGCGGCCTCATTCCCACTCACTCACTCACTGGAGGAAAAACACGGGCGGAACACACGAGAATACTGAATGCGAGCGCACTCAGCAGCAACCTGGGGATTTGCCGCGCAGAAAAACTCGCGGAAAAACTCAACAGGAACACAGTTTGACGGTAGGAACCAAAATTACTCTCCGTGGAGGATTCGTCCCGAGAATTCAGCTCAGGTCGATAGAGATAAAAATGGCAACCGAACAAAACCGGCGTCGATCGAGAGATTGATGAACAGGAAAAGACGGAAGAATCCCCTTTATTCTCAAGAGGAGAGTTCATTTTTGAAAATCCCTCACGTCGTCCTTCGTCTCTTCGAAAGCGTTGGGTGAAAAACGGTGATCGTCCGTCGATCAAGAACTTCGGCGGGCCCCGGATCAAATGAAGTTTGCAAACTTGGTTGAAACAGAATTTCTTGTCACCTCGCGCATTCTCTTTCCCTGGTTGTTCCCTCTCGATTCCTCAATATGCATCAAAGTTGCGAGCGAGCCGAGTTCCATCAGAAAACTTTCGAAGCCATGCTTCGAAGCGAGCTCTTGGCAAGCGAAGGAATTCTAAAAACTGACCCTTTGCCCCTCGGGTGCAGGCAATCCTCCTCCTTCCCCAGGCTCAGCCCTTGAGTGCCGTCTGTTCTCAATCGCCTGGCTCGCGAGCCGTCCGTCTGTCGCTCCCGCCACCCACCCGCCCGAAAGATCATTAATTTCAAATATGTGGCAGACCATAGAGGCTTCTATTCTGGAGGTGAAGCAGCCAACAAACCGAGCAAGCAAGCAAGCAAGCAAGCTCGGAGCCCGTCGCTCGCTCGCTCTCGCAAAAACAAACTCTCGGCATCCGTCGCCAGTCCGGCCGAGTCTCTCTGTTTCGACGGTCTCGCTCGCTGACTGACTGACTGCCTGAGTGAATGAGTGAGTGACTGCTTTAATAAATCCCTGACATAGTTCGCCAGCCGGGCAGTCGGCCAGGCGACCCAACTTCGGAATGATAGGGCTCGACTGTGCAAGAAATGCTGACTCGAGGCTCCGTAACGTTCCTACAACGTGCAATTAACTCTGTCTGCCCCTTTCCCTTTTATGCCCCGTTCCAAGCCGCTTGATCCTCTTCGGAAAGACTTGTCTTCTTCACAAAATTGCAGTTGTTGTGCATGGCAAGGAATACGGAGCAACCAACCTCATGCCTTGTTGCCGTCGCACGAATTCGTCAAGCGCGAGGATGTGAAGTTTTGAATTCGAGCTCGTTTAGCTTGGTCCGGACAACTTTTTCTTGTATTTCCAGTTCTCAATGCGATCCTCTCAATGAACCTCTCACGATTCCCCTTCGCTATCGGCAATATTTTGTTCATTCCGAGCACACGTGTACATAGATACCTTTATCAAGCGGAGAAACGCTCGAGCTCGATTGCGGAAGGGCTAGGTTGAAAGCTCAACAGTGAGGACGGAAGCCGCTGACAATCTTATGAGGAGGAAAAGGAGAGGGTGGAGGAGAAGGAGCAGGATAACGACAAGAATTGAGCGGGCGAGCGAGCTTTAAAGAAAGCAGAAGCAGCTCGAAGGGAGGAAACGGCGAGACCTAAAATCAAAGTTTATGCCGTGATCTTCATACCAACAAACGCTCAAACGCTGTGCATGGCTGTCTCTGTAGCCAGTATGAGGCTCCGTTCGAGGAGCTTCTGCTCATTCAATCCGCCAGCAGAACAAACTCGGAGAAGACCGGAATACTCAATTTATCCCCGCTAGATTCTGAATCCTGGAAAACACACACACACGCACACACACTGTACGAAGACGTCGGCGAAAACGAGGACGGGGGTCGAAGGCACCGAAGGAAGAACAGGGCGATGAGGAAGGACACAGAGCTTCCCTCCGAGTCAACATATCCTCTGCCCGCCAGTTGCTGTCCTTCGTTCGCGTACCAAATGAATCCGAAACGTTCCCGCAAGTGCCCTGAAACCTGAATCAGCAACGGTCGAGGCGAGTCTTTCGATAATACGAAAGATACGGGGGATAGCATTCGAAACGGTGCCAGGAGGCAATGCCATAACTCGATGATTCGAATCGCATCCTTGGTCAAATGTAGATCGAAAACTGTGAATAAGCATGAATCGTCGACCAAATGGGTGTCACTTGGGCTCGAAGAAGGAATAATCCAAAAATCTTACGGAAACTAAAGAAAGCGCCGTACACAAGGTCTGAGGAGAGTTGACTGCACCGTGCCCCGCAATCACGGGGATACTGTCTGATTTGTTTACGCAGATTCACTCTTGAGCAAGCATGTGTACTGGCGACGAGCAGAGCAAGCGGAAAAGACCGAGTCCCGCCTGGCTTGCCTGCTCGCTCATTGCTTTCTGACCACGCACGCGTCTGGACAACGCGGCAACTGTGTAGACTGACCAACCGTGCGAAGGGGGCAGAGTACACAAACCGTTGTTTGCGCCAGGTCCCCACACGGCCCGCATCTCCGTTTCGGCTTTGATTCCGACCCAGTACCCCATTGCGACGGCGACGGTTTCGCTTCCGTTGCCGTTAAGAATCCCAGCGACCATCTCCCCCATCACTCAAACTGCGTTTTTTTCACGTCCACCTCCATTCACCTTCGAACGCCCTTTTTGTCCCTCGTTCCGTCTCGGATTTCCTTCTCCCACCCCGCCGCGACGCTGCCTTCCGACAGTCCCCACCCTATTCCCGTCCGCTTCTGCCAACAACCGCAAAGTCCACGGCACAACCAACCCAACTCTCAAACACAACACCGATTGCTAATGGCAGATTCGCAAATTCGGTTGACGACACAGGACCTTGATTAAGGAACCGATCCTGGCGGTGAGGCGGACGGCCAGCCGACGGTCCAAAAAGGAGTGGATCCTATTTCCAGGATAGAAGGTCTTTCCTCGAAATCTTCGATTTGGGATTCATGGGATTCATCCAAAAGTCGAACCTCCTATTTACCAACGGAGCTTCGTCAAATGAGCTTCATTTACCACGGGTTATCCCCAGGAAGCCGCTCGGCACCTGTCGACTTCGAGGACTGAGTGATCCTCCGAGGTAGGCCACGGTCTCGACTGACTAGTTAGTTCGTACGACGTCGGTTTCTCAGAGGAGCCAAAGTTCGAAGTCTCCATTTGGTCTTCGCTAGATTTTGCCTGCGGCCTGCCTGGCCGGCACGCCTGGGTGCCACGTTGGGCCGCATGCAATTTGCATATTTTAACAACACAATTATCGAGGAAGAGCCACTGGGCCTCAGCGACCTCGTGGCGACCACTGCCCCGTTCTTCTCGTCCAACTCCGCAGTGCCCGTCCGCCATCTCGTACGTCGGTTGGTCCGTTCTTCCGTCCAGCCCCAATGCTCTCACTGATCCTCTGCGTTTGTTCGATTCCAGCGATAATTACCGTTATTTCTCTCTTTCTCTTGAAGCTCCGTTTTGTGCGGGCTATTCAGATTGTTCTCTCTTACTCTGTCTGTCGGTGTGTCTGCACGTCCATTTCATTGTCAATTTTCTCCCTCCCTTCGGACTTTTCCCGGGCTTTAGCAGTCTTGAGTTTATTCTCGCCGTTTCAATCTCGTCCTCTGTTCCCCGCCTCTGGCTTGCCCCTCCTCGGCCCTTCGTTTCGTTCGTCCCT
The DNA here is from genome assembly GCA_028455905.1 of Neoseiulus californicus. Classification (NCBI taxonomy): domain Eukaryota; kingdom Metazoa; phylum Arthropoda; class Arachnida; order Mesostigmata; family Phytoseiidae; genus Neoseiulus; species Neoseiulus californicus. The sequence goes on from JAMQGS010000001.1 coordinate 21,555,363, forward strand.
CTCGGAGCCAGTCGGCGGATGACTCCGATCATTTGATCTCCACTTCGATTCGTCCAAACTCGAATCCAAATGGTCGATCATCCGTCGACGACCGCGTCAAATATCCTCGGAGAGAGGACGGAAAATCAGTGGATCATGCGTGGTCAAGTGCGCTACGCGTTTCTGCCATCCCTGACAACACGGACGATTTCCACACTTCAGAGCGTTCCCGCTCACGAGAACTCATGGGAAGAGTCAAATAAACCTCCTGCGCGAAGGCTTTGTGTTCCCTTCCTCACAGACATATCTTAAACGTCCCCGTCAAGACCCCGATTCCCCTCACGGCGCCCGATCACCAAGGCGCTGGACCCCCAGTTGCGGTAGAGCGTTGGTGCACTCAGAAAACGAGACCAAGCAAGCTGGGATCCTAAGCTGGGCATTGGGCTTAGTGCATTCGTATTAGCCAGGGATTACCAGCTCAGCACCAAATGGCGCTGATGAGAAAACCAGCCTAACCATCTTCGCCTCCATCGTCTTTACGCCGACCGCAACGGGCAAAGCGGGAGGCAATGCTTCCCTCCGACACAAGCAAGACGTAAGAGCAGCGGGATGATAGCTACGCTGAGATTAACGTGACGTAGACGATTTTTGCGAGCTCAGAGACAGCGTTCTGCGGTGACAACAGTACCTTGCTCGTGGCGGTCCAAGACTCAGCCGCGAGGATCCGGACTGGATAGTACGATATGCATTCCCTTTTTCAAGTGAATGCACCGGAAAGGGAAGAATCACATGCTCATCCATCCGAGACGACTCGTTCCGAAATCCTGAAATTTTCACCTTGGGACAAATCAGCACATACAACTTCAGTTTTACGACGGCTTTCCGGCAGGGTGTTTCCTTCCAGTAGGAATCCGATTGAAGGATCTCATCAGGACTCCCGCTCTCCATCTCTATGAACACCACAAGGGTCCCCGGACTCGACGTTGCCCTTTATCGATGAATCGAGTCAATTTTCGATGGGGGCTTCGAAAGCTACGCGGAGCACAAGCACGCGGTTCTGTCCCTGTATATGATATTTCCGGATACTGGCATCCCACAAACCCTAGGCATTGCTTCCCAAGCGATGGCAAGAACTCGATTCCAAGGAATCATTCGAAGTAATAGTCAACGCAAAGCCAGAACATCGGCTGAGACCGGTTGAGCTCTTGGACGAGAATTGGAGCATGGCGCAGACTAGCGGGACCTGCTGGTGTAAGACATGGAGAGAGTGTGAGAGACGTTGATTCCTGCATCGATTGATACTACACGTGCGGATATTACATGCTAGCCGGGGATGAAGTTCATCCATAGTGTTGTACGTAAGTAGCACGCTCGCACGACTCGCCAAAAGAATTGGAGAAGCTTCTGCAGGATTCAGTCTTGCATTGGATGTTACGACGGGTGGAGGCAATTATGAGTTATGGAACCATCGATGGTGCAACGTATGGCTCGTTGTTCACTGTTGACAGACGTCGACAGTTAGCCTGCGGCGAGGCAGCAGTAGCATGCGAAACCGGGAAAGTGTTGGACAACCATAGCATGCCAGGTACGAAAAACAAGATAAGGGTGGGAGGATATCGCGAGTCAAAGTTTCGAAACGAGAAAAATTGATACTCGGCCCTGCGAGTGGGAATGGCAGAAATTTCACCGAAGGTGGTTCCCTATATCCCACGGCTGATTGACTCGAATCCACGTAGACTGTGCCTCAACCGCGAGGCTTTGTAGAATATCCTCGACTTCAAGCGCAGCGGTTATCGAGAGATGGAGATCGGGCCTGAGACGCTTCCAGTGAGAGTTCAGACTCCTAGATGAATCGTCCGCGATTCAAGAGGGTACCCGATGACTTCCATTTTCGATTTCGGGCGACATGACCCGACGAACCGACAAAACCCCGACACCTAGATCGAGCGGCATGGACTAGCAACGTCTTCAGCAGAGGTTGGGGAAGCTTGTGAGAATGAAATTCGCGCGAGATGACATTGGCTAGCAAATCCATAACAGTCAGAAATTAACGGCTCTGAGCTGATCGGGTCGCGTTCGAAGTTTTTCGCTCGGCTCTCGGCCGATTGAGCAGAACGCAGTCGAATGCGCTCTGGCTAGTTTTGAAGTCTCCGGATGGACAGTCGCCATCTACTCAATCAGCTTCCAAACAACCTTTGGGTCACAGAAGCGATCGGAAAAATCATCAAAGCGATCCACCCCCATGACGATAAAATGCGGCAGTGCTTTCTTTGGTATCGTGAGCGAGTCGCCGAATCGTATTGGCTCCCGATCCCTTCGACGTCGGCGAACTCGCCGTTTCACGCTGAAGCCTCCGCAATGACATCACGCTCAATCCATCGGTTAGCGTTTCTCGTTCCTTTCATGCATGCTCGGCCGTTTCAGGGAGCGCTGTTTCATTCGAGTGATCACAATCGGCTTCCGTTGGCTCGAGAGGAAAAAAATCAAAGCGATGAAAATCCGCAATCCAGAATCACAGAAGCAGCAGCCGTTGACTGACACGCACTTTCGTTCAATGATCCGTCCGTTGTTCTTTTCCGATGCGCTCAAAGTTCCGGTCTAACTTGTATCGCTCGCGGTAACGTCAACCGTCTATGTCTCGTTGGGGCTCAAGTCGAAGTAGGCAGACCTGAAACCCATCTGAGCGAAAGAAAACCCTGAAAATCTCTTTGCCGTCCGCGTCTAGGATGTTACCGAACGGCTTGCGGACCGCATCGGCCCTATCTCAAAGAAGGCAATTCTGTGAAATGGAATCGAGCCACAAACGAAATATTCCAAGCCGCTACCCGCATGTCACAGTGTATCAATTCGAAGATCGTTCACTCTGTCCGAATGCGTGCTCAAGCGAGAACTTCCCAGTTTACAATCTATTCCATTCGACCGAAAGTCAGCACGCGTTCGGCTCCCGTACACGGATTTTGTACGGACGCCCGGCGTTCGACTACTGCACTGCGTTCGGAACGTATTCGCGCTTGGCTTGAGCCAAGTGGGTGGCCTTTGTATTATACGAGATGCACAATGAAGATTTTCCGCTTTTGGGAATGCCAATATAAGGCTGGATGCTGTCATCGTGATGATCGTCATCCTCGCCTCTATTATTGAACACATAGCTTCCGAATATTCAAGGAGCTGACTCAGGAAACGACGATTTCGCGAACGGGTAATCGATTTCCAAACATACAGAGAGCCGATATTGTCGTATGAGTTTATTCTTCGATGATTTTCCCTCTAAAGAGAAGCTATCAAGCACTGAAGCCGAAAAACCGGCGCTCCCCTTTCAAAGGAGCAAATATGAGGGCGAACGTCAGCAGAGGGAAAACTCATTTTCCAAGAAAGCGAGTCATATGCGATCTGTCTAGCGATGAGTAAGACTCTCTCGGCTCCAGGGCAACCCACAAACAAGGGACTGAGTCGGGTACTCCGGATTTCCTTGAGCCCCTTATGACTCAAGAATCCGACTCCCGTTCCAGAATGGAAAACAAAGCATCTCCCCTAAATCCGGCAACTCTGGAACGAGGCTGCAGACTCGATGAGAAATTTCGGAGAGTGTTCGAAAACACGAGAAGCCGTCAGTGTTTGTTTAGCAATGTGACAGTGTTCGAATTCCATGATAGAATCTGACACACGTCATCGCGGAGTCGAGAACCGCACTTGAGGCATTCTTCGGTGACGCGGCACCGGAAAACCGCGCGTAAACCACTTGCGATCACATGGAAGCAGTAATCGGTTTTTGAATTCCCGGGACAGTGCCAGGCTGAGCTTCGAGGCGCGTACGCACGCAACCAAGTTTTCGTCGGAATCGCGTGCTGCCATTTGAACTCCCCGAGACTATCTGACCACGGTGACTCTCAGCTATCTAGCATACAAAGCTCACCCATTTTGGAAGCGTAGATTTCTGGAAAACACACTTGAAAGTTAGTTCATCCGATCACAACACACCGCTAGAAGCCAGCTTGGTCACTAGATGCTCGGCGGGACGAGAGGACTTGCAGCAGCAGCGGTCGGCGCGGCTCGCTGCTAGCAGAGCACCCAGTGAAGCAACCGACCAGCTGGCATGCATGCTCATAGCCAGCAGAGAGACCAGCGGACAAGCCGGTAAGCCCGATCGGCAGCTTTCGTCCGGGTGGCCAGGTAGCTCCAAGGCAGGCTTTAGAACTCACTCCACTCGGATAAACCGAGGTAGCGGCATGGACCGCTCGGTTTCTTCTGCTGCTGCGGGGCTCATCGACAGTTGTCACATTCTCCAAATTTCGCTTCGTCAATGTTGCTCCGCTCCATATGAACTCTACTATCTGTTCCCTCGAATGACTATGCGCGCCACTCTTGAACTTGTTATCTCCATCATCGAATATCTACAGGACCAATGACTTTTTGACAAGGCTCCCGGAAACATGGCACATGAGGACACCGTAAAATCTGTGCCGCTTGTTCGGTCCGGAATTCTCGCTCCCTGATTTTCTCCAATTTTCTCCAAGAATATCATGAATGTTTTTTTTTCACCTTAATACTGACTTCTTCCGATTACTAACCATGGAAGCTCTGAAACACCTCATACAGCTCATCGTGCAACTCGAGTGGAGATGGTTCCCGATCGCTATGGGTACGCCTACATGCTTTAGGAGTAGTTTCGAGCAAGATGCTTCCCAGTGCGCTTCTCAGTCAGAGCCAAGAATCTCGGGCTGAGCCGTCGCCCCCCCCCCCCCCCCGCCCCCTTTGAAAACCAAAGGGGTTCCGGTACCAATCCCGTTACTGGGCTTCACCCATCGGCCGTACTTGATGGGGTACCCCATTCGCGGCCTGATGAGCCGAACATGGTACTCGAATGGAAGTAACTTCAATGAATGCGAGTTCAGAGGAAGTTTGGAGTGAGGCTGTTGCGGATGCTCCAACATTATCCGTGATCGCATTGCAGGATTTTTCCGACTAGGTGAAACAACATTTTCAATTAGAGGAACATCGCCCAACCTGGCACGGAAACAGGCGCGTGGCAAAGATTTCATCTTAAGGGGAAGCCAACGTGATGCCAAGATGAGCCAAGAAGGGTTGCTGATGATATAATGAGCTATCGAATTGAGCTCAAACGGCGAGACAACGCTTCGGGGTTCCGATGCCCCCACACCCGCCCTGCCTGGTTACGCTACTGCGCGAGACCCATGTTGGGACGTCTCGTTGATTTTGAATGCTTTCTCGCTCGTTAATCTTCGCAGATCGCTGCGAGTTCCCCGTAAAAAGTTGATATTCGAATCGAGCCCATCTGGGGCTGTGATCAAAACGTAGTCATATCGAGAGATATTGGAAACGGGATTTTCAGTGAAGAGCGTCCTGATTCTATGGAGTACTGCGGAAACGATCTCTGAAGGTGGGAGATCGGTTGCACCCGAGGAACGCGCTCCGAAGGAAACCCGATAACCAAGATAACCGAGGTATTCTGTCAACTTCTGACAGCGAAATAAATTTGACTTTATCCGCTTCGAGGCTCGTTAAGTTCACCACATACGGTTCTGATAGTGCTCTAGATAGACAGATATCGAGGGCGAGTCGAATGCTGTCTCTCTCAATTCTACGTCGTGAACTCGACAAGGTCTTGATTAGCTGACTGCAGCTACTATCGCTCACGGGAGTCGGCAGCGATCTTCTCACGTCTTGTTGACAAGCTCAACGGAGTGACGTTAGACGTACATTCAGTTCAAGCGTGCAAACTGTCCATACTCAAACATCTGTTCCGTCGCTCCGTTAATTCTCTCCAACTCGTTCGGGGAGTCCAGAGTGTAGCTCATCCGAGTCTACCAGGAGCCGCTGGGGTTTCCGTGTGTTCAACGGCTCTTCTTTGTGGGCGCCCGGAATGTTGCGTGCGGCCGGTTCTTGCGCCAGCTTGCGCAGATGCTTAGCGACCGCCGCGGGTGGTAAATATCCGGAAAAATGGGCGAAGATTGCCTCGAAACAGATGAAGGGAAAGAGCCCTGATACACTGACGTGGAATACCGCGGAAGGTAAGATTTCCACAAAGAACATTCTTTTCTGCTGAGCTGGCGAAATTCCCCTGTTTCGGGGGATGATTTCGATATCGAGGGAGGAGATTCGATCCCTTCGAGCGCGGTCTCCGGATAGAACTAAACATCGAGTCAATGCACGGTCTCTCGACGCGTAAAAATTACGCTATTCAAGGTATTGCCATAAAGCCACTGTATACTCATGATGACTCGAAGAACCTGTCCATCAATGAAGAGCTTCCCGGACTCTTTCCATTCACTCGAGGACCTCAGGCCACCATGTACGCTGGCAGGCCGTGGACAATCCGACAGTACGCTGGATTTTCCACCGTCGAGGAATCAAATAGATTCTACAGAGACAACATCAAAGCAGGAGTACAGGGTTTATCAGTGGCGTTTGATCTAGCAACGCATTGCGGCTATGATTCGAGCAACCCCCGAGTGAAGGGCGATGTTGGTATGGCGGGCGTTGCAGTCGACAGGTATGTCGTTTTTCTTCTCTGATTCGATGTGAGGAACTCGTGCCGATTTTTTCTGCATGGTCCCTTAATTCTCGAACTTGACCCGATTCATGATGTGTTCGACCGGATTCCAGCGTTGAGGATATGAAGGCTCTCTTCGATGGCATTGATCTGTCGAAGATCTCGGTCTCAATGACCATGAATGGCGCCGTTCTTCCCGTGTTGGCTTTCTTCATCGTTGCTGGTGAAGAGCAGGGGGTGAAAGCCGCGCAACTATCAGGCACGATCCAGAACGATATCTTGAAGGAGTTCATGGTCCGCAACACATACATCTATCCCCCGGAGCCCTCGATGCGAATCATCGGAGACATCTTCTCCTACGTCAGTAACAACATGCCGAAATTCAACTCGATATCCATCTCTGGGTATCACATACAAGAAGCTGGAGCAAATGCAGTTCTGGAATTGGCATTCACGATCGCTGATGGACTCGAGTACTGCAGAACCGGGTTGAGAGCTGGAATGAACATCGATGATTTTGCGCCCCGTCTGTCCTTCTTTTGGGGTGAGCGTTGGAGACTGCGTTGAAACGAGCTTTCTGATTTCCGACGCGTACGACACCGTCACGACCCTTGAAAACCGTTGGATCAGCTTCGTTCACTGTCTCATTCAGGTTGGAGTTTCATTTCGCAGGAATCTCGATGAATTTCTATATGGAGATCGCAAAGATGAGAGCCGGCCGTCGCTTGTGGGCGCATCTGGTGAAGGAGAAGTTCAATCCGGGGAACGACAAGTCACTCATGTTGAGAACTCATTGCCAAACGTCGGGCTGGTCCCTCACTGAGCAAGATCCGTACAACAACATCGTTCGAACTACCGTTGAGGCTATGGCAGCAGTTTTCGGCGGTACGCAGTCCTTGCACACCAACTCTTTCGATGAAGCGTTGGCTCTCCCATCCAAGTTTTCTGCGAGGATAGCCCGGAATACGCAGATAATCCTCCAAGAAGAAACTGGAATCCCCAAAGTCATTGACCCTTGGGGAGGGTCGTACATGATGGAAGCGTTAACAGAGGAGGTACGGATTTCTCATTCTCGGCATCCTACGCTCAAGCGTGAGTGGGGAAGAATAAATCCCCTACGAGTTGCTCATTGAACATTTTTTTGATTCGATGGCAGCTGTACAATGAGGCGCTGAAGGTAATTGAAGAAGTCGAGTCCATGGGAGGCATGGCTAAAGCAGTTGTTTCGGGCATGCCGAAACTCAGGATTGAGGAATGTGCAGCCAAGAAGCAAGCTAGGATTGACTCTGGCATGGACGTCATAGTTGGCGTGAATAAATACAGGTACGTATGCACCAGACTTGACAACCGAGCATTCTCAGCCGTCGACCAAAGCTCGAATTTTCGTAAGAGATATGACCGTTCGAAGGAATGACGGGATTTTCTTCCATGCCTTGATCTCAATGAAGACTGGAAAAAGAGGACCCGGTCGAGGTGCTGCAGATCGACAACACCGTGGTTTTGCAAAAACAAATCGAGAAGATCGAGAAAATACGTCAGAGTCGCAATGAAGCGAAGGCCCAGGAATACCTGGAGGCAATAACGGAAAGGTAAGTTTCGCCGAATCGATATGCATGATAACCATGTTCTCAGGACGGAAAATACAATCAGAAAATTTTCATTATCCAAAGCGCCAAGACTGGGTCTGGGAATCTCCTCGACCTAGCGGTGAAAGCTGCTAGGGAACGAGCAACGTTGGGTGAAATCAGCCAAGCCATGGAGAAGGTCTATGGGAGACATGTCGCGAACGATCGCATGGTCAGCGGAGCGTACAAGGTGAAGTTCTGCACGATACTGCGTTCGCTGAGCACTTATTCTCACGAATTCGCTTCACATGTCTGTCCGCTCAGCTCGCTTGTGCGCTGGCGTCCATGATTTTCATTTTGCTCATCAAAATCTTCCCTCAGGGCGCTTTCGATGACACCAAGGAAATCGACGACGTTTTGAAGCGAGTAGATAATTTCAAAGAGCAAGAAGGACGTCGTCCCCGAGTGCTGATTGCTAAGATGGGCCAAGACGGCCATGACCGAGGAGCTAAGATCGTGGCAACCGCGTTCGCGGACATGGGCTTCGACGTCGATATCGGTCCTCTGTTCCAAACCCCTGAAGAAGTTGCTCAGCAGGTACGAGGCCCCCGAATTAGGAGACCAAATCTTCGGAGTGGAGGAAATGTTGCTCCGCATAATAAGAATCAAAGTTCCCCGATTCCATATTTCGAGACACATATTTGTTTTCCAGGCGGTCGATTCCGACGTACATGCGATCGGGGTCTCAACCTTGGCGGCCGGGCATAAAACCCTGGTTCCTGAATTAGTGCGCTGCATGAAGGAATATGACAGAGAAGATATCCTTATTTTTGTCGGGGGTGTCATACCCCCTCAAGACTACGACTTCTTGTTCAAGGCGGGCGCTAGCTGTATATTCGGCCCCGGATCTCGTCTGCCGAAGTGCGCCAACGATATACTCGACGTACTGGAGAAACCCGAGCGGAGAGAGAAGAGAAAGATTTGAACGCGGCGGATATCCTAGATGTATAGCTGAGCTCGAACACCTTGCTCCGATCCGATGGAGCACTCTGGAAGAGGTATCCCTTGCGGGAAAATCCCGAGGAATGATGGAAAGCCCCGATCACACTCGATGAGAATCGATTTGATCCATTCCCGAATCCCCGCATCTTATGATCGCGAGACGCGCAGCGAGCTTTGAGAGACATTGTCAAGGCATGAGGAAGGCACGAGTTACAGAGAAACCAATGAGTTACAAAAAGGAGGCAAAGGGCTCTTTCGTATGCACTATCTTTATTGGAGCAGATCGGCCTAGAATGAAAAATGTTGTAAATATAAACACAACAGATGATCCTATCGTTTACGCCAGTGGTAACTCCTCCTCGCTCCTCTCTTGCCCCCCTTCTTCTTCTCTCGTCTTCGTACATCCACGGTCAGGAGTCCAGCTGGAAACCGAGGAACTTCTCAATCACGCCGCGAGACAATCGGGGAAGATACTTCCCAAGTACATCACTGCGGTTTTCGGAGCGTTTGAGATTTACTCACAGAGTCTCATGAGCTGCACGTCTTCCTTCGTGACGAAGGAGCATAGGCATCTCGCCAGACCGAGTCGTATTGCACCCGCTTCGCATGCTAAACCTTGTCGAAGCTCCAGGGGTTTAACGAGTTCTTTCTGTTGCTCCGGAGTGTTCTTAGCCATCTGTCCCACGTCGTACGGATCATCTGTAAAACACCCGAACGCGAGTGCGTCAGAGAAGTTCAATGTGTCGAGCTCTGCGTTCTGTTTTTTCTCACTCACGCCTGTAATAGATTGTTGCTTCCACATCGACTTTGTTGAGAAGTCCAACGAATTGGAGAGGGAACATCACTTGGAGTCTGTCTTGCAAGTCTGGGAAATACTCGTCGACGCTCCTGGTGCCGTTGATGAGAGTTTTGCCCGTGCCGTTGCCCGTGACTCTGACGATGGCCCTCGCTGTTTTCCGTCTCCCTACACAGAAATTGAGCGGATTTCAATATCCAACTCCAACCACGATCGGAAATGAGTAAAGATATGGTCTCTCGCCCCCGTTGAAGCTGGGCCCCAAGATCACACTTGAGAATGGGAGAGCTTGGAAGGGAGAACTTGCTTACCTTCGGCAGTCGTGTAAGGATTATTGGCTTCGTCGTGCAGCAGCGGTTGAATAGTTTGCTCATTGCTGAGAACAGCCCTCGGCCGCAGAAACTTGAGCAAGAAGCCTTTCGCCATGTTTGAATAGGGATGTTCGATCAACCGCTCCATCGTCTTCACAAAATACTGGTAATTCACATCAGTAATCGGCTCGAGGCACGTCTCGGCAAGCACGTCTTGTTTGACCAAGTCGAAGCCCTTCATGTCGCTGTAGAAAGAAAAACCGTACGTCAAAGTGATTTTGCGAAGGCAGACGAGGTTTTTCCATGAATTTTTCTCATCGGTCATCAGTGCTTCAGCATTGTGCGGAACTCTCTATCCAGGACATTAAACCTGCTTCCGGTTCTCACAATTTTTCGCTGGCCGGGGCGATACGAACGCCTTTGGCTCGCATTATGATCTGGTGCTCATCGAGTTTGAGCTTCTCCGAAACCGCATCATGCAGATTGCGGTAGAAATTTCCTCTCCCTGTGTAGAACAAATAATTGTTGGGCCGCCCAGATGTATGCAGCTCAGTCAGCTTCTGTTTCGCGAATATTTCTTCCGGAGGTTTCATCATCGGTCGAGCTTTCCTTTCGAAGAGCCCGGAAGGCAGAAGATACTCGATGGCTTCCTGAAAGCTATTTGAGTAAGCGACGCGCGGACAGCATTTGATAGGGGCTAATGGCTTGCTCAAGGGAACGAAGGGAGCGCTTGTGAATGAAGAGCTTCGCGATGGCATTGGGTGACTCACATCAACGTCTTGTTGACTAATCTCTTCGGGGTTCCAGCCCATTATGTTCGCGAGATGACGTTTCCCAAGGTTGAATTCATCTCGCCTCTCTGACATGAATTTTTCATGGGACGCCGCCCGCTCTAGATAAGCCCTCATGGCGCGGCTGATCTTCTCTTCTTTAGTATTCTGCTTAACCACAGGCTTGAGAACGCTCTCGAGCACTGGTGGCTGTTGCGAAGTCGAGTTCGCGCGAACCTTGAATGGGATTGGGAAAACCTTAGCCATGATATCATAGCCGCTATTGCGGCCCAGAGACCATGCCAACACCCTGTAGAAAGATTGCGTCCTCGTATGGCGTGGAATGTATTGCACACGTGAAAGAGATGAAATCGCATCGGATTGCCGGCCGATGGAACGCCGGTCACCATTGTGAGAGTCAGAACCAGAGTTCTGCGGCAACAATATTCTGGCCTTACTCTTACCGCAAGGACACCACATATCTGTTGGAATCTATCCTTGACTGCGGGGTTCACAGCAACGCGGTTCCACATTTCTCCTAAAAGTCCGACTCAGCGCCTGCAAAAATTGCTCAGGCGCTTCCTCGCGCACGGTGGACCAGCCGTGTGGTGTTTACAAAAGTTCCCTAATGTTTATCCCATGCGAGAGAATTCCGAAACCACTCATGATATGACTCTCCGAGCTCCCACTCATGTAATGTTTCCGAGCTCAGAGCTGGTGGAACCATGACTTGAAGAAGTCGGAGACCCTTGATCTGAGTTGATGTCTGTCATTCAATCTTTCAGATTTGTCTCTCGGCATGTGAGTGCCGGAGAGATGGGAATGAGGGACCTCCCCCTTGCGCGGCAATTTTGAATTTTGATCCGTGGCGGGCGTCTGCACGCAAGGGGCTTGTTTACAGACAGCGCGCCGTCGAACGGCTAATATCATCCGGCGAGAATCGTGGATCGTGGGAAGTACTATTGTGTGAAGTTTCTGCACTGAGTTTTGACCGAGCTGGTCGTACGAAGACCTCGAGTCATGGAGGGCGAACGAAATACGCGGATGCCAAAGGTGGCAAAGGTTCGTGAGCTGCTCGACCTATCCAGGAGCAGCGTTGTGGATTTTCGTTTTGGAATCTTTATCTCTAGATGTCATTCTCCCGAGTATCCTCAAGTCATATTATTCTCCAGGTGAAGAACAAAACGCCGGCAGAGGTTCAGATCACGGCTGAACAACTTCTCCGAGAGGCCAAGGAGCGAGAGCTCGAGATCGTACCACCGCCCCCGAAACAAAAGATCTCTGATCCGGAAGAACTCGCAGAGTACCGCCTTAAGAAGAGAAAAGGTTTCGAGGACAACATCCGCAAGAACAGGTGAGTTTTGGAGGCTGTTTGCCCAATGCGAGTGGTCCTGTTATTCCAAATTGAGGTGGGAATTGTGGAATCAAACCCAACGAGTATGCATTGATCATTGAACGATTATCTACAGGGGGGTTATTGCGAACTGGCTCAAGTATGCATCATGGGAGGAAAGCCAAAAGGAGGTTCAACGCGCCCGATCGGTTTATGAAAGAGCGCTCGATGTCGATTCCCGTAACGTGACAGTATGGTTGAAGTATGCCGAAATGGAGATGAAAAACAAGCAGATCAATCATGCGAGGAATATCTGGGATCGCGCCGTATCGATCTTGCCCCGAGTCAACCAGTTCTGGTACAAGTACACGTACATGGAGGAAATGGTCGGTGAGTACTACACTGGATGCCACTATGTCCACATCGAAGAATACGATTCGTTCATCGTTCTTGATTCGATATCTAAACCGTCGGGACTGACAATATCCTCCGTATCTCAGGCAACATTGCGGGCTGCCGGCAGATTTTTCAACGATGGATGGAGTGGAAGCCAGAGGAACAAGCTTGGCTGACGTACATCAAGTTTGAAATGCGCTACAAAGAAGTCGATGAAGCGAGGAACATATACGAGCAGTTCATCCTTGTCCATGCGGAGGTAGGTTCTTCTACCTTGGTATCATGTCGCTGAGCTTCTGCGCCTCCAAACTCTGATAACATGCTCCTAACGATACGAGACAGCTTATCGGAAAATTCCAAATGTCCGCAGGTGAAGAATTGGATTCGTTACGCCAAGTTCGAGGAACGCAACTCGTCCGTGGAGAAAGCTCGGGAGGTATTCGAGAGAGCGATCGAGTTTTTCGGTGACGAGTACATGTCGGAGGATCTCTTCCTCGCTTTCGCAAAGTTCGAAGAGAACCAAAGAGAACACGATCGCGTTCGGGTGATCTATAAATACGCCTTGGATCGTCTCCCGAAGGATAACACCTCAAACCTTTATCAAGCACACTGCACGCACGAAAAGAAGTTCGGTAGCAAGGATGCCATCGAGAATGTTATCTTCAGCAAGCGTAAACTGCAGTACGAGCAGAAAATCGAAGAGGACCCGCTCGACTACGACGTATGGTTCGACTACGTTCGACTCCTTGAGGCTGAAGAACCGCTCGACTTGGACGCCATACGGGAAGTCTACGAGAGAGCGATTGCGAACATTCCGCAATTCGTAGAGAAACGTCACTGGCGACGATATGTATATTTGTGGATTTACTACGCCATCTTTGAGGAACTCGTGGCGGAGGATTTGGAACGTGCGAGAGCCGTATACAAAGGAGCCTTGTCGATCATTCCACACAAAGCATTCACATTCGCAAAAATGTGGATACTCGCCGCCAATCTGGAAGTTCGTCAAAAAGACCTCCCGAGAGCAAGAAAAATACTCGGCACCTCGATCGGGCTCTGTCCGAAAGCGAAGCTCTTCCGTAGCTACATAGAACTGGAAATCGAAGTTCGAGAGTTCGACAGATGTCGCATTCTGTATGAGAAGTTTCTGTCTTTCTCGCCAGAGAGGTCCACAACATGGGTCAAGTTTGCCGAGCTCGAATGCATCCTTGGCGATATTGATCGCGCCCGCGCTCTCTATGAGATTGCAATAAATCAACCCCAACTGGATATGCCCGAGGTTGTTTGGAAGAGCTACATCGACTTCCAAATGCAGGAGGGCAACTTTGAAGCGGCGAGGGACCTCTACGAGCGACTACTCCAGAGAACGTCTCATGTGAAAGTGTGGGTCAGCTATGGTCGCTTCGCAGGTCGACATTTCGGCGACGATAGCGCTCGCAAGGTCTTCGAGAGGGCGGAAAAGACTCTGCGAGAGCAGACGAAAGAAGAACGTTGCGTGTTGATTGAAGCCTGGTACGAATACGAGCAGCAACGAGGTGACTCCGAATGGATCGAGAAGGTCAAGAAGATGCTGCCACAAAAAGTCAAGAGAAGACGAAGAGTCATCAACGATGATGGTACCGATGGTGGCTGGGAAGAGTATTACGATTACGTCTTCGAAACTGATAAGGAAGCTAAGCCCCATCTCAAGCTTCTGGAGATGGCTCGCCAGTGGAAGAAACAGGATGCCAGCCAAGAAGAATCGTAACATACTTGACGTTGGACGTGTATATATTTTCTGAATGAAGCGTTGGGAAATTCTTGCCAAGCCTTGGCAAAAAAAAAGAACTTTACAAGCATGTCGAAATGGTGTAAATAAACAACTGTCGTGTTCACATTGTAGAAAGCCAACGCTGTGACGTTTTCCTCTATCAAGTCGCCTGCGAGAGCGCCCGTGCTTTATTTACATGCCTCGCGGACATAGTTTTTACATGATTCAATAGTCTATTTTATTAACATGTATACATCTGATCAGATTTAGACTGCCCAAAGAGAATGGGGATCTGGTCCGTGATAGAAGAGGGGAAGTTGATCACGAGGATCAGTTTTCGCAATTAGCAGTGCCCATTTTGTAGAAACTAGGCGCGACTTCGGTCAGCCAGTCTTGTTCTACGGGTGTGACGTACTTCATTAACAGTTTATGAGTCGCAATCACTTCACCGAAAACGACAAATTTTGGTGGGCGCTGACTGTAAAACGCAGATTCGCTATGGAAATCGAGGGGATGATCTCCGCAAACTGAGCGGTACTCTCCAGAGTAGTGCCAGTACGCAGCATTTGTGAAGAGTGCAGACGCTATGCATTTGCACAACACCTCGGTATCTGAACAAGTTGAGAGCGTCGCGAAATCTCCTAGCTTCACCAAAACCGATTTCAATCGTTCTCTGATCTCCAGGACCTTGCAAAGACTCTTGTAGTTCAAGAAGTTATCGTAACACCACTGTTTGCTCTTCTGTTTCGAGATGAACGACGTATAGATATTGAGCAAGGAAACTAGATCTCCTTCTTCAACGAAGAACTGGTACCGAGCCTTCTTCATTTCACGTCCCTTGTACTGTGGAATCACGAAAATATTCTCTATCTGCATCATCGCTACGATTGTCAACATTTCCGATGAGCATCCGAAATCTACCGAGTTCAGGAGAAGTTTAGCTTGTAACACGTCGCAGTTAAACTGGATGAGCTGTTTGCCGATATCGGTCATTTTGCCCTCGCGGTCTAGTGCGCCGTGAGCGAAGAGAATTTCCACAGCATTTAACAGGATTTTGCTCGGTGGTGGCGAGGGGTAGTCGAATCGGACAAGATTATCGACTCCGAGGGACTTCAAGAGGAGCACAGTCCACGTCAGGTTACTCCTTTGGATTTCGGGAATGCTGAAATTCCGCAGCTTCTCGTATTCGCTCTGAGGATACAAGCGGTAGGCTTTCCCAGCCCCGATTCTGCCGGCTCGGCCCGCCCGTTGCTGCGCGGAACTCTTGGAGATTGGGGCCACGACAAGAGCGTCTGTGCCGGTGTTCGGATTGTAGCATTTCATTTTGGCATACCCACAATCGACGACGTACATCACACCATTGATGGTTACAGATGTCTCAGCGATGTTTGTTGCGACGATAACTTTGCGAACATGTGGGGACGTCGGTTCAAACGCCTTCAGTTGGTCGCGCGATGGCAGAGCAGCGTAAAGCGGGACCACGAAGAGCTTCGAATGGTTCTGTGTCGTGGCGTAATCTTTCAACATCGAGCAGCATTGGTCCACCTCTTTCTCGCCGGTGAGAAAAACGAGGATGTGGCCTGCCGTTTGATTCTCGTGAATTTTCTGAACAGTTTCAACTGATTCTTTCACGTAGTCTGCCGTAGATTTCTGCAGGTAGTGAACTGTGACGGGATGTGCTCGGCCCTGAACGGCGAGAATTTCCGCCGTTGTATCCTTGGACGAGAAATACTGTTTGAGGCTGTCAGCGTCCAGCGTGGCTGAGGAAATTATGAGCTTCAACTCACGTCGTTTTCGGAGGATCTTCTTCAGCAGCCCCAAACATAAGTCCATCAAGAGACTTCTCTCATGGACTTCGTCGAGCATGAGTATGGAGTACTTGCTGAGAAACGGGTCACCCTGTATTTCGTTTATGAGTATTCCTTCTGTGAGATATTTGATCTTCGTTTCTCCCGAAACGAGGTTCTCGAATCGCACAGTGTAGCCCGCCAGTTGACCCAGTAGTTGACCGGACTCTTCTGCGACACGTTTGGCGAGATTGATACATGCCACACGTCTCGGTTGAGAAATGCCGATGAGACCCTTCGAGGTCCAACCTGCTTCGTGCAGATATTGGGGCACCTGGGAAATGAATCAGCGATCAATGATAAGAAAACATGCTGTTTTTTGAATTGCATAAGAGAATCTCAAAGGGAGCTTTCGACGGACGGCGGCTCCTGATGCGTCTCAACGAAAGAGGAACTAACCTGCGTACTCTTCCCACTACCGGTTTCGCCGGTTAGAATCAGAACTTGATGATTCTCAATGAGATATAGTATTTCTCGTTTGTAGTTGTAGATGGGCAAACGCTCTTTCTGTGTTTGTAACGGGAAATTCGTCAGAGGATTGAAGATGATCTTCGCGACCTCTGTGTTCGACTGCTGCTCAGAGACCGCGACGACGTCATTCTCGTCATCGAAACGAGGTTTCTTGAATTGGCGGCCGCTCATTCCAGAACCTGGGTTAATTCAGCCTCCTTTGTCAACCCGCTCCGAAAACGTTCGAATTCGCAGACAGCGCATGGTTTCCGCAGCTGACGAGGGGCGCCGAAATTCAAATCGGTTCGTGCAGCATGAATGAATGGCCTCGTGATCTCTCGCGGTTCCCTGCGAGTGAGTGATAGAGATGGAGGAATACGATACGAAGCTGATGACGTACTGGAATAGCGGAGGCTGAAGTCGATGACACACCAGCTAGTTCAAATTCATGCCCCCCTCACCCCAAAATTCTTGGATCTCTCATAGGGCTCCATGTTGAAGCTCAGGATCATCTTCCGTTGCCCCCCCCCCCCCCAAGATGATGCGAAAATTGTCTTGCCCACCCCCAAGATGATGCGGAAATTGTCTTGCCGCCCCCCCCCCCGCCAAGATGCTGAAAAAATGGTCCTGACTGTAGTCTGACGCAACGGCTGAGGCCCCCGATGAAGCATGATGCAACAATGCTCTCGTACTCCATTCTTGACGTGGGAAGCCTATCAGCCGTGGGAAGGTATCAGTCATCTTCAAGATTGAGTGGAACGAGATATGGCAGCGGAATCACTGAGTAAATATGTGATTTCAACTGAACGACTAATTTATTTGAATGTATACAACTTTAATAAATATGTACGCTTCCGTTGCCACTGAAAAAATACTTTCAGATCGACGCCGGAATCCTTTAAACAGCACTCACCTACCTAAGACTCCATTCGTTCATAACCTATCTTTCACATCTCTGGAAACTGCTGCGACCGTGATCGTCTTCCTGAACATTTGTCGATAGTTTGGCCTAGGATTGGTTTTTATATGAATTGTTCAGCACCGGACATCGAGATGTCGATAACTCTCCAGGCTGCCAGTGGGTTCAGTTCACTTGGGTCTCTGCATAAACACCAAACGTGATGTACGCGCTGAATCTTCTCTGGGTGACCTTCCAGAACGAATCCCTTGCTGTCTTTGATGCACATGATCTGCTGCGATTGGAAGGTGATGAACAGCACAGGGCCCTGAAATGAAGTCTCGTTTTCAGTCGGGGTCCGGAGAGAGTCCTCAACATCTATACATGTTATTAGGATAGAGCTTTCCCTGCTCCCTGATGGGCATGAATGGAATCAATTTCCTCCTTCGATCTCAAGACCCACCTGTTCCATCATCTTCCCCATAGGAATTTCCACGTTCTCGATATCTAATACCCGAGAGGCGAAGGTGACCTTCCGTTCGAGGCCTGCTTTGATTGGTGTTGACAGCACATTGTAAACAGCTTCGTAAGTCCAGTCTTTGAGAACTTCTAGATCGGGTCGGATGATAGCTTCAAGAATCGTCGGGATGAAGAGGTCTTCACATGTTTTCTTGAAACTCGTCATGTTGAAGGAAGGATCCACTTTGACGATTTCTGTGTTGACTTCACTCATATCCGTCGCCTTGAACAATCCTCCAAACAGGTCAGAAACCCTCGAAGTGACGGCTCGCGATGCTCTAACCATTGGGTTCTCTGATTCTTCGTATTGTGTCCTCATGTCCATGAACCTGGAATGAACATGAGATGCGTGCTTTAAACTCGTCCGACAAAATCCTACGGAAATGACAGTGACGAGCTCGAGTTCAGATGTCTCACTTGTTCACATAAGGGTTGGTGTTTTTAAAGTCTTCCCAGCCTTGGCTCCACTTCGAGTCTTTATGAAGCTCGACGCCTTGTGATTCAGTATCTGGCTCAAAAATCATGTCTTTGTGATGAGCAGAGAGATCAGAGCGTTTCAGGAGAACTTTCGGCGCTTGATAAATCTGGGTTCTCTGTAATTCACAGTCTCATTGAGGGAGACGAAACTTTTCGGGTTTCGAGGTGATCAATAAGGCAATGGAATCTCATCAGAGATCTCTTCGGGACAGGGAGTACTCACCTCGATGCTCGCAGATACGGCTTTCAGTGTTTCATTATTCGATAGAATCTCATCACTCTTCTGTGCGAAATCCGAAATGGTCTTCTTCGCTGCTTCGGCTGTCTTAGACACCTCCTCTCCGATTTTGCTCTTCTCTATGGTTTCACCCAGCTGATCCTTTAACTGTCGAAGGAGAAAGAAACGCATGAAATTCAGGGCTTGAGGTACGTCCGAGCCGCAAGAGCTCCGATTCCGCATACTGTGTCGACCGGTGAACGATCATGGAAAATATAGGATGTAATCCAATGAGTTTCTTACTTTACTCAGATTCTCTGTGAGCTTCATGGATGATTCCTCTTCAATTGTGCGGAATTTTTTCCGAGCCTTCTGGAGTGCTTCGGCTTGTTCTAATTTGGCGGCCTCCTCCTTGAACTTTTTGAGGTTTTCTTTCATTTCCTTGTTTCTGGAAGGATTCAGGATTTGATCAGAGCAACGTGTCCACAGCATTGGGAGTTCTCAGAGACGATTCCGGTCCATGGAGATATCTCACAATGTCTCGGGGAGATATCATTCAGCCGCCCCATCGAGAGCTTCATCGCAAATAAGTAACGGACGGCTCGGTCTTTGCGGTCTCCCGCGTTTTATGTCGAGCCAATGAAGCCAACCGATCCATTTCTCTGGGGGGGGGGGAAGACAGTTTACCTATTCCGAGACTTATATCTAAACGATGACGCCGCACGGGAAGGCGCACAGTGGGAAATCAGGAATGAGCTTCCCATTCGGGAGTATCCGCTGTCTCCCAATTTTCGAGTTTCGAACTCCATGTGGCCGGCGTTCGAAACCTATGTCGAACTTACTTGTCTATTTCCTGCCGGAAGTTATCGTAGACCTGCCTGAAGAAGCCTGGTTTCGCCATGCCTCTTTGCGAGATGACATTTTGTAGCGGGACACTCCGCCTGAGCAGGATATTTGAAGCGCGCAGCATTTTGGTTACTCCTCAGAGGAAGCGGTCTCAATGTGACACAGACACGAATGATAAACACTCACTGGCAACCAGCCACGAGGTGCCGCAACCCAGAGAAGGGATTTTCCGCACCGATAAACTTCCCTAGAACCTGTGACACAAAGAGCAATCTGAGGAATTATCTCTTGGAACACGGCGGTTGGGGAACAAGGTCCTCTGAGCCTCTTCTCAAACACGCGCACCAGTGGCGAGAAAACACCGTGCTGTTCCAAAATCTGCTCCCAAACACACGCTTCTTTAGATTGCGGTGTCGGAAGCGGTTTCAGCGTGAGATCGGAAAATCATTCGGGGAACGTTCTTTCCTTCAAGAGTCGGAATAGATATGGCATTCGGGGTAAACTGTTCATCGAGAGTTCCGAATTAACCGTGGTGGTCAATCCATTTATGACAGACGAATTTCATTGACATTGACCTTGTGTCATGCCGCTGCCGGCAGCCCACTTTTGAACCGCGCGAACATTCGATTCGCCGAGCGGGCATAGAGCTTTCAGTTCCGATCTACCATGATAATTTTCTAGACCACACATTTTTCATCACTAGGTAGAGTCCTGAACTCTCTTATGGCTGGGAAGAGGGCTCCTTAAACGCGGGATCTTGGGCTGTTATTGAGAAGCTGAACACACGCATCACTATCCTAGGGAGCTTGCTCCGGAGAAGAAATGTGGCAATAGGAGCCGCTTGTAGAAGCCACAGACGATCTTCCCAATGGAACTCTTTTGGCCCAACAAGAATTTTCGAGGGAAACGAGCGGCTTCTGGTACGGGATTTCGTGGGCCATGGGCCCGAGGTAGCCCAGGAAAACGGAGTCGGCGATCTTTTACCCAGCTGACGACGGCGACGGAGACTCCATTTCCAAAACGCTACCCGAATTCTTCCGACTAAACCCACCATCGAGGGGCGATGCTTGAGACAACACCCCTAGGCGGTGAAGATTCAAAACCTAGCGCCGAGTTTCATCGAGGCAACTGACTTCAGCAGCCTCGAACAGGTCATCGAGTTCTACAAGCGATCTTAACTGTAGTCGGAACAATCTCGAAGGGGAATACGAGCGATGGAAATTAAAGTGAGTGCAACTCCCGAGAGAGGAACGACATCAGAAGCGCTGAATCAATGCCCGGAGCAAGATTATCCGAAGATCTCCAGGCTTCTTCCAGGCGCATCTTCGCAACACTCCCGGTGAAAACTCCGACTCCCGAACGCGAGACATACGTCAGAGGCACGATGAAAGATGAAGGACCGGGTTCACGGCTGGAAAGATTCACCGCGACCTTCCAATCGGTATTGCGGAGCTCGTGAACCTGCTCGCCGCGAACCCCCGAAGAATAAATATTATTCTCTGAAGCTAAGGGAATAATTATTCCACTCGAGCTCATGTTGTGCATTCGAAAAACGCAAATCGTACGCTTTCGCTTGTGGAAAATGATGAAAGCTCATCCTCGTGACTCACCATCTAATTTCAACAGTTATTTGGAGCAAAAGAAAATCCATTCCGAGAATCGACATTTATTCATCATCATCACTGCCCTCCCCCCTTCCTCAAGATAAGAAGCTCGATAAGCCCCCTGGGCGGAACGGTAACTCAGCTGCAACGCTGTCGGTAGGCACGCAGAGAGACGTGAGCGCCTTTACGGGTGAGCTTCGGAAGTTTCCGGTGACGGTGATCCAGAACTCACCCAGATGTTCGGGGATGACAGGGTAACCGACGGCGTCGTGTGGCGTTGAGCGCGATAGGTGTAGGAACTCATGGCGAATCTTGAAAAACGCCGGGTCTCACGTGTCACATTCTGGGGTACACATAGAGCGCCAACGGCTACTCGCCTCGAGAACAAAGTTCTTTTCCAACCGTGAACGACCTTCGCGTCTAACGACCATTCTAAGTGAAAGCCTGATCAGAACATGCAGAAGCAGAGATCGTCAAACCTAAATCAGGTCAAGATGAGCATTGCTCCTCGTTGACATGTCAGATTCTTCACTGAGGGATCAGCCTAACTCCCATCACAGAAAGCGGGTCAGCTCTGCGGACCTGACAATTGAAGCTGCCTCTGACGCAAGCGTAACTACGCTCATCACTAGCTCACGAGTGAGCTCTCTAAGCCAGCGGTTCCTGAACTTTTTCCGTCCCGGGCCCCCTCTGGCCGTTGACGACCTCCCTTGGGCACCCTCATTTTCGAAGGTTTCGAGATAAATTTTGACCAGAAGCCCAAAGTTAATTAGAATCAACCTAGCTCAGATGACGAGCTCAGGTCAAGTTTACTGACGATGACTGCGGTGTTCTTGCTTCTAGGAGACTATTCGCTCAATACGCGTCTCTGTTCGGCTCACAAGGGTTTTCAGGGAAATGCGAAAGTCAGCTCCTGGATCCGAGCGGGGCCAGTAGTCAGTCTTTATTGACAACAACCCTGGCGCTATGATGATTGTTGAGACTCCCGAATCCTTCAATAGTACAGTGAACCATCGTTTGTATGCGGTTTCCGAAACCATACGAAGCGGGGGTCTGCCAGAAAACGGCAGAGCTCGCTTCCCGACTTTGTGTTAACAGCTCATGGTTCAACAGAGAGCCATTTTGGGCGATGTGAGTTCTCTATGGATATCTGGAGTCCAGATTCTGGACCCACTCTGCCCAATCAAGACCTCTCGGAGCCGGTCGCTTCTGCGCGTCCCGAAGTATCCCTGTAGGTCAGAAGTTCTGAAATTCTAGGTCCCAAAACTCCCGCAATCGACTCCAAAAAAGTCTCGATAGGGTTGAGTAGGTCCAGATTCATAGAGAGCTCTGAGCACCGCTTGAAATGATTCATAGTAGGTCCATGATCTGATCACACAACTTTTGGAAACGAATTTTCTTCTTTTCTGGCCGACCCCCGTTTTATGCGTTTAGGCACTGTACCCGATCTCGCGTTTCATATTCGGGAATCGCCTCTGGGCCCCCTAAGAATCAATCTCGGGCCCCCCTAGGGAGCCCGGACCCCCACTTCAGGAACCCCTGCTCTAAGCGCTCTCTTATCAGCAATGATTTGCGGGAGATCTCTGAGGTGGACGTTTTGGCTCGCTCCGTGCTCTCTCGGAACCGGTCATTGTTCGACCTTTCTTCTCATGAGTGACCCCCGTGGAGCGACGGCATGTGTCTGCGACTTTTGATGAAGTCAAGTCTCCATGCGGACGAAAGCTTCGCAGAAATCCTGCTGCTTACTGTCCAGTGGTGTTTTGATGACCAATTGACGTACAGCCCGCTTGCGACAAACTCCCGGATGACGCAAGCTGCCGTGTCCTCGCAAAAAATACACTTCATCTCTCGAAGTCAATATTTGGGTTCCGTATTTAATCGATATTGGGAGCCGTTCTTGCTCTTGTGAATGGGACCTGAATTTGAAATTGTTGGAAATTCACTTCCACTGTTGCCGTCAGGGGAGTTTGCTGGTCCAGCGCTGAGAAAATTTAGGACGGAGATGGATTCTGTCCGAGAGGATCTCGTTTTGGTACTGAGGTCGTGCACCGTTACGGTTGGAGTCGTGCGGAGAAACGCTTGGAGACCTACTAGGGATGCTGATCGCACTCGTCATGTTTTCCGCTGAACTGTTGAGAATCGGACGTGAAGGTCTCAAATTTGTTCATATTTTTCACGCACCGGATTTCGGTTGAGCCTCTGGTACCAGATTTTTGATGGGCGGCATTTGGAGCCAGCCTTCCTGTGGGGAGGAACCCAAATCTTGAATCCTTGTCTCGGTGCGACTCCTCATGCGTTATGCTCACCGCCTAACCCTCACTTGTCGGCGGAGAAACAGAGCAGGCTGCTCGAATCCAGTAGCGTAGCGAGTGGTGGGGGATGCGGTGGGTGTCGAGAGGATTCGAGCATGCCGCGGGGAGACCCATGTCCCATATCGTGGGAATCACTCCGGGCGACAATCGGTTCGTGCGTTCGCGCACTGAATGCCATTGTAAATACTGACGAGTTAAAGCTGCGCTCCTTTCTCAACATTGTGTCGCTTCCCAAGGGCGGAACATTCGATGCGTAAACGCGTGACAATGACGAATGGTACGCGGACTTGAGAATTTCTCATACCCTTCTCTTGCGTCAGTTGTTGGCAGCGATACTTCCAAGAGTGAATCGGAATGGGATTGGGAAGTTTCCTCGAATGGGATCGCCCATTCTTCACTTTGGAAACTCAATCTTACCGCGCGCAGCGGAAATCCTCCAAGGTCATCCAATAAGCGCTCACAAACACCGATCGGAACGAGCAGGCCCATGTATAAAAGAATAATCTTTTGAGACTCCACTTGACAACGTGTGGTGTGAACATCAGAGCAAAGCTAGACAAGTCTATTGAGTCCATGGTGGATGACTAGCGGTATCAGCTCACTGGACTCGCACGAAACGGATTTATTCGGCCATGGTTTTCTGAACCCAAAGATTGGTCTAAAGAGGAGACTCGTCCTTCTCCTGGAAATGCGAACTCGCTCCATCCTCATTCGATCGAGGATTCATCACATCGAAATGTCAATCTTATTGCTTATATCTTGCAACCCTCTCTTCCTTGCCGGTCTCAAGGCAAGTGAACCACGGCACCGCTCTCCGTGTGAAGACTCCCAGAAAACTGGAGCCCTTTCGTCTGACGGGACGGAGTCATCCAAAACGTCGATTTTTCCACCCTGTTCAGCTACGTCAAAGGCTTGGAAGCTCGTAAAGCCAAAGTCAACATGAGCTATCTCGAAATCGATGAGAAGATCGCTGACCATGGATGTCGCTTTCTGGTGTTGAACAATACCTCAGTGTTTCGAGAGGTCCCCTTGCATCAAGGTTTTGATTGAAAACGTTTCGCGTGACAGCTTTGTGTTTGCCGACAGCGTGTCTCTGAAAAGCCGGCTGAGTGATTTCTTCCAACAGCCATTCCAGCCCACAGTCCGTCAGCTTGCCCACCTTGTACCCGACCGAACAAGAAAGCGGCGAGCGACACTTGCTAGAGGGGGTATTACACGCTCAGCGTTTGCGCGCAACCGGGGAAACGTTGCCGGCATTCCCACAAGACGATTCGTAGGAGTAGTCGTAGCGGCAGAAACTTAGTTTATGCTAGGCGGCAACGGCGGGCCACTGGGTGTGCTCAAACTGCCACAGCTGTGCACCTCTCGCCGCGGGTCGCGGAGCAGTACCGCATGGCCTTTCCGACTACGGCATTACCAACACAATTGACAAAGCAGTCTCATCAAAAGTCCACAAGTGTTTCATGTGCTCGACTGAACGAATTCCTTGTGAATTTCGCGTTCGATGGACACCAAGTATCTCAAGTAGCCAAAGGGTTATCCGGAGAAACTCTGAGTGCCGCGCGGGTCTGCGTTTGAGTGCTCCGAGGAATGTTCGCTCGGCTGTCATGATCGCGGAACAGTGAAAAGTGCAACCGTCAAATCGATCAGAAAACCGCTGAAGGAGTTCAAGTGGCCTGAAGGAGGACACTGACCACTCGGGAAGCAACAGAACAAGCATGGATAATCCAGCGTACAGGAAGTCGACGGGAGGTGATGTTATCACGCCCCCGACCCCAATTGTGATCGTTGATGAGATGGCACTGAGGAGGAGCGTAATTTTCAATGAAGGCCGTCTGAAACATGAGGAAAAGCTTTTTCTTGATATGGTCCAATCCGGTGATATCCTCAATTTGAGGGATCTTCTATCGGTGAGTGTGAAGTACATCTAAACGCCCTCGATCATTCTGATTTCGTGTAGCGTTGCCGTTCCGAATTATACGTGTTCGAATGCGGCTTGTTGTCCTATCGATTCCCGGAAATGGTCCTTACAGTTCGCTCGGCGACAGATGGTACGGAAGTGTCCGATCTGAGTTCGAAAATCATGTGATGACGCTCTCAGGCGTTCCACATGCATATTCGAACTGTCGAAAATTTCTCGAAATACTGAAGGTACTCTCACCACGAGAATACCGGGTAAACTCCGAGTCTCTGCTTCCTCACTTGAATATCAACTCGCAACGAAACCGATGCGCGATCTATCCTGTTTCCACATATCGAGCAGCTGGTTAAGGTGGTAGGGAAAAGTGAGCTGAGCTCCCTCCATGTCTACCTAACGAGTGATGGGCCAAGATTGCTTCTTGGAAGCTTTGATCATTGAATACATGGAGACATCTCATTATCGCAAACCATGATAATCTGAGGATGATCGCGGATACATGAACGCTCGGGATGCTTTTGGCGGGCCGAAAGCTGTTGCGATGGTGCTACCTTTTCCGGAACTTCGTTAAAATACCGAAGCGATCCGTCGCGCGAATTATTCAATGGCACGCCTCGCGTTTGTGATCTCCATGTAACATAAAAATTATAACTGCATGTCATCGGCGAAGGAAATATTCGCGCAGAAGAGTCGTTATGGATACGAGCTACTCATCAATGGAAACGACTGTCTGATACGACTTTCTCTGAATGTTACGTAATCTCGTCTGTGTGTTCTGACAATGTGCACGGGCGTCCGGGTCTATTGTTCTGAACGGAGCGTAATAACGCCCAAGCTGCTACGCTAACTGCGAAGCCAAGTTCAATGGTCGTCAACGAAGGAATCTCAATGAATTAATGTCATAGCATTGCAATCGTCTGAAGAGATCACGTTTCCACGTCCTTCCTTCTTTTTGGTGGTCGAAAGAATTAGTGATTGCTGCTGATCACGGGCGTTAGTAGAGAACCAGTGCGGCCCCCCATAGAACGAGCCACCCATAATTTGAAGTTTTTGCGCCAGACCTTAGACTGGGAAAGCCACCCTTTCTACGCATCAACACCTAGGTTCGCGACTCCGAGGGAATACCCACGGATCCCTGTTTATGTTATGCGAATGATAAAACATTTTACTCACACACAACCGGAACAACGCTTGCTGAGTATTTTCTGCTGTGCTCATTCGACCATTGACAACAGGCTGCATTCCACCCTCCCAAACAAAGCCTGTCGAGAATCCTGGTGTCGTTCTGTCGTCCGTTCGAATCGTGGCAATCATCCTGTCAGTTACTCCGATCGTAATCGTTTGGGAATGACGATGATGACAATGAATGCAAAAGTTTCGCTGACGGTGTGGCAGAGCAAACCACATCTGCATAAAATTCGATTCCGCCCTCGCGGCTTGACGGCTTTCGAAGTCATCATCGTTCGGAGCTAGAGAATAGTTGTCATAATGTCAGACACCTCATCCTATCGAATATCGTTACGTTCATCTTTCAATTTGCTGAATATCTCTCCGCAGAAATACCCGGATTTGAATATCAATTGTTGTGATTTCAAAGGCCATGGAGCTCTCGAGATCGCTGTGCGAGCTCACGATCTCCACATGATGCGGGAAATCCTGAATCAACCAAAACTAGACACAGATCTCGTGTACAAAGCAGTTCTTATCGCGATTGAAGAAAATCTCATCGACGAGATCAATTGCCTGCTAGAAAGGTAGGTCTCAATCCATTTTCCGTGCCGAGTCTCTTAAAGCAGTATTAGTCAGACGGTGTTCAAGCTCATAATGTTCCGCCCCGTAGTACATCGGCCCTACGAGCCGCCCGAGAGCGGCCGTCGGAGTACCCCAATATCTTCGTCGACAACATGACACCCATCATGCAAGCTGCCATACTCCATCGGTTAGAAATCACCAAACTCCTCTTAGACAAAGGTCATTACATCGAGAAGCCCCATCCCCGGCAATGTGAGTGAAATTGGCCGACTGAAAATTATCGACTGATATCAAGAGCTGGAGCGGCGTTTTTGATTTTCTTATCGCTCCTTCCTCATCAGGCACTTGTGAGCTACGATGCGGGAGAGAAGACTTCCATGAAGAGCTCTCTCAATCGCAAATTGAGCTCAACTCTCTGAGAGGTCTCGCCTCGCCCACGTATTTGGTGTTGACGTGCTCGGACCCTATACTGACAGCGTTCTACATGTCGAAAGATTTGGCGGAAAAAGCCAAGGAAAGACCCGAGTTTCGGGACGAGTTCATTGAGCTTTCCGAGCAGTGCGCCAGATTCGCCGCAGAACTCCTCGATCAGTGTCAAACATCAGAAGAGGTGAGGAAGCACACATCAGAAACAGCGACACAAAAAAAAGCGCGATTGCAAACCGTCGTTGTTCCTCCCCGATGAGCTTACAGTGTACCCCTGATTCTCTCCTGCAGGTTCAAACAGTCTTGGCCCAGACGCAAGGCTTCCCGGATTCCAGACCTTTCCGATTCCCTCGGCTGTATCTGGCGATTTTACTGGAGCAAAAAGAATTCGTGGCGAGGCCCAACTGTCAGCAAGTTCTGCGAACGCTGTGGCTGTCGGGACTTCCACAGTGGTACTCCTGGAGTTTCTATCGAAGGTCCTTGTATGTCGTCACTCAGATACTGTTCACCCCACTCCTATGTCTCACGTTCCTGCTGTTCCCACGCGCAAAGATTTTAGATGTCTTCAAGGTTCCAATGAACAAGTTCATTCATCACATCACATTGTACCTAATTTTCCTATCGCTCCTTCTCATCACACTCTTCTACGGGCGACGAGATCAGTTTCGGTTACGCGCCCTCTGGAGCGAAGTGCTCGTAGGGATTTTCGTCGTGGGCTACGTCTGGGAGCTGCTTTTGAGTGTCTATACACTGGGACTCCGGATATTCATGCGGTCAATGTGGTCGGTGTATCAACTGATCATGTTCTTCCTGTTCCTTGTCGCCGAAATCCTCTATCTCATTGTATTCGCGACTTCACGGACCATAAGGGACAACCTTCAGAGGGAACTCTGGCCGTGGCACCATCCTTACTTGCTCGGGGAATCCCTCTACGCGATCGCCACAGTCATGGCCTTCTGCAGGCTACTGCAATGGTGTCAACTGAGCAAAATCATAGGGCCTCTCGGGATTTCCATGAATAAAATGACTGGCGACATTTTCCGCTTCATGGCGATACTGGTCATCGTGTTCGTGGCTTTCTGCGCCGGGATAAATTCCATCTACAAGAACTACAAAGGAAACGTCGTACTCGTGCGAGGCGTGAAGAACATCACTCAGCCAGCGGCTTTCGTCGAGTATGCAAAACAATCATCTCTGAAATGAATGCTATATTTGAACCTGAAGGGCTTATGAGAGCGAACAAGCCACTGCTTCGTTTCTGCTAAGCCTGAATACTATATTGCAGTATCGGACACACTCTGAAATCACTTTTTTGGGGCATCTATGGCATGGGTTCACCGGAATACGCCGACGTGGTCGTATCGCAGAGCGTTTCTGCCGCCGATCGGATACGGAAGCACTACTTTTCGGAAATAGTTGGATACAGTTTATGGGCTTTGTTCCACATCTTCACAGTGATCGTTCTCCTCAATATGCTGATCGCGATGATGTCTGATAGCTTCCAACGTATTCAGGTGAGCTGGGAACACGAATAAAGTGTGCGGATCGCTTGCCGTCTCCGAATGAATTGAAGCGCTTATTCCTCTTTTTCAGGAAAACGCCTACAGAGAATGGATGTTTGCTCGTGCTTCCCAATGGATCCAATACTTCGATAATCATACTGCAATACCGGCACCTTTCAACCTCTTGCCATCGGCCTATTGTTTGCATCAAGCCTTCGAAATCGCTCGGTCACTTTGGCGACAGGTGACTAATCGTTCTCATGTTTGGGAGGCGTTGGGCATCATATGAGGTTTCACTTCTTCGAGGAATACTTCAAATCGCATACGGTTGCTGGTACGGAAACCGTTTCGTTTCAGGAGTGGCGAAGAGCCCGCCAGCAATGTTCGCCCGAGAGAGCCTGCTTCCCAAACTATGAATCCGCACGAGAGCTCCAGAAGCGATATCAGCACACATACGAGGTATGGAATTGAGGTTTACCTCGAACCATCATCGATGTCCGCTATTGACAATACCACGGCTCCGATAGAAGAAATAAGTGAAACCTCGTTTCAGACCCTTATAATTATGTTGATACGTCGGTACATGCAGTCCAAGGAGATGGTCGAAAGGGATCGAGCACTTTCCCGTGTCCTCTCATCGTTCTTATCACAGGATTATACCAACAAACACGAGTCTTGGCAGCCACCTGTACCAGGTCAACCAACACAGCCGCAGTCTCCAGGCATACAACCTGTGACTTTGCGGAATCCTTCAAAACTTTGGCTCCTCGGAGGGCACAGGTGAAGGATCGGGATCGATTTTCCACTGATAGTCACATACGTTGTCAAGCACTGAAAATGTAATAAAGGAGCCTCGCAACTGATTATCCCAAAGAGAGGTCCACATGATCCATCTCATCTATGCCTGATCCTCCAATCGTTCGTTCCACTCTCAGCTCTAACGTTGACGAAGCAGATTGTGAATTTTATTCCGCAGGAGAAGCCCTTGAGAGATCGAAACGCGACTGCTTATGTGGATCGGCGGTTCTGCGCGGTCCGAACGACACTCTTCCGAACTTCGGATGAAATGGAAATTCTCCAGTTTGCCGAGCTGTGTTGAGCAGCGGGCGAGAATCACATTTCATGTGAATTTCACCGGAGAGTTTATTGCTCCCTCAGCGATCTCGAGTCAAGTAGTTGAATTCCTCTGATCCGCTCTTGTATCGCTTATGAGCCCCCCAGTAAGTTGAGTTTGGTGAACCTTGGATGATGACTATCCCTCTTTTTGCCCTGTCTGCCTCTTTATGTCCTCGACCGGGATGAGGTGAGAGACTCCAATTTGAGGTTTTCACCTGGCTTCTTTGGCACATGGATGGAGAAGAACCGCCAGAGAATGGAAACACAGTAACAGGGCTGCAAGCTACCAGGTTGGAGCAGTAAGATAAGTGCTCAAGCAGCGTCGAGAAATGGGGAGTTTTTTTTCCAGGGGTTCTCGCATAGAGCGGATACAGGAAGACCGCAGAACTTTGATTCAGCAAACGGTTCGTATCGAGCTCGACTACGAGTGCTATACTGAGAAAAACGTTAAAATCGAGTCTGCGAATATCACATCTGTTATCGATCATGATCTACGGAAGGGCGACCATGTCTGTAGACGTCGCGAAGCAACATCGGAGTTTCCACAACTTTGGATGCTTGCTTTTTTTCACTTTTGTTTCTGCTGTTTCTTGTGAACCAGACGGGCCCACAGCGATCTCGATTTTCAGTCTCCCAATCAGTCTCGTCGTGAAGAGTTCTGCCCACTCGACGGGAGCATGGAATGAAAAACTCGATGAGCTTGAAACCAACTCGGAAATCTCAGCATAGGATTCCCGTCGACTCGCCGTTCGACTCTAACAGGGGCGGAGGTCATTCTGGTCGAGTACCCGGCGACCCGTCTCAGAACTTGAAGACACTGATGGCGAGTGCAGTGAGAATGATACCGGACCCGTTAGAGGAGCATCCGGGTCTAGACTTGAGGGACTGTGCTTCTTCCGTTGTGTTGCGGCTTTTTGAACAGCCATCGGGTGATCCGAGGGGGACGATTAGATCACGATTTCGCGATTGTACCTTTGCACTCGGAAACGCGGCGACCGTTGGTGCTGAGATTCGACTGAGAGCTTGCGGACGTTGGTCCCGATGGTGGGAAGCTAGTGGAGCTCACCGCGGCCCTGTTTGCCTGACTTTGACTATCCAGCAAAGTCCTTCGGGGTTCTTCGGATCTAGAAACTTGTGGAGGGACCTCCGCC
Organism: Neoseiulus californicus; assembly: GCA_028455905.1. NCBI lineage: Eukaryota > Metazoa > Arthropoda > Arachnida > Mesostigmata > Phytoseiidae > Neoseiulus > Neoseiulus californicus. Next base: position 21,586,811 of record JAMQGS010000001.1, read on the forward strand.
CCCTTCTGTGGTCTGTCATCGAGTTCAACGTCGCTCAAAAGGGCTGGGACTTCTCCCGTCCTTAACGAGTTCTCCAGCGGTGGAGAGTCGTGAAGTAGATCACAAATCGCGATCAAAGTGTGTGTAAGCTCCTCAGGCGCGATATAGCCATCAGCGCCCGGGGGCAGACGCCTGCTTGACCGGCCGTTCGCGCTATCCCACGAGTTTGTGATACGAGGCCGCCACCAGATTCACGTCTCTCATGAAGCATTTGGTATCGGCTTGCGCTACAACAGCTTCACGGAGACATCAAAAAGTCCGGTCCTCGGACTCCGTCTTTCTCGCACCTTTCTTGGACCTGTCGAGGAGAACTCTGGCCACCAGCTTCGTTTTAGCCTATAGACTGCGCCAAAGATCAGCCTAGCTGTGATTGATCACAACGTCGTTGTGTCAACTCACTCTAGTACTCGGTCAACCCCGAGACCACAGCTTTCGAAGCAATACGTGGATACGCAATATGGATTCACAATGCAACCTTGAGAAGTTCAGTTGTGCGACGTACGTGGGAGAATACGTGAACAAGAGTCATAGAGGCGTTTCGAATTTCCAACAACAGTTATCTGAGTTGGAAGATGTGTATCCAGACCATGATTACAAGTTACACTGAGCTTGTGAAACGAGTTAGTACCCGATTGCTGAATGGGGTTGGATAGGTGCAGCCGTCCGTGCAGATTCACGGCCTTTCCCACCGATTTTCCATGCAACTGACAGCATTCTACCCGAGAAAATGGCGGCGAAAATGTCGATTTCGATTCGCATCCATCTGGAATGCTTGTTCCCCACGGCGCCGGCGTAAACCGGTTCCTGCAGCGAGGACTCCGGATCGGCGTCACCCTTCCAACAACTACATCCAACGGAGAGACTCGGGCCCGGAGTCATGTTATCTTTGGTATGGAAACTGTTCCCGACGCGAAATATCGAGCGTTTTCGCCAATCTTGAAGAGGAACGCGCAACGGAGGCTACATCTTAGCGGGCTCATCGCGACCGGTGGACCACGTACTATAGGGAGCCCAGAACCAAAGAATACCGAAGTGCGGCAACTAACCAATTTTGATTTTCGCGCCCCAAGTTTTGCGATAGGCTCTGAGCGTGAGTTTGAATTTTCGCGCCGTTGAGCTCTGCTTCCGGTTCCGCTTACATTCTCTAAACGAATGTCTCTCGGCTTCCGTATGACATAGAAAACTCCACCGATCATCTGCGAAGAGTGTTGCTGACACAAGAAATTCTAGGGTTCGACAAGGTGAGCTTGAGAAATATATCCGATCCTGAACTGAATTCCGAAGTTTCCGGCAATTCTAAGACGAAACTTCCTCTCGTCGTTTCTGCGTAGCTAGCCACTACCGTTGACCGCGAGTCACTGTTGCGAACCCCGAAACCTCATCGGGTTCGAGGCACCCGACTTCCCGCGATATTAGAGCAATCAAAATTGATCTGCTGCATAAAGTTGAGGCGCGATATTTGAACTGGATCAATGCCCAGAACGGTCTCAGAATCTCTCAACCCCTCATTTTGGTGGCCTCAGACTCCCTGGAATTCTCGACGTTTGACAGATCGCGGCGAGAGCATGTGGTCCACACCAGGAATGACTAATGCACGTTTTTTTTCCAGACTCCGGACCATGGAAGCCGACACGACAGGTGAGCTCTCATAGTATGAAATTGTGACGATTCGCGAACCGGCTTAGAATTCATGCGGACAGATTTCCCGCCCCGCTGACGTTATCCCCATCTTTTCTGAATCTGAGAGCTGAGGATCTGACGCTGTTTTACCTCGGTAGGCGGTCATCGTAACGTCAAGCAGATCGTCACAGTGCAAGAGCCAGGCGGAAACGTGTCGCAAATCTTCACCGTCACCCAGAGAACATCATCATTCGGCCGTGAGTTCCCCTCCGTCATAAGTAGTGTGCGTACCTTCATGCAATATCGAACTCGAAAATATGCCCGGAAGGAATTGAACACGTAGGCAAATGTAGAAGAAAATCACCAAACACGTAGGCATATGTGGAAGGAAAATGACCAAACATGCACTGAAATGCCGACTTTATGCACTTTCGCACGTAGACATATTTGCAAACTTATTCCCGTGATCGATTTCGCATAAAGGCACGCACTTTAGTTATGATTTTCAAGACATCCTCCTCGAATGACTCAATCTGCAGAACTTGAATTTGCGGAAGAATATTTCAGTTCAATCGCCTGCGTCACCGATAGGCAAGATCCAGCCTGGCGTCGGTTATTCACTTCTGAGGAAAGACCTCCCGTCAACTCTAAAATCAAGTGAGCACATTTCATTAGTCTCAGCGCGAATTCTCCCGCGAGCCATCTTGCTCAAGCCTGCGCCGAAATTTCTTCCTAAGCGAACATTTCCTCCCAAACGATAACCGAACGATGATTCGCCGACAAAAACAATCATCTCCATTTCAAAACCGACGGAAAGATTTGAAATCTTACAGGAACGACACCCAGCATTCTTCGTAAGGGACTGAAGAGGAATTTCATCCGGATCCGGGACGTCCACAGTCAAGAGCAGGAGAGCGTTCTCAAATCTTCGCGTGTCCGAGAACCAAATGCCCAAAACGTCGTGACCACAGTGCAATGTGCTTCTACTTCTAATGAACATTCCCTCAAGAGCCTCAGTCAAACAAATCTGGGCGATGTAGGATCAGTCAAGTCCGTGGCATACCGAACGTATGTCAGAGTGCCCTCGCAGTCCACGGACGCTCCCCGTGTCAAACTGGAAACGCATCCGGTCGCTGTACCGAGGGTGTGCTCACCTTCCGTCCAGGTGTCTAAGAAACCGGTTGTCAGAAGAATCTTCGTGAGACGCAGCATTCCATTCGCCGGTGTTGCGCGTTCCAGTAAGGCGCAGAAGGAGCCCCCGACTTTATTGACGACGAACGCGATTCCTGTACGCCGAGCGGCGGTCGAATCGATTCCTGTACGCCCAGCGGCGGACGAATCGATTCCTGTACGCCCAGCGGTGGACGAATCGATTCCTCTGGTGCCTCAGGCGAGTGAGACGGTGCCTACCGAGCGGATTTCTATCGCACCGATTCCGATAGATCTAATCAAAGTTGAGGCTCCGGACGAATTCACGGTTGACAACTCCACGTTTTCATCAGAGTCGACCAAAAGCTCAACCCCGGTTATCGACGCATCAAACATCAATGTGGATCCCGAGGAGAGAACTCCTGGGAACGTATACACTGCACCAGACCTATGGGAGAATCCCGAAACGATGGATGATTTTCTGGAAGATATTGCGAAGAATGTCCATCGCACCGCTGAGAGCTTTTACATGGTCTCACATGAGAGCTTGATGGAGGTTCTTTCAACCTGCAACATTTGCGCTTCAGCAGCTGACGTTGATCTACGCCGCAAAGCAACGACTTGCGAGGCGAACATCAGGTGTCGGAAAAATGCGAGACATGATGTTTTCTGGGATGGGGAGAAGTGCAGAGGCTCAGGCTTGAAGCGGAAAAACCGTAACGGTACGAACTCTCAAATCCCACATCCCGGCGACGATCTTCCATGGTCCTTGATCCTACTGAGTGTGATCGCGAAGATCATAGACATCCCGCTCAGAAAACTCGAATATTTGTGCCGCTTGTTGTTCTCAGCCGACAACATTGGCGCCAAATTGCAGGCAGCTTCGTCCCACGCCAAATCGTTACCTCTGATCCATGGACTGACGAAACCCCAGCTTGAAAAACCTATGGATCATGTGAAATTGATTGTTGTCTGCAGGAAACTCTTGGTCTTCCTCGATCCATTCAACTACAGTCCTTTGGCTTGTTTCGAATATCCCGGATCGAAGCTGTTGTCGACCTTTGACCTCTCTTCAGCGCTGAACAGTGGTCTACAACGATTACAGCTTCTGAGTTCCAACAAGTTCTCAAGCGTGGACGTTGTCAACTCGAACACAACGGCCGATGACTCTGACGAGTGGAAACCAATCCTGGTACCGGACATGGACCTTTTATACCAAGAAGCACTGACCAGCCTACACGTCGCTCTCTGGCAGAATAAGTTCCAATTCGATATAAAATCTAGTCGCCTCCGAGCAGTTCTGGGAGACATCACCAAAGCACTCTGCTTCTTCCAACCAGAGGTGGCCAAAATCAGCGAGCTCGAAGGTCGAAGTTGTTATTCTCTCGTTCTTCAAGATCTGCAGAGAATGCATGATCGTCTATATGTGCCCCAGATCAGCGAAATTGGACTTTTGAGGGGAAGTTTACGATCTTTAACAGCGCCAGAATGCAGAGTGCAGGTGGAAACATTGATACGTGAGATTGAGAGGATCGATGTCTACCACCTTTTCAATCCTCTGTATGAGAAGATCATTAGTACAGCTGATGCCAGCTATGTAGTGAGTATCCGAAACGAGGAACCGTGTAGAGCGACGCACAAGGTGATGAAAATGATCGAAATGTGTCAAGAACAGGATCTTTCTCTTGAAAATGCTTTGCGGGTGCTCTTGCTGCTTCCAGTTAAGAGCACTCCCATGGACGTAATTGAAAATATCTGTGGTATCCGTTGATACTAGATCAATCGGAGTTGCAGTTTGAGCGAGAAAAAAAAAACGCACGTTTAGCCGAGGAAAGGAACTCCAACATTCGTCGGTATTCTGAATTGCCATGCAAGATATGATCTCAATAACGGGGATATATTTCGGAGAAGAGTGGAATAAAGTTTGAAGAAATAATTGGAACAACTCCCTTTCCTTTCTCATCTGAATCAGATTGCCGGCGATCCCGCGAGATGCGATCGCTCAACTTCACGGCTTCGTGAGCAGTCTGTGTTCATGGGGTCTTCCACGATAAGTGACTTGACCACAGAGCGGATCTTCTAAATAGGGTAAATGTACCAGTCATCGACCCCTGCAAGTTATGTACCGGGTCCATAACTGGTCGGCGGGTCGAAACCGCTTACCAATTTTGAAGGCCCCAGAAAAAAGTGGTCCGGGGGTTAAAGCCACCATTTTCTGGGGGCGGGGGTCAATAACTGGTAGATTTACTCTATATAGTCATCTCATGCATAGGGCCGAGATGGGATCCCAGCTCAGAATCGTTGGAGGAGAGACAAGATCGAATCAAGCAGCCTATCATAGGCGATTCATGGTCGTATGACAGGTGAGCACTTGCGCGAAAAAAGAATGAGTGACTTTCATTTTTCTGGATAATTGATCCGTGGGACTGATTTTCCCTTCGTTCGCCGCGACCCCGAATTCCTCTGGAGTATCGACATTCGAGCAGCTGATTCCGACCATAATGTTGTCGATTCAAGCGCCGTGGGCATTTGAGCACACGGCTTTGCTGATGCATACGGCGAGGCTCGGCTACATTTTGCTCAGAAGCTCATGAAGGGGAGGCTGAGCGGGCTTTCAGCACGGGCCAGACGCGTGTTCCTCGAACTCCGCACGGTTGTAACGTAGCAAAGAAGCCGGGCCGTCGAGGAAACTTTGGACTCGAGCCGCCTGACTGGATCTGCGGCTCACCTGCTTGAGTGTCCTCAAGCATCGCCCCAAGAGAGACTCTCTCAAGGGCGATTCATTGGATAGGATCCACGGAGAGCTATTCGAACGAGGAATCCTCCTGAACAAGTCGATTAGAATCTCCACTACCGGCTATCTAGCGCATGTTGATGCAGAGGCTCGATGGTCCATTTCAGGCTATCCATGGATCCTCCATGGATAACCGTGATACCCTAGATCCAGCCCCATCCGAATCTCACTGTAGACACGCCATATCGACGGTGCTAAACATTGATGCATGACCCAAAGTCTGTTCGCGTCATTGTTTATTGTCGAGGACAATCCCTCGAGTCATCTATTTCGACGAATTTATCCGGGTTGAATGACTGTCGTGGTCTGAACGACACCCTCAGTTTGCTCTGAACTTGGGATGAAATGAAAACCTCTTCGTTTTAGCTCCACTGTGCTCCCTCTGCAGTCATCGAAGTCTGTCGAGGGTATTAGCAGCGAGCAGAAATCATTTTCACGTCGATACCAGAGATCATTTGAGTGTTCAGATGGGGAATCACCGCAACGATCTCGAGTCGAAAAGATCATTGGTGGAGATTCCTCTGATTAGTCTGCCTTCGTCTTACTAATGAGTCTCCCCATGGTGGGTACGACCATTCCTGGATCAAAGGCTCCAATAAAAACTGAATGGTGAACATCTTCTCAAAGTGGTTGTTCTTTGCCTGTGTATGACCTCTGCCGAAATAAGGCGGAAGACGTTAATGTAACAAACATTTCAGTTTTCGCTTCCTTTTGTTGGCAGATGTATAACGACAAGAGCCAGAGAGTAGAAGCGGAATTAGAGAATAAACGCGATCAAGCTGAATGAGGGAGACAAGAATCCGGATTCGTGGGAAAACCAAGAACTTTATTAACCTCGTATTCACATGGAACAGATACAAACCACTATACATTCTCTCCTCGGCAACGAATGATTTGCAACAGCCTGAGCCGAGGGCTAACCTGGATATCTGGAGATGCGCGCGCCTGCAACAAGAGAACGACATCACGTTAGCGAGGATTCAATGCACGATCGATCAAGTCTCACTGAGGAGGAGCAATGATTGTGGGCGTCACAAATGAACATCCGATGGATGACCACGTTGGATGTTGACCGTTTCTGCCGTTGCTTCAGACGCTCCGAACGGGACGCTGTCTAGAGATTGCACGCCGTTGTTCAGAGCGGCAGCGTTGCCATCTGTCCGCCGAAATATCACAGATTCGATCATCTTCCGTTTGTACGAGGTTCGTGTTGAGGCTCGACACAGTAAACGTGAACCATGCAAACCTTTAATCATCTCAGTTCTTGTTCTCCCGCCTACCAGACTGGTCCTAAATAATGAAGGATGCAGTCTAATTAACGGGAGTTAGATATGAGGAACTGAGGAAGCTAAGAACTCACCATTCAGCGCATCGCCACGAGGCTTTCCGCGCCCCCACGAGCCTACGCCGACCGCGGCAGCCAACGAAAAGAGCGTGGCAGAACGCGCGCGGGCGGAGGGAGCGTTTGCAGAAAGGGCAAGCTACACTCGCCGCGGGAACTTCGAAACAGTGGCCTCACGTAACTATCTCAATTTGTGTACGTTTGGAACGTATTATGCCCATGCCTAGAAACTAATTTCGTGAGATTATCTGGCTCCCAAGGATCCGTCATGATCTCGCGGTTGACTCGATCTGGCCGACCATTGCATCCTCGAGTTTTCCACTTCATCGCTGCATGGGTGCGGAAAGATGTCTAAATGTCTTGTCCGAGCTTGGAACAGAGCTCGGACGGAATCTCAGAGTTCTCGCGATCAGAGAATTCCTCGTTTCCATCGTAGTGCCGTCGGGTCTCCTGATCATAAGTCAAAATATTCGTGGTGATCGTTTTGTCCGGTAACAAATACGGTACTTTCGTACGGAGTAGACAAATTGAGCCCTTTTCTGAATTTCCCTTGCAAGGAATGATCCCATGACGAGGATTTGATTCAGCAGGGAAGTTTCAGATGGGATCCAGAGTGGGATCGGGCAAAGTGTGGCCCGAGTAGAATTTTTGGCACGTGGATCCGGTTTGAGTTCGGCCATGCTTTCGTCGAATCTGCCTAGCCAAGTTACCCACCACTGATCTGGAGAGTTCATTTTCTTTATTTGAGTCAATTCGGCCGCGATTCTGGTTTATAACTCGTCTCTCGTTGGTTTCCGATTGAGAATCATGTGTGCTGCCTTTTCAGCGATACCATATATTGTGGCGACCATGTGACCACTGGTTTCTTCTGGCATCACAGACGCGTCAACTACTCGAAGATTGCTTACTCCTCGAACTCTGTGAATCATAAGGAGATTGAGTCAAATGAATGACAATATTGTTCTTATCTGCAGGGCCGGATCTAGGATTTTGCCGCCCTGAGGCTGAGAAAAAAATTGCCGCCCTGAGGCTGAGAAAAAAAATTGCCGCCCTGAGGCTGAGAATAAAATTGCCGCCCTGAGGCTGAAAAAAAAATTGCCGCCCCCATTTTTCAAAAAAAAAGACATCGAGGCGAGAATAAGGAGATAGTCAGGTAGATAATGAGTTCGCTCATTGAAATGAGCAAATCATACTTAGAGTAAATCGAGTTTCAAAATTGGAGTGCATTTTCGATCGAGTACCCTAATTCGTACGCTGAAAAATGAGGCTTAGTGGCTCCCGTGGGTTTTTTGAATCTTGGTCGAAACTTTTCATCACAGAACACTTGTATCACAGCCTCATCTTGGACCGAATCAGAATGAGGCGATGCAATCGCGGTTCACTCTGTATTCTCGATTTTTAATGGAATCATAGCCTCGAAAATTTGCCGCCCCTGAAAATTTGCCGCCTGAGGCTATAGCCTACTAAGCCTACGGGTAGATCCGGCCCTGCTTATCTGCGCGCAAAAGGGTCATGTTCTGTTATTCTGAGTGTGAAAAGGGAAGTCAGGAATGCAATCACCTCAGTTCGGGATCGACAACACTCGAAGGGTCATCCGATGCGCCCATACGGCATGTTCCGGCCATATGCCAAAGGCTCATGGTGAAGCTCTTCACATGGCAACGCAAATACTCATCCGAGTCCAGAGAGCCGTTGTCACAGCCCGGGACCCTTGTTAGGACGAACTCCGCACCAAACTCGGATAGAGGCTGAAAGATCATCAGAGCTTGTGTTTGCAGGACGTTTAGGGGAACGTTCCGGCCATGACTGTCCGCCGACACTCATAATCCTCACAAAACGAAGTGCTCCCACAATCTACTTACGGCGACAGATTTTCTCATCAACTTGTGAGCCTCGACTAGAACGTCGACATCGTGCTGCTCACTCAAGTATTGCAAATCCAATATTGGGTGATCGTCGATACTCCGAGATTGTAGATAGACCTTCAGAGATATTCCACAGTGAGAACCCTCCCCGCAACTCCGCGAGAGAATGGAACATGAATATGTAAGTATCTGATATCCTTGCCTTGCCGCGGGATTTGCTTCGCTCCAACACACTCGACATTATGAAGCCGTTTTGATTGCCGTGTGCTTCGGCGCCCTTAGTGTAGTAAGCGATATCCTTCAAGGAAAACATGGTCAGAGAAGTGAAAAGCGAATAATTATGGATTGGAACGAAGGTGGTGCATTCTGAGATTCCGGTATGAGGTGCCGAGTGTGGGAAGTGGGAGTCATGGAGCTCACCTCAGGCCGCATTCCGAACTTGAGCATGGCACCGCTGTTGATGGGTGCACCGAGCGAATAGTCCACAGCAATCATTTCGATGTCGGGTAGTTTTGGGTTGTCAGAGATCGAAGAGCTTGAAGAAGTTTCGGAGATTTGAAAAAACATAGTGAGTCGTGACTCAGTCGATTTTTTGCTGAGGATTTTTGCTATTTCCTGGCTCAAAGCTGTGTTTGTCGCTTACTGAACGAAGGATACACCGAGAACACTAGAGGCCGACATGAACATGCCGGTGCGGTTCATGAAGAATTTCGCCAGCTCTCCGAGTTCCCAATCGAACCATCCTTTTCCGGGTTTTCCATCCTCTCGTGGTTTGAAGGAAACGCTCGGACCGAAGGTCAGCACGTGATCATGAAGATTCGCGCCAACTGCGGGCAGATCAACTTCAACCGGGATCTGCGAGGAATGAGTCTTCTAGTGACCTTTGCCTATGACTCTCGAGTATCGTTTTTCGCCATCGTCAGATTATCTACTTACTCCGTGCTTCTCGAGTTCCTCTCGTGGACCGATGCCGGAGAGGAGAAGAATTTGCGGCGATCTCGCCGAACCTGCCGAAAGTATGACTTCTTTTGTGGCCTTTATTTGGAGACGCTCTCGCTTCTCAGGGCGCGAATCACTCCCGGCATCGAGTGGCGGAGCAAGAACTTCAACACCCGTTGCGACTTTATTCTTGTCGAGCACGACCTGCAGAACGGAAAATCGCAATGAAGTTCGTTTGTATGGATGCTCATAGTGCTCTCCCATGATAACGTCGATTTCGTCTTGTTTTCAAACGTCGATCCTCTTGCCTTCTCAACCATGGAATTCAGCATTATATGCAGTGTATCTTTCCGTTGCTCTCTAATCGGATCGATGAATGCCCGCCCAGAGTGGGAGCTTGAGCCTCGTTCTGGATTAATTGTCGTTTGCGCCGTAGAAAATCCAGCTCCTTGGTTACCGTTGTGATCGTCCACTACCTTAGATCATCGAAGAAGCAGTTAGTCGTGTTGCTTCGCAAGATCCGTTCATTTCACGAATCATCTGTCGAGTTACAACTACACTTACAGCGGAAGAGGTGGCTTTTGCGCCTGCTTTGTACCAAGCGTCGAGTAAGGGCTTTCGCCGCTCCCCCAGGGGACTCAACATAACCGACAACTCTCCGTCATGGCCGTGCCGATCTGGAGAGCGATATTTCGGCGCTTAGATTTTTCGTCTACAAAGGAACTAAATTGCCGCTTCGAAGTTTGCTACAAACCATTTTTGAGGAGAGGATCGCCGTGAGCGTTTTCATGGATCTTCATGAAATGCAACATCTCTGTTGAGTTCCAGCCGGTTGCGCCGTAGACTTGTTCCCAACGATCGTAGTTCTCGTCCCAACCCCTCGAGTAAATCTGGAAGTTTATGTGCGACGATCCACCGATGCCTTTGCCCGCACCCATGTGAGCTCTCTGGGGAGAAGACTCGTGAGTGCTCTGCTGGAAGATCTTGAGCTTTCTATTATAGCAAGCACGCGAATATTGAGGTCCGATTCATTTACCCGATCTCGGATTCTCTGGAATGCGTATTTTTGCTCGACCGAATGGTACATCCAGTCTAGACCAAGAGACGGTTCTCTGAAGTTGACAGCGTTCAACAGAGGGACGTGGTTCAGGATGTTCGTCGTACTCCCACCTTCAATCAGCAGAACCGAATGTTGGGCTGATAGACGGTTCGCGAGTAAACAGCCTGCGGTTCCGCCACCGACTGCAACGATCAGATCAACTTTCAAGTGGCTTGCATAGATGTTTTACCTCCATGCTCTACCTTTGATTTTCCCTCAATTCCAGGTCCCTGCCCAAGTTTGAGAAATTTTCTCGTCGATGTTTTTCGTGGCGATCGAGCGGGCGATTACGTTGATGCTCCCTTCCGTTCGACGCGCGACTTGTTTCTCTGAACGTCACACGAAGACGCACTCACCGATCACGTAATCATACTGCGCGCGTATATTGCTCCTCGGGGTGGCATAGAATTCCGGACCCTTGAAATGATTCTCGATGTATCCTGGATTGAGAATGGCGAACAACGCTGTCACCACGGTGACAATGGTTCTCGGTACCAGGTGGATCTTGGAGAACGGTACTGCCGACGCGATACTGTTCAACAGAGACGAGAGCCAGGCCTCGGGAGCGTTGGTGAAATGCTGGGCCACCTGGGGACTGCTGAAAACTTCTCGGAGGACTTGCAGCCCCTCCGTCTCCATTTTAGGGAGCTCCACGAGTATAGATCGAGAGCAGTTCGGCCGGGTGGCGCACAAACAGATCACTGATGCACTGCCCGTAACTTTCTTTACGCGATGGAGTTGACCTTGTTGTCGGAACGCTGCTTGGCTCGTCCACTGTTCGATGATTCGCTCACGAATTCCGGAGCCACGGCAGCGGCGCAAGAAAGGGCTTTTTCCTTCTCCAAGTCGATACAACTTCCCGTTCATTTACAGGATTATTGGCCGCACAATATAAAATTATCTTATCGACCATCTCGGGAAACGTTCACAAACATCGCATCTCTAATGACATCTAAATCTTTCGTCTCTGTTCGCCATTCGTTTCTTCTGATTCGATTAATGAATTTGATATTTTACTAAAGCTCCGAAGACAATGGACCGGCAATCGCGAATAACGGCACAAATGTCCGCTATCAGAAGCAACCAGAGACAGGAAAATAGCAGCATGATTGCAGAATTGATCAGGACTCTCGGAGATTCTGATAATGATTCTCGCAAATTTGATTGAACTATCCGACGCTACGATTGGTGAGCTTTTACAGTTTCGCCCGCAACTTTCGGCAGAATCGATTGTTTGAGCTTGCGGATCATGGGAGTTGGGTTCCTCGCACCACGGTACCAAATCGAGCAGAGAGACCGGGCCGTATTCGTGCTCTGCAGCAAGTTCGCCCAATCTAGGTTTTGCAATTCCTTTTGCGGAGCTTGGAAGGGAATCTCAACCTGAATGTCAGAAAATCAGCAGCCGTTCTCAAGAGTTCCACGTCACACTTCCTCAAAGTTCTATTTCAAGCGATCAAAATTTCATGTCGGAGACGAGGCAACGACACATGTTCATAACCTGCATGCGACCTGTATCCGTTGTCGAAGTAGAGCAGGAAATATTTCGTCTCTATTCTTCAATCCTCGAGGTTCCTCAAGAGCCTCGAACGGACCGTTGTATTCATCCGATTTCGGCCGTCTTATTACTTCGGGGACCTGAAACTCAAGCCTCCAGCTGGAGGAAATCTCCACTCAGACTTGATACGGCATCTGAACGCAGTTTGGAATCGATGTCTCGTCGGATGTTGGCACATGTTGTCTCGAATATTTTACTTTGAACGTCGCTGCCCCATAGGCGTGCTCCTGCCGCCCGGTGGCTCTGCGCTGGGAGGAAAACTCAACGTTGACAGCGAAAGGCGAAAGATCAGATCGAAAATGAGAATCTCGGAACTTGATTTCCCGAGCGAAATTCCTCAGCAGAGGGCGCTCACACGAGCTTTCGTTGCTCAGCATCATGACATCGCCAAAACGTTGCTTCGATCTTTCGCGAGAATGTTCATGGCTCAGGGCTCAGGTTTCCCCGGATCTAGGAAGTTGAGGTATCCATCATCGACATGTATGAATCAACAACGAGTTGCTCAACCCGGCGGACATATCAATCGATAGTTCCATTCCACAAACGAAATGCATTTGGTCGTCAATATGCATGACAACAAGAGAGGTGTCATACATGGAATTTATCCAAATTCCGGGGCGTGATTGCAAATCTCAAGTCTACATGATATGGTAGACAGGCGATCATTTCTTCAAGACTCCAAAATTCTCCTCATCCTCGGACTCGCGGGCGACTTCTCTCTCCGGACATGAACGCGCGCGGTTCAATTTGAAGCAGACGACTCGTGTTATGCTCTGTCGTTCCCGAGGGCACGTGTGGTTGGTTTGAGCTGGTGCTGCTGTGAGGGAGCGAGCGTTGCTGTGCTACAAGCAGAACTCGTAGGTCGTGATTCTCTGCTACACTTTGATCGGTGAAAGCTGTCGAGGTGAGTTTGCGATATATTCTGATTTGGTGAACTTCGGATGCTACGTCGCTCACGGAATAACTATTTCATACGAGAGATTTTTTTCGCGGAAATGAGGTTCGGTCGCGCTTTCCGCCCCTGCCACAAGCCAGCCTGACGATAGTCGTTTATCGAAATACGTTACAGAGAACTTACAAGATGTCAGTCCCAGAGCTGTTGATTCGATGCCATCGCAGCATCTGACTTTTCAAGGCTTGCTTGGTCGAGGAAACCGTCCTGATTTTTCCTTGGCAATATCGTTTTATTTCGCTTCACCGATCCTAACCGCGACCGGCATGGCTACCGTGGTTGCAGGAGACTTGGGCATCGTTATTGCCAATCTTGAAGCCCCACCGATGAGAGTGGGGGAATCGACCCCAGTCTTGATTTCACGGGGATTGAATCCCGCATCAAGATGTTAATATGCGGTGGGAGATGTCCGGACATCCTTCACGATCACCACAATGACTCACTAACTTCGGTGCTCATCCTTAGTCGAACCGGCCGCAGCCGGTTCGGCCTTCTCGAACGTTCGGAGTTATCGCGTCATTCTGAAGTTTCTATTCAGTGTAAGGGAGGACGGTAGGCTCGATTGTTTCTCTAGGAGCTCGGTCGCTCAGCGCCGTTGGAATCATCGGGGGCACCATGTTTGTTGATGACCTGTTCCAATGCACTCCGCGTCTCAGTTGTGGCGCCAAAACCCCCTTCCAAGCCTAACGGCCATTTGCGAGTTGCGTTCTGTAGCAGCTGGTTCAAACCGCTTCTCTACCGTAGAATTCTTCAACCCTGATTGTTTGTTAGTGAACCCCACTGTTCAATATATGCTTCGTCGAATTCTTGGGTGATTCATTGCTACGCGTGCTCCTAGTACGAAGTGGCTCAGCCCTTCAAAAGAGTTCGTGATTGAGATTGCCGAACAACATTCAGAAATTCTGCACTCGACGGTTCTCGTGAGAGACGACTCCTATAGCTCATCTCAGAACTCACTCAAGACATTTCAACTGTTTCCAGATGGCTTCCGGTGAAGACAACGTCCCCACCTTCAAGTGTGTTCTCGTCGGTGACGGAGGTACGGGGAAAACAACGTTCGTCAAGAGGCATTTGACCGGCGAGTTCGAGAAGAAGTACGTCGCAACTCTCGGGGTTGAAGTCCACCCCATCGTGTTCCATACCAACCGAGGCGCCATTCGGTTCAATGTCTGGGATACCGCCGGTCAGGAGAAATTCGGTGGGCTGCGCGATGGCTACTACATTCAGGCGCATTGCGCTATTATGATGTTCGACGTCACAGCTCGTATCACCTACAAAAACGTTCCTAATTGGCATCGTGATCTCGTCCGTGTATGTGAGAACATTCCCATTGTGCTCGTCGGAAACAAAGTGGACGTCAAGGACCGCAAAGTAAAGGCCAAGTCGATAGTTTTCCATCGCAAGAAGAATCTGCAATATTATGACATCTCGGCCAAATCTAACTACAACTTCGAGAAACCGTTCCTCTGGCTGGCACGAAAGCTCATTGGAGATCCGAACCTTGAGTTCGTCGCCATGCCGGCGCTTGCCCCGCCCGAGGTTCAAATGGATCCCGAATGGCAGTCCAAGCTCGAGAACGACATGAAGGACGCCCAGAATACTTCACTCCCCGACGACGAGGATGACGATTTGTAAATATCTGAAACAACTTCACCACCACCACCAATTTCACGAGGAGAAGCGATATCGATCGATACACTGCATTGATATTTGTAATGGGAAGCGGAACGAAGACGAGCTGATGTATTTAGGGAGGTCAAATGTTGTTAATAAAGGAGACCTGGCTCCGGAAACAGCTCGCGGGAAGATCACTATGCTATCACATCGGTGTTTCTCCGTCGAACCTGCAGCTTCGTGCTGGAATATTAGAACCGGACTTCCTACGAAACTCTGTAGAAGTCTATTGAAGGTGTCTGCGCGTTTTAACAACATCGAAGAGCGGAAAATAAATTTCAATTTCAAGATGGGCATCGATGTTGTTGTGTTCTAGAGTGCTGGCGTGTACACTTACTCCGAGCAGTGCAGGAGACCTAGTGAGAGCATCATTGGATGGCAACATCGTACTTTTGAATCACTGAAATCATATTTTTTCTTCGGTAGAAGAAAAACGGAAATACAGACAATTGTAAACCATAGTTTGTTTTCACTCCGTCTGACTGTCACTGCGGAGATTCCGTCCATCATCACCGAGCGAACTTCCGAGAGTTTTGGACAGAAATCACAGCTTGCGAAGTAATTTTTGGGCCATTTCCATCTCATGAAATACCACTTCGAAGGGAAAGCTGATCTAGTGCGCCAATATATGACCGTCTCGGTCGCAATGTCTCGAAACTAGAGATTACCAGGAGTTTCTGGTCCCCAGATTGCGAGCGATGACCAATATATCAGATCAAGATATGAATTCGAAAGCAGTTGCCACCCTCAATCCACCTCATCATGTCGAGCCCTGCATGGCCGCATGCTGAAGGATACGCTCCTGCTACAGCTTCAAGTCGGAGCCCCCTTCGTTCTTAGACTCCTAGATCAATGCGGAAGAAACTTGGGCAGTGAGATGGCCTAGGGTAGTTGAAAAGTCCAGTGGCGACAAGAAATAGGTCAACTTTCGATGACGAGTTAGGGTTCAGATCGGGACTCCCCTACTAGAAACTTGAAGTAGCGAACATCAGCTTATACGTCGGTACCATCGGAAACCGGAGCGGCTTCTCAAGCGAGTCTGAAGCTCCGAGCTCTTCACGAGATCAGATCAATCTTTAGGTTTCATCACTCTCACTACATAGCTTAGCTTCTCATAAGCTCAAGATATCACAAATGGGCTTTTATTCTTCGCCTGATGATGTAATACGATCATGCCAACAATGGTTTCAATCTATGAATTCGAGATCACTGTGTTTAATGTGGGGAAGCGAGCATCCTGCTATGGGACACCGGGGATAAGGACCGCTGTTGATGTGGCCCTTGATGGTTTCGTAACAATAGTAATGTTTGCAGCGCTTGTTCTGGACTAGGACCTTGATCGGACGTTGAGTCAATGGATCCATGCGGACACCTTGCTGTGTCTCTTCAACAACCTGGAAAGTTTCAGCGTGGAATCATTTGCATGACTCATTATCAGTCACGGAGCTCTAGCTGAGCAGGAAACACGGACTAACGGTAAAGCAAATAATCGAGACAACTATCGACGACTATGATCCTAGCTCACCTCCAAATCGGCAGTCTCGGGGTTAAAGATCCTCTCGAGCTGTTTGAATTCGATAAAGTGTCCCGTTCCTTTGCGTCGTCGCGGTGAGCGCTTGAATTTTTTTTCCAACTCCTGAGCCAAGCCACCGGCTCCTGGTTGAGCAGCGGCATCCTCCAGGGCTGTGACCTCCAACTCGAGCTCAGCTCTAGTCTCGCACAAAATTTTTACCGACTCGAGCGAGCTCTCCTTGAACGCGTCGTCGATTAACTCCGGACTCTCCTGAAATCCGGAACGCATTATGAGGATCTTTTACGACGGAAACGAGCAGGGTCGTGGCCAGAATTCTATCTTGGGGGGGGAGGGGCGACAACGGATGAAGAAGCGGATCATAACGTAGAGCCCCCTGGCTTCGCTGGTGGAAACGAGTCAAGAGAGATCCAAAAGCAAGTAATGTTAACGGATAAGGCGGATAGTTGGCAAACTCACCACCAGGACCTTCTTGCACTTGCTCGCGACGGCACAAATCAAATCTATGTCGTTTTTCCCAGATTCCATCAAAGCCTTGTAGTCTTTGGTCAGCCTGTGAATCCTTTGCGACGACATAGTCGACTCAATTTAAATTTACTCCCAATAAGGATGAACCAGTCACTGCTCAACAAGCTAGAAGACCGTCTCCAGCTTAAGATGAGAGACTTGTCGATTGTTTCCCATGCGCCTTGTGAGAATTTTCCATGAAAGAACCAGAGACTATTCTACTCTCCTGTTTACACCCGGTCGTGCCGCGCAGCTTCTCCGAACTTCCCAGCTTCCGAGGTTTTCTCCGACTTTCAACGCACTACGCCTTTTGACGTGAGAATCGAGGGAACAGAAACACACAGCGAACGGCTGCCCTCCCTGACGTGTTGTGGAACAACGTCCTAAAGTATACGGCGCCCAGGTGCAGAGCGAACGGATGAGTCGATTCTGAACGAAATTCAGGAACCGCGGTCATGGCGCGGCGGCGAAGTCTTCGCGATAGCGATGATCCTAGTGATTCCTGCCGATTGAGTCTCAGAGGCTGCTGATATATACTACTGAAGTGAATATTATTTCAAGTTCCCTATGTAATGTTGACGATGCGGAGAGCGTATTCATCTCAGGACCCTCGGTCGCTGAGTTCCGAATCGATGACAACATGCCGGTACTCTCTACAGTACGACATGACGGTGCTGGCCCACCTATTGCCTCTTCTTTTCCTCTCATCATATCAGTCGAAATTCAATCCATTCAAGTCCGAATTCTCCAATGGCGGCCGCGACAGGGATTCTGAGCAGCATTGAAGCCATTGAATCACGTGCGACCGGGTTCGGAACAGGTTCCATTTTGAGCTCGGTGGAACTCGGCACCCGCTAGTTTCCTACTCGAGCCAACGAAATACACGTTCGAAGAGCAGTGGTGTCATACTGAATTCACAATTCGCCGGACAGTCTGTAAGCGACGCGACAGAATGTGTCGCACGATGGTCGTCGATGACCGGTGAGTTCGCCCTGAGTCCTGAAATGGACGCTCGACGATTGACACGATCGGTAAATGATTTAGGCCAGTATCGTTTTAGGCAGTTATCTACGGTCCCGCCAACTGAGCCCAACATATCTCCGTGAACACATTATCCAGGGTAACTACCATTCGATGAAAGAGTCTATTAATACGGGCAGGGGCGAAGCAACAGAGCCGCTTCCTGAGCTCGAATCATCACTGGAGATCACAACCATCATCGTCATTGCTTCAACGAACTTCGCCATCAGTGGTTCCGTACAAGTCTCATTTGATCCCTTGGAAAAGAAACGAGGCGACGAATCGCTTAGCGAATCTGGCTTCCGTTCGCGGCAGGAATAATAGAAATAGAGCTATCCAAGAGGCATGCCTTCGATCGGATCCGCGAAAGACAGTCGTCGTTCCCGCTCTTTAGTTCCTGGGTTTATAAATGTCAACACTACACACATATCGTTTTCGCTTAGCTGTATCGAAGCAGGTCTCTTGATCAGGTGGTGTTGGCGTTCGGGCTGTACAGCTGTGTATCATAAGGAGCAATTTTCTGTGGAAGAGTCAAGGTGTTCAAACTGTTGGAAGGTCCAAGCTCACCATGTGCTGAAATGGGGTCGTCGGAAAAGACAGCCACACCGGGTCCCGTCGCTCTCAAATGGGTTCAACTTTTAGAGAAAGAATTCGACAAGGTTGGTTGACTTCACGGAGAGCGACAACGCATGGAAGAGTAGATGAAAATTGAATACTCTCAAGACAAGGGCTTAATATCATAGGAGCTTATTGTACAAGGGTTCGAGCCTGTGGTAGATCAATCTAGTAGAGGGCTTCTTAAAAGGCGGATCGACTCCATGATGTGATCGGCAACGAGAGTCATCAGAACTGCCAACGTTTTTGCAATCGAATCACTTGTCACGGCGACAATGAGCACCCTGACGGCATGAAGCGATAAACTCCCTCATGTCTCGATATTCCGAAGAACGACTACTGCTTGAACTAGAAGCTTGCTCTCAGGAAATGATCCGCTCTGAACCTCGTTATCTGTCCGCGTACTCCTGGTCAAATAGGAAAGTCGGTGCCCGGCGTAATGGACCGGTGTTTTCAGTGGCCCATCTTCCCCAAACTTATTCCATCAATTTCAAGTAAAAACGCAAGAGTGCATTCTCCCTGTACGGCCTACAGGGCGGCCTTGGTTTGCTCCACAATACGATGATGCATTCAAGATAACGCCTCGAGCTCTAGCAACTCTGTCGAATCCAATGAAGCCTCCTTGACATTGTAGCGTTTAGAGTCAGTTTAGAATGGTCGTTCCATCTTATTGACGCCTGCTCAGCTGTGCTCTCCAGCTGTCGTTTGTGCAAGTTGAAACGGGCTGCTTCTGCTCAAAGTGCTCGTCGAGGCGAATCTGTGTGGTCTAGCCTCGGGAACTACCGCAATTTCAAGCTCTCATAGAGTGTACAATTAACCGATTGCGAATGCGAAGCTCGAAAGCTGTTATCGAATGTCAAGACCCTAATTCCACGGGAATTTCGGGGGAAGGGGGGAGGGGCTGCGAGGCCGTGCGCTCGGTCCGACCTTCATTGTAAGAGCTGAGCTCCCTTTGATCCGTTCTACCTACGGGAAGCTAACGCCTCGCTTTGGGGTTCCAGGTATACATCGAGCTGGATTCCATGCTCGGAGATGTCGAAGAAGAGCATCAGCCTCTCTGTTTCCAAGGAAGGGAAAAATTGACCGCCCTAAGTGCTGCATTCGGCCAGCTCGTGCATAAAACGCTGGCCGTCTGTGACCTCAACGTAAAACTGCAGGTTTGTCCCCAAAAATGCTCGGCACTCGTTTGAGAATGATGCTTATTGTGAGTGAAGCTTTGAATTTACCGGACATGTTATTGACGAAAGCCGGGCATGGTAAGGTAGGGCCCTGGAGGAGTGTGCGGGACTTGTCCGGTGAGTTCGAAGCTCTATTGATGGCTTAATGTCGAGGTGACAATTGATCAAAGCGACAGCTTGGGTTAAATTTGAAAAAATACACGGATGAGTTTTATTTCATGCTTCCCCATTACATGGTTCGGTCGGCGTCCTAGCGTTCCGTCGATATTTGGGTATCCGGAGTTAGGTATTATTTGATAGATAATTTCATGTTTCTTGAACCGTTGTTGGGCGCTCAGTGACGATTTCGGTTCATCCCGTTCAGCTCGACACACGCACCTGTCAAACGACTCATCCATGTTCCAAATGAATATTCGATTGTCTCTCTTTACTCAAAATTCCTCTCCGAAAAATCAGGCTGTACGTAAGTGTGGGTGTGAATGATCCAGCGGGAGCGATCAACGTCTCGGATGTAGGAAGACGCTGCGGGCAGCCGATCGTCCACTGCGGTGGTCAATCGTCTAACCGTATCTCATCGGTGGCCGCGGAATGAAATCCGCTTTGGGATCCTCGGTCTGAGGCAAATTATGGAGCTCATGGAGCTCATCGCTGATTTCTCTCCCAGGGCTGTTTAAGCCCGACCGAGCTGAGCTGTGGAATGACGAAGAAACTTGTTATCGACAGCACTTTAGTGTGGAGGTACTTCGTTCCGACAAGTCTCGCTGGACATTCACTTTGGAATTTGCCAGGAGTAACGTTAGCGAGGACAACGGAGAGGTCTCGTCGTTGGCGACGCTAGCTTACCTATAAGTTCGAATCGGCAAATGAACATGTCTTACACTAAAGACGGGAGCTGGCTCTCATTAAAACCGTCTGTGGTACCTAGATCCATACTCGATGGATTTGCTGCTGTGTCCGAAGGGTCCTTCGAAGTTCAGGTTGTGACTGTTGCTGTTGCCGTTGCTATTATGATTGTTGTTGTTGTTGTTGTGATTATGGTTTGAGCTGCTCATCCCTCCATGGTTAATGACACCGTCGACGTAGTCTTTGAGTTGGGTGAGACTTCTCTCAAATGAAGTCGAAATGTCGGAGGTTGTGTTCCTTAAGGCCGCCAATAACTCCGCCTGCTGAATAACCGGAGTCGAGTCACTCTGTTGCAGATCGGCCTGCTTGAGAAAGAGTTTTGATCGTTTGAATTCACGAGGAGTCCTAAATGTTATATCTGTTTTATCATAGTCCCAATGAGAGTCTTGTCCGAGTTCCAACGAAACGGACTCGGTGGAAAGAACTGGGTGGTTTCAACAAGAGCGGGAGCTTATACCTACCACTTGGACTGAACAGGATTCCATGAGTTTTCCTTGAGACTCCTGAAGGACTTTGAAAGCCTGTGCCACGTTTTGATAGAGATGCTGCAGCTTCTGTTCGAATGTCCGTCCAACTACAGAGAGTGCTTCGCCCATATCCCTGAAAGTCACTTACGGATTACGAAATTTTTCGAGGCCCGACTGAAATCCGATTGAATTAACTTAGGAGAAAAGCAAAATTAGTTTTTCCTCCGGCAAGACCTGTTCTGTTGTTCGGAGCTGCTCAGAATAGCCTCAAGGTCGTGTCGGAGCTTGGCGAGCTCTTCCTTGTATGATTCGTTTCCTTTGATGGCACATCTCCCATCTCCCTGAAAGTGCAAGGCATTTAGGCTTGTCAGCTTGCCGGCTTTCATAACCCGTTGCGCAAAATCGCTGCCTGATTCACTCACATCTATTCTGATAGTACTGTTGCCGACCTCATCCCGGATGTCCTGCATTGCGGCCATTAGTTTCGTATAGTATGCGCGGAATCGAGTCTCAACTTCTTCGGTGACATTGGCTACTTCGCATTTGGCTTTGTTGACTATGGTTTCGTTTATGATTCTGCAAGCATCGATCATCACATCAATTCACCGAGACGCGGGGCAAGATTTCCTCAGGAGCAAGATTTGAAACAGAAACTTCCTACCTGTCCAGTCTGGTGTATATACCCTCAACGATTGCGTAGTCGGGCTCAGAATCCGAAGAGCTTTGCTGTTGCTGTAGACGCATCTTGCGCCCCTCTCCAAACGAGTCCACGATCATTTTCCCCATAGACCTCACGAGCGTCTCGACGACTTCCAGCTTCTGGATAGATCTGTTGATCGTTTCAGCAGAACTTTCGTCAATGTTTCCTCGTAAGGGCAATGATCCATTTCAACCGCAGATAGAAAGCAACCGAATCGGTGGCGAATTTAGGCAGACAACAAAGGAGACGCCATCAGCAACTTCGTTGAGTATATCACCTTTGATATTCTGAGTCTCGCTTCGTTTCCTGCTTCATCACCCGACCCATGAGATCTTCGAATTGCTTATCATAACCATGACTCAGCATATCCAATTTTGTCCATGATCTCTCCAATTTCGCGTCGATTTTGCCGTCGATCGTCGAGAGACGCGTGGACAGCTTCTCGTTTATGACATCCAACTTCGTATTGAGATGCGTCGACTGGTCTTGCTGTAGTGCCTAACGTTTTTTTCACGAATCATATTAACCGAGATAGGGTATGATACTGAAAACTGGGTTCCTGAGTTTCGAACCTGCTTAGCGATGCGTTGTACATCCGTCGTGGCTTCTATCCTCGCAAGCTTGTTCTCGATACTCTCAAGTCTCCTCCCCAGCTGCTGAGTGATATACTCAACCGAGGTTTGGAACTTTGAGATCGAGAGATCCAGGGTTTTCAGTTTGTCCTCAAAGCCGGCTGTGCGGTCTATAACTGGCTGGAATGATCGTAGCTGAGTGTAGCGGTTCTGAAGCGGCACGTTCCTCAGGTTCGACTCGTTATAACTCTATCACTCCGCCATGGGGCGCATCTCCAATCGAATCATCCGCACTCATTTAAAAGCACACGTACAAACATTCGCGCCTGCTCATTGTCAGGGAATTTCCAGGGACAGCTGAACACGTTGTAGTGGTTACACATCCTCTATAATCAAGGGTCTGCACGGTTTCCTCTATATCGCATCGCATTATTCGAGGGCCACACTGTCAGTGGTAGTTCTAAAACGTCGGTGAACCGGTGGGCTCACTTAACGCCGAAAAGGACGTTCCCGCCTGTGTCCAAATTTTCTCTTCATAGGGAACGAGTTCCTTAGTTATCAAGGAATCATTGTTTCTGAGGGATAATTATGGTAAACTTACGAACTGGGAAACATCTTGACGAGGGTATCCGGCGGCCTTGAACTGCACGGCTGCTTGTTGTGTTTCTTCTTCGTCCTGCTTCGACCCGAGTCGAGTGTTGAAGTTGAAAGCACCCGCCATAGCCCAGGTTTCGGCTACAAAAACGGACACAGATATTATAAGAATCGCGAGAGCTCCAACAGACAGCATTGTGAAGTGGAGAATGTAAGCGAGTCGAAACGGATCATGAAATGTTCTACAGGATGTGGAAACACCAATTAACGGTTTGACGATGAAAGAAAGATCCGACAAAGCCGACACGATGAACACGAGAAAGGGGAAAACCCGCCGGAGGACATCGTTGATTGTTGACCGACAGGTCTAACGAAGAGCGGCGGTAATTTGTTCTATATTGTTCCAGGAACAGTTCGACGAAACCAAATCCCAGCTGTTCTCCTCGGAATCTTCACTGGTCGTCGCAGAAAAAGAGACCCGGGCTCTGATCTCCAGACTGCAGGCTGCACAGCTTGAAGCGTCCCGGCAGAGGAAAGTGTCCACAGACGAAGACGCTCAAGCTATCCAGTCTCGACTGGAGGAGGAGATGAGGTCGATTCTCGATGAAGTGGAGCGAGACGCGAGGCTGAAGTCGGAGCTCAACTACCTGAGGCAGGAGAACGAAAGACTCAGGAAAAACCTCATCAATACCGAGAGTGAGCTGGTCGGCGCCAAGTTAGCTGCCAAGTATCTCGACAAGGAATTGGCTGGCAGGTGAGCGAAATTTTGTAGGGCGTAGTTCGAGCATTCTCCTCGAATCTCTTCAAGCTCTCGGCTGCGCAGCCATTGTGGTTGAGTAAAATCAAACGATAACTCTCGCTTTTCTGCGATTAGAATTCAGCAGATTCAACTCTTGAACGGGAACCTGAAACCTGCTGAACAAGATCGACTATGGTGCCAACTTCAGTCTGAAATTCGTCTTCATCGCCACAAGACTGTCATCATGGCTTGCAGGCAAGTTCCCGGGGTGGTTGGTCACTTACCTGCTGGGATATGGGTTAAGTTTCGAGTTTGCCGCGACGAGCGCGGAAACACCAGTCCTCGCAACCATCGGCATCGTCCACGATTTTCCTCGATTTTGAGGGCTTCCGAAAAAGAGGCGCAACCCCTCCGTATCTCCGATAGTCTCAAGAGCTTTTAAGAGTGTATTGGGCTTCAAGATCGCGTCCAAGGATTCACCGTGCGTTTATCTCCCTCGTGCACCGTGGCGGGTACCTGCAACTAACTAGGTGTGCCGTTGTCCTGAACCTGTGCTATCTGGTTGCGAACTTCCCAGTCTGATCAGTACTATGAAAAATGTTTACACAGAGGAATTCTTCATATTCTGCTCGAATGAGTTCTGAGAATGCACCATGATCCTTCTTGTTCCCTTATTCCCCTCTCCCTGCGATTTCCCGCAAGTGCGGTTGCGACCTTGGACGTTTTTCAAGACGAACCTACCGCCCTTACCTAAGCACATTCGCGTCATGAGAAGTCTTTGATGGAATCACACTCGAACAGTGATAACCGGAGTATCATGGTTCTTCCGTAGAGCCCGTCTCGACCAATACGCTCTAGAACAGGAACGAGCGAGATCAGCTAGGATGCCTCCCTCCGGGGAGGTTCGCAGGGTCGTCGTCTACAAGACTCACAACGAAGGACTCGGTATTTCAATTACGGTATGGCATTTCTTTGTGCTTTCCCGATCTGGTTATCCTCGACAGTCTGATGTTTGACGAGGATCGGGTTGATTCCTAAAATAATGATTATCGTCATCAGGGAGGAAAAGAACACGGCGTTCCTATATTAGTGAGTGAGGTTCATCCGCACATGGCTGCTTGGCGCTCCGGCCAACTGTTCGTGGGAGATGCGATTCTCTCCGTGAACGATGTGGATATTCGGAACGCCCTGCACGACGAGGCTGTTGAAGTTCTGAGTCGTCAAGACGGCAGCGTAGAACTCGAAGTACTGTGGATAGACGAAGAGAAGCACGATGAGAAAGAAATGGATCGAGAGAAAGAAGAGGCTCGCCTAAAGTGAGTATTCGGCGTATAGCCAATTTTCAAAGTGTTTCACAAGATCGGATACAGGTCCACCATTGCTGATGCGATCTGACTGATCATTATACTCTAAAAGCCTATATTTCTCCAAAAGGTACCATTTCTTCCTCCCGAAGGACCCCACAGCCGACGGTAATCACATCGAAGAGAGCGGGTAAAGTTTGTTTCGGTATTTCAACATCTGATATCTCGAGATCATCAACTTGGTTCCCATGGGGGGCAACCAAGGTGAGATCTTTCATCTACTCGACGGATATTTCGGTTCATTCATTTATCAACGTCGTGTGAATTCCAGATCGATGGAATCGCAGGATACGAAAACGACGTCATCACCGAAAACGGACGCTTCGGTCAAAGGCAGCGATTCAGGATCTCTAGATTGAGCTCTCTCTGACGGGAAGCCAAAGACGTCAAGTTGTGAAACATCGTGACGGATTACCTGTATTTTCCATGAATTGAACAACTTTTCCCCTGACGACATCAAGAAAAACTCAGAGAAACGCCAAAGGGCTCCGAATGTTGGATCGGAACACGAGCCCTGCATTGAGCTTCGCGGCGTGGAAAATACATCGAGTTGTAGAATGTTGAATAGGTCAACTTCTGGATCCCAAATCACCTCTGGAAGAGAATATTATTGAGAAGACTTTTGCAAAGTTTGCAAAGTCAGCACTGTTTCTATACCGAAAGCATCATTTTCTGGACGTATTTCAAAGACGAAACTCAGTGGAAAGTATTAATTTATTCCTAGAGAAATCTATAGAACCATAAGAAATCTCTCGAATTCCCCCGGTCAGTGAAAGCCTCGAGCTTCCATATTGTACATAAGGATACATACAACGTGGCACGGGTTGGTTGAGAACAAGCGTTTCGAGAGGAGCACCGCACGGAATTTGTGAGAGTAACTTTATGGCGATGAACGGATTCATGCGCGAGAGCTAATGGGTTTCAATAATAAACGAACCTGAAGTTGTGCCTCTGCGACTGCTTACGGTATAGACCAGGTGGTTCACGCATTTGGTGAGTGCTCGAGTGAATTCCCCAAAAGGCCTCACCTATCCCTCGGAGCATAAAGTGGCTGGAGAACAAAGTCTCCCTCGAAGCAATCCGACAGGACCGTTCGCCACAGCTGCGAAAGCATCCGAACAGACCTCGCTTCTTGTCCCGGAGCGAGATTTTTTCGACATCGGGAATGATGACTCGCTATATGAGAATGTCGTCGTCAGAACAGCCGATTGTTCTGTGACAGCCAGTTTTATAGAAAAGGGAACAGACTCTATTTCAGTGTTGGGATAATGCTCATGCTCAAATGCCCTTCTCGCCGTCGTGGATCGTCGAAAAAGCAACAACTCTTCTCTCGGGAGCCGGGTGAGGTTTTGTAAAAACTCCCGGAACAGTGGAGGAAAAGTTAACTTTATGGATCACTCGGTCAGCTCTTGAGTGTGTGGATTTTGAGTGTGTCAGCAAAAAAATGGGTGGTACGGCTACTTTCGGGTTCCATGAATGCATTAGGGACATTCCGACTGAGACTGTGATTTTAGTACAGGATCTACGCTGATCACCGTAAGAATCTGGGGGAACAGAAGTCGATCATAGCAAATGTGCTGATCAGCGTTGCGGAGCCATTCAGCGAAATCTCTTCGGAGACCTTTGCGTTGAGGGTGGACGGCTCGATTCTCGTGGTCGAAAGGCAAACGAGATGTGAGAGGAGACGAGATGTTTTGAACGATTCGGTCAGTGCCCCGAGCTTCGGGCTTCAGCGATTTGGGCAGGAGTCTTCAATAAAGATCAAAGTCAAGTAGGTATCACTGAGCAAGAAACTGACAGAGCCCCTTGAAACTAGGAAGACGCGGGACGGGCGTTCTGTGTTGCAGTGGAAATCATCATAAACTTTTGAGACGTGATCGAAATCTACGAAAAAATGCACCAAAACTGCAAAATACATGCGTCAAGCCCCTGCTGCCGAAATCGGACCCCAACCACCGGACTTGAGGAATGGAGCCCGCAGGGTGAGGGATACAGCTGCGCTTCTTCGTGTCAGATACTGCGCAATCGATGACGGCCCCACTCCGGCCACCGCTAGAATGGGACCCATCCTTGAACTCTTCGGAGCATCCGGACTCGGAATAATCCAAATAAAACCTAGTGCGAAAGGGCAATAGGCATTCCAGTGGACCACGGCGGTGGAAACGAGCTCCGATGGAGTGTGTCGGCAGCGATTTTCAGGAGTTTTAAATCTCGGTCACATCCTCTTAACGCCGAAAGCGACCGACGCGCTGAGTTCCGCACACTGGGGAGGGTTCGAGGACGGATCGAATTCGTTACAATTGACGATTTTCTAGCCATTCGAAGTTGATTGAATTAAACCTCACTCTGCAGCGGCCGCGATGTTGCTCCCACTGAGGAAATCGGTTTCATCTAGGTTTGCCCATGCCAAGTAAAAAGCAGTCGCAGAATCGCACGTCCATAACTGTTTGGGCCCAATATCACCCCGTCCATCGCAGCTCGCCACGGTTTGAAGACGATGACTGTTTAGAGGTTCTTCGTTGTTGATTGGGGATACCTCCCTGTATCTTTCTCGCTAAATCCCTCAAAATGCCGCCCCTGGAAGAGTTACGCCCGGGGCGGACCAATCGAATCTACTCAAAATACTTTGCGGCCAGCCGGCGCAGATTGAGAAATCACTCAATATTTCGAGATATCCACAGAAGATTTATTTCTGCGAGCGCCGGCAGCTTCTCGGAGTACTCCCTGATGTAAAAACCCTTCCTGGCCGTGTTCAAGGCTCCCAGTCTGATAGAGAGACACACTTTCACTTTCACTTTCAAACAATGGTTTATTTCGGAGCGGCAAGTTTACAAAACAGCTTAAGCTCTCAATATAATAATAAGGGATAATAGTACATAAATATAGCACAATATACATCACAATGTTTGTCGCGGTGAATGATGCTCCGGCTATTGCCGAGCAAAATTATCGACTAAACGTTTTCAGCAAGCAACCTCGATGTGACCGCGGTGTTAAAAGCACGGGCGGTGGCGAGGGAGCGGAGTTCACGTGGGAGGACCTGCCAGATCGTGGGAAGGCGGTATGTCAGCATCTGTCTGTTAAGCTCACTTCGAGTGGCAGGAGCGGCAAAGACGGTGGGGCGACGGGAGGGCCGTTGCTTCACGACTGGCTCGAGTGTAAATGCGATATCGTGGGGAACCCTACGGATAGAATGCTTGAAAGCCAGACGGAGAACGCTGAGCCTGTAAAGTTGCTCAACTCTGAGGAGACCATGACAAGAATAGAACCCTGAGACGGATTTGGAACGGCTGACATTGAAAATGGCTCTGAGAGCGTCGTTTTGGATGACTTGAGCTCGACGCAGCGGGCCCCCGTATCCGCCGCCCCAGACTGAAATACAGTAGGTGATAATCGGGACAAGTAATGATTTGTAAACCAGAAGAAGGGTTTCAATCGGTGCTCCAGATTGCTGGAGTCTCCTGAGAGAGGAAACGACCGCGTAGCATTTGGGAGTGATGTCGTCAAGATGTTTATGCCATCTGAGGTTTGCGTGTAAGGTAACCCCAAGACATTTGGCGGAGTCCTGGAGAACTACATGAGAGCCCATGAGAGAGACGGGTGGGAGGGCGAGGGGCCGGTGGTCTGACCTGAACAATACAACACTGGTTTTGCTGGAGTTGACCAGAAGACCGAGACGGCCGAAGAGCTGGGCGATTTCGTTTGCGTCAGCGGTCGCCCTACGGAGGTCGTCAGCGAAGGAGGTTCTACTGATTTTGAATATCAAGGTAGTATCATCGGCGAAGGTGACAACCTTGCACCGGAAGTTATCCTGAATTCTACTGAGTATAAAGTTGATGAATACGACGAAGGCGAATGGGCCGATAACAGATCCTTGAGGAGTGCCAAGATCGATGGATAGCCAAGAGGACCTGATATCGCTGACCTGGACGGATTGTCTCCTGTCGGATAGGTAGGAGGAGAACCACTGGACAGTTGCCACGTCGCAACCGAGCGAGCTGAGCATGCCAAGGAAGAGCGAATGATTCATACAATTGAAAGCTGCGGTTATGTCGAGGAATATACCGAGGGCTAAGTGACCCTGGCAAATCGGATCAAGAATGTGTTCCCAGAGATGTGATACAGCCATCTCTGTTGAGCGAGAGACACGAAAGCCAAATTGAGCCGCAGTGAAGAATCCTGCATTCTCAAGGAACACAGACAGGAGATGAGAGACACATCATAGAGACATTTCCTATGGGACGATATATGTACTCGTATCATGAGCCAGGGGGCTCCTGTGAAGTCTCATTCAAATCCAAGTTCGCTGTGGTGTGCGGCGGCGCCCCTCATCATTTTCTTGATCAGTAACCTGAACTCGAAAATTTTCTGTCGGTCACGAAGAAGCTGGAGCAACTTCGAAGTTGCCCATGTCCTCTTTCCGTCATGACAATGAAGCATGCGGACGAGCGTGAAAGAGCGTTCGGGGGAAGCGGGACCCGTACAGGGACCGGACGCAGGAGCCGAACAAAAAGCGAACGCAAAAGCCGTACAGGGAGCACCAACATCACGACCGATGCGAGCACCACCGGGTATGATACGCTGTTCTCTAGAATTATGTTCCATGGGGTATCCGAAAGGAAAAGCTTAAGCCCTGATCCCACGACGACACGCAAGTCTTCACTTGAGGGTAAGAATCTCGGGCGTTTCCGGCATGCTCACGCATTCGAAAACGGGCAGGGATGCCTACAAATGGCAATTAATTTGGAATGACCGAAAAAATTCCCTCAAGGGGCAGGGGGAAATTAGAGATTGCCGACCCCAACTACGGACACTAGGGATATCTCCAGCCACGTTTTCTTGAAAACGGAAATCGGCCGTTGCTAAGAAATTCTTCTTCGAATTCCATTTCCACCAGAATATCGCCGTGAAGATCTGACTTCAATACCACTTGACGATGATAAAGCTATGGCAATATCGGACATCGTGGAGCTCCGGACGTCTAAAACAAGGACCCCAAGGAGGAGAAATACGCGTAAGCAGGCGAAGAAGAAGGCGGATGCGGGTAGGAAAGCATCCTCGAAGGATGGATCGAAGAGGGACAAGTTATCGAACGCGAGGATCCACATGAAAAATAACGACGAAAAAGCGCCGGCAAAGAATAAAGAGCAGAAGGTTGCCAGAGTGAATAAGAGACCCGCTCCGAAACGCTCTGGCAAGACTCGAACTACAGAGGTAGAGTTTCCATTTTGTACCATAAGAGGCATCTGATGTGCCTCACTACATCGTCTGGTTTTCCGCTGGGCGTCCATGACAGGACGCGGTAATCAAACGTCCATTTCCAGAAAACGCGGAAAAATCGATGCCCATGTGTTTTATTGTGAAATTGAAGTACTGAAGAATTCGCTTTTGGTTTTCGATCGGGTTCACTTCTGGTGCGGCGTTCAGTGGACAGTTCTAGAGCGGAACGTTCTCATCAAAGTTCAAATGAAGGACTCCCTGCCAATAAAGAATGCTGCATTTATCAACAACCACGCTCTTCCGTGATGCACATGGTCCTGTTTGGACGTTGACTGGAAAAATACGCCTCCCTCGCGTATCTTCCATCATCATGACTCATGACGATAACGAGGAATGACGGAGAGTCGAAGTGACCGTTGCATCACGGTTTTCGGACCATTATCATGGCGTTGGACTTTTAGTGCGCTTCGCACAGTTGGTGACTGCACCAAACTCTGTCGTCGTCGTACCAGAACCTCGCGAATGAGGGAGTTGGTGACCAAACATAAAGTCTCAGGCCCGATTGGGGTCGAATCACGCTCGAGGTTTGACATGTTCGGATGCGATTTCTAAACCAAAACTCAGGCGACAGAGCAATGTATCACATTCCCGTATTTATTGTTAACTGTCCCTTTGTATCCATCCGATTTCAACATAGGCATTGCATAGCGCATCCGGAGTGCTCGCAAGTAATGTACAAAACGAAGCATTCGTTCGCCGGTGATTCTCCGTCACCAGTATGCAACCATTCAGCTATCTTATCGTCCTGAATCTCGTCATCAAAAAAATTCATGCATGGATTTGTAGATAGAGCACTGTTACTTTATGTACAATAATAAACGAATTCGACGATCTCAACGCTACCGCAATTGGACGGCGCTCTAATTTTAGATTGATCCCGTGACGAGGTGGTTCGGCGCGTCGTTGAACATGTACTTCAAATTATAGGCCTCAGCAACTAACAAAGTGATTTCCGCGTCGCCCCACTTCGCCGTTGGGAGATTCTGCAGCAGTAGCATCAGGCCCTGGAAATCTCGTTCCATCTTCAGATTCTTTGAGAAGTGTTTCAGGAACGCAGCGCAGACGTAGAGATGGAAAACTGAGAAACCGGTATCTCCTTCAGAGAGGTATGTATCCCACAACCGCACTGTGCACCTCAACGGCAGCTCACGCATCAACAGATTGTTCATCCACCGGAAAGTGAATTGCAAGAACTCGATTCCGTGCGCTTCGAGGTGATCGAAGAGTGGCTCTGTGAAGATTCAATGCGTTTTAGTGGGCCTACCCTGACGGACATGCTCGGAGTGGTTCGGAGGGTGATCGATTGATGACCCACGGGAGAATCTCGATATCTCCGATTTGGGAGCTCGAGTAACGATGCCCCGACAAGGAGATAGGGACTCGATAGGTCTGCGATCAGCGGTTATGAACGACATCATGACTGTTTACTTACTGTCTACGCGCTGCATCAGGATTCGTAGCGTGTTCACTTTTGCTTGTATACCGGGCTGAGCAAACGTGTAGTTATCCTGGATCCCATCCAGTAGTTTCGACATGCACCAGTACGAATCCGCCTCAATTTGGTGCAGATCAGATTGGCTCAATTGGGCTACATCGAAAACTTCCACGTCTTCGTTTGGAGACGTCAGCTCGCAGAGAAATACGACAAAAAAGGGAGTCACGAGGTCATTCATACCCTGCACGTAGCCTGATGCCGGATGCCGTATGCTCCAAATGTACAGAATACGCTCAAAAATCAATTGGACCTGTATGGGGTTCCAATAGCGAACTTTAGACTCAATGCGCAGTGCGGTGACCCTGGCTACAATCGGAGGAGAATATAAACTCACGGCTGGCTGCTGGAAGAGAGGAACAAGGGGGGACATCCGAGGTATGTCGATATGGATCTGTCGGTACGTTTCTTGGTGCATCTGATCTTCAGATCTGTTGTCGTAGTATTGCCGAACATAACTGAAGTACTCCTCACGTTTTCGATCGAGTACTGGCCGTCGACGATCCGCATTGACCGGGAGATAACCCTGCGGAACGGAAAACAGCTTAAAAATCCATCTCGATTCAATCCGACAGTGATGCTGATTAGAGTGGCTAAACACGCGGTGCACAAGAAGTGCTACTCTTCTCGACTCTAACGATATGATGTCCTCCTCGAAAGTATTGCAGCGACAGAATGAGCTGAATAAATTTCATTATACTCCCATGGAGACACAAGGGAGCGAGTTGGAGTGTACTCCCAATCATTGGCTAACATAAGGCAC
Source organism: Neoseiulus californicus (assembly GCA_028455905.1). Classification (NCBI taxonomy): domain Eukaryota; kingdom Metazoa; phylum Arthropoda; class Arachnida; order Mesostigmata; family Phytoseiidae; genus Neoseiulus; species Neoseiulus californicus. The sequence continues at coordinate 21,619,564 of JAMQGS010000001.1, forward strand.
GGTTGTTGGCCCACGACACTGTCGATTCCAATGACTCGAGCACCATGGTCAGGGCCCGCAGCGCCCGTTTCGAAATAAAAAAACTCCAATAGGGCGCAACCTCGACGAGAGAATATGAGTTTGATTCAGAAAGACCCGAACGAAATTGCCAGCTGTCGGGTAATCATTGAATTAGATTGATCGGAAGCCATTCAACCAGAGATCAGTTCAGATACGGGCTCTCCCAATGAGGGTTCAGACACATGTTTGTAATCCGGAAGCCTTCCGATTTAGCTACAAACAAACATCCGATCGTGTTCCCGAGAGAGAACCACGACGTCACCAATACAGCAGGTTTCATCTCAACCGGAGTATGCTCCGGGAAGTTAAAACTCACCGACAAAATTTTCCAGACCAGTGGTCTGACTTGCGTTGGGATTCCTTTCCAGCTGAGCGTACGGAGTTTTTCTAAAAGCAGTTGACGACGCATGAGAAACGAAAAATTCAGAGCTCATGAAAAACACCCGGTTTCTCGAGATTCTTTGCAGCTGTCATGCCTCACTACGTACTACATATAGCTACAAGACACATGCTCCGTCCATTCAGCGGTTTTTGAGGGAAGAAACTTTCATTCGTACGGATTTGCGAGTATAAAATCAGATAACTTCTCCACAGTAAGTCGTCCGATTGCATTCTGAATCTATTATTATTTATCAGGTCTTCGGGTTCCGTGTTGCACAGCCAGTCACATCCGGCGCCACGATCCTGTCTGATATCGAGCCAGCCAGTCAGGCAAGATCTGTCATGACGTCGAGGCATCGCACGATTGAAAACGCCGACCAGCGAGCGAAGAGCTGTCGTCTGGCAAACTGGTCATTCGAACCGGCCTTGGAACCAGTCTCCATTTGCCGTCCGATCACTTTCCCTACCGCATCACCGGAACGCGTCCCAGGATGCTGATAGATCAGCGAGGGAACGTGTTTGTTGCCTTTGTTGCCACCGCTCCTGCCGGTCGCTGAATGTTCATCCACATCACAGCAAACAGATGACAAAATGTTTCTCTCGGCGTCAATATAGTAAACAGTCTCGCACGAGACGGATGGAGGCGGCCCACTTCCGCCGCGGTCTGAGATCACATCTCCATGAACTATCCGACTTCTTCCGACAAGCCAACTAAACATCCAACGAGCCGCACAATAACCTGAACAGCGAGCAGCTCACAAGGAAGTTGTTTACCATATGACACTTGGATGCTTTCGGCGTTTTTAGTGTCACAGTGGTGCTCATAGCAGAGGTCTGCGTTTTTTCTTCTATCCAGCAAGAAATGACCATAGGCTTCTGCAGTAACAAGCAATCGTAGGAACGCATCGGAGAGCACGATGACAATGCAGAGATTTCCGTAGCGTGACATCACGCAAAACACCGCGAACTAGCTAAGAGGGACTGAGCTCTGAATTAGATCTGCGTGCCCCCACCGAACAGAGGTGACGAAAACTAATCACAACAATGGAAGCCACACAACCAAGCAGGAAGAAGCATAATGCATACCATGTCGATCGAGAACGCTTCGAACGAGGCTTCGCGGAAATTACTCACCGAGATCGGGTGCTTCTGACTGCAGAATCTCCCAAAATTTGTGCTCGAGTCCTTTTCGCTGAGGCGGTTCGAATGCTTTGACCGAAGGCTTCCAACCATCGGCGCCCCTCCTAACGGCTATCCCGGGCCTCCGGGTCCCTGTCACAGTTGGCAGTGCAATACACATATCTCTATCAACAATATTTTTCACAATCATCGACGGTGGTTTTGAGCTTGGAGGTGACACACTGAGAACTTTCTTATCTGAAACGAACGGGTTCTCGTAATTATGATGGAGCTCTGAGAATTTGCGGTCGGCTCGTGGGATTGTGGTTTCGTTGCTCGACGACTCATGGTACGATTGACGGAAACCCATTCCCCCTTGCCATTTCTACCCGTTTTGATGCTCTGCTTAGCTGCGAACCTGATATGTTGCAATATTCATCGTCTCCCACATCCCAGGCATCCTCTGTGGCGTCCTGGAAATTTTGGAATGAGCTGTGGGCGCTTTGGCTAGTAGGTTTGGTCGGCATCGCCCTTTCGTTCAGAGGAATCGTCCTGAAAATTTCAGACGAGACTTGACATGTTTTGTTAGGAGCAGGAAATCAGTCAGTCAACCTCAAATTTGCGGCTATCAAACCAGTGGATTCTGCGTTGGCATTTGTCTTAGGGATTCGAGCCATTACACTCCTCTATCTCGGTTATTTCCGCGGAGTATATCGCGATCGTGAACGGAATTGACGATATTCGAAGAGTCTTGGTAGAAACACGGAACTTGGCCGGGCAGTTATCGGAATCATCCATCGAAGTGAGTCGGAATTTGTAAACCAAACGAAGGCTAGTGTCTCAGAGTCACGGCACGACCCTGACCGGTAGCGCAAGCGATGTCTCCAGACTCCACCCCAAATTTCTACGATTTTCCATGCAGACTTCAGCTCAAATTCCCAACTCCGAAGCTTGGAACCAGATATAGTGTCTTGAAGAAGCCCAGGAGTGAACCTTGTGCATGGCTCACACGCGAATGTTTAAGCGCTTGAGGTTTTGTTACAAAAAGCTGCGGAACGTCGATGAACTTTTTCAGTCGGTGTGAAACAAACAATGGAGCGGGCACCGAGTCGAAAGATCTTTGCTGAGTCTATTTATATTCAGAGGAGTCCGACACAGACAGTCAACTTCGAAAATGATCAAGCGAGTACCCGACATGCGGTTGTGCTGATCACACGTCCGTTAACGTAAACACCAGAAAGTAGGATCTCAAGCGCAAATTCGCGTCATTGCTCCCGTACATGCAAGCGTTGCCAGCATCAGGAGGACCTTGAAAAACCAAAGAGCAGCAGCGAGAACCAGCGAGATGAGTTCCGCCGGACCGATCAGCTTATCCGCGAGAGCGGATTCTCTGGGTATTTTCACTCGGCAATCGGACCCAGAACTCCTCGGCAGAACGGCGAGCCCCGTTCGCGAAACATATCTCTATCAACTTCTCACAGAATCGACTCCAAAAGTTTTTTTCTCCCGAAGCGAAGTTTCAGCGGGATTAGCGAAGCAGCGACAGGTTGCCGTCTTGGTGGCCAGTACAGTGTCATGCGTTTCTGAATAGCCCGAACGAGTTCGTCGGACTAGAGGCTGATCCCTCACATGGTAACCCGGTCGTTCGAGTGCTCTTTCAGACTGACCTCAGAGAACCACACAATGCGATGCGTTGTCGACCCATTATACACACAAAAAAGTGCAGAGGAAAAAGAGTGAGCCAAGACGACTGCGTGGACACGACACGAACAAACAGGCAACGAAGATGCCTCGCAAGCCGTCACACGAACAGCACAGCACAAAAAGATAAAACCGAACGCAATTGTGGGGCTCAAAGCCCGGCGGCAATACTGCCTCCTTTCCATCGTAAATCAGACGTCGAACCCTCTTACGCGAGGAGGAGGCGTTAATTTTGTGTAGACATCATCAGGACGGTGAAAGCGAATAAGAAATCGGCGCAAATATAAATGACCGACACCGAGCCACAACAATCAAACCCCTGCATTAACAGACATTGTGAAAAACACTCTAGAACCCAACAGCCGGTCGAAGAAAGAGAACCATCAACCCACCTGCCAGGCACGGATCTAGTGGAGTACATCTTCCAGGTGTTCGCATTACGCTTGTCACTGGTTGTCTCCATCTCAAGCAGACATTCCGCCAGGATTGCGCTGGTCACAGCTGAGCACCAAGAGAGCTCAGCGTTCCTTGAACTCAACAAAAGACTCGGATTGAATCGTCGCACAAATCTTTTCAGCTCTTCAGCTTTCGATGTTCTGAACTGACACGAAGATCAAAACTATGTTCGAGCTCCGCCGCCAATTTAGCGGATTTCTGAGGCTTGGGCGCAGATGATGGGGCCGCATGTTGCAATTCGCTCGAGGTTAATGTGGCGAGAAATATCGTTCCTTCTAAGTTGACGGAATCGATCTTCAGAATAAGAGAAAATTTTGAGTGAAGAGCCGAAGAACTAGATCAGGGATCACGAATCGTAATATTCGGTAAAGCCTGATTCCGCCAACTTGGCGGGCCAGGGAGCCATCAGCTGGGCAGACACGATGTAAACAATGGCCACGGCAAAATAGACGTTCGCTGTGCTCATCGGGGGCCGGGTCCAAATCCGGTGTCAATGTTCATAGCCGTCAGCGCGTTGGGTCGACTACCCCGCGCGCGAACGTCCCCAACATGAAGACAAGTTTCCATCCTTTGCACTGATCGACAGCTCAGTGGTTTGAGAGCAGTCTTTTGAGCGAGGTTTCGCGTTGGCGCTCGCGAAGGAGCGGATCTCGAACTCAGAATGACGACCCTGCAGATGACTTTAGCCATCTGGTTCCTGTGCGCTTCATTCATCGCGATGTTGGCATTCCGGCTAGATGAGAGACATCATTGGAATTGGTTCGGAGTGTTCAGTCCCATGTTCATACTGGATCTGAAACTGCTCGCGATAGCGGGCTACGAAGTAAGTTCGGGTTCTTGACACCAAAGTTTGTTTGCTTTTGCAAACTTTGGAGCGGGAAACGAGTGGTCGAATTAAGGTTCCTGACGTGGGGGATCCGGTTGCGGACGGTGTTTGAGATGAGTTGGCTGGGCAAGAGGTACTACTCGTATCTCGCTTATTCACAATCAGAGCTCCTAGGGTGAGAACTCGACAGATGTTTCCGAGCGTGAGAATTTCTTGAAGATGACGAGAAATCGAACTGAAGTCCGGTACCATCGCAAGCTCAGTAAAATCCAGAGAGTTCAAACCGAAGTTCCCGGTACCTCGTGCATCCCCCACGGATTCGGGCGCGTCTATTCCACTCATTCGGCTCCCGATTCGGCGCGGATTTGAGGGGACCCACTCTAGTTATCTCGTCGCTAGTATGGCAGCGTACGGACCGCCGCTGTTACGAGGGAGTAGATATACCAGCGCCCGCACAGGACCGCGCCTCGCGCTGAGCTAGTACGTCGAAATAAGATGGGATTCTTTCCGCAGGTGTACACTGGCTTCCGGAGACAACTTGATCCCACATGTCCACGAGAGCTACTATTCGTGCTTGGAGTTGTCTTGAAATCTACGTTCCAGATTTTGCTTTGTCTGCGTTTGGAATATCTGTTCAACCTACCCTGGACGGTGGTTCTGGCCCCATTGTGGTTATCAATCATTTTCATACAAGCTAATATTCTGGTTCCCATAAACTACTTCTGCAACGGCGCTGCGGATTGAGTTCGGACTCAATCGTATGCCGACTCTGAACATGTGTAATTAGACTGTACATAAAAATCCAGGACGGTAATTTTGTATCTAATTTGCATAATCTATTCGGTGAAAATCACGAGGGAAAACACACGATGTTCATTCTAAGTGCTAAACTTTGGATACTTAAATAATTTATTGTTGATAGTATTTACATGTTTATGTATTCCGTTACTCGGAGTTTTATGTTCGATGAGAACATCCCGACTCCTTACGACAGCAGGATCCGTATTTTATGCAACTGATTGAGGGGTGATGGTCATCTGTCGTTCCTTTGGGACACCTCATTGACGGGCTCCGAAGTAATCGTGGTATTCGCTCCTCGCTTGAGAGAATAGAAATACAGTCCTGAGGCATGACCCCTCGATAATCAACCTCTCATATTTCACTCGTGGTTTCAATGATACTCTAAACGAAATAGCTAACATTTGCATCGTTCATCGTTTCCATGAGAGACAAACTTTTCACCTACCTACGATCGCTGATTGAGAGAAACTTGAGGAAACATACAAGTTCAGTTCTGAAATCCACCGCCGTATCTTCACGTGTGTTACGATCGACGACCAGAACAGAGCTCCCGCTCAGACTCGCCCCGCCATTCAGAACGATCGAAAACGTCGTCTTATTCCTCTGACCGGCGAATCCAAGGTGATCATGGGCTCAATCAGAATTATCTATAGCAGTATCAATTATCAGAACATACTTGATCAATCTACAGGTGATTGATGACAATTCCTCAATCCGTAGATCGACATTCATTCAGTCACGCACGCACACTCGAACACAAGCACACATTGTGGTGTTTTTGACATATCGATTCCCGGAGCTCCAGACATCGATTCTTCTTCTTCATGATCGCAACTTTCTCGCTCTAAAAATACTCTCTACATAATCTCAAATCACGTTCTTGACGACGACCAAATGGCCTCGAGGATCCTCTGTCGTCTGTAGCGCTGCTATTGTCGCCGTCAATATCCATTCCGTTGTTCTTCGTCGTATCTTTGTTGCTTGGCTGGCAGAGGAATCCAGCTGTCAAAGCAATGTCCAGTATCACGGACCATTCCTTATGTTGACGAAGTGTCTCGTCTCAACGTACCCTTCTCGTCTGATTCCCAGTCGTTCATCTGCATGTCTCACTATTCGATTCGGGACGGAGGGCGGGTCACCAGGGCTGAGCTCGAAAAGCCTTGGCTGGTTTGAGAAGATAGGGAAAACTACAATGGAGCTTGATCAGTGAGAAATTTGGGATTCACAGCTCGAAAGTTTCAAAGGTTTGGCGAATTGACTGGAGGGGCTTCCAATAATGCAGTGAGGGCATTTCTTGGGACTGGACTTGGATTGATGACCATAAACTGATCCAGAGATCCATCATCTAGGTCTGAATCGTTGAGGCTCGTTCCGGACGAAATACCTCCATTCAAAGCAGCCATGAGTTGCGACGAGCCTTGATCCGAAGGCCGTCTTTGAGGCGTCGTAGGGAGCGCCGGTGGAGCCATCTCTATTTTGTGGACATTCTTCATGTGGCGTCGTAGGTTGTAGGCTGAAAAGAATCCCTTTTGGCATTCCTGACATTTGTAGCGCGAAACACCAGTTTCTTCCTTACTGTTACTCGAGTACGGTCCTTTCTTCTTGGCTAGAGGGGAGGCTGCCGCGGAGGAGGACGGGCCGCCGTCTTTCACTAACGTCGGGCTGACCATGACCATCTGTTTCATTATCTGTACGTTGCCTTTCGGGCTGTCGTCATCCGGCATGCTGATAACGGTTGTAGGCGTCATCTGAGCTCCACTTGAACGCCCACGATCCAGGTTTTCGTCGTTGGATTTGTGGAGGCCGGTAATAACTTGAATGTTCATCGATTTGCCATTGTGTGATGCATGATCAGATGTCACAATAACGCCAACAGGTGCATTCTGATCCAGATGCGACTGCTTTCCTTGATTCAAGGCTTGAGATTGTTGCTGTTGGACCGATTGTGGATGCTGTTGTTGTTGCTGTTGCTGCTGGCTCGTTGGTGGCTGTTGTTGATGCATGCCGTTCACCGATTCCATGATCTTGGCAGCTTCAGCTTCGATGATGGCTTGAGCAGCGGTTTGTTGAGTTCGCTTGTTGTGCTCGTGGAGAGCAGACTCGGTGAGGATTCCACTTCGACTAGCTTTCCGACGCTTTTTTCGTCGAGGTCCTTCGTCGGCCGTTGCTGTGGTGGTTGTTGTCGATGGGGTGGTCTCATCGTCGGCCTCTTGATCCGTCAGGTCGCCCTCGCTCGAGAGCGGCAGGGAGATCGACATTTCGTTTTCTATTGTGAATTCGGGATCAACTTCATCCTCACCGATTATAGAACCCGTTTCGCTCATGATTGCGAACTTCAATGCATCCGACACGGATCTCAAATCGTCGGCGTCATCACTCAACCGCCGTCGTTTTCTCTGAGGACTTGAAGCGTCCTTGTCGTCGAGAACGACCCCGTTTTCCAATCGATCGTCTTTGACCTGTTGGAATGGGGAGCGTTTGAACGCTTGCATCTGTTCCTTGACCTCAGCCGCCATGATCTGTTCCATGAGCGCGTCTTCATCGAGCACTGGAGTGATCTCTCGAAGTCGCTCTTTCTCGGATAGTTGACGAGCTACGATGGGAGCTTTCAGCACATGTGCCACGGTACTGGATTTGTTCACCGTGACCACAGTCGTCGCGGTTGGCGTCGACGTCGTTGTGGTCACGCAATCGCTGATAGCGTTACCGTTGTTGTTGTTGTTGTTATTATTGTTGTTGTTGTTGTTCAAGCCACCCGTGACACTGTTGAGGCCTATAGACGGTACGATTCGTTTGACTTGCACAGGAGTCTGTACACGGATGATTTGTTGGGTTGTTTGCTGTTGTTGTTGTTGCTGCTGCTGTTGTTGCAGCGTTTGTTGTCCTGCCGAAATGATAATGGCACCGCTCGTGGCCTGACCTTGAATAGATGGCGCGGTTGAGATCACCGACGTTTTGGCTGACGTAACAGATGGCTGAGAAACGGTCATGGTCGCTGTCGTTGACGTTCCTTGTTGTTGTTGCTGTTGGGTTGCCACAACCTCCGCGGCGACCACCTTGGCCTTCCCACCTGCAAGTGGCTGCTGTAATGCTGGTTTATACGTGATAATCTTTGTCTGGCCAGATTTAACAGCTGCTTGCAGGACATCCGGGGAGACTGTTACCAGTCTCTGACCGGCTTGGCTGACCACGATGGCCTGCGACGTTATTGTTTGACCTCCTGACGATGTGTGGGCGATCTGAACAACCTGCGACAAGAGAAAAGGAAATGATTACACTCCGACTTCTTCGACGGGGAGCTATGTGTAGTCGACGTCGAGTCAGCCTGCCAACGCCTAATCGGTTGTACGAACTTGTTGCATTTGCTGACCCCCCTGCGATAGAGTCGCTGGGAGTTGTTGAACATTACTAGCTGTGTTGATCACGCCAACTGCTGTCGCCTGTCCACCTGCCGAGAATTGGTCGCCGCTTTGACTCGAGTTCAAGGCGTAGCTTATAGTAGACGCCTGGCTCACGGCAATCTGCTGGGGTTGACCTGCTACTGCGTTTGCCACAACCATTGAGCCACTCGCAGGAGCCACAGTGACTTGCGATCCACTTTGAGATGTCGACACCGGCACGGTGACCTGAAAGAACAAGAGAAGTCGTTACGAAAACTCCGACGAACCTTGCTCTTTGTACTCGATGCAAATTTGTCAGAATTTCCCTCAACATATACGTAGAGTTCTCAAAGAAAGGGAAGGATAATTTTCTCTTCAGTTACCTGGATTGGTAATCGATTCAGACCGGACTGTCCAGGCTGACTCACAACAACCGTCTGCTTCGCACCAGACTTCAGAACCTGCGTGAGAGGTGTTCCGACCGGTTGCTTTATGACGACAGTGCCCATCGGAGGGGGAGTCCCCGAAGCGTTCTGTTTTATGTGAACGGTCTGGGGGCTCTGCGGCGGAGGGGTCTGGCTAGGCGTCACCGGCCGCTGAACAACCTGTACGGTCTGTACGGCTGCAGTGGTCATTGCGCCCGTGTTACCCCCCGGCTGCACTTGTTGCACTTGAACGAATTGTTGTGTTCCACCCTGGTTTTTCAAGATGATAACGGGTACTCCGTTCACAGACGTTGCTATGGTTCCTTGTTGGAGGAGCATGATCTTCCCGGCAACAATACGCCCTTGTTGATTGTGTTGCGTTGTCGCACCCTGAGACGACGCGGGTACTTGAAGGCTGAGTTGATTCATGGTGCCCATCGGTGCATTGCCAGTATTCGGGGGGTTGAAGCGAACCTGACGGACAAATGCGCTTGTAATCGAAAGATGGGGGTACAGCACAAGGATTGGAAGTCGTGGAGAAGAATAATAATTATTGAAATGTTGATTCGAACCGATGGCTGCAAGGATAGCAACAACGAACACAGCAACATTTACGACCATCACCGCAAGCTCAACATGGAAACTATCAGAGCGTCGAAAGCGTGTGCGCCAGGTTAATCCATCGGCAGCCGTTAATACTACGAGATGCATTCCGTAAACATAACAAAGGGTTCGAGCACGAGATGCTCTAAGGTTAGTAGCCCACTCACCCGGACCTGGACTGGTTGACCGTTAGGACCACCAGGACCTGTACCCAATCTTTGGCCGGAAAGAACCTGCTGTACCGCTGATTGCACCAGTTTCAATGAATCGGCATTCGCCGCCATCGTACTCATGACCTGCTGAGGTCCTGATACCATGACGGACGTTTGGGGTGCCGAAACCACTGTAATAGATTTCACGATTTCTGAGTTTTACTCGCGCGCTACTCCACCTCAAGGAACCCAAACTTCAACGGAAGCCGGCAGATACTTCCATTTTCCTCTCGTGAGAATCAGAGGGCGGTAGACCCCACAAAGAGAGAGGGAGAGAGAGACACAGAGGCAAGGAAAATCAACGGATCCGAGATCCTCGCGATTCCGTCTCATGGAGCTCAACATCAACGAGCTCAATGTTTACCTGTCTGTTGGATCTGCTGGCATTGCAGCACCGAAGGGGTGGCCGAAGATGCGCCAGGTGCGTGGCTGGGCGCGTTAGCAGCCTGAGAAATTGAAGTTATGGTACCCGCTGGAGTCATTTCAATCGTAGCAGGGCTTGCTGCCGTCTTGTTCTGAAGGGTCTGATTGGTGAGAATCTTCATCAACACATTCTGCGGCGTTCCCTGGCCGTCTTTGATTGTTGTCACAGCCACCGAAGCAGGAACTTGCGTCACATGACGCAGAACTTGCGATGTTGGAGCCCTGACCGCGGTTGCGGCGATCTGAGGAGTGGTAGTGACCACGACTGGACTTGGACGGGGAGTCTGGGCCACGACGAGGAGGTTGAGTTAGTTTCTTTAGTATTGTTAGTAGCGTTCAATTGTGCGACACTAAATTGCTGTCCTCAGACAGGTGTTAGAGATCACAGAGAGCAAATCACACAAAGCTCCGAAGCGGTTTCGCATGCTCGTTGAAAACGTAGGTATACTCACAGATACTGGCAATTGTTGCTGCACCTGAGGTCTCGCGTGCACGATATTTATGGTAGGCCCTGGGGGCGCCAGGATTGCCGTCCTGGTTTGAGCTCCCCCTTCAACTTTGACCTCCGGCTTGACCCCACCACCACCGCCCACCGAAGCCCCCTGACTGCCAGCAGATAGAACCGTCACCGCCGCACTACTTGGGCTGCTATTGACCATTGTCGACGGAACGCTAACGGCAATCGTATTCACCTTAGCTGCTTGGACAACAGTGGGAGTTTGATTTCCGGGGGCGGTTGGCGTGGCCGGGCCCTGCTTACGGATGCTAAACTTGACGGCTACCTCCTTCTTGTTCGTGAATATCGGCTTACGCTGCTGGTGCTTGAAGAACTGCGTTATCGGAGCGCTGATACATCTGCAAGGACACAGCGAGTTCAGACGGACGCAAGATCCTGTGCACAATCTGAGGGTGGAGAACGAGAAAAATACGTGACGGAGTTATGATGGACAAAGACTTGAGGGCTGAATTCTCGACGAACCTGTTGTCGACCTCCTCTTTGAGTCTGCGGAGAAGATCTGAGCTTATCTTTCCTCGCGTGGGATCTGGAGGCATTGACGGAAAATTCGACTTCCCAGGACTACGGGTTATCGAAGGAACCGAAGGAGCTGCCGGAAGTTTCTTCGGATTCCTTATCAGAACGTTCGGTGGCTTGAGCGGCCCGTCGATAACGTGAAACTTCATCGGACAATCTTGGAAAGACGGCGGATTGAGGGAAACTCCCGACAGATTGTCGAAACGATCTAGGATAGCACGGAAGTTCGGGGTCTTGTTTTGCGACGAATTTGGAGCTGCCGTTGGCGTCGAGGACGATTTCTGAGTGGCCACCGGTGTCGACGAACTGACCATCGTCGCCGTGACTGGAGTGCAAGACGCAACGGATACCACGGTTCGTTGGGGAATACACGGCGTCGCTGGCGCAGATGGTGCTTGCTGTATCGTGGACAGAGTTCTCGCCGTCTGAATCGTCGTAGGAACCGAAGTTGCCAAAGTTGACGACACCACCACAGTTTGCTGAATTGAGTTCGCCTGTTGCAAAGGCCCGTTCACTACCTGCGTTTTCGGTGGTGTGTTCGTTAGGGTAGATATGAGTTTCACTTCACGACCAGTTTGTTGGCGTTGACCCGGAACGTGCAATGCGCTAAGCGCTGTCTTTATGGCTACGGGCGTCATATTCGTAGTTTGAGGTACGGACGACTGCGGAATGGCAGCTGCGACAGGAGCCGCAACAGCCACCTGCACTTTTGGCCCATTCATGACAACCTAAAAGAATGCGTGGAATCTTTGCAAAAGATATCTCAGCACGACGGAATCTATCGGAACCACTAATGTGCAACACTAGCTCTGGATTTGATGGAATTCTGAGTGGGAAATCGATTGAAGAAAGACTTCATCTTCTCATCAGTGATTGTTTCAACGTGTATTCGATAAGCGGAAGTGAGCGGAGAAAGACTAACCTTTTGACCGCTGGTGATGATTGGGACGCGTTGCAGGTGTTGTGGTGAGACCATCACAACCTTCGGACTACCTTGAGGGATAACGACGGATACCGCTTGCGCACTTTGAATGGATGGACTTAACGTAGGGTTGTTTGGACTGCTGATGAGAATGCTTTCGGTGGTATCGAGATCAGTGCGGTTGCCCGGTTCTTCGTCGATTTGCATCTGCTTCTCTTTTTCCAATTGTCGCGCAGATCTTCGAGCAGCTGGTGGTCTCGTTTTTTCTTTCGTTTTGAGCTTATGACACGCGCCAGCTGCTTTACGGCCGTTTTTTATGTGCTGTGCCGCTTTTTTGCGTTGCTCTCGAAACCGTCTCCTAAATTCGGAGCTTCCAGCTGAGCTGTCCGAGTCACTTTCCGAGTCTTCTGAACAGTCCGCATCGCTAATGGTGATTGCAGCCTCCGAAACGCGACGCACCTCGGTTCTGTAGGTTGATCCCCTGGGAAGAAGCAGACTTTCGCTGAGGAATCTGCGCGATACAATGAGTGTGACTTCATTCGGTAGTGGATCAAAAGGGCAGAATCCTTCTTCTGAGACTTGATATACCGACAGACAGCAAACAAAACTCTTACCGTCCCGTAGTGTAAAATTCCGTGAAGTACGCTTCCCAATCATCTTTCAGGGAGAAACACGGTGTCCGAACGGCATGAAGCACTGTCACTATGTCTTCGAGCATCTCGTAATCTACACCGTCGATCCGCGAGTCGAGGATCGGCTCATAAAAAAACATGTGGTCTCCGGGCAAAACTTCAAACTTTGGTCGTCCCACTTGTTGGGGCTCCGGCCCGTCCTGGTCGGCGCCGTGCGTGCCATTGCAGCGGCAGTCCTTGTCGCCGCAAATGCGCAGAGATAACGCGCGTAGCATCTGGAGGGCTTCTCGAGTGGGATGAACGGTGAAAGACGAGAAGACGCACTCGCGCATGACCAGAGGATGATCTTCGAAAATTGCCGCCATCTTGAGCATCATCCTACCGAGATTCACTTCAATGTCTTCGCGCAGCGAGTTATCGCCGAGCAGCTTGGCCTCCTCGATTCCGTTGAGATCAACGCCCATACCACGCAGCATCAACTCGATGAGAACCGGAACGTTCACAGGTCCATATTCCTCGAACAATACATCGAACATGAGGTAAAAATGGCCTGAGATGTCGGTTCGTTCCGCTAAAAAATCCGCTGCGAGACGAGTGATCTGGTGTGGGGACATCTGGCGACTCTTGAGGACTTGACACCACAGCAACATGAGGTCGCGTGTACAGCAGTGCGTTGAATGATCATTCAACAGATCTTTGACGAGGAACGTTGATACCAGAGCTTCGGTGCAAGGAGGAGGACCTGCAATAGGGATCGAAAACGTAATTCAGCGAGACTTTGTCATGCAAGTTTGTGCCATTTTTCACCGGATGAACTGGAATCGATTTCCAGGAATCCCCGTCAGTTCCAGAGAGCTTACCGCTGGCCATTCGAAAGCATTGCCACCCAAGTTGCACCCCTCGATGACACGTAAGCTCGGCTATCGTTTTGCAGAAGTTCGGAAGAGCATTATCGTTGAGTGCTGCTTCGTACGCAAGATTCAACTGCTCCAGCATACTGTCACCCACGATGGCATCGTCTATAGGAGGTCGCTCCGGCACAACCTGTATAAGAGATGAAGAGATCATTACACATCTGCCATTTTACTTCATCCGCAACGAGTGAGATGCCGTGACACTTCTCGCAATCGCGTCCATATATACCGCTCCGCCGAATAAGAAGCTACCTATTGTTCCAACGAAACCTCCGATCATCACTGTCTTGGCATGAAGGAGACCCTTGGCTACCAACCTGCTCTTGACTTGCCAACCAAGGCTGGACCGGGCAAGGCCGCGCATGAGGAACTTCTCGGGCCGGGGAAACTGCTCGAGAGGTTGGCTGATCGCTTTGCTGACAAGAAGCCAAAGCTGATTGGCTTGGATCACCCTCCCCACGAACCTCCTCGGGTTCCCGCTTAATTACAGGAGCTTCTTGGGGCTGAACGACGCATTGGGGTCTGACCGGCGCAGTTTCTTGAGGAGGCGCGACGGACTGGGGTCTGACCAATCCGGTTTCCTGAGGCGATGTTGGATTCGTCGACTGCGCGCCGATATTCCTCTGTCTCTGTTCCGTTCCCTCTCTCGCAATGACTTGCGCACTTCGACTAAGCGCGCAGATCTGTTCCTTGAATGAGTCTCGCTGCGAAGAAGATTTGACATAAACATTCCCGATGATCATTATATTATTGAGAGAATGGGAAGATGGGCGACCACAAGAGCCAAAGGTTGAGGGAACCACTTACGTCTGTACATTCGAGAATAGATTCCAGTGAACGAAATATTTCACAAATCATTGGGAATCGCACGCCCAGCGTTTGATGGCAACTTTTCATTGTTTCTATGAGTCGGCTCCTGACCTCAGAGTCCATTTCCCAGTTGTATGCGTGGAAAACCTGAAATTGAGACAATACGGATCAGTTAATTGGACTCAAGACGGGAAGAGGCGGAAATGATCTAATATCTTTCGGGGAGGAAATTCAAGTCGAGAATATCGGGGGTTGGACCCTCGTGAATCCGTTGGTATCCTACCTTCAGACTCATTTTCAGCGTTTTCATGTACATGGTGAACAGAATTGATTCGTTGCTAAGCTGCTTCCGACCTAAGACAGACCAGGCAGCGCATAGTTGCGCGGCGGTTTCGTCGGCTGGTGCCGTTACGGGCACCAGGGGCCCCGAAGTGGTGCCCCCACCTGGACCGCTGGGATTCATCTGGAACAAAATCAAGGGACCGATTGAATGATGGATCCACCTCCTGGAGCATCTCTAAGAATATTCCGGAACTATATCTAAGAGCTCGGGAAAAATTATTGGTCTAGATTTCTTCTCGTGCAAGAATGTTTGAACCAAAGACTCTGGGACTTCGAAGCATGGGTTCCAGAAGCGCCAACTAACCGCTGACCGCCGCTACTGACACCCGTTTGTAGTTTGTGTGGGGTTGAAGCGTGAGTCGCCCCCACCGGTCATCAAACCGTGAGACTTCAGGAGAATAAGGACACCTGAAGTTTCAACATTGGGCACGATCCGCGTTCCTTGAGGTCTCGAAGCCACCGGTCCACTCCTGACCCTACGCGAGCAGTCCCCGATGGAACCAATCCCCCGAGAGAGAGAATTGGGAAGGAATACTCTTCGGATCAACTTGCTAGCGTTTGCGCGCGCCGTCTCCGGGAAAAACGAATACGGGCCGGCGCGGGGTTTTCAAATTAAGAGCGAATCGGAGATTGGGGAGATGCTAGGTGGGCAAGATGAGGTCTTCTGACTCAGTCCTGTCTAATTAACGCAAGATCCTTGCTGAGCAATTCCGATGTCAAATCATTTCAGAAACGTCAAGTGGTCGATGATCCATTCTCCGGACCCCGCTGACCTTCTCTCGACAGCTGATTGTGAAAATCAAACTACAGGGACCCATTTCGCAGATTATGAGTTATTACCATGGGTCCTGAATCGAGGAACAAGTGAGGTAGCCTGAGGGTTGGGGTCTCTTCAGTTTTTTCCTTTTTTTCTCGACCATGTCTTCAAACGAGCATCGACTCCCCGAAAAACTCTATCATGATTTGATTCCGACTGCGAAAAATATCTGCTCCAGCGGAAGAACTTGGTTGTGTTCCCGACTGATCTGGTGCCGGGAAAACACAGGAATAGCTTGAACCGCACGCATGGAGAATTTAGGATGCTTTCCGCTCATTATGTTACCGGGAAGTGTCCCCGTCTAGATGATTGGACGCATGAAAAAATCATGGACCTCTGATTGAGCCCCCCAAGAAACCTTGAAGCAGCTTCGCTAGTGTCGCCTATCGGATCGACCGGCAAGGGACAACGGCCGAGTTTTTGGCGGTGCTTCAAATTGCCCGCCCAAAACATGCGCCTCGAATTGGTGGTTGAGCTTGCGATACGAGTTTCAGTGGAGTCAACAGTGAACACATTTGAGCTCTAGGGATCTTGCCCGTCTGACTTACCTTAGGGGTCCGATCGTGCCACTCTTGCTATTCTTGTCGTCCTCGTGATGGAGCACTTTGAGTTTTTTCCTTATAGTACAGCTCCCCGCGCACAGGATTATGGGACAACTTCACTCGTTTGACAGTTAATATCTCTCAATTCATCAGGCGGCTCTCATTGAGCCAGATGATCGGTACCGTCAGTCTCGACCGATCAATCAATCAATCCATAGTCGGAGAAGAAACTGACCGAAGAGTCAGATGAAGCACAGAACCAAGCATGGTGTATTCATTCGATCGGAGACTCTTTTCAGCTAGTTGTCCGCACGGCTTCAGTATCCCATGGTAGCATTTACTTGCGGGAACTAATCGACCACAAAACACTTCACTTGTTACAGCTGCAATAGTCGTGTAGAGATCGCTCGGCTGCACATCCGAATCGAACGTTGCCCAAGTTCGTTCTGGTTTCTCTTTGAGACGGTAAAATTTTCTGGCGAGCGCTCGAATGCTTCCAGCCCGTTGAATGTTGCTTTGGGTAGGGATCTCAGTCGCGTTTCATGCGAACAACAAACTTTTGATGTGGCAGCGGCCGAGGCAACGATGTCTACAACAACAACAACAACGTTTGAAGCATACAAGCGGCACCAGCAGCGGCGACAGGCGCAACGACGACGGCAACGGCGATCGCGAGTCGCGGACGATGCCTTCTCGCACACGTTATTGACTTTTGATAATTTCTTCAGGCTCCTGTAGTTTCGCGTTGCAGTCATTTTTCGAAGACGAAACGGAGAAGAAACGGTTCGCGTTCGTTGCTCACTCAAACGTACACAGCAAGCGAACGAATTGTAGCAGCGGTAGCGGGAACGGTACGCACATACTCTTTCACGCACGCGGGTCCATACGAGCTTCACGGGATATCAAACTCGAGTCCCTTGTTCGCGACTTTCGCCTTCCACAGTTGAGCCGATGGGTCTTGGGTTCGTCGTCAAAGCTTGCTGATGAGCCTTACGGATATCGGAACAAATCAAAAATCACGACGACGGAGGTGGTAGCGACGACTACAACAACGCCGACGGCAACAACAACTTCTACCACAACAGCAACAATCAGGGAAACAAAATAATCTCTGGAAACGAGAGTTCGTTGATGTTTCCCTCAACCACTCCTTCGACTTATTGAGTCCCAGATCGAGCAGAAAAGGTCCTCTGATAGACAAGCACTCAACCGCTCGCTAGCACGTTCGGTCACTCACTCGTCGATCATTCGCTCGAAAGATGGATCGAGTGGAGAACCAGTTTCTTCGCTCGTGACGAGTCGCTTTCACGTAGCCAGCGATTCCGGCAGGTTCGGGTTGCTCGCTGGAGTTTCTGGTCGAGTTGTTGTTGGAGGTGGTCGTATTGTTGATTATCGTATTGGAGATGGTGATGATGTTGATGGTGGTAGTGATGTTGTTGTTAGGCCTGGCTCTGAGGGAACTCTCGGAACAATGGATTTCTGTAGTGACCAGAGTTGCGTGGATTTCAGAGCGCCGGTGTTCGGGGGGATTCGGGCGGCCCTTTACCCCTCGCTCGCTCGCACGCACGCACGCACGCACTCTGTCCCCTGGCCCTCTCTGCTCTTCAGACAGCTCGCAGACACACCGCCGTCAGCGGAGAGCTCCACAGCAAGCCGCCATCTTAGTACACACAGCAGCTCGTCGCGGTCGTCGCTGCTCGCTCGCTCGGTTAGTTCGTCTGTCTGTCCGTCCGTCCGTCCGCGAGTCCGTCTGTTGGTCCCACCGACAGTCTTTAGGCCCGTTGGTTGGTCGGGTGCTCGCACTCACAACACTAGCCACACTCCCTCATTCTCTCCTTCGCTCGATCGCACGAAGAGCAGTTAGGTAGGTATCAGCAGCAGCAGCTCGGTCCAGAATAGACACGGCCATATAAACACACACACGCGCTCACCAGCAAGCACTGAGCGCCAGCCAGCAGCAGCCGGAACATAACAAACCGGCGCGACCCCTGGGGGACCGCGGAGCGGATACGCGCGCGTAACTAAGGTTCTCTCGTCATTGAGAGAAAACGCCGACGACTGAATGACAACACGAGCACGCTGCGTTCGATTCGGCTGTCATCGGTTGAAGAGGCACGGCTTTCTCCTTGGACAACTCTCGAGTCGAGGAGAGAAACCGTTGCTCGATGTGAGAGAAGCGCGACGAGCGCAGTCCGACACAGGTGCTGATTCTCGCAAAATGGCATTCTAAGTCAAAAACTCCGACATCGGAATCGAATCGACCCCACGAATGAGAAGAAAATGATTCGATCAGGAAACAGGGGGACGATACCGGAATGATTCCTGAGCTGGAACATCATGAGGGATAGCTTCCGCGAAGGAATACCCGGGACAACAGGAGGAACAAGTATGGGGTCTTTGAGAGTGTTTTTTCCACTTTCCGTCGCACTTGGTGTGCGTGGCAAGCTTGACTCGATGGACCCCCGGCACATCCAGTGTCTGACGCACTAGCGACCAAGTCCTTGATATCAACCTCTACTATCAAATGCTTTCTTCCTACCCTGGCCTTCATTGGAATGACCAAACAAAGAGGAGCGTCGGAAAGCTCTCGCTGGAAAGTAGAGCAGAAATCGACACGAGTCTCGTCAGAATACGAATTTATTTCCTTTTCCACAAACTTAATTGAGTCTTTAATGTACATTTTTACGATACAATGGGAAATGAATGAGGATCAGTGATTTGATCATATGAAGGGATCCGTACTGCTGGCAGTCGGTACCGCGAATGGAATCCTATACTTGACAGGTGACAGGTAGACGGTACATTTGAATGTTTACAATGAGGGTTCTGTGATGCAAAATTCGATACAACATCATGGTGATAAAGTTGTGGGCGAAATTGGGATGAGATGGCTGCGACGTTGATCTCGGGACACGTCGTTAATGCCGCATCTTGTGGATTTTAAGTATCTTGCCAAGACGTTGCTTCGCTGTCGCCATTCCCTTCTTACCGGTGCGTCGGGCTGCAAAACACACCTGCTCTTAGTGAACCGGAACCCTGTCACAGACGAAAAACTATGGCGAAGTATGGGTGATCGAAAATTCTTGTATCAATCAAAAGACCGGGGACGAGGGACACACCTCGAGGCTCAGTGCTGCTCTCCTCTTTGATCCGAGGAGCTGGGGTCTTCTTCTTCACGGGCTCACGACGTTCTTTCGTGGAGGGTGGCGTCGTCGGTGGCCCCGTGAATTTCCTACTCTCGGCCAGAGTGCTCTCCATGACTTCTCTTTTGACACCCTCTCGTTGTGGTCGTTCTTCTTTCAGAAGACCTTTCAGTGATACACCTTTCGGGTTCCACGCCTCGTCATGGCGTTGCGGACCACGTGTCTTACCACGTTTCTTGAAAATCTTCGTGTCTTCATCGTTCGCGTCGATACCGAGGTAAACTGCAATCGGAACGAAGTCAATGAATATTGGTCAAACTCGAGTTGCACGGGAAAGTTTTGGGAACAGATAGGACCGCATAGACTTACTGAAGTCATCATCCGGTTTGCAGTTCTTTAGGGCTCGTTCGAACTCATCCTCCTCTTCATCGAAGTGAGTTCCCGATGACGTCGCTCGTTTTGCTTTCAATCGTTCTTTCAACTTCTCCAGGTTTCCAGAAGTCCTGCTACGCTTAGCTTCGTCATGGGGAACCGTTGTTCCGCCACCAAAGTTGAACGTACCAGACATGCTCAGCATACCCTGGAAAACCAAGCAATGAAGTCAGCATTGCACATCAGCAAAGGTCTCCACGACCAAAGTCTCATGGAACATGTCCTTATTTCACAGTACTCGGTTGCTCGCTAACCAAAACCAACCTGGATAGCTTCTTGTTCCGGCTCCGGTGAGCCGAGATCGTCGGTGTCGGAGTTGCCGCCGGCCATGTTAAGGCCACCGATTTTCTTTGATCTCTGTGCATTCCCACTAGATCCACTTCCAACTGCAATTCAAACCCGGATCCTCATGATATCTCGAGGCAACAGCCGTGAGAATGTCTCTCGAGCCTCAGCGCTCTTCGCACCGAGCGAATCGTGCAAGCTGTACACTAACCAAAGAGGATTGAGTCCCCGAGAAGAATCATTGGTACTCACTCGATAAGCGGAGCTTCAGACCCCCGCCCTTCGATGTGCTTTGTATTTTCTTGGGTTTCTTGCCAAACGAGGAAATCGATGGTAGAGTTGTGACCAGGGTAGGTCTGTTCTCCTCCACCACTAGCCGTTCGTCGTCGTCTGAAGAGAAGTCGTACATTCTACAACGGAGAGGGGCAGATGTTTAGTATTGCAAATTCGGGAGTCATGTCGCATACTTGAGAAGAGAAGAAGAACCGAGGAACATCTATCTCGACCGAAAACAGCTTCAAGGGAAAAGCCTAGCAAGTCTTCTGAGGAAAGACTCCGTGGCACTCGCAAATCGGCATAAACAAAGTGCGTGTGCCGCGAATTTCGAGGCACGATCCGACAAAACTGCCCTAGAAGATTTACCCTATTCGATGGCAAGGTGAACCAGCAGGTTTGACTAGCGGTTGAGATCGCGGCAGAAACGGAGGAATGTCGAAAACAAAGCAATGGTAACTTGCCCACACAGACACAGGCACTGATCACAGATTGATATTATGAGTCGACCACTTCGGAACTTTAAATGTGCACGTTCGTGTGCCGGCGGTGTTGACTAGTTGAGACGATGACGTCGGAAATTAATTCCCTCATAGCACATGTCGGTTGTCATGTGGAATTCAATGGGTAGGTGGTCAGCTGCAGATGAGGCTGATATACCGCTAACGTCGTCGTTACCGCTCAACCGCGAACTATCTTCACGTAGTCGTATGTCGTCTTCAAAGATCTCGATGGAAGCCTCCACCGCAGCACGTCTCCGCTGGGACGTCGACTGAATTTTTTCCACCAATTTCTCGAGGGGACCCAATAACTCCGATGGTACACGACGGTGGTCGAGCTTCTCCAGAACAGAAACCACGCGATCACACTGCACCGAAATGCGCTCGATGGCCAAGCGGAGTTCGTCAACGACGGGCACAGTTGTTGCCGTTATCGTGCTGGGTGCAGGTGGACGAGGTCTAGTGGTCCTCTTCGGACGGCACGTCGTCTGCTCATCCGGCTCCCCGGATTCGGAAGCTGTGGGAGTGTCGCTGGAACTCAAACTCGATGCGTCTGAAACTGACGCCGAAACGGGTCCAGCCGTGAGCGGTGGTATGATAGGAAGATCCGAATCGTCAGACGACGTTGAGCCGGCTGAGTCACCGTCGGTTTCCTGCCTCTCGGCGATCGGAGCCGAATCGACCCGGTTCTCTGCTTGAGAGGTCCCTCCGGAAAACGGTGGAAATATCGTTGGTATCGCGTTTGTTGTAAGGAGACGACGAGCTCCAGGAGAAGGGGTCACGTTCAGATAGGACGGGTGGTAATGCTTCGAACAAATGAAAACACGGCACAAATTCACCCCAGTGGGCAGGTGTTTGGCGCAATTTACTCGCACCCAACCTAGCGTTGCTTTGGGCAGCGTATGGAAGCTAACTTCACGCGTTGTATTCCTAGACGTCAGTCCACAGCCGATAATAATGCAGCGACGGAAATGAATCCTCTTCTGTGTTCTCTTCTTCAGTTTATTCGGCATGGCTGGCTTTTCGAAATCATACTCCAAGAGCCTCGATGATCCCGCCGATCGTGGGTGAGGATTCTGCACACATCAAGCGTAGCGAACGAGTGCTCAAATTGTGGATGAGTCTGATTTCCTCGATCAAAGTAACACGCGAACGCCCGTCACCTCGATAATCGAAGCGGCACGCAGGCCGGTACTCTTTGGAATCGCAGTTCCATCCTCCGCCAGTCAGCTGCGAGATTTGAAAAAGCCCGCCAAAGCAGAAGCGCCACCTGGATCCACTCGGCTTACCACGCTTTTTCGAGAAAACTATCGTCAACCGACGTTTCCTGATCATTGTCAGTGTTCGGAGTCTATTCTGTGAGGACAGATTCAGTATGCCATGGGCGGAGAAAGCCTCGGAAATCTAAAGTACCAAGAAATATATGACCGTTGCGCGCGCAGCTCCGATTGGCCTCGCGTTAATGGCTCCGATCGCGGGTGAGGAGCTCAAAACAACCACTCATTCGATAGCTGCAGAGTGAACAAGTGCGTCTGAGCCCGAGTGCCGAGTGGGTCTTTGTTAGAATTGGTCCCGGTGCCGTATTCATTCCCGGAGCGGACGTGAACACGCATACTGCGTCGCCAGCTTCCTCCTTTCCATTGGGCAAGTCACATGACCTCGTGTTTGTTCCCGTGATCAAAAAGCATACACAGTGCTTCTGGCGAGTGGTGCTGCTAGCGTGGTGGTGGTGGAGGAGACCAACATCAATCAGCAGGAGCAGCCTGCTATCCAAGCAGCCAGCAAGCCAGCCAAAAGCGCTGGCCGACCAACCAGAAAGCACATGCCTCTGCCGAGACCATCAAGGGCCAAACAGTGTCCATAGCGCGAGAGAGGGATAAACGAAAACACAGAGCACCTCTCTGGGTCGGTTGGTGATGAGCTCTGTTTGACCAACTGCTCCCCACCATCGATTCTCTGAGAATCATTACTTATCCTAGTGCAATCAAGGAGATCCTCATCTATGCAACTATAAACCTAGTTTCGTATTGTTGCCTGCGGAGGTTTACTGTGGCGCGTAAATGGATATCGCAATTCGCAAGGAGTCGAGCTTCTGTTCGTAAATAGAACAACATTCGGACCTGTTTTGGACCGGCGGGCCATCAAGTGCACATTCAGAGGAGCAGGTGGAAGTCTAGTCTCTGTCCATACTCTCAACGGACGGGAGCCAGCCTTTCCTCACGATGGAGACGTTCATTTTGGAGGAAGGCACGAAGGGACAGCTGACCGACGACCTCACCGGAGGTCCCCAGATCGTGAGCGCCGATGGAGTCACTTATCGAGTGGTGCAGGTGAGTCGAGCTGCCGCACTCGCGTTGGAGAGCTCGCTGATTCGTCGCACGAATCACGAGCTTGGTGAGATTTCTCTATTCTGTTCCTAATTCCTGAACATAAGAATTGGGAACTGGCGGCGATACTTTGGTGGGAGAGCTGTTCGGTGGGAAGAGGATGGAGATGAACGCATACGGATGTGAACGTCGAAAAGGATGCTGAGCATAGTAGGCGTCGAGAAACGATTCTTGTTCTTAAGTGGTCGATCTGCCCGCTCGCTAGGCCCTCTTGATGCGTTGCCGCTCATTGTCAGCATTGACAGCTCACGTTAGGTTCTGCGGAACACGGCACAACCTATCGGCGCGTCGAGTGGTTGTACGATTCTGACTTGTGGCTGACAATCGGATGCCGCCGGATCATGAGAGCGCCACAGCGAGTGGGACTAGAACATGCTCTCCCTCATGTTCGGGACAAAGATTTCCAACCCGACCGCTTTCCCACCTTCGGCTGGGTCAAACAGGAGATTCTCAATGTTATTCCGCCTCTCCTCGCAGGTCTCGACCGAAGGAGCAGCCGTCTCCGAGGGTACCAGTGTTCAGCTTGTTGGGGGGAACGGTGTGACGTTCCAGAATGGAGAAGTCTCCACGACTTCTACACCTTTTTACGTTATGATGAGTTCTGAACCGACGGAAAACGTGATAACGGTAAGTTGAATAATTCCGGAGCGTTGTCGAGATAAACTTTCGATCGGTAAACTCAGAAACGACGAGTTCCGATGTTCGTGCCGTTTCGATGGCTGAATCCGCGGCAATACTTTCTTTACATTCTTCCAAAGAGAATGTCGGAAGACTTGGGAAATCATTTCCGAATCGAGATATTTTTCGTTCGCTTTTTCGCGATTTCCTGATAACCACGGTTTTTCATACGCGTAGACAGAAAATCCAGACAGACCCCACTGCATTGTGATCGTGGACGGAATATCTGATCAGCAAGAGTTTCTTCTCCCTTCTGAAAAGCATCGCTTTCACGGTTCTCGCGTTCCGTCAATTTCGAATTGAGATTTTCCGGAGATATCTTCATTTTTCGGTTGCTCAACCGTTTTCTGTCGCGGGCAACAACTCCGATCTCGAGAACTTCCGGAGGAATCATAGAGATTCGATTGAGTTACTCGCGATCTCCTCTCTTCTCCTCTCTCAGACCCTCCTCGGCTCGATTATGATTTTCTGAATTCTACGATTTCCAGACAACGCCACCGCGAATAATTGTTCCATCGAAAAGTAGTCCCGGCAGTCATCCCACCCCTCGGATAACGAAAACAGGTGAGTGCTTTATGGAATGAGAAGGAGTTTTCTTATCGCTGTGAAGATCCGGCTGCGTGGTACAAGGAGAAGAGTCCCCGAACCCGTTGCAACGATGTTCCGTCGAGCAATCATCAACATTTTGGTGAATTGCTATTCACAAGCAATAAATGTGTCGGGTTTCTGGCCTCTCGGAAGAAACGATGTCCTGAGGCCATCATGGAAAAAGGAAGACGGGCGAGATTGACCTCTTCGTCTCATGAGGATTGCTCCATTGCGTCGAGGACTGCGTCACATTTACTTTTTCAAATGCTCGCGAGCTTCCAGCGGCGCTACCTGGATATTCTCTGCTGGATGTGCTCCAAAAGCCAGTCCCTAGTCGGATACTGAATGTCGGCTGACAAACGGTTTTCATTCGTGTCGTTCCTGTTCCAGCACGAGATGAGCGTCGACGCGCAACGCACAATGAGGTCGAACGGAGACGGAGAGACAAAATCAATTTGTGGATTATGCGCCTCAGCCGTATAATACCTGACTGCCAAAACTCCGAGGTGGCGGTGACAGCAGCGTCGGCGAAAAACCAAACTCTTCAATCGAAGGGTGGAATCCTCAGCAAAGCCTGTGACTACATTTCTGAACTGAAGGACAAAGGGAACAAGTACGATTTGCTCCTCGAGGTAAGAGAGCGATGAATGGCTCCGGAGAGCGTTCTCGGGTCAATTGGAGAACGATCGGCGTTGCCGCTAGATCGCCAATGGAAGTGACGCCGAATAATCTTTCACTTTTACACGACCTTCAGGAAACTCAGCGTTTGAGAGAGGAACTCGACGAGTTGCGGCACAAATACGAGTCTTCTCAGCAAGAGAACAACGTTTTCCGAGAAGCTCTGGCGCAGGCCGGGATCCATCTCAACATGAACGTCATGAGATCGGATAGTGAGGCGGAAACGTCTGCAACACCCGCCAATCCTACATCGTCAACCTTCGAAGAATGTATATTGGAGCAGTAGCAAAGGCCCTGAGGGCTCTCTGACAGATAGTGTAATTGTGTAAATGTTGTTCGGTAAGCGTGGAAAGTAGTAGTGCATGAGAGGAAGCGTCCCCTCTCAGACGGGAGACGCGTAATCTGTGAGCACGCTTATAACCCTAGTCAGCGATTGCTTCTCTCTGCTGGACCATACCATGTACATGTGGCGCTGTCACGGTGCGAGCAATTTGACTTCGTTCGATCCATGCTTCCGATATTTGTGTAAAAGAGGCTGATACATCAGCATTAGGATATAAATAAGCTAACGAATTGGAAGGGACTACAATATGGAAGGATTGCTCGAGATGAAGTGATTCTGCTGCTTGCGTCGAATCATCAGGACGTCGGCAATCCCTGACGTGACATCCGATTTAGAGTCGGAACTGTATAATAAGCAAACAACGAGGAAAAATTTACATTTTTGATTGGGAAAATCCATACTTATTTGAAAGAGTCCTTTTCACGGATTGCCCCGGCAGATTACGAATCAAAACATTGGTCTCCGTTACGTAAACGCAGAAGTGCCCAAAGTCGCGCAAACTCCTCACTTCTACGGTCCAGTTTGGCGGTAATTAGTCGCACTGAGTCAATTCTGAGCGGAGCAGGAGAACACGTCGCATAGAAGCTCCACGGAGAACAACTGTATATATATTGAACACGCTAGAACAAGGGCATTGACTTTGCGCGATCCTAGAAATCAGGAAGCACCAAGCGAAACAAACTGGGAACGGAAATGATCGTAGAGAGTGAGACGAACTTGGCACATGTGATATTTAGTCGAAGGGCGATTCGGATCAAGTGCACGGAGCACAAGCCCTACGTTGGATCTTCGTCGATGATGATTCGCCGACCGGAGCCTTGCGATACAACCACTCGTGCTATGTTCGCGGCCAGAACGGCTCCTAGCAATAGTTCACGCTGTATACGGTTTCTACATATCTGCTCCCGAACTAGGGAACAACATGTATCAGCGCTCAGCTTACAGATCAAAAACACTGAACCGAGTCGTTGCTAAAAACACATGCATCGCATGGGAAAGCTGATAGAGTTTCTCAAGATTGAGGAATAAAGTCTCCTGAAGACTGCTGTGCGTAATAAAACGGGTGTTTGATGTGTCAAGCAGATTTAGAGCTCATCCGTTGGAGCAGCCCCTCAAGCCAGGTTCGTTGAAACACGGAATCGGGCGCAGCAATCAAATCTGAGCGAACCGGCGCTCACCGAACATTATTGAGGTGGCACGGAAGCTGTCGAAATGTTCGCTAGAAGAGCCACGTACGGAAACTCGGAAAACTCGTGGACTCACCCTACGGCTGGACTCTTCAGGTTCAATTTCAGAGGCTGCGGAGCTTCCTGCTCTAGTACGTTTTCTTTGCGACCCCTCTTTTTACCGGTTTTCTTCTCAGCGAATTTCACCTCTTTCGTAAGATCCTGGAATACGTACAACCACGGATAGAGTAACACTTCGCTCGCTTTCCGACGGAACATCCGTATTCAAGGTGAAATCTTTCCATGCATAACATTCATCCTCCAACGTTTATTATTAGCTCTCCGTTTGGTCAGTCGGTCGGTCAGTTGGCAGCCGAGCGAAGACGAGTATTTACCTTCATCAGCTTGGGCACGTTGATCGTATTGGGAACTGCTTCTATGCTGCTCTGGGGACCTTGAGTCCATCTGCGAAGAACCGAGCAAAGTGCTTTCGCTCCGTTAACAAGATACATTGGCGGTCTTGTCGAGTGTTCCTTCAGCTCTTGTATGACCGAAGATGCTGCAAACCAGTTCAGAGTCTCGAACGATGGAAACATGAACTTGGTCGGACAGTTGAGCCGCTGTTCCATTTCGTATACACTAAGGTTGAAGAAAAAAACCTTTTACAACTGAGTCTTCCACTGTGCGTTTACGATCCTAAAGGTCATGCCATCACCTGTGGCGCATTTTTCTTCATTATATAATATTCTCATGGGAGCTGAATGATCCACCTGAGTTGGAGTCCAATATTGAAGGAGTGGAGAAAATTTCCCCCGAAAACAATCGAATCCGTCGTAGTGAGCACCGCGTGAATCCATCCCGTTGGAATGAACAGCGTCTGACCGGCTTGTAGAGCCAAGCGGAAACAGGCATCTACCTCGTCGCCGAGAAAGATCTCGCTCTGGTCTTTGTTTGCCATCCACCTTTCATATTTAACCAGATTGTCCTCCGTCGGTCGGATAAGGTAGAACACTTTCTCGCCCTGGAAGGTTGACCTTTCTAGTGTTTTGATTGGCCTGTCGCATGTACACCATGCATTCTTTTTGTTCGAGCAAATTCCACGATCAGGTTGTTGGAAACGAGCAGTACCTGGAGTACATGGTACCAGACCGAGCTCCCTCCGAAATCGATGTGGAAATCGGTATAACTGTTTTCGGTTCCGATGAGGCAGTATTTCATTACAGCGGGCTTGGGGTTGTTGTTCATGCGTTTGATATTCTTCGGCCAGCAGTTCTCCACCCAGCTGATCCGGGATACTAGGGTTGGTGGACGGACATATTCCGACAGTCTGAAAATCCAATTTGAGATTCTCATCCATGTGACACATTATGATTGCTCTGTGAGTCATCGCCGAGAATAGGCTTTCGGGCAAACATATCACAGGAACACGCAGCTGTCAATGCTTCCACCAGAGTGACCTCCAAGTCAGGATTATGAGAAGCGCGTCTGTCGGGTCTCAATGTCACCTCGATACTTGGCTAGGCTAAACTGTGCTAAGCTCTCATCACAGCTCTTCGCAAAGACAATGGGGGTCATTCCGATCTCGGCCAAAGTTTGAAGGTCGTGAGGAAAAGCAGATATAATCCTTTACCCCATCTCTGTGAACTCCAAGGATACGACGTTGAAGACTTTAGTCCTGTTGTATGAAGTGTAGTACTCAGCGAATTCGCCAAGAGTCATTTTGATGCTCTCCTGCTTCAGCACATCGATCACGTCGATCATGAGCTCGGCGCCCAAAAAGTCCACTATGTCTCCAATTGTGAGATCGTCGGGAGGCAACATCAGTCCCAAATCATCCTTCTCGGGCACAAGAATCGGATTCATAAAAGATGTTTCTTTCAGGTATTCCACGGTGACCTGATGTGCCGGCAACGTCGAGGTGACCTCGTGGCCGCTGAAACATTGACGGTATTGTCATCATTCGGATGGACAATCGCTGGTCTACTCTCTTTTTGCAGCAAAGTTAGGAGTTCCACTCTCCTTTGTGTTGTAACTGACCTTCTGAATTTGCGGTTTTTGAGTTCTTGTACGAAAACGTGCGTTCCAGATTGGACCTTCTTGCCATCCGCAAGAGGGTCACTGTAATCATGTCGGTGCCAATTCGTTCTTACTTTCCCTGGAAGAATATAGTTATCATGAATCGGCGACGTGTCACGGAAGAAAGCCTCATGTTTGCTTCTCATCTGCGTCTGTATCAGAGGTTCTAGTGGAGAAGACGCGGGCGGCTCCGGAGCGTTTGACATCACTCTGAAGCGTTTCGACCTGTCATGCAACTTGACAATGGATTCCCAAAGTCAGCTCCCTCGTCATTCACAGCTAGTTGTCAGAAACGTCGGCTGACTCACGCTCGTTGCACACAGAGCGAAGAATTCTGAGTGAGTGTCAACATCAAGCATGTGTTGGAGAAAATCGACGTCTGATTATCAAGCATTCGAGAGGACAGCTGCAGCAACATCGCGCAAGATGACTCGCAGATCAGAGATAGACATTAACGCGTATGTCTAAGAGGGGACTTTGGTTCCTGTGATGTTTTTTTTTCTCTTCTGCTTACGGGCTCTACCTCTACCGTCTTGATGCAATTTATAGAACTCTCTGGTAGCTCGAAATCTGAGCGAATGGATCTGTGACGCAAATGTTCCGTGAAAGCATCTGTTTTCTTGTAACGACTGGATGGAACGAGAGAGCAAAATAAAGAACTCTTCCGACTTCTAATGGCCGATAGCCACAAATAGAACGGTAGCGATGCGCGAACTTCATCGCCAATAGTTATTATCGTCCCATTCACACTTACATTTTGAGGGACCGTGAGCGAGTTGGCAGTTCGGGCAGTGGTATTTGATGATGTCTCCCGAGTCATGTTCCTTGACTCCCGTGCAGCTGCCGAAAAGAAAGAAAACTTGCTCAAATCATTCTTCTTCTGGAATCAATCGATGGAGGACTGAGCCACCGTTTCTTGAGAGCCCGCTAAATCCTATCCGACGAAAGATAGATCAGCAAACTTTCAACAGGTCATGTTAACATGAATGGGCGGTGACGACCGTGTGGACGTCTATAATTATTATCGAAGATTTAATGAGAGTCTCGATGAATGTATTGACCATGGAAATTTCCTTGTCACCGAGCCTCTATTTCTCGTCAAAACCATTTTTACTGCAATACGCGAACGTAGGGATGGCCTTGCCGGTCAAAGTTGGGCAACAGCAGGATGAACTCCAGAGTCGACGCATTCCAGTCCTTGTTTTGACCGCGGGAGTGTCAACGTAGTGGAACACGTGGTCGCATTTTCGGCGCATTCGCACAAGTTGGGCCGTAGGCAAGGTGCGCATCGGATGAGCGGCAGCCAGGAATAGCGATCGAGCGCGTCGACGCGACTGCCGGAAAGACTGTCGGACAGCCACAGTGCAGAGGCCAAATATTTTCACCGGAGAATCCCCGACGTTGGCCAGATCACGAGTTTCGCCGAAAAACGATTTCCGTCGCCGCACGATGCGATTTCCCGTACGTCACAAGATTTCCCGAGGTAACCAGAACCAAACAGACCGAGGAGCGCACGCGGCGGACACGAGCAGCAGGAATCAGATGTTAGCGAGTCAGTGGCATTCCTGAGAAATGACTCTGTTGATTTATAAACACTCACGTCAGTTTATTATGGATCTTGTTGTTACACCCGACAGATAGAACCGACTTAACCAGGCGGCTGTTTGACACAAGGCTTCCGTCGTCTCCCTCTTCCGATTCTCAATCTTGACATTCGATTCCTGAACACTGCTTGTGTTCCTCCACGTTGATGATCTACGTAAGATTCGAGTTTCTGACCCTGGTAGTTCCCGACCCTAAATTTTTCCTCCAAAGATTTCTCTTGCTCTCCTATTGCTACAAACGAGACTAAAACTCGGGAGTGGGTCCCGCGAAAGTTCTCAAGCTGTTGTCTTGTTGTCTCGGGTGAACGACACAATTCGCGCATCACGATGATCGCGCCTCCGGTGACAACTCGATTTTCAACGACTGCTCGTATATATTTACAGATTGAGGATTCAACAAGATCACTAAACACATATGTTTTTACATCGCCTTGTGTTTGAGTTTGTGAGAGGAGGCTACTCGAAAGTGTGCAGCGTGTAATTTCGTCGGGTATCTTCCGAATAAAGGAAACTAACACGTGTCAATCGGTTTTATAGTATATCGGCTGAGCATCAGACCGAAAACTGATATTTGCTGTCCGATTTCACTACGTACGTGTCGTTGGAGAGCTACCTCGATCATCACGATTCTACAATGTTCTGTGACCGCTCCAGCTCGCTGCAACTGAGCGCGGCCTCAGATTAGCTAAGTAATAAGACGCAGAACAATTTGCATCATTTTCATCGTAGTGAGCACTTTTAGGAATTGCTGCAGCATGCTTCACCTCAAACATAATCATCGTCGCCGCCGGAGCTCGATGGGAATGGTCAATGGAAGGAACGGAATGCTTTCGAGAGCACCCCAAGCAGTTTTTTGTTAGTCGTTTAGGGTGAGCGTCCCAGACAGAAAGGGTTGTGGTCCTGCTCTTGCCGTATTCTAGCTTTCGACGTAATTCAATCATCGAACGTCGCGACGCACACCGTAACGCTGACGGGAACGATGGCTCGCAGATTGTATTCGTCAGGGGGCACGTTGTCCGCGAACAGAGATGACGGAGACAACGGATCTTTGGCAACCTCAGCTGCGACCCGGGACCCGATGAGATTTCCATTTTTGAGGAAACTTTCCTCCAACTCAACTCAACTCTACGCAACAGAGGTTTACGGTCCTCAACACACTGGACGCCAACATCATCACAGAGCTTATTGCTGAGCTTTGCGATTACGACTGCGCTTGCTGCGGACGAAAAATTATGATTCTAACAATTTCCCGAGGTTACGTTCACAGCTTATCCATGGCTTTACAAAAATGATCCAAGAGTCTTTCCAAGCCGTAAATGTAGTTGTCATCGGTGCCCGTCGCCGGGAAGACGTGGGCAAAGTCGATCAGCTTGACGGTGGTCTTGAGCTCAGCTGCGTCGTACACGAAAAGTATCGAGCTCGAATAAAACGTAAATCTCTGTTGGCTTTTGAACCACTGCAGGATTTTCCTTAATTCCTCAACAATCGCGGGAACGCAATCAACGTTCGCGGCGACGAATGTTTTGATGGCCTCGGGAACACTTTTTTCCGTTTGTTCCAATCCGAACTCGGCACTGTACACATGATACCGTCCGTCCTCAACGACCCGCATTCCTAACAGTCGATACCCGATCGTCAACTGTGGAGGGTAGCGTTTCTTGGAGACTTCGATCTTCTCTTGAGACGCCAGAGGATCATGAATAATCCGTCCGATTTTGATGTCAGCGATGCAGGGCTGTTTGAAACCGCTGCATAAGTCTTCAAGTTTCATGTATGAGATCCTTCGACCGTGATCCAGCTCGCCTTCAAACACACCGAGATAGCGGGGAGTGAAATCGACGAGCTGATGCAAGATGGGATCGTCACAGCTTTCTCCAGAGCACATTTCCCGATGACGTTCAAGCATAAGATAGAACTCGTGTTCCCGTCCAGCTCTGGAATCATTCGGCACAAGGGGTTTAAGAACCGAACCGTCCTTATGCCGGAGCATGCCCAACTTGTGCTTGCCTTCACCATGACGATGACCTGCGATCTGGCTGTCAAGGAGTTCAGTACAGCTAGGCAGCGGCATCTTTTGAGCTTCTGTGGCTGTCGCGACTGCTGGAGATGGAACTGACACTGATGCCGAGTCCCCAGTCGCCACTTCGGCAGCTGAGGGTGTCGCCTTGCTCACTGATAGAATTGATGGAACAGCCGTAGTCCCATTAGCTGCTGTTGACAGAGAAGCAGACGCAAGCACTGAGGTCGCTGGTGATGATGAGGACGATGACGGTGATTGTGTTGGCTGCACAAACGGCGAGGTCGCCTCTTTGGTCGCACAGCTCTGATGGACAGATAGAGACGCCTGCGGCGACGGCGACCCGGTGAGGCGATGATGATCTCTAAAAGAGAAAGTAGCTCTGAGTGCTCGGGACTCTTCCTCCGGGGCCACGCCTAGGGCGCTCATGCGACACAAAGCGACATGCACAGCCGATGAATTCATCGGTAATTCGAGTGGGGTTTAGAGAGATTCGTTCACAAAGTTATTTCAGCGCGGACGGCGGATGGACGAGCGGAGACGAAGCGGTCACGCGGATGAGCGAGCGGGCGAACGGGCGGGTGGGCTTGCAGGAGGATTAGAGAATCAAAGTAGCGTGTCTGGTGATTCTGGCGGGGAACTTTCACTGGTCGACGGTGACGCCGGGAACTTTGAGGTTTTGAGCCGGAGGAGCGGACTCAGCAGGCGGTTTCCGGGCGTTAGCCGGATCTGCCCGAAACTACGACAAGTCGATGAATCCACGAAGATGAGCGCATGGACCGAGAAGATCAGGATCCGTTCCGACACGAGGAGACTCTTGGAGTTCGTCGGATGGGATGGGTTCTCCGCTCTATAGAGTCAACACTTCCAGGGAACTTGCGCTTGTTCAACTCGCGAGGCGACACTTCGGTCACTTCGGTAGAGACTGGTGTTGCCGGTAGCTATGGAAGCTTTCGAATAGTCGCAGTTTGCCCGATGTACCGGTTCTTGTTGCGCTGATTTCGGGGTGAGGAGCTGTTTTCTCGGTTATGGAACACCGAGTCCTGGAGAGGATCAGGAAGAGACAGCGACGACAATGCGATTCCAAACGATATAGACTGACGAGGAGCTGAACATCAGGCGAGTTTCATCTGCGGACGCTGCCGCGGGGCCGTTTGTGACGTCGGCGTGACGCAAATGGCGAGGAGGCTGTTCGTTAGACGACGAGGAAGGGATCCCACCACCATCACAACGATTATCATCATCGACGACGCCGCCACCAACGCCGCCGCCGTCAGCATCACCACCACCGAAGGATCACGCTAGAAATCGCGCCACTCTAGCCCTCTGTGAATTGAAGCAAATCATTCATTCGAAATACAATTAGCTGCCAGCTCCGAACGTGCCGTTCAGCTTTCGAGAAGGCCAACAACCGATTCGGCTGCTCCACAACGAGCATCACTCAAGGATGCCAAAACGATGTCTACGTGAGGAGCTGCACGAGCCGAAGGGAGCAAGCACCTCCCCGAGTTCGAACACGTAGTCAAATTCTTCAGACTCGCGCCGCATCCGAAGTCCTGCTCTAGATCCAGCGGGGCTGCGCGGTCGCTTCCGAACCACGGAAATGCGGTTGACGGAAATCGAATAGTTTTCAGGTTCCCGGTGAAAAGACCCAAACGACGATCTCTGCCAACAGAGCACGGAACATGCGCGGACGAGCGAACGACCAAACAGATCTACGGGAAAACGTCGCATGGTCATTTTCCCCGCAGAATCAAGGACGACACACGGAGACTGCTCGCTGTCTGGCTTACTTGCAGAGACCGCTTTCTGGAATATCCGTGAAACAGAATGCGTTTCCACCATGGAAATTCACGAGTCAAAACACCGCTTCCGGGTTCTCAAACGAGCTAATCGCTGTTTATTCATTCATGACTTCTCTCGTGTACCGATCGTCCGTTCGTTCGCAACAGAACCGTTCTGTACATATACCGTAACCAATCTATCTCTCTATCTCTATCTCTCTCTCTGGACGCAATTGTCGAATCTCACCGCGTAGGATAATCAGCAGGCAATTCTTTCAGGACGAAGCGAGCACCAAGAGGAAGGTGGTCTGAGCCCATGGCTGCGTTGGGTATTCCTCCGAGCGATGCCAGCTCAGCCTCAGTCATGAGATCTTTGGTGGCAGTGTGACGGAGCAGCTTCGATGATTGGTAGAAGATGTAATCGACTGTTGCGGCTTCGTCGGCGTACGTTGAGATTTCTGGCGAATTCTTCTTCAAGTGGCTATAACATGACCGAAAGTTTCCGAGAGTGTGGGAGATGAGATTGTGATCGAACGCGTGCTGGAGGGAATTGAGTGCCTGCTCCCCAAAGCGTTCTACGAAGGTTCCTTCGAACAAGGTGTTCGGCAACAGTCCTCCAACATGAATCTCTTCGGATTTGATGAAAGATCCACCGTGATGTCCGACAATGTCACCGTGTAAGAGACCATCGAGTTCGAGTTGACCTGAGGTCACGAATTTGTAGAGCGGACAGTGCGGAGTCGCATTGAAGTCGCCGCATATAATCGTGGGAGCGTACACGAGTCTTCCGGTGGACCGCGAAACCCCCAGGTAAGCGGATTTTTCAACATGTGCTAGCAAGTATCGCAATTGCGCCAGTTTTACTTCTCCGCGTCTGGGATTGAATAGAAGATGCGTGGTTGCCACACATAACTTCGCCCCTCTGTTAGCAAGCGGCACCAGATCAACAACCAAGCCTATGCTGTCGCGGTTCAGTATCCGACATCCCGGGGCGAGCATCTCCACCTCAGTATAGTTCCTCAATCCAAAGATGTCTTTCTTCCAGAAGATTGCGGAGCCTTCAACTTTCGCCCCGGTTTTGCATTTGAACACATACTGGTATCCTGCTTCACTGAGTCGAGGGCCTAAAAAATCCCGCAGATGATCAGCTTGCACTTCTTGCAAGCACATGATATCACAATCTTGGCTTAGAAGCTCTTTTAGGATTCTTTCTCTGCGATAATTCCATTGAATGATTTCGGGGTTGTGGTGTTTATAGAGTTTGGGGTGGTTGTCAAGATTCTCTTGCGCCAAAATGTTGTATGTCATGATGGAAAACTCCGTCTCGTTGGGTCTCGGTACTGTTGGCTGGTTACTGAGTGTCCTCCATTTGGAGAAACTACGAGCCATGCGCTCAATTTGCCCTTCGTCGACTGAAGTCGCCATTTTCCTGGGAGCTTTGGAATTAGAGACTTTCGACTCGCTTCGTCTCTTTGTAACTTTGTCACTCGAGAAGTGTTTTGAGAGTTCGGATATAGCCGGAGCAGCCGAGTACGCCTGCGACAGCGCGCGCCGAAGGTTGGACAGCATGTAGGGCACCTCTTCACAGCCAAATTACAACGGTTCGTTCGCTTGCGGTTCCTTGCATAGCCATCGATCCATGCTTCACGCGTAGCTAATCATAAACGAACGGAAAACATACTCGTTACACGAGGAGACTGTGCCGTTTGCTCCCACTTTGAACTAAAACAATCAAAACAAACGACGACCTACCTCCCATGGAACCAATCTTTGCAGACATCACACTGTATCATGAAGCGCTCAGGGTCGTATGGCTGGCCACAGAGACAGTACAGAGGCTCCTTCGTACTTGACATGATGACCTAGTGGACCTCAGTACGCGGAATCTCTGAAGAAACGCCCATTCACTGCACAACACCAGAAGAAGTCAAGGAACGCGGGAGCAATTTCGATACTCGGATACACCTCGAATCGGTTGTTTTGGAGGCTTGCCCAAGATACTTCTCGAAAATGCGAAGATGAAAGTTGTCCGAGAGTTGTCGCCAAGAAGACGTTCACTCGGAATTTTGGATCATGACGTCTACACTGTCCGAAATATCGAAAGAGTTACACTTTCTCATAATTTTTAAGTCGACCGTAACGTTCTTATAGCCGACGCTTACCCGCCAGGTACGGATTGCAAACATTTCAAGGACTTTCCGACAAATACCTTAAGCGACGGAACCTGGTAGGATCTCGTCATGGTGTGAGATCCGGACGGCTCAAACTGGGGAACAGTGTGGCGCGGCAGGGTGGACGCGCTTCCGAGATACCTGTGGGCGAGAGTGTTCCCTTAAGATCACTCTTCCATACGGATGCATGTCCGACGAATTCACGTACTGAATTGATTGTGAGCTGGACTCTGCCGAGTCGCATATGAAGGGGCTCCGCTCTGTTCCGCTCAAAATTTCGCCCGTCCTGCACGGATCTGTCGACTACCTCGCCGACCTATGGGAGTGATTATAGGCCCCACGTAGCCCAGCACATCCCTCTAAGAGCCGCCCATACTTTGAATGCACTCTTTTTTGTGGGCAGCACAAGGGATTGTATGCGGACATGCAGATGGAGGCGACATATACAGTGGTTTGACTTCGGCAGAGATTGTCGCACTGTGGATTTTTACAGCGATGGACTGAAGAAAGGCTGCCGCCAAGGAGTGGGAACTCTATCAGAGAAAATATCACTTTTGGCGAAAAAGATTCGCTGTCCGAAATGTTCCAATCTCCGCTCTCCCAACTATCGAGATATTAGAGAATTAGCTCGGATCGGACGGGGTGGAGAGGAGATTCCGATCGGCGTGCGATCGGCCCCAATATCCGTCGCCCGAATCAAAATTACGCTCGATGGTTCCTGCTGAATGAGGCAGAAGAATAACTAATTTCGATCTCACGAAGGAGCAAGGAATCATCCCCATTCGAACTATTTTGCTGATTGACAACAGGGAGAATCATCTTTCACAGAAAGGAAGTAGAACGCTAGCTCTGAATTTTCCACGAGATCAAGGGCCTCTTGATGTGGCCACTCGGGGATTGGGGGAAGCGTTTTGCGCGCGAGACACGCTTTCGGCGTTTTGAATTGTGGTCGTCGGAAGAATGATCCGACAGGCCCCTCATGTCTGCCAGCAGCCAGCAGGATCATCTCGTCGGGAATACCTCGGGTTCGAAGAAAGCGTTCGTTTTCCAGTCGACTGAGAAAGAAACAGAAGCATGAACTCCAATCGCGTTGATCACGAATGAAACCTGAGTGCCGAAGAATCATTTCAGTACTCGCTTCCGCTCGCCGTTACCAGAAGTACTCGTCTAATTGCATCCCGTTTCGGCTCGGATGTTTCGAAACCAACTTTGTGATCAAGGGAGCTCTCATCAGCAGGCCATGAGTGTCGTGGAATCTGGCGAAAATAAACAGCTACGAATGGAGCATAGATAAAGCGGCAATTTACGTCACGACAGTCGAACGTAGTCTATCCAGCTTGATAAACTATCTCCTTCGGAGAGAATAAGGGTACAAGATCGACCAAGAACATGGATATCTCCCAAGCACATGTCTTATGATCCAATGTAACCAAGAAGAACAACCAAGATGAGTGGATAAAATTCCAGCAGATAAAACTCAACGGAATGTTGGATATCGTGCATCTCCCGTCGACTTCCTACGCAAGGCTGAGAGCATAGTCCCGAAAAAATGAGATTGACGAATCGGAAGAGGAAATGACTGGCCGTAAAGTGGAGAGGAACTCCATTTCCATAACTCCGTACTGCGCGACCCGCAGCGCTGATGCGTCTTCGTGCTGCTCACCAATGATCACAACACGGATTGGGAGCAGAGCGCCATTTCCTGAACCCAACATTTGGGCCACGCAGGAACTACGATTCTCGGGTTATTTGAATGAGCTCCCGAATCACGCGTGAAGACAGGTTCCATGTGTGAACGACCACACTACAGGGGGACAGCAAGTTTCCAACATTCCTATTTCCCCGCCACATGATTTTCTGCAGACGTTCAATTTTTTGGAACGGCGGAACGGCTGGAACGGCCGTTCCTAGGAACGAGAAGGAACGGTATCTAAACTTCACGCTCCGAAGGAACGGCAGGAACGGATGCCGCAGAAGGCCGAAAACCGGGTTTCAATCCAGTGGCCTAGACTCGCCGCGCTGACGGCGCGTACGAAGAACGGAGAGTGGGTTGGGATTTGGAACACTGACAGCCCGAGAACAGGCTGCCATCAGCGCTTCCGCTCTGCTTCAGAAGCATAGAGGATGTCGCGCACCGTAATGGCAGGGTCTGCGTGATTCATGGATCTCCGGTAGTTTAAGGCCTTCCTTGCTCGATGCATTCAAATGATCCCGAGCGTAGCGAGGGACACGAACTAGCAGAAGCCTGGAATCTGAGAATTGATTCTGCAGCGGTAAATCACAAATGGATTAGGCGAATGATACCGGGGTAGGGAACCCTCCAGGTGCAAGGATACGCTCTCGGCGAAGTCGGCAGTGGTCATCTTGCTCGTCTCCGCACCTGCCTATACCGCTCGTTGAACATTCGTTGGGTCCTCTCCCAACCTCCTCTCCCAAGCATCAACTCGCCAGGCCCGCGTGATCCGAATCGTTTGTTTACTTTTTAAGCCGCCTAACACACAAACACCGGAGAGCTTTCTTGTTTCCTGGACTCACAAAAAGCAACGCAACCGCTATCCTTCCTCGCTCTGGGATGCTAATTTAAAACATCACAAAATGATGTCCGTGTCACGGTGCGCCAAGGTGTGAGAGCGGGTGCCGACAAGTTGAGTGAGCTTCGAATTCTTCGATTCATCCTGCCACGAACGCGCATCCCGAACGCGTCTGAACATCAGGATTCGAAAGCATTAATCGCCGATTTTGAGGTTCGGATTCTACTTACTCGAGCTGCTTCAGTGACAGCTGAATGCGACTCTCGGCTCCAAAAGCACGACGTTGTAATACGTGGAAGCTCCGAGAGAACAAAGTGCAAGGCAGGATTCGATTCAGGCAAGATTCTCGCCTAGGCGTTTTCCGACCGAGAAGCGCCGGCTTCAATTTCATCCAGAGCTAGGGAGACCGAAGTGTCACATCAGGATCACTTCGGGGAAACGTTGAAACTCAAGTTTGTCCGACGGTGCGCGCGTGAGTTGCGCTTGCTGCCAAAGACAACAAGAACCAGGGTCAAAGATGTATGGAGCACAGGAAAGCGAGTCTTTAGGGTTCCCGCGAGGACCGGGTATGTATCCGTGGCCTGAACAAAAACCCCCTCCGTTGATGCTCCCACTGAAAATGTTATTCCCGAGACAGTTACTGGAACCCGTGACATCCGACGAGCAGTTTCTTCACGAGCTTGCACAACGTTATTTGTTAAAGAATACGAGCTTCGGGTTCAGTGGTGCCATGGTGGACAACCAGACGTTTGCTATGTTTTCCATGACGGGAAGGCAGAAAGAATGCTCGGGCATATGTAGAAGAGTCCTGAAACGCTTGGTGCGAATATCACGGCCCAGTGCGCACACGGTGAACGAGGGTGGGTCCTTACAGGAACCTCACGAGCCAATCACACTGAAGTTGATAGTCCCTTGCGAGCTCGCACAGAAAGTTTTCGGCGGCAACGACATACACCTCAAGAAAATTATGAAGGAAACAAAAGCCAGGATTCAGATTTCAGATTGTTTGAATCCCAGAATCTGTGTCATTGTGGTTGAGGGCACCGTCGAGCAAATGAGCGAAGCAGAGCAACAGCTTAATTCAAGACTGCGTCGGTGTTATAATCGAGATATACGAGAGTTCTATCGAAGAATATTAGGCGATGGAGAGCCTGACAGCGCCTCGCTCCCACATTGGATATTTTCCGCTGAATTACCCCAAGGAGTGCGGCGGCCGTCGCCACCAACACCCGTCCGCGGCGAACAACGTCCCACAAATTTTTGCTTCTCTTTACCCTACATGCATCTTACATCGGAGTGGATACGTCACTACTCTTTTCACAAAGATCATGGTCGCTTCGAAGTTGTTCATGTATGGGTGCCTTCGTGCAGTCTCGAAGCCATCATGGGACGCGATGGCTCGTCGATTCAGGAAATGGTAAGATTGTCCGGCTGCAGGATTGAGGTGTCTCATTGTTGTATGTTCGAATGGATAATGATCGCACGATGAGTTAGCGAAAATTGGAAGTCATCATTTTATTCTGACTCTGAAGCTTATATAGTGCTGCTACAACGAAGTCTTCTCACTCCTAGAGCTCATGCGCAGACTGGCAACACCCTCCCATGCTCAGGAGCTCTCGGAAACTAAGCCCAACTTCTCACGGCACTTTCGGAACTTGACTACACTTAAACCCTTAGTTAATATATCTGCGATCATATCAGCTGTCGGAAGATACTCGATCTTGACGAGGCCTTCGGCAACCATGTCTCGTATGAAATGATGCCTCAAATCAATATGCTTAGTTCTTTGGTGCTGAATAGAATTCGCACTTAGCAGAGCGGCTCCCTGGTTGTCGCACCAGAGCGTCATCGGCCGGGTGACAGTGATGGTGGGTAATTCTGAGAAATTCAGAACCCACTTAATCTCCTGACAGGCGGCAGAACACGACATGTATTCTGCCTCAGTCGTCGACAAGGCCACAGTCGCCTGCCTCTTACTCCTCCACGAGACGCATGCTCCGGCCAACATGAACGCATAGCCCGTTGTCGATTTCCTGCTTTCTTGGCAGCCGCCCCAATCTGCATCACAAAATGCCTCGAACCCCTTCTGGACGTTGCCATCGAACTTCAGTTGCAAATCCCTTGAACCTTTGAGATACCTCAGGATCCTCTTCACGGCGACCCAATGTGCCTTCGACGGGTCGGAACAGAACTGACTCACGACGCCAACGGCGTGGCAGATATCGGGACGGGAAGTTTGAGCAATATGGAGCAAACTCCCCACTGCTTCCCTATACGGGGCATCCGTGGGTTCTTCATTCTCAGTACGTTTCACGAGTTTCGACCCGACCTCCAGGGGCGTATCTGTTGCTTTGGATTCATTCATCCCAAACCTTCCCAGAACTCTCGAAATGTTCTCCTTTTGATCGATAAGAATCAACCGCTCCTCCGGTCTTTGAATGATTCTTATGCCGAGACAGAATGAAGCCGGTCCAAGGTCCTTCATCGGAAACATCTGCCCGAGACTCGCGATGATCTCAGTCTGTAGTCCGAGGTCGTCCGTGAAGATCAATAGGTCATCCACGTATATTGTCAGCAGTAAGACGCTTTCACCACGAACGAGGTAGTAACAACACTTGTCCGCTTGAAACTCCGAGAACCCGAGTGACCTCAACGCGGTACTCAGCGTTTCGTACCACACTCTTCCGGCTTGTTTGAGCCCGTACAATGACTTCTTCAACAGACAGACCTTACCGTCCTTCTCAAACAAGGCTGGCTGCTCCATGAAAATCTCCTCCTGCAGACTTCCGTGTAAGTACGCCGTTTCGACGTCGAGTTGGTGAATTCTCCAACCTTTCTGAGCAGCGTAGGCGAAGAGAATACGTAGAGTCGTCGTCTTTACCACCGGCGAAAAAGTCTCATCGTAGTCGAGACCCCTTGTCTGACCACATCCCCGTGCGACCAGCCTCGCCTTGTACTTGGTCACAATGCCCTCGCTATTCCTCTTGAGTTGAAATACCCACTTAGACGTCAGCGGCCTTCTGTCACCCGGTCGGTCCACCAGGATCCAGGTTCCATTCTTCGCGTGAGCTTTCATCTCAGTTTCCATCGCTGACAACCATTCCTTAGCATCGGATCTAGTCATCGCTTCTTGCACGGTCATTGGAGAATCGAAGCCTGTAGTGGAGCTCGGACCACAAACACAGGTATAGTCCCTTCTGCCGAGAACTCCAGTTGCTCCTCTAGAGCAAACACTAGCAATCGCCTCAGATGATGCTTGCTTATATGTCAGCGCCATAACGTTCTCATCAAACAAAACATCCCGCGATTTAACTAGACTTGCGGAGTCGTCCAGTGGTATCAATCGATAAGCTTTCGAATGGGAGCAATACCCAACGTGGATGCAAGGTCGCGATTTGAAATCCAACTTTTTTCGCTTCTGGTCTGGAATATGCGCAAAGGCGAGACACCCAAAGACCCGTAAATAACCCACATTGGGTTTCCGACC
Organism: Neoseiulus californicus; assembly: GCA_028455905.1. Classification (NCBI taxonomy): domain Eukaryota; kingdom Metazoa; phylum Arthropoda; class Arachnida; order Mesostigmata; family Phytoseiidae; genus Neoseiulus; species Neoseiulus californicus. The sequence goes on from JAMQGS010000001.1 coordinate 21,662,106, forward strand.
AGACCAAGCCTCCTCTGGGCATGCGTTTGGTAACGCGGAAGTGGGACTCAGGTTCTTCAATCTGCATGCGGTATTAACAGCTTCAGCCCAGAAGCTTTTGCCCAGGTTGGCGTGTGCTAACATCGACCTTGCTTTCTCCACCAACGTGCGGTTCGCTCTTTCAGCTACGCCAAGTTGTTGTGGTGTGTACACGGCCGTCCTCTCATGCCGTATCCCTTCCTTTCTGATGAAACTTGCGAACCTCCGGTTTACGTAATCTGATGCGTTATCCGTCCGCAAGGTCCTCAGTTTTTCACCGGAAGACCTCTCAGCAGAGTGAACAAACTCCTCGAACTTCTCGAAGACTTCAGACTTGGACTTCATGAGCTCCACCGTGGTCATCCTTGTGAAATCATCAATGAAAGTGACGAAGTACCGATGGCCACCTATGCTTGCGACGCTCATCGGACCGCAAACATCGCTGTGCACTAGCTCCAGTCTCCTGGTGGTCTTCGACACCGAAGCTGGGAACCTTTTCCGCTGCTGTTTCCCTTCAGCGCAAGGTCCGCACACCGGTCTGACCGAGGGCACCTTGCACTCCATACCTAAAACGAGACCGTTAGACATCTTCACCATCCCTTCCGGACATAGATGACCCAACCTCTGATGCCAGAGTTCGTAAGCGCCCTGAACTGTTCCTGGGTTGCTCCTCTGGACCTCAAAGGTTCCTGAGCTAACCCCTTGACCATGTTCGGCAATAACCGGATCGATCCCAGGACAGACCCCCGGACGCTCCCGAGGCAACGCTTCCACACAGCATTCCTGGACGGGCAGCGCTTCCGTGCAGCCCATTGATCGCACCTCTGATGCTCCGCAGCCTTCAGCGCGAGCCTCTTGGCTTGTCTCTGGACCTTCTAGCACTTCCTCAACCCTCGGTCGCGGAAAACCGTTCAGTGCTTCTCCAGTCCCCAAGCTTCCCACTTCTGACACCAAAGCGTCCGTGAAACATGTCACAAGGCGGTACAAGCCGCCCCTCCCAGAGCTGATGGCTACAGCATAGAGATCGCCATTCGCGTGCCGGATCTCACTACGTTCGCCCATGAACGACACCTTGAAGCCTTTCCGCGTCAGTTGCTTCACTGAGATCAAACTGACGGTCAACTCCGGTACGTACAACACATCTCGTAACCTGATGAATCGACCCACTCCACAAGGTATTCTCACGTCGCCGATACCGCCACACTTGAGAAGCTCATCATTCGCCGTAGCAACGTTGCGACCTTGACAGTCGTTGCCGATTGAAACGAATAACTCTTTACGCCCTGTCATGTGAGCGCTCGCACCGGAATCCACGAACCAGTCCACAGGGTTTCTCGTTGCACACTTCAGGACCCGTTCCAGTTGTGACACTTCCGGCTCACAGATCGTAACATCATGAGTCTTCGAACCGCCATCTTCATGTAGTTCAGCAACTCTACCCTGCTCTCCTGGTTGCCTACAATCAATCTTCTTGTGACCAATCTTCCCACATTTGTAACAAGCGCCTTTGAAGTCAACTGAACGTGGGCGTCTCCTCAAAGGTTCCCTGCGATGAGTTACCCGAGCGCCCGCAAGAGCTGTCTCCCGTTTTTGCGAATCTAGCCTCGCTGCTTCACTCAGCAGCCTCTCTTTCACGAAGTCAGTTGAGACGGTATCATTACTAGAAAGACTCTGGATCAGCGGAGTGTACTCTTCGGGGAGTTTCATCAGGATCAGCCCAGCCAGAAGACTATCTTCGACCTCACTGTCAATGGCTTTCAATCGCTGCGCAGCTGTGATCTTTCGATTGATATAAGATTCCATGTCGGTGCAATCTGCATACCGGAGCGTGGTTAGTTCCTCGAGTAAAGTCACCTTGCGGAATAGCCCTCTCGGTTGGTACAGTTTTTCAAGTTTATCCCAAATTTCTTTCCCCGATGTGGCATCTCGGATCGACGAAAAAAGTTGGGGTTTGATTCCCGAAACAATGGTGCCCCGAGCGCGCTTGTTTTGGCGTTCGTCAGTCCTGGTGCCGTCTACATATTCCCAAAGGTCGCAGTTAAACAGGTGGGCTTCCATCGCGAAGCGCCAATCCATGTAATTTGAGGCACCTTCAAGCTTCTCGAACGAAGATGGGACACTTAAGCTACCAACTGTAGTTCTTGGTTCATCGCTCGACGCTGGTGGGGGCGGAGGTCTGAACTGCTCCGGAACAGGGGCTTCTGTTGGCTCCCCTCCCCGCTCGGTTCTCCTTCTAGAAGTAGCGGGGGCTTCTTCTATCCCTGGTTCTCCTTCTCCTCGATTCCTCGTCGCCCTCTTCCTTCCACCTGCCATCGCTGAAGGTCTCGCGATCCACTAGTAAGATGTCGTGCTCACTGTTCACTAACTTCCCGTGCCTGGGCCCATAACCTGTTGTATGTTCGAATGGATAATGATCGCACGATGAGTTAGCGAAAATTGGAAGTCATCATTTTATTCTGACTCTGAAGCTTATATAGTGCTGCTACAACGAAGTCTTCTCACTCCTAGAGCTCATGCGCAGACTGGCAACACTCATCAACAGACCGACACCGAAAGGGGAAACGGTTCCGGCGCAGACGTTGACAGTTCCGTGCCCTCGACACATAATGTAAATGAGAGTCTCGTCGCGACGCGCGTGCCTTCGTCGGTTGCGACCGAGGAAGCTCAAAGGATGAAGCGTAAAAGATGTGACGTGTCGTGTCTCCCAAATCCGTCGCAGTACTGCCGAGTTACCCTTAGAGGCAATTGTTCGCCCCAATGGAAGGCTCAAGCTCTTCTGTATAGCAAAGTGTTCCTGGAAGCTGAGGAGCGCGGCAATCTCAGCTCTGATGTCGCGAACGACCCTCACATTCGTCATAGACACCTCACAGTGGAAGTTAATGTTCCCAGCAGTCTGGTAAGTCACTGCGAACTGTAATTTCCTGGGAAGCATATTTCCATCGTCTGTCGGCTTTCACGTACGAGATGATCGAAGAAATGACGAAGGGATCACGATTCCAGGTTGACCAAATCATCGACGAAAATGACTCAATTGTAGACAACAAAGAAACCGGAAGACGGGATCGAGCTACCATGACGCTCACGGACGGACCGTCTGAACGAGCTAGGTCTCGGAACGAGACGACCGAAACCCCTCTGTACATCACAGGAACTTTCTTTGCTGTGCAATTCGCTCAAGGGAATATTCGTGGACTTCTCACAAATACTCGTGATCGTCCACAACGAACCGAGCCGCCTCGTCAGCTCGCCCAAAGACTCTTCGGAGGTCTCACTCAGAAATGCACAATCGACTGCCATTTGTGCAAACAGTGAAGTCAACGAATTCAAAGTCATTGATCGATTTCAATCATTGTAACTGTTTACTGAAGAGAGAACACGCCTGGAACGAAGAACGCCGTTCCGAAAGGAGGGAACTGAATGAGAGCGAGTATAAAGAAAACTGAATGGACGAGGAAGATCCCCAAATCAAAGGCTCCTGTGAACGTGAAAATTTTCAGCTCTGCATGACGTTACTTGATCCTGGCGGATGACTCAGGAAAGCATTATTAGCCTTCCATCCCCGCTGTCCATCTGGGACGGATTGAGAAAGAGGGGAGAGAAGGAGGGCAGACCGGAGTATCCAGACCCGTGTTAGAGCGACGAGGAAAGGCTGAGTCTCAAGATTTCCATCGCTCATATTTCTACCGGCAGACCAAGATTAAAACAGCAATCACCTCTCGCTGATCTAAATCAATGGTTACAAGCATGCCACAACGTGGGCAATCAACCTATCTGACTGGAACGCATGTCGCACATCATTCGATCATAACTTTTTTCCAAGGCGAAAGACACTTCACGGTCTTTCCTTCCTGCAAACGCATCGACGACCTATCCTGGATCGTTGCTGAGGTTATCCGCGAGGTCTTTCTCGATTGACAACACAGCCAAAGCATACATCCTTTCGTCCTCCAATGTGATTTGAGTTTATGATTCGATCCTCCTCAGTACGTTGAAGCTTCTCACACATGAAGCACTCGTGACCGGAAAGGTTGACAGTTGACACCATCCTGGAGAACTTGATGAGCTCATCGAATCCGAACCCCATCGGATTCGGAACATTCAAGCGGAGGATCGAATTTTTGTCCCGAAGAAGGTTTTTAGCTGACACGCTTGGTGTTCTGGACTCCGATACGAGAACTTCTGGCACCAGTCTGAAAATTTCCTCACAAGAAGTTGCCGAAATTTGGGACGCTAAGCATTTGGGAAGCTTGATCTTCCCAAGCTTCCCGCTGGCGCCGCTACTGGCCCCCGGTTCCTGCCGCTCATTGGGATTCAATGAAACGGGAGGCACACAGGCAGTTTTTAGCCCATTTTCAGTTTAACCAAGCATCGTCCCAATCACCGGCCAGCTCCGACGCTCGCAGCAATTATCCAGTTCAAAATTTGAACCTGTTCTCAGGCCGTTGCGGCCATCCGTTCCATGCCGTTCCAGAGGCACGGGTGGAACGGGTGGCCCGATATGGACGCCTTTCGATAATTTTCAGCATAAATCATTATCAACAGTGCTGTTGGTTTGAATTGAGACCCGGTCTTAGGCCTTTAGGGGCATCCGTCCCTGCCGTTCCTTTGGAGCGTATAGTTCAGATACCGTTCCTTCCCGCTCCTAGGAACGGCCGTCCCAACCGTTCCGCCGTTCCAAAAAATCGGATGTCTGATTTTCTGTGATGCAGACAGATTCAACCGTCAAACTCAGCGGCCCCCGGTGAAACAATGCAACTCCGGGAAACGGTTTTTTCAATCCGGAACGAAATCTCAGAAAGAAGTTGCGCTCCTCGAGCATTTTCTGTGTCAACGTTTCCGGAACTGAAAGTATTCACACCGAAAGATCGGCGTGTGCGCAGTATCCGGGACCGGGCTCGGGGAGCTGTCTGTTGTTTTGGCGGACGGCTTCTGTCTTTCGGCACCCACATAAACACTAGCAGACCCGAGTTAGAAGTCTGTTGGTGTTTCTGTAGTTGGCGAAAAAAGAGCGAATCACGATTTCACCGACGTAGAGAAAGCACAGTGAGCGTTGCGAGTCGGATTCCTCATACGAGTACTTCTCCTTTTTCTTCCTCCGAAACCACGCTCGCCTCAAGGTTTGTCACGCCGCGGATATTTTCGCGATCAGTCGAACTTGAGCCATTAGAGGAATTGCCGGCTTTCCGCTTTTCCAGAAAGATGCGTAGCATTTCACATTTGACAGTTGTTCAATTCTACTGATGATGAGCAGCCACCTGGATGCCGAGTCGGGCGCGGTGGATCTACTCAAAATCTTCGTTTTACATCGATGATCTCAAAGTGACGCTCTGTGCGGCCGTGTTTCTAAGCTGGGGTTCGATTTCTCTCTTTACAGATGAGTGCTGGCGACTGGTGTCTGATAGAGTCCGATCCTGGAGTCTTCTCAGAGCTGATAAGAGGGTTCGGAGTGACCGGAGTGCAAGTTGAGGAAATATTCTCCCTCGATCAGGCAAGGACTTTCATCCACAAGACTCCGTTGGATTTTCGATTGAACATTTTCTTCTCTTAGGAAAAACGGCGGCTGCGAGAGATGAACCTAATTCGTTTAATGAAACTTCACAGGATTCGTTCGTGGACATGAGACCGGTGTTCGGTCTGATATTCCTTTTCAAATACACTGATAAAAGTGCGACGACTGGAGGGAAAGTTGTCATAAACCCGGAAATATTCTTCGCCAAGCAAGTGATCAACAATGCTTGCGCTACTCAGGCCATCCTGGCCGTTTTGATGAATTTGCAGAACCCCGATGTCAACCTCGGTCAGTAAACGACAAGTCTGATATCGATATCAATTTTCGAGTCTCGATATTTCGGAGCCCTCTCGGTTCGTGGTCGTTGCGATTCCGGGAGGAATACGTTGGCAGTGTTTCGGACGGTATCATCCATTTTAAGGTGAAAATCTTACGCAATTGAAAGAATTCACCAAGGAGTTCGAGCCCCAGATGAAAGGGTTGACGTTCTCAAACTCTGACGTAATCAGAGACGTGCACAACTCGTTCTCACGCCATCAAATCGTTGAGTTCGACCAAAAAGCTTCGAAACAGGACGATGATGTTTATCATTTCATAAGCTACGTACCAATCAACGGGAAGGTTAGTTGAGAGTACATTCAGAACCTTTTGTGTGTGATCGACGGTTGGGACATTCAGAGGGGACGCCTCCAGCCCTCGCATCAGTGTGAAATCAGATAATCATCAGTCTTGTATGATGATGTGTCACATTCCAGCTCTACGAGTTGGACGGATTGCGGGAAGGCCCGATCGAGCACTGCGAGATCCCCCCGAACAAAGATTGGCTCGAATGCGCTCGGCAAGTTATAGAGCAGAGGATAGCCCAGTATTCAACGGGAGAAATTCATTTTAACCTGATGGCGGTCGTGAAAGACCGACGACTCGTTTGCCAGAAAGAAATCGAAGAAATCCAGAAGACCGCTGAGGGCAAGCCCGTGAGTACTCTACAAATCGTAACTGATCCAGACTATACCGGTCGCCCTTATATACTTGTCTCCCTTATTAACATCTTTCGTTCCCCGGGATTCCAGTCAGATGCTGTCCGACGAAACGTTGCAAGGCTGCAGAAGGTCATCAAAGACGAAGATATGAAGATTGCGATGTACAGAAAGGAAAACATTCGTAGACGACACAACTATATTCCACTGATCATGGAGCTATTGAAGATTACTGCCGAGGGTGGCAAGCTAGGCGTTTTCTGGGAGAATGCAAAGTCGCGACAGACAGAACATGCCAAGAAAGCCGAGAAACGAAAAGCGTCCGCGATGAAATAGCAGCAGAATAAACATCATGAGTCTCGGTTTTCCGAACGCAAATCAGTTCTTTCGCTAGATCGCCCTTTACTTTCCATTGCCTGCCGGCTCCAAAGTACTTTCCACCCACTTCGCAAAGCACCGGGTGGCACCCTGTTCAACTCGAATTGCAGGTGGGGTCCGCAAAAGACTCTTTTCGGCGGAGCGTTGCAGCGGTTCGGTTCGCGAGACCAGTTTCTGACACACGGGTCATGATTCATTAGCTCTGATGTGTGATTTCAGCAGATTCAAGGGGTGACTCACGCTGGTGAATCATTCCGTCGAGTTCGTCCTATTCATTATGAACTCCGGGAGAGCTCATTCACTGGCAAACGGAATATTCTGTCATAAGAACGAGGTACACTGATGGTGTCTTCCCCTCTGAATGGGTGATTCCAGAATCTCATTGAATGATGATGGAAATCCTCCACTTGAGCGATTCGAAAACAATTCATGACGTCGATGGCATGGAGAAGAATCAGTCCCGACGTAGTCCACGTTCGGATGCGAGCAAAACAGTTTCACATCTGCCTTCGCTAGGATGGTGAGGATTCAACTTGACCCTCTCTCGTGGAGGGTTTCTCTGCAGACGTCTTCCGCTTTCCAGCCTTTTCTTCCTTCTGTGGGACGCATGACATCATAAGGTGTCCGGTGCAGACAGCCGATCGAAGTCAGTTCGTCAGCCGACCGGAGATTTCGGAGGTTTACTGAAAGTCTGTACCAAGAATTTCGCCAGCCCAGGATGAGCGCCGACCGTGAACCCGAAAACTTCAATCAGAACTCCTATGACGATTTGAGTGCCCTCAAAGTGAGCATGACCAAGGAGCTCAAACTTCGAGATGATCTGTTAGCAGCTGATGACGGATACGAGCACTGGGGCGAAGCGCATCAAACTACGATGAACAACTCTCGGTGGATTCCAACGAAAAGTTTACTCGAGTTTCTCGACCACGTCGGAAGTGCGCGTGGCAAAACCAACTGCACAGAAGCTAGACTTTCACTGATCGGTGAAGTCGGAGTATTTCTGGCGCAACGATGTGCTCCTGGTCACGTTGTCTTCGGACCTCATAGGAGGTTTCCGGAAAATCCGCATGTCAGAAGTGACGACGAGTTCTGGGAAACACAATTCGATCAAATCATCAATTGTCTCAGATGCAGTGGAATTTCTGACGTCGACCGAGAATTTTTTCTGGAACAGAAGTTGGCCCTGATGCTGTCACGTGTGGAAGAAGAAGCTGTCTCTCGGGATCTTTTCGAGTCATCAAACAACCTTCTGTGGCGGAGCTCGAATTCAGGAGAATCTCTCTCAGAATTTGAGAAGCAGCAGCGTGTTTTGCAACTACAGAAGGCACTTCTGGACCTACGAGTTTTCAAACAAGACTTCAACAAACTCATCGCAAGGATCGAGGCACGCATGAATAAAGCTCTGAAAACGCTCGGGCACGATGTATGAAAGTTACATGCAGGGGGAAGTGATTTCAACAATGACAGGACTTCATCGAGGGGCAGACTTAGAAAATGCGCCTCCCTATCTCTCCTATTCATGATTCTTCTGATTAGGATACAATGAAGCTATGAGCGGATTTTCACTCTTCTGATGCTTGCTCAATATCATGATGACCAACATGTATCACAAATATGTGAGGCATTGCGATCCCTGTGTCTTGTGTATCTGCATAACCTCTTTCCTCATTCTGAGAGGGGTTCATTTTACACTGCCGGATCAATCATGTATCAGATCCCAGCGAATCATGGTCCCGAATCACGGTTCGCCCTAAACTCGCGTGAAATCGATTGACCTTGACATGATGAGCCCATAATTGACTCAGCTCCAAGAGGCTCCTACAGGCTCAAATCCGATCGAGTTCTTGAGATAGCTGTGACCGAGGCGTCCTTTCGGCGCACCGATTTGCGCTCCTCAGTTCCTTCTCTCAAATCCCCAATTGACGACCGAAAGAAACCTTGCAAAAAATTTCGAATCAATTGAAGCGATGTGGTTAGTATGGATCCGCCGGATTTTGATTTGGCGCCCCTCGACGTCCGCGCCAGAGACACACGTCGGCCGCGGAATCCATGGATCTGGTGATCATGAGCTCATCTATATCATTTCAACTTTCACTGTTACTTCCCAAACATCGAATGGTTGAAAAACTGCGTGTCGTTTCTGCACCCGGCTCGAGAGAGGGATTGGGGAACTCGGTCGTTTAACCTCATCCTGTCCAGATCCAGTCCTCAGGGCTCCAGATTCATAGACTTGCCTCGGAACCTGATCTAGAAGCCCGAGCATGCGGTTAAATTACTGAGTTACGCTCGGAGTCAACTCCTGAGGAGTTAATCTCTTCTCTTCAGCTTCCGTAGACTCCACGTAGACCGCAATATGTGGTGACTGAGATCTCGCTCGAGGCGGAAACGTACTTCCGACTCAAGGCGAAATCAATCGGTACGGCCATCGATTCTCGTTCGGAGAGCAAGCATGGGCTGAGTAAGCATGTTTGAACTTAGACATCAAACATGACCCCAGTGACCCTAGTGGCTCTTTTCGAGCGGCGGCTATGACAATCGACGATGGAAGATTGTAGCCGTTGTTGCTTTCTGACTTCGGTCAGGGATCCATGGACACACCGGACAATGAGCAACACGGCGTCCGGTGCCCGGAAATTCGATAAGTGAACACATTCCACACGTCGTATTCGGCGGATTTCAAAGCAATTCAAGGCGATATCCGGGCCATGGATCGAGCGGTTTGAGACGTCGAGGACGATGAGGAGTCCGCGTGGCTCTATCTCCAGTGTGTGTGGAATCCGGCGTTAGCTGAATTTCAGAGGAAATATCGTTCTGACCATGGATTCTCAGACAGTTAAACGGAGGAAGTCTCAACATCCCACGCGCGAGGAATCTCCTGGTGACGCCAACGGTCTAGAGACGGAAACTGGGGGAAACACGAGCGAATATTCGGACGATCTTCATTTATTCCACCGTAGGTATCGTTATCTTGTCTGAATCCGCTCTGCCTGATGTTGATCAGACGGATCTGAATCCGCTCTGCCTCATTTTGGTCAGACGGATCTGAATCCGCTCTGCCTGATGTTGATCAGACGGATTCGAATCACTTCGGCAGCCTCCCAGGTCTCGTGAGGTTCTTCAATCCCCGGAATTCCCACGGAGGAATTCTGGACGTGGCTAACTCGATCCTCTTCGTGGCTTGCATCGTTCTCACAGCAGTTTCTGTCGTAGAAACGATTCATGAGCATTTCAAGTGAGTGGAAAAATGCGTCCAGATTCGGGAAGACTGTTAAACATCACCATCCAGTTGCGCAAATGAATGAAGACTTCGGTCACAGTTTTCGTGTCGAGAATCAAGATCAGCCTCCTCTTTTTATTCCTCCGTGTTCCAGCTATGATGTTGTCGTCGCCGTTTCCCACGAGTATGCGGAAAACCTCACTTTCCCTGCGATCACGATTTGCCATCCAAGTCCGCTGAAGAAGTCTCGCTTTTGCAATTCTTCGGATCCACTGTTCGTGACGAGACGTCATCTCTGTGACTCAAGATTGACCAGAGACGGTTGGTAGTTTGTGATGAAAGATTTCTCAAATCCATACAGACATTCTCCGATAATTTTACTTGGTGTCTTGACCTTCATGTTTCAGATTTTGTTGAGCTTTTTCATCAGAAGTATCATCAAATGCCACCATCAGATCCGGAAAGCATACGATCAGATTTCTATTTCGAAATCTCAGATATTGTCAGGAGCTGCACTGTTAACGGCGCAGATTGCAGGGCGTTCGTGAATGCGTTGGAATTCACTCCAAGGTAAAATTTCGTGTTCTGAAAAATTTACTCGGCTTCCAGCGAAAACAAATGTTTCGCACTTGTATTTTTCCATCATGTTTCAAGCTAGTCAATATGATTGAGGCGGATGATATCGTAGGCCCACTAGGGCCTGTGATTGTCGCCAACCGGGGCCTAACTCCATACGCGTAATGCAATATTTTCCTTGCAGATACGGACAATGTTTTTGCTTATTCTGTCGGGAAGGAAGCCCCCCTTTCCAAGGCAGGCTTTACCGTGGGGTCTTCCTCCGGCTGTATAACCTGGAAACCGAATTCCTGCCATTCGTCAAGGATAGAGGAACCTTGTTGATGATTCACGATCGCTTCAGATATCCCGATTCCAATTTGGATGGTGTATATATACGACCCAAAGATACAACGTATATTTCGCTCCAGAGAAAACTGTGAGTGCTCAATTCGACCATGTTCACGATGAATCGATTGCGTCAATCATCATATGTATATTCACTGCGGTTCTTGGTTTTCCCGTTACCATCATGTGACTCGAGAAGCTACTTATGAAATCAACGCCTTGTTCGCCTCAGAACAACTTCTCTCGGCGAACCGTACAGCACGCGATGCAGAGAAGAGTGGCCTTCTTTTATCAAACGTATGCTCGATGAAGAGACCTTGGTCGGATTTCATTACACTCAGGAGAGCTGTTTCTACATATGCTACAATTGGTGAGTTCGCCCGGGGTAAGAGTTTTTGTTTCACTGCATTTTTGGAAACTTGGAGTTTTCCATTTCCCAGGCATGTCGTGGACCACTGTGGTTGCGAAAGCGATTTCCGGGCGGCCGCCAACAGAACTCTCGATCTCTACGTTGCTCTCGATACATCGAGATTGTGCAACTTCGACGGGCGAAGGAAGTTGGCCTGCAGGTTCGGATCGGATGCCAAGGAGCAATTTGAACACATCTAGGAGATAAAACTTGACAACGAAAGAGTTCGTCCCTATCACTTGGGGACGGGTTTGACGCGGAAGCATTCAGTATGCTCAATATCTTTTTCTTGGGATCAACAGGCGGCAATGGCAGAAAAGCATAAGGAAAACCCCGTGTTCAGAACAATGCACTTGGAGGTGCGCGGAGATGGATTACATGAGAAAGGTGAGCTCCGCAAGGAGCGGCGATCTGAGGGTTAGACGGATCATCCGAGGGGTCATGCACAAGCATGCAATTTCACCGCTCCGTTCTTCCAGACTACAAGTATGACGCGAAAAAAAACGCGGTACCGACTGGGACGTCGCGATCCCGAGCGCAAAGTTGCTTCCGTGAGACTCTACTTCGAAAGTCCGTTCGATGAAATAATAGCCGAAATACCGAAACAGAAACCAAGGGACACTAGGGGTGAGTCTATTCTACGGTAATCATTGGATATCCTCTTGAATCTAATCGACATCTGCGATCTGGAGGAGGTGGACCTTTGCCGAATCTATTTCCAAAAGTTTTCACGACTTCGACCGTTTTGATTTCATCATTTCAGTCATGCTGGGCACATTCATGAGTATGTATGCGAGGATATCGCTGTTTTTCGTTTACGAGTACTTGGAAAGGATATTTCTACTCCTTCTGAGGACGGTTCCTTCTCGTCCGTGTCTCCCCGCGACCGAGAAGTAATACAAATGTCGGACACTGTGGATAACATCAGTGCGTGGTCCGGTTGGTCGGAGAAGATTGATGAGTCAGGGAATATACCTATTTTCTCCCAATTTCAACTGTTTTCTTGCCAATAATAGCCGCATCTCGCTCTGGAGCAGTGTTCCTCAACCTTGGATGGGCGTAACCGAAAGGGTCCGCCCAAAAACACGGAAAAACTCTTTGTGATTTCACAATGTCGAGCATCGCCCAAAACGCGGGTCAATCTCGTGGTACCTGCGACCGATGGAACACAGCCCTCGCTGTGCCAGAGATGTGCCATACAGCAGATATCGCTTGCGGAATGTTCAGATGATGGAGGGGACTCGATGAATCGCTAACGTTAAGGCGCACGTTTGACATCAAGTCCATAATCATCAGCAAAAATTTGTTCCCCACCAGCCATTGTTGCGATCGCAATGTCAGGCGCATGTGCTGCCGTCGTAGAGAATGATTGCTCACCCGAGCGAACACACAGTGATCGGAAAGCTGACTAAAAGAGCGTGTGCGAGAATTTATTGGCCTTCCCAAGAGTTGCCTGGGCGGGAGAGGTTTAGATCCACTGCTATGAACAGATGGTCGAAACTCCGAGAATCACCTCGTAAATCGAGAAGGATCCATATTTGGGGATGAATATCCAGGCCGGCATCCAGACCATGAGCCGTGGCCATAAGTCAGATGGCCCCGAGTAATTTTATTGTGGGACATTATTTGACAATGGATTATATTCGAAATAAAGGCGTTAGTGGCCAACTTCCCTGAGCTCTGTCTAGAAGAAATGCTCTGTCAGAGAGGTGGACAACCTCTTCCGCCCCTTCCGAGTTACGTTACGGCTCCCCTCGATCTTCTTCGCCCATGCTCGAATCGATATCGTTGAGAAATTCTGTCTGTGAGGTGCCACTGCGTTAGTAGTGGTAGTGGTAACAGTAGTGGTGGGTGTTTTTGGGGTCGTCGGTTCCTGGTGGGTTGTGATAACGGCATCCGGGAGAGTCCACCTCTTTTTGTGCTCCTCGATTCTCGGCACAGTTTTGTTCATCTCGTTTGGACTCCCGAGACGGCCATTATTCGAGTGTCAGGTTGAACGCAGGCATGATACACTACCTCAGAGCGGACTGGGTGTCTAAAGCTCTCCACTGTCGAGCCGTCGAAGTTGGCCACGTTGATATTCACAGTTTAGCAGAAGTGACGACAGCACCAACCGACGTGAGGTTCGTGACTTCTTTATTGTTGCGGAATCCGCCTTCTCAGCCCTTGCGAGTGCTGCTCGAGCTTACTACCCTCATATTGCCCGGACCGGACGAACTCTGGGTGATTCTCACGTTGCCCGAGCCGGACGAACTTTGGGTGATTCGCATGTTGCCTGGACCGGACGAACTTTGGGTGATTCGCATGTTGCCCGGACCGGACGAACTTTGGACGATTCTCACGTTGCCCGGACCTGACGAAGTTTGTGTCATTCTAACGTTGCCTGGACCAGACGAAGTTTGGGTGATTCTCATGTTGCCCGGACCGGATGAAGATTGAGTGATTATTGTGTTCCCCGGGCCGTACTGTTGTACACGACCGTTGTTGATAATTGTGGTGGTTCCTTTTCCTGTTTTCATCGTGGGCGACGGATTCTGACGAGGGACAGGCGTCGGAGTCGGAGTCGGAGTCGGAGTCGGAGTCGGAGTCGGAGTCGGAGTCGAAGTCGTTGGAAGAGGACCGCCGGTTGAGTTTCCTCCAACCTCGCTCAGGAAGCTCAGTATCCTTGTCTCTAGAGGGACAACCTGTTCGCTCGAATTTTTTCCAGTTTCTTCAGGCTCCGCGGTCCCCGTCTGCTGAAAACACAGCAGACGATCGTACCATACAGCACAGGTTGCGGTAGATAGAAACGATAAACCTCACCACAGGACAATCAAAGCACCATTGGGCCGGCGTCATCTCCTCTTTCCGTTGTGGTGTTTTCCTCTTGGAACGTGCCCCCTTCGATGGTCGGGCCTGACACCTGACCGAAGCCACTGCGTCTCACAACGGGTGGCCCTTCATTGATGCCCATCATCTGGAACACATGAAGCACGATTTCGAACGCTAAACCAATGCGATTCGGGAGAAGTCGCCCAGTCTTCAATGTCTCCGTCCTGGCCCGCTCACCCTGTCCGATCCGTCTCTCTGCATTCCAGCTTTCTGAATTCCACCCGCATAGCTACGATCCTGGAATGCCCAACAACTTTTTGACGAAGAATCCAACTTAGCGTGGAGAGTTCAAAATTCTCATATTCAAGAGAGCTCATCCACTTCCACTTCAAGCTTGTTCCAGGCTCCCATACGAAGACTGCCTCCAGAGTTATTTGAAGCCGCTACTAGTTGACCGAACGAATCAGCGACTAGTGGGGAGACATAAGAAAACGAGTAGGACTCACTGGTTCACCAGGGGCGGAGCCAGGTCGCCTGAGAAACGAAAATCGGTTGAAAGCATCTCAGGGATCGGGATACGATCACATGGAGCGATTCGCATCTACTTACTGCTGAAGGAAAGCTCCTCTGATCGACAACAAATACACTACAATCACGAACATCCTCGGCCAAATGAGATTGGATAGCCTGGTCCTCGAGTCGAATGCGCATGCCGTGCTTTCATCTTTGTTCAGTGGCGTTTCCCAGCTAATGGCTTGGACGAGCGCTTTCACTTTGTCAACATCCCGAAGTCCTAGCCCACGACTTGACGCCTGCTGACTTTGCTGCTCGATTAGGCTCCTGATTTCAACCCCCTCCTCGATAAAAGCTTGGATTGGACTTTGCGCTGGATTCAGAAGCAACGGCATCCTCTGATCGATTCGACTTGCGGTTCTTTTCATTGCAGCGATGACGCTGTGGATCACCTGAAGCGATGCCGTACCTGACAGTTAATATACAGACAAGGTATTCACACGTCATCAAACCAAGGGCGTATCCACGGGGAGGGGGGGGGCAATGGGGGCCAATGCCCCCCCCAAAAAATCAGTTTCATACTATCTCGGAAGGGTTTCCAAGGTAGAGAGGGTATACCCGGTGAACTTTCATGAGTATGCACGAATTTTTTCGAGTTTGCCCCCCCCCCCCCCCCCCCCAAAAAAAAAATCCTGGATACGCCCCTGCATCAAACTCCGCGATTGTTTTCTTGGCCGTTGAGGATGATCAGAGCTTGCACACCCAAAACTCCTGTGGTTCACATCTGATGGTGATGGTGATATGTCATGGTGTAGTGTCATGGATGTAGGCCATGGTTGCAATGTGATAGGTCAGGAGTTCTCAAACTTTCCTGGTGGCGGCACCCCGCGGTACCCCAAGCTTGGAATGCAGTAGGACATGCAGACGCGGCACGAAGGGTGCCGCGGCATACAGTTTAAGAACCCCTGTGATCATACTTATAATTGGAGCGTGACAGTGGCAGAAATTGAGATTTCCAATCGAGCAACCTATTTTGTCTGAATTCCACAAGGGTATCCTGGAAGGCACGATATTAGGCCCGTCCCGTTTGGATTCTAGTTTTTTTACATCCTCTTCGAGCTGATCTCTCCCGTATTGAGGTCCCCGGAATCGCGTCAACCCCCAATGTTCTCAAAGATCGGCGGTCGGTTTTCTGACCTTGGCCCGAAGTCTTCGCAGACCGCACAGAAGGAGCGAGGAAGTTTCCCAGTCTAGTTCGACGAGTTTTAGAACGTGAAGTGAGGCAAGCTCAATGAGGATTCGAGGCCGTGGGTGGGCGAGCTGATGAGGATATGGGGGAGACAATCCATGTGGGGGGACGAGTCTCCCCAGAGAGGCGCGCATGGTTGCCCCATGGATTCTGTTCGAGGAGCGAGTTCCAACTCTGACTGCCTCAGAGAATCTGTTTTTGCTGGATGATTGATAACGGCTGAGAATGAGGGAACAGCATAACTGCATGGAATGCTCACTCCTCCAACACCTGGTGCCTACCGTTCACAAAGTCGACGAACGTCGAACTAAGCGATGCGAGACAGTCCACTTCGTAAGTCGTGCGTTTGGTCTCACTGGTAGCCACCGCCTCGAAGCCGGACCTCCCCTGACGAGGCCTGGCCCGTCTACTCAATTTGGCTTCTTTAGTGCCCCTGATCCCGCATGGAATGGAAGCACCGCGAACTCATCACTTATCTTACCTGGAACATCATCAATTACTCTACAGACATCATTGGCTGTATCTGCAGACTAGTGAATGCCACCCTATGTGCAGCCGAAGATTCGGAAAAAGCTCTCCCCATCCCTGAAGGCCATCTCCGTCCCCTGTCAATAATTTACCGACGGGATACCGCAGTGGTAACGGCGGCCTCTCGAGCAGGAGGTTCCGGGCTCGATTCCCGGAGCCGGCTACTCAAGAAAGGTTTCTGTGGTTCCCTTTCATCTCGGGTGAATGCCGAACTACATCTTAGGCCACAGCTGTCCGGATCCCTGGCAGTAGTGTAGCCAGCTCTAAATTTTCACGGAGCATGACTTCCGACTGTTACGTGCTGTGGAAAGGAAGCTCTCTCCCGGAAACAAATTCCAACCTAATTTTCTACCGACATTTTTTCTTCCGGTCCGCCCCTCCCGCAGCCGATATTTGGCTACGCCCCTGCTTTCGACCGAATTTCCTTCAATTTTCTGGAAGCCCTATCGGCCAAGATTTCTGACATCCTACCACGTTTTCTACGGAAGTCCGAGATTCTACGAAGCTAGCTCCATGCACATTGAGAAAAGCGAAGCTTTAGCTGAGGAAGCTTCGTTCTACCTACGCCACTCATTCCTGGGGTGCACTTCATCCCGGATATACGGAGGAAAAACCCAAATTCCACATCTACGCGGTGGCCGACTTGTCGCAGTGGCCGAGTTGTCCCCGTGGCCGAGTTGACGCGTTCCGTGATTCCTGATACCTAAACCCGTCTGTGCCGCGACCCGTAGGGTACATTGCATGGGGCCAGGAGGCAAATTCATGCAAGGGGATAACAGGGCTGCATAATTCGTGGTCGCAGTCAGTTATGGTATCGCTGCGACTACGTATCTGGAGGATTCTTATCGGAGGGTATAAATAATACTCCGACAATGCTGACTGATTCGTAGGATCGCATGTGATATTCGAATCAAACTTAATGAGCTTCTATTCCGCGATCTTATGTGAGAGTACACCGAGGCAAAGCCTATCGCCCGAATGTTCCTTGATCACAACGCCGATCGAATTCTGCCTCTGTTTCTCGCCTGCGAGCGTTTGAAGGATATATTTTTACTACTTTTGAGAATGGTTTCTCCTCATATGCTCCTTCAGTACAGAAAATGCAGTAGACAGATCAGACACACCGGATGACGTTTCGGGATAATAATACTGCTTGAGAAATAATAACAGAACAATTTCCTTGACATATCTTGTTACAAAGCCAAGATGGGACCCGGTTGATACGGTAACCGAGGCAAAGGCATATCTGGGTCCCGGAAGGCACAAGTCCGGATGCTGAATATCATGACCAAGTACTCGAGTTCGTTCGACTATCGTTCTATTTATGTATGAGATCGTTCCACAAATTGACAAAATGGAAGTGAAGAAATCGAGAATTTTCAGTCCCAATATTATTATTTCGTATGATCCCCTCATAGCTTCTTCTTCGTCTTCTTCGTACCTTTCATCGCAGCTGTTTCTCCTTTTTCTAACTTCGTTAAATCGTCCCCGAGTCTTGACAGTAACCCACCGCCGGATCCCGACGTTTGAAGGGTGGGAGCTTTGAGATTGCCAGACAAATCGAGCGAAGTGTCAGCTTTCCCTCCTTTCACGTTGAGATCGGGCAGACCCAACTTGAACTTGTTGTCCAAAAGACTGCCGTGCGACTGTGATGACGCTCCACTCAATTTGGGCAAGTCCAAGGATGCCGAACTTTTACCATCCAATTTCGGTAAGTCCAAGTTGAAGTTCGATTTTCTGTCCTTGTCGTTGACTCCGAGCGTCGGCAGATCCAAATTGAAGTTCGATTTTCTCTCTTTCTCGTTGATTCCGAGCGTTGGAAGATCCAGATTGAAGTTCGATTTCTTGTCCTTTTCATCTTTGCCCAATGTTGGTAGACCAAGATTAAAGGAGGATGAGCTTGATTTCTGACTGTCCTTGCCCAGAGTAGGCAGATCCAAATTGAAGTTCGATTTTCTCTCCTTTTCTTCTCTACCCAGAGTGGGGAGGTCAAAATTGTAAGATGACGAACTCGATTTCCTCTCTGTTTCTACTTTGCCCGCATTCAAATTGATATCCTCGAAGAGATTCGTCCTGTGAGGTGCGTGGGTAGTAGTTGTAGTAGTAGTCGTTGTGGTTGTTGTTGTTGTGGTAGTTGGTTCTTGATGATGCGTGAAATCGACACTCGGGTAAGTCCACCTTGTTTTGTGTTCCTCGATTTCCGACACTGTTGTGTATTCCTCCTGTTTATGCTCCAGCGGCGGCCATGTTCTTGGTGTCCTGGTTGTTCTAGGTTGAGTGTAATGCATAGTTGTATGTCTTGGAGCGGGCTGTCGTGTGGTAGTGGTCGTCGTCCTGAAGCCTTCATAGTGGCCGACATTTATATTCTCAGCCTCTGCAGCAGGAGCCTCGTGAGTCCTGACTGTTTTGGTAGTGCGGGACCCGCCGGATGATCCGGAGTGAGTATGGGATGTTTTCGAAGATGCTCCGCCTTGCGCCTGATGTTCCTGAACCTTGTGGACAACGGTGCTGGATCCTCCCCCGCTGCTTCCACCTAAGAGTCAAGCGAGGCGGTGGTGAATTGTTATTCTCACACGGGGTTCTGTCGTTGAACAAGCATGTTGATCGAAATCCCCCAGAATCCGGCGTATGGCGAATCGTTCTACTGACCATGAGAGGCCCAGGTACTCTACCTGACCGATGGGGAGTATTTGTTTTTAAAAGTTTCCATGGTGTTCGGTGGAAGATCCACCATCAGGATTTCCGAGGACATACTTCCCTCATCAGTCAGTCAGAGTTCTGAACGTTCCCAAAGTCAGGTTGAGGGTTCATTGAAGGCGGGATTCGAGAGTCATTGTATAAATACCTGCGGCTGCATTTCCTTTGCCCTCGCTCGAGTAGTATCGGATAACCTTTTTCGTGATGACCTGTTCGTTCGATTGTCCTCCCATGCCCGCGGAGTTCGCTTGGAAACTATTGCCCATCTGTAATTGAGCTTGCTCATCACGATAGTTCTTGAAAGTACATCGAAAAATTGTGAGAATTATCCTTCAGTCGACGGGAGACTGCGACGGCGAAGTTCCCGCAGACCGATGCAAGAAGTGAAAAGGATACTTGCGCCCTGTTCGAACGCGCCACCAGCCGGCATAACGCGTCGAACGACCTCGCCTCCTGCGGGGCCGCCCATCATCATTCGACCTCCGTTCGCCATCATCTGTTAAGAGCACAGAACACGATACTATTAAGCGGCTCATGTCGCCGTAGATATCAATAATATATCCCAGGACAATCAAAGCACCATCTGGCCGCCGCCGCCGCCTCCTTGCATCATGACGCCTCCCCCTTGCATCATGCCTCCTCCCATCATCGGTCCCGGACCTTGAACGAAGCCGGCGCGTCGCC
The DNA here is from genome assembly GCA_028455905.1 of Neoseiulus californicus. Lineage (NCBI taxonomy): Eukaryota > Metazoa > Arthropoda > Arachnida > Mesostigmata > Phytoseiidae > Neoseiulus > Neoseiulus californicus. The sequence goes on from JAMQGS010000001.1 coordinate 21,681,999, forward strand.
CAACAGGAGGTCCTCCATTGATGGCCATCATCTGGAACACATGAGTGAGGAATCAACGAAGGAAGCAGCCGAGATTGAAAATAAATCGGGCCGTATCTGGAGGGACTCGGCTAACTCACCCTATCTGCCCCGTCTGACACCATCCCCGCCTTTTGCATTCCACCCGCATAGCGACCAGCCTGCAATGGGCAACCACTGCTAGCTCGTCTGGACAAAGGCTCAAATATTGTGAAAAGAGTTCGGAATCTACAGACAGCGCTTTCTACGCTCGGAACTCTTCGATGTTTTCCTGTTGGTTGGATCTCCGAATTCGAGAAAGCATCGAATGGGTGTTGAGGTCGTCGTCGGTTCCTCGATGAAATCAGAATCCCGGTCAAGATATGAGCAGAGGAGGGCGAACAATCGAAGAAATGACACTCACCGGTTCCCCAGGGGCGATGCCGGGACGCCTGGGGGCAATAGCGATTGAAAGATTTTCGGAAACGATAGATTGTCACTTCGGAGCCATTAATTTCTGGTTCGGGAGTCTGGGTCAAGCTGATCATCCACTCACCGCTGAAGAATAGCTCCTTTGATCGTCAACAAGCACACTAGAATCACGAGCATCCTGAGCCAAATGGGATCGGAAAGCTTGGTCCTTGGCTTAAGTAAGCGTGTCGTGCTTTCTTCTTTGCTCAGTGGCGTTCGATAGCGAATGTCTTGGGCGAGCGTTTTGACTTCGTCAATATGCCGAAGTCCTAGCCTGTGACGTCGGCAAGGCTCGAGCAGGCTTGCAATTGAGAGAGCACGCTTGATAGAAGCCCAACATGTACCACGCGGTAGCTTCGGAAACTGAGGTCTATCTAGAGTCGAACGGACCCACTGATCACTCTGATATTATTGATATGGCTCTGAAATCTATGTTTCATCACCCAAAATCTCAAGGGATGAGCAGACTCGTGACCGCCAAGCTCCTGCTAGAATTATACACGTCGCTCAGCGAAACTGGATCGTTTATTTCACAAGCTTGAAGTTCATGAAGATTCTGTGGGAATCACTCCTCACGGTGAAGCTCTCATCGTGACGACCCGCAGAGCTTCATTCAAGACAGAGTTACAAATTAGGTAGATGTAGACGAAAACAATTCTGTTCGCTCATTCTAGCGGCTAGCGTCACCAAAGCGGTACTCTGGAGTTTAGTTTCACAAACAAGGTTATGCGTGCAGACGGAAGCTAAAGCTGTTTGATCAGCGCGACTGTCGCATTCGGAGAACTATCAGCATGCGGTCTCACATGGGGGACTCCCTCAGCGAAACGGTCATGGCTTTTCCACCAAAATGACCACAGATTCCGCGGAAGAGGCGCACCGACGTCTGACTCAGAAACTTCTTCTATCCAATGAGTGCTGAGCTCCGCTATGCTACTTGCATACCCACACTTGCTTCCAGGTTATTGCAAAGAATTCAAAATGAAGAAAAGTCAGAATGCAACATCAGACTCGATCAAAATCATTGTTGAGAAGTCCTTGGTGAAAATGCGTGTGCTCATCGCGATAGGTGGAGCCTGCAAAGAAGTATAGATGGAAAGACGGTGAGTTATCAAGGAACCTTCTCATGAGATAAGATGCCCCACAAAGCGAATGAGCGCCACCGGTTCGACAACGTTGCTTGATCATCGCTCTCGAAACCCATCCGTCAAACATGAGCCCGTTTCTACTCGTGCTGATACTTGTTCTGAGTGGCTCTGCGACAACCCAAGGAACTCCTATTGACCCAGCAGAAATCTGTACTCAGGCTACGAGCAATTTCTGCCATGATCTCCGTTGTTCAACGTCGTGTTTAGCCCAACATAAATGCCTGCTCGGGAGGTGCAATTTCGAGAACGATAAGTGCTGCTGTCAGTTCTGTTCCAACTCCACGACATCGACGCCCTGATGTTTGATTGCTTTGAATCTATTCGGAATCTCGTCTCGGTTCAAAACCGAATGGAAACGGATAACTCCCTCGCTCGATCCCAATTCGAATTGGAATAAAACATATCGAGTAACCGATTGAGTGAAAGAGATGGAGCTTTCCATTGTCTTTACTTACATCCTTTGCATTGGGTGAAAGTGAAACAACCAATCTTATGGAGCCAGCGCTTGGAGGTAGGCAGTCCAGTCATCAACCACGGGCTTGTAGACTCTAATAGTTCTCAGATTCAGCGATTTATTCGCTGAATTAAAGTCAAGAATCTGAAAGACTACCACGAACCGACGGAACAACTGTTTGCCCACGAGCTCTTTCAAAGTTGATTCCTCCAAGGCGCCGGATGGAAGACCGCCTGCGAAAAAGGAAGCTTGAAGGGTTCGGAAACTCGAAAACGGTTCAAGACTCGAATCATTCGCAGAATAGATTCAGGCACTGACCCAGCATATTGTTGAGATCCGTGTTGTTCAAGAGAAATGCAACACCTCCGTTCGAATCGGAGAAAGTGATTCTCATTGACGTCTGGCGGCAGTCGGAGCCGAGACTGATCTTGCAAGTTCCGCAGACAAAATCATTCGAAGCAGGATTGTCGTCCGAGCTCCTTGTTTGTGGAGCTCTCACAACCTTGTCGCATTTGGGGCAAACCATGCGTAGGGTGATCGAAACTATTTTCGACACGAGCACTGGAATAAAGCATCGAAGAGTGTCAAGGGCTCCGTGCTTGAGCTTGCTAAGAACAATCACGGGAGCTTGATGTTGAGAGGAAAAAATCGTGGCCGCAGTTGGTGAAAACTGTACTCACAGATTGAGACCATTGGTTTGAAGGGATCTGAATTCTCTGGCCACACTCCCGACGCGAAGAAATCGGCGATGACTTTGAGCGTGATCCATTGCGGTGGAAGGTTTGAGCTGTACATCGGTGTGTTTTTTGGAACTTCATGTATTTTCCGCGGCTGGAAACCCTTCGTTCGGGCCTGAGGAGGAGGAGAGTCGGCAGTGACAACTCACTGGACGTTCGTTTTCTTTCGAAAATAATCTCTTCAAGTGTCGACGTGGGACGTTCGACGTTAGAGACTGGGCAGTCCCGATATCTGCTCCAAGGCCCCTGAGCATGCATTTCATTTTCTGTATGTGCTCCGTGGACAAGTTTGGCGACCGGACTATATCTGTGATTCTAGAGGAATGAGCTGTAGGAACTACGAGCCGTAAGGAAAGTTACCTTCCCAACAGCCCTCTGAGTCATGATTGCAGTTCTTCCCGTCACGTTCGGCGTGATCAGCGTCTGAGTGCTCGTGGTGACGTAATTTGATCTGGTTCTCGGACATTTGAGTTTTGCATCTTGGAGAAGTATGACTGAATCCCTGAAATATGTCATTCGAGCAATGAAGGATCGACAACCAAGCGGACGGAAGTTTGACGCGAGTTCGAGCACATTCGCAGGTGGCGAGCGAATGTTGTTCCGTATATTGTCCTTGAGTTCTGGACTGGCACATGGAGCACGCCTATCCACCCACCAGACAATGATTTGGTCCTTGATGAAGGCGGTCAACTCTGGATCCCACAGAGTCACAATGATACTCTCCGCGGAGCTGTCAGCCACTTCGATGTCCAATGCAGTCGCGGATTCACCGTTTTCGAGCTCCACCCGGCGCTGCTCGCCTATGAGAAACAGTTTCCTCGAAGTCGAATCGATATGATCCATTCCTAAGACTGGAATATACGACAGCGGCTCAAAGCTTCCTTACGCACCAACGGAAACGACGACAGCCATTAGGCTGATCTGACGGCTCGTGGTCTCACACAAAAGCTCGGCGATGGACGTCAAATGCAGCTCTTGGGGTGGCGAATGGAAGATCTCCATGAGTTTTTGCTCCGTTTGCTCAGGTAACTTTTCGACCGACCAACGATACATTTGCAGAACATAGGGGCACGTTGTTTTCGGATCAAGGTGCCGGCTCCGAGTTGCATGAATCGATTTCAGGAAAGAGAAACGGAATGCATTCCCTGTGGAGGGCATCACCGTAAGCTCCCGAACTTTCAGACGTGAATCAAATCGAAATTTTTCTTGGTATAGATACTGAGCAAGTTGCTGAATCTTTATCGAACTTCAGGTCCACCCACCGATGAGCAGGAGGAGATTGATCTTGAGTAGCTCTCCGGGTCGATCCCAGTAAACAACATTCGCGGTGTCGCCGACAATATCTTTGATGACAAAATTGAAAGGTATATTGCCGCCTCCGTTCGATTTCGCCCGACCAGCACGTTTGTTGATTATGATACCTTCCACAATCACCGACATGTTGGCCTTTGTTATTTCCGCACAAAGTGTTGACGGGGTTGACATGGCTCTCGCTTAGCTTCACTCTTTACAAACTTCGAAACCTCGTCGCCCCTAGAAGACGAGTCGGACCCCGTCTGACAACTGACGGAATCTTCGAAAATAATCACAAAAAACTGCTCAAATAGGTCCACTGATCTCAGGCGGAATCTCTACTCCGGATGTGTCGAAGTTACATTATTGGATGCATCTACGTCCAAACACAGCTTCATTCCCAGCTGTGGGCGGGACTCGCCTTCGGCACAACAAAACGTCCCATGGGCTCCGGCACTGTGTTCCATCAGCGAATTCGAGTTGCGTGGACGAGTCGCAGTGGATACGTGCGCGTGAGGCGCAGCCGCGTATGTGACATGAGATTCTTGGAGGAACGAGAGCGATTCGACAACTACTTACCGGGCTCTCCTCGAGAGGAATCAGCTCCGGCTCGTGGGGTTTGCGCTCGTGATGGCGCCGTAACCCTCATTACGGAAGAATTCACTTGGATGATAAAATTCCGATCCTTCTACTGTATCTCGGGACTTCCCTGAACTGTTTCACTCCGATTCGCGTTTTTTTCTTGGAGGCAGAACTCATGCGAGTCTTGTGTTTCACCAACGAACAACCAAAGTAGACACCATTTGGGGCCAGCAACAAAAGGAGCGATTCATGATCGGGATTGAAATATCTCATCGAGCCGTGCCGATTTCGATCTCGCCGTTGCTAGATATCAATACTCATCCCCGAATCAATCGATCGGACGAATGTACGCCATGTTTAAGAGTGGAATCAGCACTAAACCTTCATTTATTCGAATAAATCACTTCGCTGAAAATAGCGTCTTTGAATATTACGACTGCAGTCAAATAGTTTTGTTCGTTAGACTTGCTCTCGTCACTTGATCATTACGCCTCGATGAAAGAGCGAAAACGGTGCCAATATTCACAGTGTCTACGAATCTCTAGGATGGCCGAGGGTGAACGATACGACCAAATCCGGCTAAGGGCTTCAAACATTGCCAGCTAGCGCGATTAACCCCTGGCCCGTGGCCGACTCCAAGCGAGAGTGATATCGCGGGCCGAGGCTAACTGTCGAACAACGAATGCTTCAAATCCAAGACTTTGTCCCCTCGCTTCAGGTTTCGTACGCCTTCTTCTGCAAGCCAGTGCCTGAATTGATGTAATCCAGCTGATAGATGGCCTCCTGTAGACAAAGTGATTCGATTTAGGACCGGGGAGGATCTCCATCGACGGTTTCGAGTCAACTGCTGCCCTGCGTGATCGGAGCTTTGGGATAGACTTGTCGTAGAGTCCACTCTCGAAGTCTTTCAGCCGCTTACGTTATAAGCTCGGAGAAGTTCAGACACGTGTGCGGAAACGCAACCAAAATCCTGCTCTGAATCAAGGAAGTGGGCTCGACGCATGTCGTCGGTGATTCTATCGTTGGCTCTCCGCATGGATTTCGTCATGTTGTCAATGTTTCGACCAACCCTGCGTTTGAAGAATTGCGTCTCTCCGTCACAGCCGCTGAAGTAGGCTTCTGATGGGACTTGCCTGGAACAGAAATGTTGCAAAGTCTGTTTTCGAGATGAGACTACTACATGGAGGCTCTGTGCGACCACAATTTGCTGAAAGCGCATGCGAGATCAGGTAAGCAGACTCATAGTTACTTGCTCACGCCAAGCAGAGCCTTCTCGACAGAAGCTAGCGTCTGCTCGGCCCACTCTTCATCGTCGTTCTCGGTGTTCATCAACATCTCCAGAGGAGCAACCACATCGTCGAGGACGACGGTCATAATAGACTTCGATTTCGTGTCGGTGATCGAAGGAACAGAAGGGAAGAAGTCCGTCCCTTTCTGGACTGAATCCATCCCAGCGGCAATCGCTTTGAAAGCGGAATAAAAGGCAGCGTTCATGTAGGATTCCCAGCTTTTCGAATCATCCGTTGGGGTCAGTTTGCTCGGAGCGACCAGCCTCATCTTCTTGAATAGCTCACTTATGTTTTCTTGGGAGAAAAACTGCACTGCGTCGCTCTTGGGAGGCGGTGTAGTGGGGCACTGTCAATGAACGTAATAAATGTGTGACACCATGAGGAGCATATGGGTCCAATGATTCGATGGTAGATCGAATCGAGAGTTTCGCTGATTCCAAATTTTCGCGAACGATAAGAATCTATGAGCAGAATAATCATTTACGTTGTCAGTAGTCGAGATCTCTCTTTTGCGGCAAGAGCTGGCGCCTCCGACGAGAGCCGGATGATAATGCGTGTCGGGCGTGCACGGGTCTTGCTTGGCTAACGGGATCGGGGTGCGGGGCATGTGAGCCGAAGGTGTTCCAGGAGAATTGACGCAGGATAGCTGCATCCGTGGAGTCCGGGGCTGCGGCAAGCGGAAAATTCGAATGTAGGATCCCTCGACTGATATCGCGCGATAATATAGGAGACAAGCCTAACGGATTCGATGGCGTTTGTTTTTTATAGGGCTTCCGAAAGCTCGCTCGCTTGATGACTAGTCAAAACATACAACCTCTCCCGTGCTCCGCCTGCGCTTGAATCTGTCGGCTCCTTCGGGTGTGTTGATAACAATTTGCGGGATTTCGTGAACCGTCATCCGCCGTCTGAACAAATCCATGCTGGTTTCCATTTCCGCGCACGCCATCTCTCTCGACTTCTCTGAGCTTTTCGGGGCCAGCCCAACTCTAGGCGGACTTCGGTCTCGAAAAGATCTCCCTACCAACTTGAAAGAGTCCGAAGCATCCTGCGTGGACGCGGAGCTGCCAGAGCTCGAAGTCCTCGGGAGTTTGAGTTCGAAGTCCCATTCCGCCTCGTTCTCCCCAGTTTTCGAGTCTTTAGTTTCTTGATGTAGTGTGCCGTCGTCTGAAGGACGCGTTAACACTTCTTCCATCCAATTCGCGATCGCGCCAGCTCTCGCCAAACTTTTCTTGGCTCCTTCCAGCGCGTTTCCCCAATCTTCCAGCAGGCCATTGGTGGTCTGAAATCGTGAACCAGATTCAATGGAATGCTTCAGGCTAATCGGGACGGCGGAGTCGGCATATTCCTCCGTCGACAGCTCCGGTGACAACGAATTGGATCACTCCGTTAGCCAAGAGAGATATACTTTTCCCGAGACACTTCCCGAGGACACGTTCTACCGAATGAAGCTCACCTGATCCGAAGACGACGCCGCGTTGTTCTCCATGCGGACGATTCTATGCAGGATGTTTCGAACAGAGTAATGCTCCACGAATGATAACAACGGCAACTTGAAACTTCGTCATTGGTGGGAAAGTGCACGCTCGAGATCACCGAGATCGTCGCGACATCTTACACCGGTCGCAACGCCGATCCAGCTGCTTTTTTCTCTGAGCTCACGGAATGGATGCATACGAATCTTCCCGCTCGGTTCAGTACCCGTTGTTGTCGGATAAGTTGGGAGATCTAAGTGAGGCGGGAATCTGATACATCTAGGAACAGAGCTTCTAGAGAGCTTTCTGGACTTTTGTTTGTCAAAAATTCAATCCCCATCGATTGAGAGCCTGCCATCAAAACGCTCAGTGCTCTACCACTAGTGTGCTGATCCACAAAGATGAGCTCGAGATGTCTCTGTAGCGTCTCCACCCTCTAGGAACCGCGCTCTTCGAACAATTCGGAATCTCCTTACTCCATGAGCGAGAAACCGATTTCCCGTATCTTCCCTGCAGTGGTCAACCATGTTGCTCGGGGCCCGTTTCTTCAGAACGAACCGAGATTATATTTGCCGAGCTGAAAGGGTTGAGAATGCACCTGAAAACCGTTGGTCATCCAAACGGATGTGAGCATGAAAATGAATGAGGAACGAACCCGACTTCTCTCGAAACAGAAAAACTCGAACTTCGGAAATCACATCAGCAATCACGGATTTCCCTCAGCCTGCGGGCAAACCGAAAGGATGTCCCCAACTCTCCTTGGAGGGATTTTGAAGGTTTCCCTGGATGGTGGACACGCGAATGTGCCTGGTCATGAACTACGCTCATTCAATGTCACGATCATTCAGAAGCATCGCGTGGATGTATGGCTACAGATCACTTGAATGACTGGCCTCGCTGAGTCTCTGTTTCAACGTCTTCGATCAAGGTCAGGAATGAGCCTCGATACGCTGACTAGAGATCAGTTTCGTGATTATGGATCGCGGATTTCGCCACAAGGCCCATAGAGAACACCATTGTGGCCCATGACGAAAACTGGGAATCATCATCAGGGATTTGATCCACATCGTTCGCTCGACTTCCGGCACAATGACGATTTTCCTTTAGTGTAGAATCTTTCAATCTCTTTATTTGGTATCAACCTTTAACAATGGTCGTCTGAGAACAGTAAATTACTGCCGAATATTTTCTTCAAACCAGGCATTCCTTCCGAAATTCGTGATAAGCTACCCCTCTATATTTTGAAGTTCAAGAAAGTCTCCCCGACGATATGGTCATCCCATTTTCAAGAACAAGATAGTCGCAAGCAGGAATCAAAACATCATCCATGTTCCATCAAAAAGTAGGTAGGGTGAAATTATGCATACATCCCTCACCTAGAGACATTTCCCGGTCTATCGAGCACTAGCATCGAAGTTCCTTAAAAATTCTCACTTGAATCTCATCGAATGCTACGCCTGCTCCGTCGAAGAAATCAACTTTGTTAAAACATCTGTCGTCACTGTCTGGTCGGGAAACCGGGAGGGAAACTAGCCTCGCTCCTGTCTCAATGTTAAGGCACTTTTCGAGAGGTCGAAGAGGAGCTTACTGCTCCAAGGGTGATGCACTACTTGATTTTTATACTTCTCTTTGATCAAAACCCCATGCAGTCCACATCATCGTGCTAGCTGTCGCCTATGCAACCACAACTTTGAAATCTAATCGCGACGACCCAGATGTGGCTCATCTTCGCCGTCTGCGAGTTCCGTTGGTTTCGAGCGAAGGCCGTCCCCAGATTCGTAGGCATCGTCACTGACCATCGACGCGGATGAGTGAAGGTTTCGACCTCGTTTTGTTGGAGGTGATTCTTGATCCTCTAAATCGTCTTCAGAAGTCAAGCGAGCATGGTGACGGTCTTCTGGGTGACCAGCAAGCGGTGAGTCTGGAGGGGTACTTGACGGTGAAAGAGCACTCCGGATCCGACCCTTGCCCTCGTTCCAGAGAAGATTCTGCAGAAATCCAGAAGAATATCAACGAAAAGGTCACAGAACTAAGGGAGGAAGCTCAACGAAAATGCCTCATGGTAGCCTTCCGCGACGGATGGAAATGACTAAGGAGTTGGAAGGGTGTACAACACTGGGCGTTCAGAGAAGAAGGGGCTTCTCAGGTAATTAAAACCGAAGGAGCATGCAACACGTCGGATCGGGAGCATCAGAGGTTCTATGCATTGGTGTCTGGTGCGTATACTCAGAGCGATATTGTTTTGGTGAACGAAATACATCGAATGGATAGGAACAGAAATCAATGGATCTCTTCTCCACCTAAAGCCGACCATGTGGTGGTGCAGGGACATCGTTGGTGATCGGAAAATTCTTTCAGGGAGAATCCGTTAAGAGACTACGACAGGCTGTACGAAAGCTCCACAACAGACAGTCAACAGACAGCATCCGAGAACAAAGTACAACGCCGGCGGAGTCATCATCACAGTATATTGAGTAAGCTGACGCATCATGTTCTTGAAATCTATCGTCCTTTGATTCAAAATTTCTAGGGAATCGGCCTCCTTTTCGCTCGCTCGGTTGCGCGCGCGCGTTTGCTTGCGTCAGTATCGTCTTCTCTCGCAATCATTCCGTAGGTATCGTTGGCCGACCTTAAGTATTGGCTTCATCGATCGATTCTATGAGAGAGGAGGGCTCTCCGAGCCGTAGCGGGGCTTGCGTTTCGACGTCGTCGCTAGAGGAGATTGGAAGTGTTCTACTTCGTCGAGCGGTTCTCTGTCGCCTGCGGCTTGGGCACGAAAAGTATAGGCGCTCGGATCTTCGTCGGGTTTGAATTCTATCCTCCCGACTTTCGGCATCTGGTCGTCGGCAGAGTCGCCGATGGTCGGTGAAACGAGTGCGGAAGGGGCTTCAAGCTGTGCTGGTGATGCGGCGGATGAGCTTGAGGGGTTCTCTCGGACGTCAGCCTGAGAACCCGAGGTGGGACTGTTCCATCCGACGGCCAGCTGTAGAGCGTCCACAGCGGTAATACATCCGAGCGTAAGAAATCTTTCTATTCGAGCCAAAATCGCCATAAGGAACACAAAACATATGTTCATTACTCTGAGCTGCAATCGGGACGTCACGGATAAGCACGACAAAGGAAATGAGTGACAAAACCATGAGAACGCCCACAGACAGACAGACAGACTAGAGTACAAACACAGGATACAGCGGATACAATTTTAACCACGGAAAGTTTCCGATTTTTCCAAACCGGACACAATGAGCTTACCAGGGTTCCATCCTGACCGAAGAGCTCGAGGAAGCTGTGAATGAAATCCCGGGATTTCTCTTCCCATTTCGTGATGATTTCATGTTTCTTCTCACCGAGGTTTTCGACAAAATCGTTGCCTTTCTTTTTAAGTGCGTCCATTTTATTTTGTAGGATGAATTTTTTCTCCTGCAAGTGGCGAGTAACCGTTTAGAGCTTGTGATAGACGGATTAGTTTAGTGGATGAGGTTCGATCTACGGAGAAGGCGAACCCATTGGCTGAATTCGTCCCCAATGAGGCGTTCTTACATTTATGAAGGAGACATTCATCTCTTTTGCGGAGTAGCCTCTATCGAGGTTCCTCCTCACGTAGAGATCGTAGTCTTTAACTATTCTAGCAACGAGGTCTGAGGTGGAAACTCCTTCGGTCCTTTGCGTCGGAGCGAACATCCCTTTCTCTTTTATGAACTTGTATACATCATCGTCGTCTTCTGAACCGTAAGGTATGTCGTCATGTGCCACGAAATCGATTTTATGTTTTGTTAGAAATTCGTCGCTGAGAGCCCACGGCGCGTCTCGAACAACCTCGTCCACGTATCGGCAGTGGCGTAGCGCCTCGTAGCGTTCTGTGTCTGTCATAACCTGCAATCGGAAAGAGTGTGCCGTAGTACAAGGAAAAACGCGGCCTACTACGTCGTCACTGATTAGGTTGTCGTTGATATGCACCGAGCAACCCTCCAGTTGCGTCACGAGCATATTTGCGACATTTGGGACCCTCGCCAGGAAGTGAAGAAGGACTCAGGCTAGACGAACACCGATTGATACATGAGAGAGGATGCCACCAATCAATACCGATGCCGGTCCATAGACGGAGACTCACGGTTTTGCCTTTTTTCGTGTGCGTCAATTCGTCGCTGCAACAGCCGACGATTAGGTAAACATTGGGGAACATCGACTTCGCTTGCATAAGCTGGCGGGCGTGCCCTTGGTGGAACAAGTCGTAGATCCCTGAAACGGCGGGGCTATTTTTTGGAAAAATTTCATTCCAGATATCTATTCCAATTATCACGAAACAATATCTATAAGAAGCAATATCAATGGATGAGCCTTGACTTCACCGCTGGATTACATACCATCGGCGTACATTCGTATTGGACGGGGCGCTGTTCCGGCTTTGGCCATTTCCATGGTTATTTTGATGCTGTAATCGCAGGCTTCATTCTCCTCTATCGCTTCAGGGTCATCGGAGAAAACCGCGGGGGAGCAGAGAGCCTGTAGATGGGGACAGCAGTCGTAGCGGACTCCTCAACTCAGGGTACACTGAACAGTGCGGAGCTACGACGAAATCAGTAAAAAAATTGGTGGTACGCGTCAAGGGAGGACGTGGAAGCAATCGAAGTGGTGACAGTGTCATGAGGGTCAATGTCGTTCTCAGCTCATATTTCTCGAGAGGTCGTTGACCGTTCGTGTTGCATTTGTGTTGCGGCACGGTCAGAAAGTTCGCATCACGAAGAATGATACTGAAATCATCGAACACGCGCATAGATCACGATCTCCGGAAACGCCGGGCCAAGAAGTCGGAATGGCGACGCGATCGCTGCTACAAAGACTCTGTGTCTCGCTTGGGAACACTCTTCAATCTTTCGAATCTCCTCTACTACCACGTACACTCACAGCCATGAAACCAAGGACGAAAATTTCAAACGTATCGAAACGGGTCGCCCAACATATGAACAAAGCCCGGGAAGCTACGAGAAATTGTTAAACCATGAGCATTCAACCCGAAATGAACTTCCGAATTGATAGAATTGTGATGGGGAGAGCTCCAAGGACACTCCTATCATTTTCACGACTAGAGGCGCGAACTCTGCAGCGCGAACACGTAAACAAAGCCCTTCGGCAAGGTACGTCCATTCTCGGCAGCGGAAGAGGAAACGCCGTAAGATAGAGTTGCTGCGATATGAATCTCGGACTCCGGAAAAGCCGTTCGCAATCATTACTTGAACTGAATGAGCTCCGAATCAGCTGTTTCTATCCCGACGGAGAACAATCACCTTGTTCCAGTGTTGAGACGTAGGAGCAGATGTTTCTCCTTCAGCGAAATTCTTGCTATTCGAATTCGACTGGTTCAATGGACGGTCTGGAGGTCGTCGATTTATTCCGTGTTAAGATTCCGCGGAGTGTACTGCTGGCCAGAGCTCGAATTGATAGTTCGAGGGTTAGGGAGCTGAATAGCTCTCAATGGTGCATCAATATGGGTCAAGATCGACGCTGCTGCGGCTCATCTGAACTTTGATCAAACAAACTCGACATCAGAGCTAGCGGCAGTGGAATCCCGATGCGAATAACCGAATTCGGCATAAACCATGTTTTGAAACAACATTAGTTACCGTGATCCGATCGTGATTCATGTCATGAGGGATGATTGGGACCCGTCCGCGGATGGTATGGTCGAACCGGAATCGGGCACTGTGTGGAGTTGCATGACCATAAAACTAAATTGACTGTTGTCTCGCGAACTAAGCTCCCGATCGGACCTCGAAGAAGATACTGTAGAAATGAAGCGAATTGCTCGAAATGCATATTCGTGCATCACGTGGAAACGATTACAGAGTTGGACAATTCGTGCGGCGAGATACATGGTTCTCCAAAACATGCATTATGCATATGGGAAACGATGCACCGGCGTGTTTCGCCTTCCGAGGAACCTCGGTGGAAATTCTCAGACAGGGACGTCACGCACGGTTGGCGCGAACGGAAACGGTTACCAGCTCCTTCGAGCACTCGACAACCAGCGAAAAACGAATTCACAACGCGACCTAAACGATCGTAAATACGGATTCAGTGTCAGTCCAAGAGGATGTAGACGAGCCAACTTTCGCGCATTGACAACCGAACTCATCTCGCCCCCAGTGCACAGCGAGCTTGGTAACTGTGCTTCTTCCATCTGACACTGGTTCGCTCAACGTCAAATCTCTTGTGACACTTACCAACTGTTTCGAGCGCGCCATTGGTTCACGCGTGCTCATAAGGATTGATGCTACAACTACGGCTCGCTCATGTAGCGCTGACGTTACCAGCAAGAGACCGCACTGGGAAAGCGCACACTCTCGCAATTCTATCGCGTCGAAACTGCCACGCGGTACGGAAAGGAGAGTTTCCGCGAAGCATGCTTGCACGCAACGTTGTTGATATTATCGGTCGATCCACATGTGATCTAGCGTCAAGGTAGAAAGAAGACCATCAAAAAGAAAATCGTCTGATTGTTTTGGAAGATGTGGTCTGCGCGAAAAGGTTGAAGTGCCCAGAGGTGTCGGCCCCCAAGTTGGCGGATCGTCCACAGAATAAATGAACCCCGGAGGCAACGTTACTCCATCAGCTCCACAAACGAACTTCCCCGACTAGTGACAGCAAACGCCCATTCATGATGAAGTCTTTTCACAGCCTTCATTGAACGTCGGTTCATGTTCATTGACGTCACGCACTCAAATAGGGCTGTCAATAACTAGGAGCTGAGAATCGGGAATTCCCGATAAAGATTCACCGCGGAATAAACGCTGACGTATACACAGGGCGTTCCAGAGTTGGATGTCATGCATGGAATATTATTTCTTAGCGTCAAACTGAGTTTGAAGTGCCGGAATGAGTTTCATGTGAGTAATTCAGATTGAAGAATGTTCTTTGAGCAAATTGGAATCCAACTACTAATACGCGCGGCTCGTTTCAAGCCATAACATTCTTGAAGTCATAAGTCATGACCGGAATAACGTTCACAGGGCACATTTCAGCAGTAAAAGTACTCCGACTCCGAATGGCTGATGAGTTCTGGCGTTGACAGCTGCCTACCAGCTGATAGCGACGAACTTTCACAGAACGTGGTTGACGAAAATAACCCGAATCGTGAGTCCTGACTTGAGTTCTCTCAATAACTTCCAGGTTCGCCCTCAACGCGCTCAGATAATAGAATCAGAAACAACAGTCGAATTCTTAAACTCACCGTTTCGCGAGGCCTGCGCGTACTGCTCTTCGCAGTGTCATTTCCCTGCTTGCGCTTCCGGACGCTCCTGTCAGTCATTCTGTAAATTTCGATCAGAATCGATCAACAAGTTCACAAAACACCAGACTCAACAAGCACGAGACCGGCGAGGGCGACTACTGGAAGGAACTCCAGCGTGGCACTGCGAGGCCTGCGACTGTAGGTCAGCCTTGCATAGAAAACGTCAGAACTCCGGAGCAGAAATCATACGTTTGCCTCGCTCCCCAGATATTCACTCGGCGACTTTCTCAGTCAGTTTAGATTCCCCTGACCGAGCGGGTTCAATCCGATAATCTCGTTTTCTGTCTGGTATTACACATCCACGCAGCCACTTTCTGCAAGGGCGGAACGGGATTCCCTCGTCGATCGCCGGCACGCTGTACTCACGTGTCGTGGCTGCGAGCTAACTGGATTCCCCGAAAAGATCCAGGTTTCGGGGTGGCGAAGGGTGTTATTCCGACTGACACAAGCCTCTGAACAGTTTTTCCTCCGGAGAGATGAATCAGTGTTTTCAACAAGAGACAAACTAAATGCTGAGCCCTCTTGCCGCGCTCGCTAACTCCTGATCGTTGGCGCCAAATTCGGTTTGGTCTCAGGTCAGAGATCTAAGGGAATGCACTGGTGTCTCTATAACAAGGCACTTACCCTGCTCTCGAACTGTTAAGCTACGACTCTCAATCTCGTAAACGACGAGGATAGTCCCAAATCGAAATTTCGTCCTTTCTGTTCTCTAACTCGACCAAAGTTTGAATTTTGGTGATGCGACATGCGCCGAGTCGCCCATGAATCGAATTTTCCTTCAGGAGCTGAAGTTTCTGGATGTATTTGCCGAAGTTAATATTTTCCAAGGCTGGCTTGTCATATCCATTTAGCAAAGTGATGTTTCACATGGCTGCTGGGATCCTCAGTGCACCTTCGTGTGTTATTCATCTCAGCGATGGACTAGATCGTCTGAGTCTGGGAAATGGAGCCGGAGCAATTACCGAAAAGACATTGGAGTCCGGCCGATCCAGGCGGCCGGGTAGGATGGCTCCAGTAGGAGGGGCGACCATATTTCATTCATTCATTTATTTAACAGCATTAGGCTGTGCGAGTACAGACCGCTTATAATCCGTATTAACAAGGAGATATGTACATAAATTCTGGAGATTAACAAGATATCGCCTAAGTCGTCTCTTGAAGCGGGATTAACCCTCTCGCTTGCGGATCTCGTCCGGCAGGTCGTTCCAGGTGGGAGGGATCCCCGCGAGGGGGCCCAAGCCCGCGATCCTCGTGCGGGTGGTAGGGACCCTTAGGTCGAGTGGGTTATGTCACCGGTTTGAATTCGAAGCAGAGAAAAAGCGGGAGTTTATTTGACGAATTTAGAATGGCAAAGATTGCCATCGCGGTGCGGTTCCTGAAACTCCGAAAATCTTCGGGCTCCTCATTTCGGAAATTTCCGGAGTGTCTCTGGCCGTGGCTTTGTGAATTGAACTCCGAGAATCCTAGGGTTCCCCAATCCGGAGATTTTCGGAATTCAAGCTGGCTCGATTCGGGCCACGGTCAGATTCAGATCCGAACGTGTTCGATATAACGAACGCGAGAATTCCCGGAAAGCATCAAGAGCTGCACAATATTTCTCACTTCACGCATCTTTTATTCCTCGCTTTTCCAGTTTCTCCTTCGCATACCGATAGCGTAGTTCGTAGCTGGAAGGATCTCATATCGGACGATAAAGGATTCGGATTTGGAGACGGCTTGAAAAAATATCTGTATCCCCTATGCTTCTTTCATGGCCGAGACTTGGAATAGAAATCTTTGAATACAACATGCTTTATAAAACGGGCGTTTCCCATACGTTCCTGATTGTACTGCCGGGCATTTCTGGCTCAACTGAATAGTCACTCTGCGGGAACGCTTGTGGGTAAAACAGTAAGAAGAGCCGTGGACAATCCAATCGGTAGCGGCATCAGCCCGGCTTCGAAAACGCGCGAACTCGAAGCCATCTGCTCATCAGTGAGGTCCTCACAGCGCTTCTTAGCTTGTGGCGCTCCATACTCATGACTAGAGCTATGCGGTTCAGGCACTTGAAAATCGAGGAATAGGCAGGCAAATAAGCACTATAAGACGCCGGAAAAGGAACTTGAACAGGCAGAAAAACATTTACGAAGGGGTGATATTTCATTGATTGAATGTGCCCGGAGGGCTACGATGCGGCACGATTCGATACATGATATTCTCATCCTGAAAGTGAAGTCTGCTTTCTGATGGCCTAGTAGCTGAGATGCATGGTGTGGCGCAAGGACGCTCCATGTCGGGGCCAAGACTTCCGACAGAACGCTGGAGCAACAGTTCTCTTGGTGCAAACTATCCGAGTTATGTCCGATTGTATGTTTCGATATAGCTGCCGATTCGATACGAACTTCGGATATTCAAACTGCATCTGCACTGTCAAGATTTTGCAATCCCTATCCAAGCTTCCTGTAATTGTGTGCATATTAGTGAACCGTGTCTCTCCCGCTGTGCCGTGTACGCCGGACAGTGGATGATTGTGTGTTGAACGTCGTCCTTGGTTTCTCCGTTGCAGTTTAGGCAGGTGTCGTCCGCCGCGAGTTTGAATCACAGCAAATACTCGCCGAGAGCCCCGTGGCCCGTCATCATCTGGGTGATGTAGGAGGTCAGTTCCCCGAACTTCCTACCATACCACCTTCTGACGTCGGGAATACATCTCCTTGTCCGTGATCCTTTTCGGCTAGCCTCCCATCTTTGCTGCCATTCCCTCATTGTGTCCTCCTTGATGTCTCCTTCGGTTTGTTCTCCCTGTTCCCCGGTCGCTTCGTCTCCGTTTTGTTCTCCCTGTTCCCTGTTCGCTTCGTCTCCGGTTCGTCTCTTGTAGACCAAAGTCCTCTCTTCGGCCAGGAAAGACCAGCGTGTGGCCTGGGCCAGCACAAGGATCGCCTCCGTTGAGACGGTGCGATAGCAACGTGTAATCCGTATTCCCATGGCTCTCTGCGCACTGCCGAGTGCTGCTCTATTGGTTGATCTGGCCAGGGCCCACGGGGCCCATACTGGCAAGGAACAGAGCTTGCGCCAGAACTGCGCCCCTCCGTCGCGCTCTTGTTGCGAGCTCGGGTCATCCGAATCGAGAGCGCATCTGGAAACAACCTTCCATGCGTCAGTTGGTTGGCGAAGAGCCTGAATTCGCCGGCCAGGTAGCATTGAATCGACATCAGATCGCAGAAAAAGGCATTCATGGCGTCATACAGCCGAAAAAAACACGCACAACGCACAGGCATTCATCGCATGATGCCTGAACTTTAGTTTTTTGGATACCTCGCGAGACGAGCGGGGAGGCCTCGTCTCATTTTCATTCGCACACAGCGGTTCCCAGTCAAGAGTTCGGCGGAGGAACCGGGAAGTCGATCCAAGTTCGCCACCATTTTCTGAAAGGGAGACAATTGAAGGTGTGATCTTCGGCATAATCAGAATCATTGTAGCCCAGATGTTTACCGACTGATCATGCTTCTTCAATGATGATCAGTTCTCAGGAGAGCTACAACCTCAAGAATGTGTCGCTTTCACCCAGCTGATAGTCGTTCGCCGAGATTGTTCTCGTTGCTTCTTGGGCATGATTCGAAGCCGGAATAGCGTCGCGAAGGATCTCGGGCGAGTATATCAAAGAGACCTTCAACTTGGGGTGACGAGCCTCTGGATCGCTGAACCATGGGCAGTGTGCTATTCCAGCTCCAAAGGGAGACGGCCAGTTATTGCAGAAGCTATAGAGAGATCACTTGGTGGAAACGAGAACAGATTCAGCGACACTGAATGAGAGTTTTGCTGAGACTTTCACTTCATGAAGTTTGCACTCTGAGCTCGCACTAACCGTGTCGACATGTCCATCGAAACGTTGACCTTGTCACCGACTGGACACATGTTAGATAATTTATCGCACCTTGTAGAACTTATGAAGAACATGCGGCAACCCTGTCAAACTTTACTTATCGAATCCCAGATAACCAATCGACGGACATTATCGACACCAGAACACCTGTTTTGAGCGGTACGGCAGCGCGCAACAGAACAGAGCAATCAGTCCAGCTGTTTCGGAACTAGTCAATAAAAATATATAGGCTCGCTATCGTCAGGGAGAACGTTATCAGAAGGCCTTTGGCGTGAGTTTCGTCAGAAACTTCTCCTTGAACCTCGAAAGAGCTTTCTTCGATTGAAAAACGCTGAGGAATTCGTCGTTCTTCATATCAGAAGTGGAAACTCCTCGGTTTTTACAGACCTCTCTGTGATCTTCAGATCTCGAACGTCGTCATGTAGAATAAGGTCCAATGAACGCGGCTGGAAACTGGCTGGGCGTGTTACTCGAGCTTTCAATATTCCAAATTTCTGGCCACCCGTGTTGCCATTCGAACTGGCGGAGAGTTCGAATGGCCATCTTGGACGGGATCCTGTTGCACAAACACTCCTAGATCATTCTGAGCTGGCTGTGAGACTGTTCAGAGGAATCTCCGTGAACTCAGACGTATCATTGGACTTGTTAAAATATGCTACAGTTCAATTCTACTAAGCTGTGAGTCCGCGTGTATCTATATTGAGTTGTTGTGCGTGATATCGAGCCCGGAAAACCTCGCAGGAAACAATTCTGAGTCTCCTGCGAGGTTCTGGCGATCTACTCCCGGCGTCATGCAAGCCATCGGTTGACCCGAATCTCGTTGCTGATTTATAGTTCGTGCAGTCTTTACGAATTCGATCTGGAGTTCTTTGCTAAGATAACTTCGTAGACCGATTTGTGTGGATTCCGTGCGAACGCTGTTTCGAGCATCGCAATTTGGTAGCGCGTTAGGCTTAATCAATACACCTCGTGAACTTGAGTTTCGACTAGGAAATGCAAGAGTCTTCGCTCGACTCTTGCTCTCGACTTGTCGTGAATCATCGTGCTCGTTGTTGAAGCATCCAGAATGTTTCAAGTGCGATGAGAACTGAATCGTTGACTCTGCGTCGCAAGGAAGCGCAGACAGCGACCGATGCCTCAAGCATAAGGCTTCGTGTCGAGACTCGAGACTCTCGTATGAATCTCTCACTGCCAGATCTTCTTGAAACCATAGCACAAACGGGAGCTATTGGCGAAATTCGTGTAGCCCAGATGAGCAATTTGAGAATCAAGCGGGTATCATTTCACCTTTGAATTTCCCTCGCTTCGCCCTGTTGCGGTTGTCGTGCGACTAAATTGTTGTGTTCCCCCTTCTTCAGGACCCGAAAGACCATCACGTTGGAAGTCGAGCCTTCCGACACTATCGAGAACGTGAAGGCTAGAATCCATGACAAGGAAGGCATTCCGCCAGAGATGAAGACTGAAAAACACTTACTGGAAAAACAGTCGCCCGCGACCACACTGGGTCCAGAGCGGAATAAAGTGTCGGGCTCAGCAGAACGGCAGCATTAGCGCTCAACGGGCAGCGCGCACTTTCAATCAACGCACCGAGTTGTTGTTCTTGGCCTCGTTGCTCTGACCAAACTGTGATTTCTAGTGAGAAAAACTCAAACGGTCGCTTTGTCGAAAGACTAGAGAACCGTAATGGCGCTGGCTGATTATTATTGAGAAATTGCACTCAGTGATGAAATGATAAAGCTGTGCGTCAACTCGGCCGGTGGGTCAACTCGTTCGCGTTTTGGGTTAGGTTGGGCCGAGTTGACCCAGAGGCAGAGTTGACGAACATGCGGAGTTAACTCGCGGCCGAGTTGACGTCCACCGGGACGAATGTACCTCAGACCGCCGGCGTGGTCGAGTGGAAACGTGCACAGCTAATGCTGCACGCTGCCACGTAGACGCTGCGTCGAGCGGGAGGTCGCAGGTTCGATCCCTGCTGCCGGGTGGATTCAACGGTATCCACTTTCTAAACTGTGACCTGTATCTGCTGGGCTAACCAAGCCCCCTACTGAATCAGGAGTCATCTCAGTATGTGGATGCAAAAAAAAACCAAACCAAACTGTGGAATGGGACATTCATTAGAGGAAGACCTCGGAAAACAACTTGCTGCCGTAGGTGTCTATGACAGCGAAATCGTCGCGCAGGTCAGGGCCTCCCTAGGTAGTACCCCGACTGAGGATCCTCTCTTGATCTTATCCTGGCGAGATGAGGGTGTAAGCCACGGCCGGGAAACCGGTAGCTCCGGATATCTCCGGGCGCCATCTCAGCAGCTTGGTCTTCCTCTGAAATACGCGATGAAATGTGATTCTTTATACGTGAGTTCACGGAGGAGACTCATACAATTCAAATGCATATAGGGAAATCCGAGTGAGCGGTCCACCCGATAATTGACCCACCCGCTCATCCGTCCCGAAATTCGCGGGTGGCTCCGGGCTCTCTGAGAGTAGCTCCGCAAGGCGGAAGGTTGCCCGGCCCCGGTGTAGGCGAACGAATACGGGAGGGTCACCCTATACAAGGGTCGGCCCACCAAATCAAAGATACAATCATTGCATTCATCAGAAACAATGGCGGTGTCGACCAAGATGAAAATCGGGCGGTTTTCAATTTTGCCCCGATAATCGGCCCACCGCTCATCCGCCTACAAAATTCGCGGCTCCGGGTTCTGTGGTATTACAATGTGGGACACGGTGAGCGTAGCTTTCACGGCATCCCGCAACATCCACTTGTTGATCTGATTGTGGTATCGAAAGTCACACAAATTGAATCTGATGTGTATGTGTCGCGACATACATGTGTAAGTTCCCTTACATGCCTCGCATGCAATAGAAAGTGATGGTGCTCAGTTTGATCCCAGGAGACAGACTAATCCCTTCGGATTAACTGCAGGAATGGCTGTCATGAAGAAGGTGTGTTCATCCTACAGGCCAGGATTTTGGGAGGATGGTTTTATGCGTACCGTGCCAGATAGCCCAAAATCAGAATAACCTGTCGATGAACGGGTTAATCAACACCTTGCCGAGTTAAGATCGGCCAATGGACAGCTGAGAGCGCAGATTGCGAAATAAGTGCACGATGCGATACAATTGATTCATCAAAAAGTATCGGTCGGGCTCACTGCCAACGAGTAGAGCAAGATGGCGGCAAAACTGCGACATCAAGTGAGCGGCCTGCTAGAAGAAAAAGAAGAGATGGCTTGGCTGTACGCAGAGACATTTGAGCGAAGCCAGTGGTGCTATGGACACCGCTGAGAATGCTCCAGGAGAGCGAGGAAATTCGCAAAATCCGTATGGATTAGCGTTGGTGGCAGGCGATGGACTGCTGTTAGACATGATGGATGGAGATTCCCCTCTGAAAGGACTTTCCAGATTCGGAGTGCTAGTGAAATTTTCATTTCATTCCTATGCGGGTTTCCCTTCACAGACTCATCTTCTAGGTACCTGTTCCTCCCAATCTCCAAGTCTCACGCTGAGAACTCCCTGGATACAACCCATTCTCAAGCTTGACTCGGAAGTGTATTTTTCCCGGCCTTGTTCGATGACGCAATGGGGATCTTCTACGGAGAGGGCGCGACTGAAATAGCATTCATGCCCTACTGCACTGTCTGCTCACCCTCATAAAAGGGAGGACTGAAAACTTGGATTATCTTCATAAGATGCAAACAAGGGAGCACAGTGCCGAATTATCCGTATATTTTTTAGTGGTCCGCCTTGATTGTCAGCATAGACGGTTCGATCAGACCTGAAGTCTCGCGCGGACAAGTTTCTGATGAGTCCACCGGTGCTCATCCGGCCTGCTTATCAGCCAATCGTCGTCGGAGGAGGTGATTCCATATTGGAAGAGCGGGACGAGACTACCGCTCGCAAGAACTCGAAAATGCGGAACGAGGTGTGAGACAGGTGATGGAGTTTCAGTGGTCCCGTGGTGAACTTCTGTGTTAATTCTCAATCACGATCGCACCGGAAATCACAACCGAGAAATGGGAACGCTGTAAACGCAAACTATGCTCAGGGTCGATGTCTCCCGACTGTGCCATGTGCGAGCGAGTTGTGTCAAATCGAAAGAGCCAGTCTCCTCTTGCTCCGTTCTCGTCGATTATTCAACAGTTTTCTCCCCTCAGGCACCAGATAGATTCTGGAATGTACGCCAGTCTCGGGACCGCCTTCTCAGACTGCTTCCGCAAACTTCCGCCGAAAGATCAGCGTCCGGGGAGACACTTTTCGAAGATCGGACGAAACGCGGTTGAGATATGACGTGATCGAATCGGACCGAATTTGGGAATGACTGCGACCGGAACAGATGAATCGGCCATATGGAAATTTCTCGCACGGAGAGGGATTCAGTTCATTCCCTGCGAACCCTGGACGCAAGATCACATTACTCCCCGAAGAGGGTTCATTAGAAGCATTGGAGGTTTAAGAATCGTTCCGAGACTGGACAGCTCCACTAGCACTGAAGAAACGCTTCAGAGAAGGGCGGAGGTCTTGTGACTCATTTGTGGCAATTTGATTCCCTCGATTCCGGCTTCGGAGGAACTACGCTCTCTGATGTGTAGCAGTTGGCCGGAAGCGTTCCTTTGTTTGTGGCCCCGACCCCCGATGCCGACGCAAGATTGGTGGTAATCGCTGTAGCTGCAGAAGTCATCGATCTCTGGTGAGAACGAAGTATGTTTCTCAGGATGGATGGCTTTTCAACCAACATCAGTGCGGGCGGATTCCTCCCGCATACTCAAAATAAGCTCAGGGAAGGACGAGTTTGGGGACGATACCTCGAGAATCTTTGCGCGCGTCTTGTTGGTGTCAGCAACGTCGGTCCTGACTTACAATCAGCCGAGGTTCAGCAACATCAGAGTTCTTGAGTCGCAACCATTGCGCAGTCATCAAGAATTGACGACAACGCTGCCGTATCGGATCGGTACTCTCTTTCTAGGAATCGCAACGGCCCCTGGAGCTCAAGGAATGAAGGGGGATCCTTGTTGCGCGCCGAAGGCCGGAAGTTCTTCTTCCGCGAGCGACGCAACAGGGTCACACTCGAACGCCTCCAAAGCGAATAGCGCTCTGAAGGCAGTCACGGGTTCCACAACGGAAACCAAAACAACTTCGAGCGGACATGTGAGGCGAACCAGGGAGCAGGAACTGGAGCCTTACGCGGCACTCGCGATCGTGCTCGGTTTCGTCGCGTTTTTCTTGATCCTGTTGCTCACTTACACCGTGATACCATTTTTCCGTTGGAGAGGTTACAAGTTCGTAAACTATTGTTCTCATAGTCTGTCGAAAAATCCAAGAATTATTCGATAGAAATGAGTCGCGAGACGGCTGCTAGGTGCCAATTCTAAATTTATTTCCAGCGCTGGACAGCATCTGCTCAGCAACAGTTGACGCATCGGTGCTAATTCAGCATGACTCTAACGCTGCGAGGACCGAGAGATTAGAGGTTCAACCAGTGAAGGGTGCGCTACCTAAAGGATCGGGATTTTCAAGAGCAGAATGGGGTTTTTCGCAATTTTTCGACCGATAATAAACTGAATGAATTCTACATGTATCCGGACCGTCGTCGTTCCGGTGCAACCATGGTTGAAGGCTGGCAGGAATATTCCTATCGAATCATCGTTCAACAAATCAGACTGCTATTATTACAACTGGTATCCATCCAATTTCCAAATCGATGACCTGCCGTCGTGTTAGCAGATGTCACACCTCTTACTCTCCGAATATCAACTATTAGGGGACCGGTGATCCGACTCATCTCTTCTCCACTCTGAATCCCTTGGTGACATGCCCCGAGGTCCGTTAGCGACTCGAGCCATGTGATCAAAGACATCGTCGGACAACGACAGACGTATAAGAAATCTCTCTCCGTTAGCTTTTTTAGTTCGTTGTTCTTCATGGCGACGGATTTCGCTCTCAGACTTCTTCAGTGGTGGGCTCTCGACGTGACGCAGAACTTCGGCTATCGATCGCTTGGGCCGCCTTGATTTGTGATGGCAAGACTTAGTTTTGTCTTTGGAGCTCTCGGTATCTTTCTTCATGCTTGACGAGCCTGACACCAGTTTAGATTTGACTGTCGGTGCGATTCCGCCCCCGTGGAGACATGTCATACGCGAACTCCGGAGCCGTGAACGCGTTCTCTCCGTTGGGACATGTTCACATGGGACCCCGTTACCTAGGCTGAAGCAACTCATCTGAAATCGTTCGGCGACTCTGCTCACCATCCACGACGCTGCTCCAATCGTTGCAAGATGGAGCATCTCCATAGAGGGTCTCGGTTGTTGTAATATCAACGATCAAGGCCCGAAGCGCGTGTTTATGACGATGATAGACTACCAACGTCGTGAATTTTTAGGGTATTACTTGATCCACTTTCAGAAACTTTGTTGTCTCTATCTATTTTCGATGGTACCGACGGCCAGCAAGCCTCTCAAGGAACGTCCACGGATTTTGAGACTCACGAGGTGATTTATTAAGGTCATCACATGGACGTTACCTATCCTGAGAGAGGAACTACTAATAATTGTACTTGAAGTTGACCTTGAGCAGATATTTTATCTGCACCTGAGCAACATTATAGATGATGTACTCGTTGTACAGGAGACGGGTCTGTTCTTTCCTTTTTTTCCCTGGGCCCATAGGAACTTCAACGTCATCCAAATACTCATTCTTCGCCGGTTCCGTTGAACCGAGACCTTGAAAACAGAATGAATTTTATGCTCCTTGACAACCATGCATGACAGATTAAGGATGAGTCCAAAGGTAAGAGGATTGACACCTTTCGTTGAATGCTTCCCGGGAGGGAGGTTGATGACGAATTCGGAGTCCTTCAACTCATACATGTCTCCCAACGCGACATCACAGAGCAGTAGGAGTCCGACCGGATTTGTCGGACTTGCGCAGCAGTAGTTTGCGGATTTCGAAACCATGTCCGCGAAATATATGCCTAGAAGCGGAAATCGACACATCCCGAAACCAGTGTGACCGGAACGACTACTTGAACTAACGAATGTCATCCTAAGAAGAGGTGGTTTGGGACTCATGTAGCGAGCAGGGGTGCTACCGTAAGTAGAGGTGGAGGGACGGTTGAGGAGAGAGGAGGTACCTCTCGAAGGGGCAGCCGCATGCCCGGTTCCTTACCTTTTCCGAACATGTAACCGCTCTTTGGAGCTTCGGGAGGAGCGATACGCAGGCCCTGAGATATGATACCCACGAAATTGGTCAATCTCGAGCCGTGCCATAAAAGCTTCCGATTGTGTAGAGTCTCGAATTCCTTGAACCTGACGATGATTACCGTTCTGACTCGTGATCGTAACCCGTAACATAGCATCAAACAGAGGAGAAATATTGGCTCCGACAAACCGTTCTGCTTCTCCATGACGTGCCATGGTGAAGATGTCCAAGATCTCCAGGCTGTAGCCAGAATGTGTTCTCCCGTGAGTCGTGTTCAGATACTTCTGCAACAAGCCGAACGTTTCGCTATCTTTCGGGAGAACATCGATGTCAGTGTTGAGTTGTGTGTAGTGGTGATCAACTGGAAGTTCGGTGGTGCTCACACCCTCTTTGATCATATTCATGGCCAGCTCCATCTCACGCAGCGACTCAATCATATCAATTTTTTCCTGAATTACAAAATTTCGTTCATGAGTTCGATTGAGTTCATGATTGAATTCTCGAGCGCGGGGAATATTCGGACCCCATGTCGAAAAATCCCGATAAATCGTTTGAAACCCACCTTGAGCAGCTCAAGTGTTTCGATCACTGGCGGTGAATCCATACCGAAATCATGGGGAATCACGGTGAAAAATCTGTTCGAAGCGTCCACTAGCTGGATCTTCGAGGCTCTCTTCTCGATTGCGTCTTGCAACTCGTTTAGGATCTTGTACGCTTTCGTGATCTGGTCTCTCGAAATTTTGCCGAGAGGCAACTTCTTCAGGTCAATGTCGAAGTCCTTCAACTGTTGTTCCATCACATCGACGTCGAAGATCATACATATGAATTCCTGCACCGCCATCGGAAGCTTCGATTTGGAGTTCGCTTTGAGGAGCTGGCGGCGGAGATCGAGAGATCCTCAGATTAGTTCGGGAGCTTCACATGAATCACGAGGTCCTAGAATCGATCGCTCTCGTGTATTCGACGTTCGAATAGATTGGAGAGAACATACTGTCGTGGTGTCGGGCTTGTGGAGTTCCGATGGAGTCATGTCCATCTCGACCAAGTCGAAGAACTTGGGCTTCTTTTCGAACTGCCTTCGATCCTCCCATCTGTTGCCGGTTTTCTCGAGGAAAACCGCTTCGAAGTTCTTCCGAGCCGAATCCAGGCTTGGAAAATATTCCGTCTTGGTATTACCTGAGAAGTTCAGGAGGGAAAGATTCTCAGAGAGCAAGGTAGACGTACTCTCTTCTTGATGTACTGAACAAAGAGACAATGACTCACCGACTCTTGTGCCGATCCTACCCCAACTGCGGAACACATGGTAGTTGCAAGAGTATGTGAGCAACTGCATCTTGTAATACGAATTCACTCCTTGGGAGACATCAGCTCTGCTTAGAATGCAATTGTAGATGGTGTCGCCATCGCTGTACACGCTGGGAAGAGATTTGAGTTTGGAAACTAATGCTTGACACTCGGGGAATATCTTGCGAAGTGCCCAGAGGCGCTAGTCATAAGAAACTCAGACATTGAGTATCGGTTTCTGCAGAGTACAAACTAACCTAGCATAAGCCGCCATTCCAGAAGCAGGATCGACGGCGGTGGCACCGTTCATGATGGAGAGCATCGCTTTCTTTGAATCTGTGTCCGATCCGATTGACGATTTCACGAAGCGAAACTGGGACGAAGATGAGGACTTCGATTGGATCGTCGTTGATGCAGCCAAAGTCTTCGCATTGTCCATGGCTGCGTCTAGCGCCTTTTTCGCTGCGGCTTCGTCACCCCAGTCAGTGAGTGCATGTGCTTTAAGGTTGACCGTCCCCTCGGCACAAACATCCAGGAATTTCTCCGAAACGACGAACACATTATGTTTTTCCGCCTTCTTGATTCTCACTGTTCGTTTCTTCACGTTTGCTGCAACAAGCACCCAGAGGTTGAGGAATTTCGGAACGAATGTCGTTCGACGGAATCTGTCCGGTCAAGCTCAACTTGAGAGACCCGCCTCTCGAATCACTCGATTGAGAAAGTTTGGTCCTCACCTGCTGTGCTGATAACGCAGAGAACGTGGCTCCCGTTAGCCCTCACTATGCGGGCTCCGTAGGTTAGTAGTTTGGCTCGAACATTCTGTACGTCCGAATCGGTGCTCTCGATGATGACTTGACAGCCACACAGCACTTTCAACAAAGATTTTCTTACTACTTCGGGGGACTCTCCATCCGCAACACCCGTTCCTTTGGGTGCTGCAGTCTCAAGCGGTGTCGCTAGTTTCCTAGAAGATTCATTGTGACTCTGAGGAAGCGCACATCGAGCACAAAGGGGGATCCCCAAAAGCATGGAGCTCGCGGATCGGCAGACGTTTCTTCGATTCAACATACCGCTTTCCGACTTTTCCTTCTAAAAACGGGAACTTATCGAGTAGTCCAGACGGTATCTCAATCTTCTTCCGTTTGGGCTCTTTCGTTGTGTAGTTGCAAGTTGTGAACTCGGAGAAATTCCCAAAACAACGATACTCATTATTCGAGAAGAGGAGAGCCTTTTCTTTACATTCGGGGCATGCCTCACAGACGCCGAACACGATTGCATCAACAACGCTTTTGGAGGAAAAAGAAAGTTTTGCGACTCGATCCTGAATCCCTCTCGATCAGCGTCTTTGGCTGAAGGGTGATATGGTGACATGGAGCTTGGAAAAATAAAATCTTCTCACCATTCTTGCATCGCTGAAAGGCCTGCAGGGATCTTCACTCCGTTGGTTTCCAAGATTGCCGTGAGCTGTTTCTTTGTGAGTTTATCGTCGAGTGTTTTCTTGAGTTCGAACAACAGATCGCTTTGTTTCTTCAGCGCCGTCTCCTCCGCTTTGCTCCTCTTCTTCGGGGGCTGATCAGCAGCACCGGAGGTCGTTGCCCCACGCTTCGATCTGAGGTAAAGCTTCGAGCCGCTCATGTGACCAGTTTGACTTCTCTCAAGTATTCTCTGATTCTGCTTATTGTGTGTCAGCAATCTCCTGAACTTACGGAACTTCTATCTCGGGTATCCTGTCACTCAGGATTTTTCGCTCTTCGCTGCTCAAGACATCAAAACCTGGAAGGCTTTCGGCGGGTGAAAGCCATCCAAGGCTCTCTCGCTTCGAAACGAAACAATCCAAATGATGCCAGCCCGGAGTTCCGCCAAAACCCTTGGAGCGACCGACCTCAAATTGGGTTTTCGAAATCCTCAACTGATCTGTGATGAAAAATGCCCTCAACGGTCGCGTCCCACGACGTTCTGGAGGATAAACGGTTCTGACTGCTCTAACACGAATCTGGCGATCATCGATTGAGAGGGAGTCGGGGAATTTAGATTCGCACCTTTTCCGATGAGAACTCCGCAGGTTCGACACTTCGCTTGACCTGATCTAGCTTTCTCAACCGCGAAAAGGTTCGCTTCCGCGGATCGACTCGTTGGCATCCCCTTCGCGGTGCTAACTAGCTCTTCAATCCTCTTTTGGTCATCGTATCTATATCAGAGGAGACAATTCTTATCGCGGAGTTGATGTGCACGATGAATTCTCGATGCTTAATGCAGCTCTTTGAAGCTCTGCTGTAAGTCACCGCGTTCGTGTGAGAAATTGAATCAGCAAAGTGTCACCAAAACGAATATGGTTGCAACGAATGCCCGATCAAGCGAGCTGGAAGTGGAAGGTCAAGACGGCCTCCCATAAGCTTGAAAATAAGAAGACTCCCTTTGAAACGAGGTCCCGTCGCTACGAAAACAATCCCAAGTCCTCACAAGCCATCACTTGGCCTGCTTGTGTCGCATGGCGTCGAGAGGCATTTACCCACTGCTACCATTTACCCTATCAAGACGAATAGGAACTAAGCTGCGTTCAGCAGAGTTACAATATAATGCGTCGAGTCGATATTCCGCCGGCGCCGTCGGCGTCGGTAACACAACACACGAGCTCCCAGGCAACGCCACTGCAAAGGACGCATCGGCTCACGCAGCCTTTTGTGGCCTCGTGCGGACGGCTAATTCAGATTCGAGAAACTCGCAGGGCACAGTTGGTAATTTACTGGGATGTGTAGATATGGAAACGCCGGAATCGAAAATGGTTTCGCAGGCAGGTTGGAGGAAGGAATACTCACTTTATGTTGGAGAACCCGTCGATTTCCTCAACGCTTCGGATTTTGATCGATTGGAAGAAACATTCGAAGTGGAACCATTTGACCATCTTGCCATCGAAATGCGAAGCCTGAATCAAGGAACGCTGATGAACTTGCGTCCAGGAACCGTTTCTACGTGCATACCGCGGATCCCACGTGGATTACCCCGGGACTTTCCGTGAAAAATGATTTGGTCCTCAAGATCGAGCATTTTCAACGAGCGCGTGAGAATAAGGGTTTCCAACGAGAAGAGGGTGCAAGCACTGTAGGCATAGAAGACTTGGAGGACAAGTTTAAACTCATATGCCTCGAGATACGGATAGACTGTGAGGCGAAACGTCGCAATTAACTGCCTCCCCCCCTGGGCCCTCTCAATATGTGGTGTACATACGTTCCGATTCGAGAACGAGCTTGAAACCGTGAATCAGTCAGCCACCCACCTGAACGACAGTGGCGAGTCGAAGAGCATCTTTCATTATGGGCTTCTTGCAAGATTTGCATGAAGCTCGAGCAGACTTTGCATAGTCAACCTTATAGGGAAGTTGAGCGTCGCACATGGCAAGATTCCACCGGGGTGTACTTGCAGAGACTAACTTCCGGTCCAGGTAGTTCTGTAAAACTTGCACAGAACAAGTGTAGACAGAGCCCGCTGGTTGACACACGTCAAACAGTGCTCTGTGGAGAGTGCAACTTCCTTGGGAAGGGGAAGCCCGATGACGAACAGTGGTATGGATCACGCCGTGTGGAGCCGTTTGAACAGAAGGGACGGTTCGGTCTGGCCCGACATGTTGCGCGCGAAGGAGCTAGTCCCGATCGTTGACAATGACACTCATCCCTGATGAGATCTCCCTTTTTGGGGGACCAGAGGCTTGGTGTTTCCGGCGATCCGACACTGCTAAGCTACCGACATATCTCACTCAACTATAGCGGGAAACGAAAGCGCAATAAACCAATATATATTTCACTCAACGAGTGCTTCTTGCTAGGAGTCTCTTTGTTTCGAAGTCGTGAAAGGCTTCCAAGCCATCCAGCTTGACCGTCTTTGAGTCGCTTCTAGTATCTGAGGATATCTTTTCTGACTTCTGGAAATGAGGTTTTGTGCTGATCTTGTATCACGCGGAATGAAACTTCGGATCGGGATAAGAAACTGTTCGATTCAAGCGGAGTTTCATACACTATTTTCGTCTGAAGACACTTTCCGCTATTCAGCCCCCCGTAACGCGTAACTGCCATATCATGCAATCATGTCTCCTAACGGACCCCTAGAGGCTCTAGAATTCGCGGACAAAGGTCCTGAGGCTCCCAGACTCCTTTCCACTCTTTTGGAGGCGGATTTATCGCCTCGGTCATCTCTTGGGGAATCGAGAGAAATCTGGAAGCAATCATTGGGGTACCCTTGAATCCCACGTGGGGGAAATCATAAAAGCATGCAGTTTCCATCAGTCACGCAGTGTTTCGAACCCTCCTATGGTCAGTGAAGGGTTCGTTATACGCGAGGCTGTAAAGTAGAGTACTGGATGGGGGAGAGCCCGAATGATCCTCGGTTTCCCAAGACATGGACTCCACCCTGAGAACCACTGCCATGAGGGAACCGGGTAATGACCGTTGATGAAGGGGAAGCCAAAGATAAGCATCACGGTTGCGAGTGATTCGAACTGGGAGTAAACTTGGATCAGAGCGCTGGGGCCCGAATGATGTCAACGCTAAATGTAGCACAGTTCGAGGGCTAGGACTCCTTCAAGCAGCCTTGGATTGATGGATCGATCTTATGTATCGTATTGGAAATCGTAGAGCGACCGACCCCCTGCACCTCAATGTCCGTTGCCATCAGTTGAGCTGTAGTCTCCATGTCGCAGTGTCAGCACTTCGTGGAGCAGTCATCTGGTGCCACCCATGTTGAATCCGCAGAATTCAGTCTGGGATTACTCCAGGAACGCATTCAGGATTGTTCTGGGGGACCGACTCTATGTTTTTGGTGGGGCAAGCCGACACTCCGGACTTATTTTTAGAGTAAGGCTTTGTAACATGGGAAGGGAAGATTACGAGGGGGCGATCGCCCCATCGTCCACCTGTATACTTCTCTAGATGACACTCATGCTTTGAAAGATCTGTGTACATGATTCTTGGAATGGGAGGTTTCCAACGAGGCAAGTGCCAGCGAAGAGCCCCTCATGAGGAACCTCATGAGTATCTCTCTCATGTCTGGAACTCATGTAGTGATTTTATCCCCATATGTGTCGAGACGGACAGAGCTTTTGTACCGGGTAGTTCTCAAGCGCTTGAGCTCGCATTCCCCTGTTTAGTCCACCGTCTCCATTGGTTTCGTCGGGTCCATGGACCCAGAATGGATCAGGTGTAAGTATGCAAGCTTTCATCTGGGAGTCTTAATAAGCTTCCCGAAGTCACAATGCAGCCCATTCTCATTTTCTTTCACCTGTTATCTCGCGATATTGTGGTGACTAGATTTGACCGACAAACTCATTGTCAGAAATAATCCCATTTCGAGAGAGATCCCGGCCACCGTTGCGCGAGCGAAGTCGGGAGGAACAGGCGGGTCGGTGGAACGCGCCTCCGACGAAAATCATCGAAACCCACGGATCTCAATCGCTGCTGATTAGAATGATAGCAAAACTAATTTTATCGTAACAATAAATTGGAAATTTATTAAAGTTAAGCTTCGTTGGCAGAAAGCACTTGATCACAGAAACTATATTTAGGACCACTCTGTGTTGTGTCTGATGCCTGACAGAGCAGACTGCGATCCTAACATTTGACTTGGAGCGAAACTTTTCTCCAAATGCTCCGTTAGGCTGACGTTGAGCATTCTCCGCTCTTGTTGGCGGTCAATTCAAAAACAAGCCTTGCATCTACAGAACGAATTCCCTCGACTTTCAAGAGAGGTTCCGATCGGCCGAAGGCTGACGGGTCGGCTCCATGGAATCTTTACCATGGAACTCGCCAGAAGGGAGCTTGCATAACCTCGGCAGATCAATCGATCAGAACTAAGACGACCAGCTGGTCGATAGTACCAAACTCAAGGCTCCGGAACATCCGTATGCGACTCGTTGATCGATTCAGCCCGCAGATCCCCGACGGCAGATATGCACACTTTCATGCAGGCGTACATGGAAGTGTTTTCATGGATATTCGGGATAGTTTCAGAGAAAAGTGTAGAACAGATATGCAGCCGATTCCCTACGATGCGTCTCGTTCACCAGCGCGAGAATGATGCCGCCATCGATCAGTATTATCGACCGAGTCTCCGAATGGCAGTGTTGTGGAGAATTGACCATCTTGGGTTCTTGGGAACGCAACGATTCCGCATGAGTTCCGCTCGCTGTCTCATCAATCAAATGGGTTCCATCAAAATGTGGTGAACGGAAGATCCGACCAGAAGTCCTATGCTGTCCTCGTAGTAGTACGCATTGTGATTGTGATTGAAAATACGCGGTTCCTTCAGCCATATCGTAATTCGTCTTTGACACAGCTCTTGAACGCCTCCCATCCATCCGCAGGTCCCAGGTGCGACTGAAAAGTTCGAGGTATTTCAGTTTCGTTGCGACCATAAGGAAGCGAGGTTGCGAATTCGAATCTGCGATTGTTGAGTCTGGGAACACCAATCAGCAGTTTGACGTTTGGGAGCTTACCAGGATGGTCATGAGTACTTACTTTGAGACCTCTATGCAATCGATCCCTCATGATGGCGATGAATTCTTTGTACGATAGATATCCATCGCCGTCTTCGTCGAATATTTGAAATACCGTGTTGACCAGTGCTGCTTCCAGGTTATGCCCCGAACACACATAAACAGCTCTTTGGAAGTCCTCTGCAAAACCAATGTTCTGTTTTCAAAACTGCAAAGGCTTTGCGCGGTCAGAATTCTATCATTGCTGATTTTTTGCTACAAGGTACCTATGATAACGCTCAAGCACACATCGGTTTTTGCGAAAGCTTTACAAGCGCGGAACAATTACGGGATGCCGTCATCTGTGGCTTCTTCACTGCCGTGTACGGCAAATTCATTTACGTAAGAATACCTCACCCGCGCATACCGTCGAACGGAATTTCCTCTCATGTCGCCGGTCGTCAAACTTCGAAGCGAGTTGTGTCACTCTGGGAGCTTCTAGCTCCCTGAATCGCCACCCTTGATGTATGCACTTCGTTCATGTATGTATACCGAGTTCATACTATTTGCGACGAATCTTGACATCGATGAGCTTCAGAGCATCCATAACAAAAAGGATGCTGAATAAGATATCGCTTTTCAAGATTTGGGAGCGATTACCGCCGCCAATTTGTGACGCAAACCGTATCATGAGTCAATCGACCACTCAATCAAATTTTCAGCGGATCGGATTCATCAGACGAAACGTCAATCCTCGGCAGTGTCTCAATCGGACCAAGCTTCTCGGGCGTTTTGCTGCGCCGAGCAAACAAATCTAGAAAACTCAACCGTTGATCGATACGTGTTGGCCAACGGATCTCGGTTCGAACGTTTGCTCGTCGTAAAACGTGTGAATATGTAGTTCTCGATACAAATTTCAGGCTTCCAAAATTACGAAACCTCGGCAAAAGATGGACGAGATCCGTATTGTGCGAAGTTCGGTCTGATCCGTCGACCGGCGGAGGCTCATCCAACATTACGCCTGGACTTTTCAACTTTTTGAATCATCACCAACGTGAAATATCTCCCGCCGTTCACTCCCCGTGATGGATTATATTGGTGGCAAAATCAAACTTCATCCCCGTCCGCTAGTTTCCCATCGAAACGCTTCTGCCGAGTGCTCACGTCCTCTTCTCCACGGCTGCTGCTGCTGCCGATGCGGTTGTCATCATCAACCAAAAGCGGCAGTAGTACCAGCATCCGAGGAATGTACTTACACGCGGCAAAATTTTACAATCCGTACAGGGTTTACTGTACAAACGGGACTCACAGACTGAACGAATGGATAGATGAATGAATGAATGAAATAGCGGTTTGTGAATGGACGTTTACGCAATACAATCCATGGAACGGGCGCCGCTGTGTCGGCGGCCAAAGCGGCAGAAGCAGCACGGGGGTCAAAACTGACGGTTCGGCGAACAGATGGATGGACGAAAGCTTCGGCCGTATTCTTCAGCATGTATCAGGAGGAAAGTTCGTCATACGTTCGACGAACGGCTAGTGCCAGTGTATCCGTCGGATGTTGTCCAACGACACCGTTGCCGAGCTGTTGCATCATGGAAAACAGAAAATGGGTCGACGGGGCAGTCAGTCGGAATGCCCCATGCAACAACTAACGGCCGGTGTCATCTTTTTCGCATGCCTTCTCCCTCGATACGTATTAATAGTCGGATTGATCCATGCATGCATCGTGCAACGATCGATCGCTTGTGCGAATCGCAAATCGTGTCAAGGAGACACGAGAAGGACGGAGCATCACGGGTCTCATCCTGAGGAGAGCAAGTTGGATGGCTGCGAGGGCAAGACGAGAGACACGTTTGGAGTGGAGGGATAGCCTTTGTGTATTCGATTCGATCCGTACTTGGCGAAGATCTGGAGCCGATCTTGCTGAGAAGAGTTTGATGGGTTGAGATCCCGACGGAACGTTGATCATTTTCGTTCGAGAATCCCGCGGAGAAAATGCTCACTTCACGCCCCTGTACTAGTGACGCCGACTTAAGCGATGGGAAATCGGGAGCGAATCGATTCGCGAATGCGTGAAGCCGACCACAGGTACGAGTGAAACGCTGTTAGATAACAGACGGACGGCATTACTGCTCAAACAGACAGAGACGTAGCCAGTTGCCGAGCGATGGGGGAGCCACGTATCGCGTCAATCCTACGGCACGAAATCTATTAAGTGTCAAAATGTCGAATGAAAGTGTTGCAAAAGAGACATAACTAATTTCAACTGTATCTGCCACTCAAAATGTCGGTCGAAAAACTGACGGCTTCGAATCTTCGGAAGCCGAGGCGCATAGCATCGCAGCAGGTGTATTGAGTCGTCGTCGTGTTCTTTTCTCGTTCGTTTGGGGGCCGACCAAACTTCGCACTTACCCTGGGAGATAGGCTGGTTCGCAAAGGTGAACATTCTCATTGTAATCGCAAAGTCGTCAAGGTTATTCAGGAATTGACAAAACGCCTTAAACTGCTCGAAACTGATCCCTTTCTGTTCTGGAATCCGTTCCTGGAGCCGTTGAAGAACGGCGTCGTAACCCGCTGCATCGAGATACGTGTATCTGCAACAACGCGACAGGGAATGTATTATGTAAGCCATGTCTGCTTATTCACTTGACCAAAAATTTACGCATCCATCGTTGCCGGGAGGTGAGGAGAACAACGGTCAAGGTTGTCTTAGCATAACCAGGATGATGGTGAGGCGAGTTGCGTGGGAGGGCTCGAATTCGGAGACTGATAGAGCTGGAAAGCTCGTGTCCCCTCGAAAACGCTCACCTCAAAAGTATACGGGCAAAATCTACTTCGCTGATCACAGCTTTGCCTTTTGAGAATTCTATGAACTCTAGCTCCAGCACTTCGGACTGAAGATTCTCCATGAACCTGCAATTCAAATCAACCAGAGGTGATCGGTTTGTTCGAAGACGAAACTGAAGATTGCAAGTTCAGATCTCAAGGTGGCTTGGAGGTTCATCGTTTCGGAGGTCTTATTCGGTTTGAGATCGTGCGGAATATCTTACCGGAAAAAGTCGTCGAACGAAAGCGTGTCCTTGCCTTTCTTGCCAAACAGATGTACTAACAGAGTTGTATTCACATAGTGAGCGGATAAGTCGTTCTGAAAGATTTACAATTCTCTTAGATTCCGAGCGACGCTGAAATTTCCAAAGATACAACGGCGGATACGTTGACAGACGATCGGAAAGCGGCAAACAGCTGTGGAGAATTTTTCTGATAAACGGAGAAGATGAATAAAATTCCGACAGCATCCATACAATGATTCTCCGGCGTGGCACACCGCCTTGCTGATACAGATTTGAAAAGAACGGCTCAAAAATACCGCTAACAAAAATGCAGTCTTCAAGCTGCTGTAGGCAGTGAACACTTGCGGCTATTGAAAACCAAGAATGTTGTGCGAAAAATCGACCAATTCTCGAGGAGGCTACAAAAGCTCCATTTGACCAAAATTCGAGCTTTTCAGAGGTGAGTAGTGAACTTCAAAATATTTCAAAAAGTCATGCCCACTGATTTTAACTCTGAAGCATGGGTCTCAAGATGCTCATCAGAAGAAAAATCCTCTCACGTCTCTGAAATCGGACACATTGACCATCGTTCAGTGCTCCCTGTCGCTTAGAGGAGGGGTACCTCGCGATTCCAGCCTTTGAACGACGGTATCGTGATCTATGCCGTCTTCGTGTACCTAAGTTTATAGTTTCCGAGTTTCGTGATACAGGATGTCTGGTTCTCTGGATCATGCATGTTTCACAGCTCTAACTTCAGGCAATCGCTCATGGTAGCATGCCCAGTGACCGACATTACACGGTACTGCCTAACGTATAACGATACTCCGATCTGAGACATTCACTATTCATACAGATATCTTCAATCACATGGACCCGGCGTTCCGGCCCTTCGGAAGCCTGATCGAGAGGTGCAAGTTCGTGAGGAGTGAAGTGAACGCGATCACGTGTGAGTGGAACGAATGGATCTTGCCGTATAGTCAACAGAACTGCGGCTTGCATGACAGCAGTTGAGTAGAATCGTGCACGACTCTTAGGTGAGATTTCGATTGAGGAGGACTCTTACGTTTTCTGTGAAAATCCGCTACAGGGTGCAGGGAATGGGAACTGATTAGTTTCTTCTGGCACCAAGATTCACTGATAGAGTGCCGAAAGAGGATCGCATAGGGTCGATTCGTTGCTTTCAGGTGGAGGTCTTCCAACTTGATCTCGTCCATGAATGTGATCGTAGC
Source organism: Neoseiulus californicus (assembly GCA_028455905.1). Taxonomy (NCBI): domain Eukaryota; kingdom Metazoa; phylum Arthropoda; class Arachnida; order Mesostigmata; family Phytoseiidae; genus Neoseiulus; species Neoseiulus californicus. The sequence continues at coordinate 21,719,805 of JAMQGS010000001.1, forward strand.
TAAACTAGACACTACTGTCGAGTATGATTTTCGGGCCTACGTTTTCACTCTAGTTTCGAGAACATCTTCTATTGAGGGGTTATGCACGGGCTCAGCCTAGGGCGTATCAAGGAATGCGGACTAATCAAAATTCTCGGGCTCATATCGGTGCAGGATGGAGTTTTTACCACATGGTTATATCACACAAATCTTACTCAGTCGGTTTGATAGTCTTACCAGATCAGTCTCTTGCACGGATTTGATGTTTTTCCCCCGACGAGCGACAGTACTAAAGATTCTCTCGAGCTGAAAAAAGAGAAAACTTCGAGTGAGCGGGATTTAGTATGAGCACTCCACAAAGCCGACCTTGCCTCTAGACGCTACGAGGATCGTCGAAACGAGTCCATCGGATTGGGATGCGAGCTCAGAAGCCCACATAGGTCGGGGAACGAAATGGAATTCGCTAACGTTTATGGTCATTAAAAGTGAAATCGATGTTGTCCACTAGCCACTCGCAGATTTGACCTTGATGTGTGACCTGGCGGCCCCTCATGGGCTGTCAGTAAACATGCGACTGACGTAAGCTTTGACATCCCTCGATGTTGCGGCCTCGTAGCGGTTAAAGTGGACGTGACTATTTTTAGAAAGAAGGGTTCAAAAGGCCCATCCTGCTCCCTCCCTGTTGCTGCTGGTTACTTTGCATCGAATCAGGCAGATTCTTCCCCCACCGCTGCCGTTGTTGTTGTTGTTGTTTTTGCCGCTGCTGTGACCGATGGTGGATGATGTGTGATGGTACTTGTTGGGCAAGAAGGAGAGCTCTCGACTGTGGGCGGTGGAGGGCCGCCCGGTATATAGCCAATGTCAAAAAAGACTCGGCACCAGTACAATCCGACACACAAACACCCAGCCCTCCTAGCCAACCAGCCGACGGAACAACCAACTGACCAACCGTCCGACCGACCGACCAAGTCAGACAGACGACCACAATGCGTCTAGCCGTAAGCCTTCTGTTCGTGGCTATCGCCGTTTTCCTCATCGCTGAGGTTACAGCCGATAAGCACGAGATCATCAAGAAGATCGTCCTCAAGAAGGCGTTCAAAGCCTTGAAGAAAGCTCCGAAGCTCATTCCCTTGGTCATTCCTCTGCCCATCATCAAGCACCACCCCAAACACCAAGAAGTGTGGAAGGTGCAGGAAGTCCACGGAGGATGGCAGCAAAACCACGGATGGCAAATGAACGGTTGGGATTAGTGCTATAGTCGCTGGAAGCTATTGTGTATCTAATTGCCCAATCAAGTCGTTCATCAAACATCCCATCCTCCATCGAGTCAGTCAGTCAGTCACTCACTCACTCATTCGTTCACCAATTCGTGCTTTCGTTGCAAGTTGTGCCTCACTGGATTACTTGTTCATGTCGTCGATGGCTGTTGTGATTGTCCTCGTGCATGTATGGAGTGTGTCTCTGGTGTTCGTGTCTGCTGTGTTCGAGAAACCTCATCAGAGGAATTTCGCAAAAATGTCCACGGGATCCATTATCGAGCGATCCTAGCCCTCTGCCTATCGGTGGATCACTCTTCAATGGATTCTGACGCGCGGCGATTGATCGCTCAATCGGTCGACAACTTGACCGTTCGACCGACCGATCGATCTGATTGGCGTGCGAAGTGTTGTGTTGTCCCGTGTTGTCAGAATTGCGTCGTCGTCCCCAGAGGTCTGTGATATCGTCATTGATCGCCTAGCTCTTTCTTGTCCGTGTCGCGGAGGAAGGCTGGCTCGTTCGTGAATCCGTCGGTTGTGCATTGTTGTAAATAATTTAAATGGAAAATAAGTTAAATGTGCGGGCATAGAAAATTCTCGAGAGCATCGCTCTATTGACATTTGTAAACTACCATCCATCTGTTGAGATGTAAATGAAATAAAACTTTGTACTGTGAAGTTTGAAACAACCACAACTTGATTCGTTCCTGCAAGCGAGGGCGTAGTTACGAAAGTTCAACTTGATTTACTTCGGTGGTGCTGAACAACTTGACAAAGGATCAAGTTTTCGGCGCTTCCGAAGTCCCCACAGTGTTACAATAATCAGGGCGTAAAGATTCTGGAAGGGTTCTGTTCCAAGAACAAAGAGCAGGGTAATTAGTCTTCATTCTTCCACAAGCCGGCCAGAAGTTTCGAAACCTTGCAGCGATGAGTTCTCACACCGGTCGAATTAAACGTTATCGGCAATCATCGTGAGAACGACGGATCGATTTCGGCCGGCGGAAAGCATTCAACAGCGTGAGCGAAGGGCCCCGACGTCGGTCGGCCCAAACAATCTTGATGAAGACGCAGTTAACGGGAAAATCGGCGTGATTCATCGGAACTTTTCTTTCCGGCGACGGCGGAACACGACGAGGTCAACGGGTCCTTCTCCCGTTACGTAACACAGCAACGTTCATCGTCGCTGCCAGCGCCATCATCGTCTTTCACAATGGATTTTGTCGGATTCCGTGGATTTGGAGAAATAATAAACTACGGAGAACCGACGTACAAGTATGGTTCAAAAAGCATCATGGGATGTTGCGCGTCCAGGTGTGGTCACGGGAGTTCTCGGTGGGCGCAGCCTCCCACATGGTGAGCTCACCTTCAAAGGCAAGCGCTTCACGAAACCTTCAAATCTAATGACAAATCGCGCCTCCAGAGCTGTTAATGAAACGGCGCTCTGAACGAGATCCAGCTACGGAAAATATCTGACGCAAAAAAGATCAGACGAAGCCATGCCCATCTCCGCGGTATTTTTTCCGGAAGTTCTTCCCCGCGTAATGTTGTTTGTTATTCTTGCTCAAGCCGAACGTGAGAACAGATCTATAGGTATTCGAACCAGGCTCAGTGCATATATATCTGTTGAAATTACTTATCTCCGAAATCTCAACGATATCATTGGGATCCTTGGGTTTTCGACCATCAAAGATGGTGGAAATATATACGACAGAGGTGAGAGAGAAAGCGGCAAGAGCGTCCAGAGAATTCGAGAGCGTTCTCCAGTAGCCAAGCTCGACGGCTTACAGCTGGCCGAAATGACTCACGGGAGAGAAGCGGTCTTGAAGCCGACGCCACGCTACATCGACAAGCTGCGAACGCCGAGTAAAGTAGCTGGAACGATTTCAAGTGAGCGTGCCGAATAACGTAGTCCCACCAGCGTGCGCCGATCCAAAAAGTGGACAGAACCTAGAGCGGAAAGAATACAGCTAGGCAAGTAATGCATTCGCGAGGCAGGGGGACCCGGAAGGAGACGTGCTCGCAGAACCCTGCGGCAACCCGTGGATTAACACGAGATCGATTGAATCAAGTGCAACCCGCGGATATGAGCCCGAGACCGGGCTCCAACTGGTCAACTGACGCATTGTTTGGAGATGAGCTAGAAACCGGAGTGCAACGGCCGGTGGATCGTGGGCTGACGGCTCCGCCTCAGGAAGAGGCAAAGGATGGGATCGAAACTCTTTGTAAGGCGGCATTGGAGTGTCAGGTGTGCATGGATACGGTTTTCAAACCCATTATACAGTGCCCGAACGGTCACCTTATTTGTCAGCTATGCCTCCCGCAAGTTGCAAATAAGTGTCCGAGCTGTCGTGCTCCCATCGGAGCCATCCGGAATCGAGCGCTCGAGATCGTGGCCGCAACACTCTCATTCCCATGCCGCTATAACGGAGAGGGCTGCAGAAACGTCGTGACCTATGAACAGAAGGAAGCACACGAACGGGTATGCCGGTTCGGCCCGATTAAGTGTCCACTGAATGGCCTGGATTGTGGTTGGACGGGGCCGAAACCGCGTATGGAGGACCACCTCATCAAGGTTCACAATGTGGAGCTGTTGATACCGGGTTGTTCGGTGGTCTGGAATATGAACAAGCCTGGGAACTTATCCCGAGACTCGAGACTGCTGTCGCACAGCGAGGACAGCGCCTCTCTGATTACGATTCGGCCGCGTATGGATCGCGGAAACCTTAGTCAAGTGATTGTGGCGGTCCAGCGGATCGGCACCTCAGTTGAAGCCTCTGGATTTAGAGTCTCAGTCAGGATCTTGGCCAACGGACGCCGACTCGAGCAGACTCTGCCACAACAGTCCACGGAAGATGTCCTGAAAGCTGTCATTGACAACGGGAACGTTTTCATCGTGGATGGTCGCGTCGCTCGGAAATTTCAAGAAAGAGGCTTCCTGACATTCTACATCGACATAACCAGAGCATCATAGAAATATATGAGAAGGAGATGAGAGTTCTGGATCGCGCAAGACTGTTCATGCAGGGTACCAAAGAGAATGAATGCGGAAGATCGGAGTGTTGAAGTAGTCGGAAGTCTTCAGCTACAATGGCAAGGAGTCAGTTTCACTAGTCTGATCGCAGCCGTCGGTATACATATGTACAATGATTCGCGCTCGTCCGACTTCTCGTGGGATACAGTCCCAATTCAGAGGAAATAAATATCCATAACCAAGACTAATCGGCTCCAACAGTAAGGCGATGTAAGCTCCCGGGTATGAAAGCGTCCCTCGATGAAACCGGTTGATTCAGTTTCTCCCAAGGATTGATTAAACAGGCTCAACCAGCGCAACGATTCCAGCCTACAACAGTGCATGGATGACGAAGCTCATTCATTTCGCGCGGAAACTTGCAGTATTCTAAAATCGTTGAGATTGGAGAAAACTCGAGGCCAGGCTCGTATCAACGATGCCGCTAAAGGCAAACGGAATCCGTTCAGCGTCGGCCATCGCATCGCGCCGATGCGGTTACTCAAAATTGCTCTCGAATACGGACGGACGGTACCGAGCGGCAGCCATTGATTTTCGCCGGAAGTCACCGTGGAGGAAGCAAGTCAATACTCAGTCAAGTGAAAAGCTGAGATTTTTGCTCCCGACCAAAACTGGCTCCAGCTTTCCAACGGTGTTTCGTAGCCTACAGCCAAACTTCCAATCTCTCATTCCGTCTGCGAAAATTCCGAGCGAACGCGCTCCATTTTCTTCTATGGAAGATTCGGATAAAATGCCGCGCTGTGCGATCGTTCCAGACGCGCATCCCAATCCCAATGCGATGCACTTCTATCGTTATCTTTCACATTTTGCATCATTCATTGCGATTCGTCTGTCTCTTCTGACTCCCTCGATCCAGTAGGGATGGAGAAACAACAAAAGTGGCATTGAGTGGCGCCGAGAGGAAGAGGCTTTATGATCTACGACGAAGGCGTGCGACATCCACCATCCGCTCCCTCTCTGGCCACATTGATCGCACAAGCTCCTGCCGTGAGAGTGATGACTCGGAGACGAAGCCAGTTACCTAGTCGCAGCCACAAAATTCCAGGTGAATTTCACCCTCAAGATGTATTATTTTCAGCATCAACTCAAAACATATCGATTGATGGGAAACTCCCAGTGTATAGCCCCGATTTCTACTTGCCGGTCTCTTCTTTTCTGAGTCCCTTCCATGGCACTGCTCTTTGCTTGCGGTTCGCTCCATCCCTCGTGACAGTCAGCTGTGCTCGATCCCAGATTTCTTCTGCTTGCTCATCGTTCTTGATACACTATTTCGAACTCTGACTCGCTGTTTGCATCCGACACTGATCCATACCATTGCATTGACGTGCTCTACGCCAAGCCCCACGAAATCGAGATACTTTCCGCGACGTGCCTGACGTCTGGAAGTCTACGGTCTCTGACCGAAACGGCCGCGGTTTTTTGCATCATGTCTTTGCGTTTCTGATTATTCTCAGGGAGGATATCCATCGGAAATTGATGAGAGGATTGTTTGGTCCTCCGAGCTGTGCGAAAGGTTAACGCTATCGCAACATGATTTAATTGGGCACAAGCGTTCGTCAAAGACGATAATCTCCTTTCACTGAAGGTCATTGACGTTAGCTGGGAGATGTTCTTGATTTTCCCGGGAGCCTCTCGCGGCTCCCTGGTCGATACCTTCCTTTTTCGGGCACAAAAACAAGCTCGCCTAGTTATCTTCCGTTACTTCATCGTTATCTCTGATCCACGCATTTTGACCTTGAAAATTTCTTGGCCTTGACCCCGGCATTTAGAATTCGAAGCAGCTGAGTAATTCGGTCTCACGATTACACAAGCCACCCGTCCACTGACAGGTATACTGGTCAACTGGCCAGCAAGCCGAACTTGCTTTCGGCGTTCCGGCGGAAAAGCGACTTGATATCGCTTCTTCCATCTTGGAACATTTTGGATCATTAACAGAGTGTATCAGTTTACTTTACAAGCTGGATAAGATCTGATCCGGCGCTCGACGTATTTTATTTTTAACGGATTGAAGCCCAACGAAAAATCCTTCGACTAAGCGGAGAACTCGTGAGCCCGCGCCCCCAACTCACACTTTTTTTCTGTGCCAAAGTCCGCTCAAGATGTCAGAATCCGGATGCCACCTCTATGATGATTTTTCCCGAGTCGAAGATTCCGAATGCAAGTTTCCTGAGTAGCTGAAGTCTGGTGAAGTCTCAAATGACACTCTCCATGTCTTCAGATGTTTATTCCAACTCTCATGGCCTCCGGATGCGATCCCTCCCATCGTGGTGCGTTCTGTTCGACGGCGACAATTATCGTCACAGGGTCTGGTCAATTGAGATGCAAAAAGTTACGGTGTAACGCAATCTCCGTTGAATGATGGCGGTGGGAGGGCAGCTCATTTTTCTTGTTCAGACCAACGCAAAATGTTCTGACAGTTTCCTATGGTCACTACGTTTTAAGCTAAATTGGGTGTCGTTAAGCGAAAGCATTTAAGCTCACTGCCAGTGTACCGTATGACTTTCGGATTATGGACCAAGCGAGAAAGCGAAGGAGGTTCCAGAGAGGGGGAGTGTCATCACTAAATCTTCGGACTCGCTAATGCCGGAAACAGCCACGCGCCGACTCACGTCATTTTTGACCAAATAGTCCGCAGCAGCAAAGTTGCGGACCCGAAATGAATTTGATGGCCGTTATACGATCGTTGAAAGCAGAGTCCTCATCACTTAGATCCGTTCCCTGGGTCTAGGCCGTTTCTTCGCATAACGACCACTACAGGCTAGGCACGATGCGAGACGAACGAGCTCACTCAAAGTGCTACGAGTGCTAGAACGTTGTGAAATAGTTATCTCTAACGTTTAAGGATGGAAATTGAACGTCGATTTTTTTCGCGATGACTTCTGACGCACCCGATCCGGTCCGTGAGATTCTTGCGAGTCCAAACGTCAGATCGACGAACACGAGTCGCCACGAAATCGACTGGGAAGCACTCTCCATAGAAGCTCCAAGTGGCTACGAGCGAATCAAAGTGAGCTGGCACTAATCCGACTGTAGATTGGGTTCGGGTTTCCGAGAAGTTCCTGATTCCCGGCTCCTCCGCGTCTATTCTGTAACATCGTTGCGCTTGACTTCTGACCACTATCTCAGAATGCTCAACCGGAGAGTTATTACATCACTTCAGGTCAAAATGACTTTACAAGCCAAGTCAAAACCATCAAGCGTAGCGGTTCTTTCTCATTCTATCGCAAACCATACTTTTCGAGATGTAGGCGCCCGGGGCTGAGAACAGGAGCTACTTAGTTTTGAGAGAATTCCTCGGTTGCATAACGACTCGTCACGGAGCTTTTGTTTCTCGTTCTGGATACCCTCGCGTTAATTGACGACACCGAACACGAAAGTAAGAGTCAAGGTCCTCGACCAGAAACCTTGAAATTAATCGTCCAACACCTCGTTCGTTAATCTAAGATGCGTTGCCCGCCGCACGCTCCCATGATAATGGTGCCGATATCCAACCGGTTCCGCTCATCGAAATATTTCGTCAGCTCTTCGGAATTTGTGAACATCCTGCGAAGCTCCTAATTATTTCCGTTATTTTGGCCGAATTCGTGCATGTGAAATTTTGTGAAATTCGGATTCATAATTTTCAAGATTGCATTAGTCACTGTAGTACCGAAGACACCCGTTCAGCTCGATAGAGAGTATTGGGAAAGGATGATCAAGTTCAGCAACCGTACGCTGAACCGATCGCCGTGACCGAAATTCTGGGGTTAGAATCGACGGCATTCGAGCCATCCCGCCAGCCTGGATTGCTGATCTACAGTACGGTCAGAACGGATGCACGGTTCTTCAAAAGACTGCTCCCAAGATGAACGACTCACGACAAGTATCTAGTACTGATTCCCTCTCAGACCGATTGAGAAGACGGTTTTGTGGAGTTTCAGGAATGGAGAAGAAAGAGAGGATGGGGTACAGGGTAGCCCTCACGGAATCGCAAGTGCAATAGAAGAGGTCTTAACCCCGGCGCCTCGCCTATCCTACTTGCTGAAGATTCCGAACTATCATCCTAGGATGGCGAGTCCCAGAAGTGCTGTCAATATTCCTCACGACTCAGAAGAGCCTCTTTTCTTTCCTTTATATTCTTTTCGGAGTCACGAATCACATTCGCTGTGAGAGGACTGATGATAGAGGACCTCGAGGAGTTTCATATCTTGCAGTCGCATCCGCCTGACTAACCAGCGCGTCCAGAGGCGACATAATGAAGCTCGGAACTGGAATTCATAGATATCCATGCCGCAGTTTCCCGGGTTTTCTGGTGAACCTGGATTCAATATGGGAACTCATTTACGAGCAGGTTTCTATAGGCAATCGAACAAGCTTCAGTGTTCTCAAGCAATCGGAATGAAGATTTCTTTTCTTCGCTAGCTTGCGCGACATAGACTTTCTACAGGGGGAAATTCGGCTTGTTTTGTGGAATTCACATTGCTCGTGGTATTTATTACATCCGGTATCTGATCTCCGGAAAATCAGATTCCGATGCACTCCGCGAACTCATACTCATCAACCTATATCCGATGTTGCACATCACCTTGGACCCCTGGACGTACATAAGGATCAATGGTGTCGGCACTCATACGACTGTATGCGGAACGATTCGGTACTGTACCGGAGAAACGAATACGGGAGTTCTTGGGAGCACACGGGGTCCTATTTTATCAGCGCGTTCGGCGCCTTATTCACTCACAAACATGAGACGACGACGTTCAGCGGTGTCACTGATGGATCTGGGAGCTGCCGGAGCTTTCACTACGTTCATTCAAAAGAGAGCCCAGAAAAACGTTTCCGGCAACGTATAGAAAGCGTAAAGCAGTGGACTGTCAATGGAGCGACCAAGCAGCTCGCAAACGGACGCGTGCGCGCGGCTCCGGTTGTTGGCCGCATCGAGCATCGCGCCAAATCTGAGATCGTGTTGACCTGATCCAAAACAAAAAGAGAAAGGACCAAAGCGAAAATTGAAAGTGATCAGTTCAGATCGAGCTGGAGTCAACGTAATGCTATTACTGAAGTCCTTGACTGGACGACCCTTAACCCGGATCATCCGATGACCATCTGACGATCGGGACCGCTGATGAGGCGCCCGCGCTTAGATTAGAAGAGCTTAAAGCAATCCAGTGGACGGCATCCAGTCAAGAGTCGATCGTGAGTACCCCGAAAATTTTGTAATGCGCCCGGGGACGCATCGTTTCGACAGATGGACTGCCGCAGTGCACATACAACCGCGCACACACATACACACGCACAGTGTACAGAACTGTTTTGGAGAAGAAAGAAAGACCTACTAATGAGAGGGAGGGATGGCTCAGATGGACTGTGGCTCTTTTGCAGCCAGTGAGCAGCCGACGGATCGACAGACCGACGGACCATGCTGCTCATCTACCAACACTGTATATATATAAGAGCAAACGGTCAGTGTTGAGCCACGATCAGAGCACCAACGTTCGCCCATCTCAGGATACCAAGCTACAACGAGTGTGACAGTGTTTCAGAAAGTGAAAGTACGACGTCAGGCCGAACGATGAAAAGTGCGAGGATACTTCTGGTCGGGGCGCTCTTCGTGCTCGTCTGTCTGACTTTGGTGCCCGAGGCCGAGAGTCACAAGTTGCACCTTGTAGGCAGAATTGTGCTCAAGAAAGCTTTCAAGGTTCTCAGGAAAAACCCAGTGATTCCCCTCGTGATCCCGCTACCCATCATCAAGCATCATCCCAAGAAGAAAGAGGTCTGGAAGGTTGAAGAGGTTCACGGCTGGCAGCCACACGGCTGGGAGAGCAGCGGCTGGGAAAGCCAAGGAGGATGGCATTAGGACGGTCTGGAGGTCGAGATCTGTGAGCTCGAGGAATTTGCTGGTCGAATTTGTGGTGTCGTCAAACTCCGTGCTTGGTGTTGTGCCGTATTCTAGTCTTAATCATCGTTTGTACTCGGACCGCACGTCTAGTTGGTTAGGGTCCCAGGCTCGTCTAGGTGTAGGTGTCAAGCTTCCCGTATTACGAGGAGAAGAGTGTCTCAATTAGGAAACTACGTACTGTCCCGAATCGTTATAATTGTATTTAAAGAGCTAGCTCGAGATAGCTGTATGACCAGGAGTCCGTATATGTTGAGTGTTGATTTGTTCATTCATTTACCTGTTCGTTTGTTCGTTGTGTAGCGGTGTACCATTCAAGGAGCCGTCAGCGAGTCATATGTATATGTTCATTGTGTATAAATTCCTGTCAATCTGTCATCGTGGCTACTGATAAACTAGGTTGTTGACGTTTTGTTTGTTTACGACGTTGTATTCATTGGGCTTATCTTCTGTTCTCGCCCCCCCTGCTAATTTTCTTCCTGCTGATTGCTCTTTCGGGCGAACAGTGGACAAGAATAATCTATAGGACATGATTTCTGCCGAACTACGGCTTCAGTCTTCTGTTATGCGGAAAAAATGAAGCAGCTCACGACCGTTGCCGCTACTGTCATGGTAGTTTTGTCAGTTTTGTAACTGCTCAGAATGTCCATGTGAGCGTTCCGATGGCGAAGAAAAAACAAATGAAACAAGTGGGAACGACATTACGAAAATTCTTGTCGTTGGTGAAGTGTGAACAAGATGTCAGTTCTCGTCGCGTTGAATTTTTGTCAAGGTTTCCCGTTAGATACCTTCTCCGATAGCTCGGTTTTTGCTTAGAGCTTTCTCTGACAAATCAACAAGTCTACGGAAGCGGATAAGTCGATTGCAACGAAGACTAGAACCTATCGGAAGTGGCTTGGACTTCCGGAGGCTTTGGGCCATTTGAGTGCGTTGAAAAAAAAAGGCCCTAGGAGAGCCTTGCGGAGGGTGCTCCGAGCAGTCCACGTGGAACCGACTGCTGACACCCATCCCTGACTGAGAAAGGTCACGCTTACGGATTTCTAACCCCGAGTGTTGTCGGATCCTTGCATGAATGATTTTGAATCATGGGTTCTTGTCGAGTATCTGGGTCATGTCCGCATACTCACCTGGAATGAAACATGGAATTGAGTTTGGTCGTCGAGTTCCTTAGACAAAACACGCTCTGAATTCTACGGCGTCTTGGGATGGGTCGGCGAGAAAGCATCTATCACCCCGCTTGGAATAATATGTAAGTTAACTGGCCCCTCAGTGCTGCTCCAGGAAAATATATTCGAAAGTGATTACACGAGCCCAAAAGCGGTCAAAATGTTCATCCCCGTTGCTACATTAGTGGAGATAAGCATTGGAGCAGCTCATTTTTTTCTTACGGTATCTCAATGATAAGAAATCGCAATCGCGTCTGATTCTCGAATTCGTCAAAGGCTTCAATCGACACTGGAAGTTGTTCGCACGAGAATTGTAACTTTCCTGAGCTCATTCTCCACGATTCCTCCTTTCCTCCATCTCTGCGCGATAAACGCGGCCAGAATTGAGCCAAGTTCAAATATCCGGATTGGGCTCAGAGAAACCTATCCTCTCTTTTAATTTATGAGGCGCAATGCAGGTCGAGGGAGCTATCGGAAGCCATACCGCAGTCAATCGACCTGGGGAGCGATTCGAGAAACTTTGGGGGGGGGGCGAGGCTAGCCCCCTGGGGCCCCCTTGAATACGCCGTTGACTGCATTTCGATGAATGGAAGACTCTGATCATCGGACCGGGCCCGAAATTCCCCACCATCCATTCATGGAAAACAATCGTTGAGCTAATAAGCGAAAAGGAAAATATGAGAGTTCTTGCGAGGCGACGACACCGGTCCGACTTCCCTGTGCAGGTTCACGAACCAGAATTCGGATGTGGTACTTCTGAGAACGGAACGACACATTTCTGCTATTTTCAGGTGTCAAACAATTTTACGGAACCACATGTTACGTCAAGATCAAATAACCGTGGTCAAGGAGGTAACTTCTAGAACACTCGGAAATCAAAGCGTCAGGGAGGCATTGAATGTAATAATCGACTACATTCACAGAAGTGGAGCAGATAGAGCGTCGGAACCGTTTTGCAATCAAAACTTCACAAAGTTGTGAATCTTGAAGAAACATCTTGGAGAAGCGAAGACTGCGCGTGGCCGCTGTCGGTCAAGAGCGAGCGCCGATTGCACGCTTGAAATTCAAACATCAAAGTCAAGCATTATGATGTAATAAAGCTTCTGTCTGAAAATTATAGCCCTTAAACTCACTACGTCAGTGAGCCCAGCCGATAGACGGAAAGATACGCGCACGCTGGAAGTAGGAGTCAACGCTGTCATAAAGCCGTCGCGCCTTACTGACTCCTTGAAACTCAGAAAAGTCTGTGCGGACGGAGTAGCGGGAAAACACGCAAAAAGGTTGCAGTTTCATCGATCCCTGTCTTTTTGTTCTACATTTGCTTTCTCTTTGTTTCATATGGTCTCATTGATGACGGGAAAAAAATGCTGGAGAACCACAAAAGGAACAGCATATCCCAAAAAGCGTCGAAGTCCTCAGCCAAATCCAACTATGGTGAAGGCCACCGGATGTCAATTCCGGACCGCTGGTGGCCGTTTCAATCTTCGTTGGTCTGTTTGCTCCGATTCTGTCGGAGCGTCGCACCCCTCAATCATCCGCTGAGTGACACTGATTGATAGGACTCGGTAACTGGTATAGAACGGCGTCAAAATCGTCGCAATCGCAATCATCACCATGGGCAGCTTAGGCACAAGACAGATTCCAGTGAAGCTGATTCGATTTTGGAAAACGAACGGACAGCTTCGAAAGCTCCCTGAGCAATCTATGAAAATGGAGCAGAAGTGAAAAAAAAACCTCCCGATGCATGGCGCTGCAGACGTGAAAGTTTTCGAAAGCTGCTTCGAACAATTTGTTCTCCCTCGGTTAGGTGTGTTGCTCCATCTGGGAAATGAAGCTGCGTCTCATCTGTGTGAGACAAGCCGATGATTGGAGTTAGCAAATGCGTACCAACTAAGGTTGACGGGTTTGCACTTGATGCTGGCACGTTGATTCAATTACGTTTGACTCATTCCGTTCCGGCATACGCGTCTTAGCGTACGATGGATGCATTCCTATATAGGCTCTCGGAAATCGATGAGCTGTCTGTGATCAGCAAGACCCGGATTTAGAAGTTCCATTCCGATGGAAAATCAGAAAGATTAGCACCAAAAGCGCGGAGGGCGTCGAAGATCAATCAACCGCACATGCTACCGAGGAATACGAGCGCGGTCCGGGCTCCCTGCACTCATTGAGATTCAAAGACCGAGCTATATACTTCGAGAAGTTAGGGAACGAAATTTATGGTCTCTCAGTCTGCTAGGAACAACCAAGAACTCTTCGGCGATCAAAACGCGTAGCTGCGAAATTCCCTCCGTCTGGTTTAAAACGATGTCACCGTTGGCTTCCCTTCAGCCGGGCCTAGATGTTCGAAGAAAAAAACGGAAAAAACGGTGGGAAATTAGCCAGGATGAGAATCCATCCGATTGATTCACACAGGGGTGAGTATAAAACGAAACGCAGGGAATGGAAAGCTTCATCTCAACTCCGACCGCCGCTTGGTCACAAACATGAACCCAACTCGAGGGTTACTCGTTGTGCTCGTGCTGCTCTTAGTGGCAGTGATACTTTTGCCCTCGGATGTTGATGCAAAGAAGAAAAAACTCATCAAGAAGATCGCTCTGAAGAAACTCATCAAGAAGCTCAAGAAGGCGCCCAAAGTAATTCCGCTCGTCATCCCGTTGCCGCTGATGAAATCGTCAAAGGGGTCGTCTTCGTCCTCATCCTCATCTCAGGGACAGGAAATGTGGGAAGTTCAGGAGTTTGGAGGCGGCGGAGGTCACGGCGGTGGAGGAGGTTATGGTGGCGGAGGAGGTCATGGAGGTGGTCATGGAGGTGGTTACGGAGGCGGCGGTGGCTGGCAAGGCAGCATGTGGTGAGAAGTGTGGAGCCGTGTTATCCGGGTCTTCATGTTCATCGGTTCCGCCTACATCGGAACGGGATATGTTGTGGAGCTCGAATCTCTCCGAGCCGTGAGTCCACAGATGCCGCACTCTCAGCTGCGTCCATCCTCATCAAATTTCATCTATCGAGGTGGCTTGTTCTTGATCTTGTTCGTCATGTGTGGAGTTCTACCGCGTCTTCAACTTCAAAAGTAGGATGTCAATATCTGGGTTCTGTAGTTACTCATGTTACATTCTTGATCCGATTCGGAAAACCTGTGCGTTCGCCCAGAGTGTCGCTCTCAGTGTTCGTCATCGTCAATGTCTCATGGCTGTTTGCTCAGTATTTTGTGGATTTAATGTCGTCGCGTCTGGATGTAGTAACTCGCGATTCTTGTAACCGATGGAATAAATCGTCCCAGTTAAAATGTCGGTGCGCGTCTTCTCAGAGCCTTGATACCCTTGATCGGAGAAATTTGGTTCCATCATCTGTCGATCGAGATAAATGCCGATGCATTGCTCGATAAATTCCAATCAAGCTTCAATACATAATTTGTCCCGCACAACGACAACTTTTTTTTCGATCTGGATTTACGCACCGAGCGGTAGAGCTGATGGCTGAGATAAACATGAAATATGTGGCAGTGGATTCGATGAGCTGAGTCTTCCAGATGCTGACGAAATCGATGCTGGATCTTTACAACAGGCATTTCTTTCTAAATTCCTTGTGTCTTCACGTTATCTGGAGGAGAGCCGTGTGCTAACGTGACCCGACAGTTTTTTAGAAAAGTCTTCCGTGGGAATCGGATATTCTTCCTTCAACCGCTTCCTCAGAATAGCCGAAGCCTCACCGCTCAAATGCTTGCGCCGAGTTACTTTTGTTCAGTTCCTAAACCAGAATAGATCCTGGATTTGTCAGAATCGACATCGAGATGAGCAGTCGTTCAGACAGACCCAATCCACCAAGATTCTGCGGTGATAGTCAACTTGAATAAGTGAGACTCTAATTATTGAAGTTCGTCGCTTGTTTCTCGAAGAGTCAATCACCGATTCTTTGACTTCTGGTTTAACAGAAAGTCGCATTTCTGCGGTGAGGCGTTTCCGATCACGAAATATCGATCAATTGAAAGGAGCCCTGGGCTTCCCCTGAACAGCGATCGCGAAGATTCAATCGCTGCGTAACTTTCCTCAGGGCTAAACGTTGACTCAGTGTAACCAGAATTAAATTTATTGTTAAGAAAAAAGTCAGTGTAGTATTTCATCAGTTTGGACTGGCATGAGACCAACCGTGGAACTTGACCCAAGAGGAGCTGTGCTCGTGCAGTGGAACCACCGGAATTAGTTATCCTTCGTTGAACCGGTGGCCAACGGGGCGGCCCCGTCGTGTTCACGCGTCTCCTAAATGATATTCAGTATCAATTATTCGCGCGGACAGAAAACGTAATTCTTTCCTGTTACCAAGCCCTTTAACTATTCTCTTCTGGAGTAACAATGATGGTGGCTTTGTCGATACGTGTGGGTTGAACGAGGTTATTGTTTTCATCAGGTCCGGCGTTGTTCCTATGCTACACTTATTGCGGAACACAAAATTTCCATTCTGTTCCTCAGAAGTTCACAGGGATTCTGCATTCCGCTTTGTGAACCAGTTCACACCTGCATCTGATCCGAATGTTTTCTTTTTTTCTTTTCTGTGATCAATCCGAATTCTCAAGTTCGATCCCCATGTTCCGAGGATCTATGCTAGGACTTCCACTCTGCATTCGAAGCTCCCTCAGGGTTCCTGACTTTTGTTTGAGCCAGCTCTCGTTTATTCAGCAGTTCAAAACTCAACTATTGGTCATGGTTTCAAGCTCAACATTCAGCTTTTCTGTGCAGCTGATCTCGGTCGGTGGAGCAACGGATGCAGTCAAATCCGCGGAATGGTGAAATCATGTTATTTTTCTGACGTAATGTCTGACTTTGACAAAATCCATCACCACTCGGTGGAATAGTCAGGCGAACTCTCAGTGAATGGATCATTCCCTCGAAGTCTCATTACTTTCAATAGCGAATCCAAAGGCCGGCAGCGTATCAAACAGTGAAAACAGATTTCGTCCGTCACGTCGGAAATACGAGAGCGAGCGAATGAAGAACGGGATCATTGGAAAGAATATGACCAGCAGCACTCCTAACTTCAGGCCGTTTCACTCGATGCGCTGGAGGACTCCGTGATCTGTCAGAGAATTTGTGAAATACACTGACCTTTCTTGTCTCAAATGTTCAAATGCTTACGAAACTTTTGACAACGCCGGACACGAAAAGATCGCGCAAACAGCCAGCCAGTCACCAGCCTGCCGGCTCCACAAACAAACGCACGAGTGGACTAACGAACGAACGAACGAACGAACGAACGAAGTCACTCTTCTGTGACCACTGTATTTGGAGTGTTATTTTTTCTCTTCATTAAGAAAGCTTTTCGTGAAAGCTCTCGACATTGACTACAGATCCGGCGGAGTCACAAAGCACTGCCGCAATCGATTGGGAGGCCCTCGCATTAGTACCCCGCGAAGAATCTGGACCGTCTGGATTTCTTTCGGTTCGAGTTCCGAGCATTGTGAAAAGAGGGATCCCCATCCTCCAAATCTTCGCAGAATTCTAGTTGGTTCACACGTTTTCTATTTTTGTTTTAATTTCCCCCCGAAAATTTCTCTGGACTTGTTCGGTGACCCCATCCACAAAAGGAAGCCCGGGGTCCACCAGACGACCTTCACACGGTCGACGGATGTAACCCTGTTTAAGAGAAAATGCGCGTGTTATCGCAAACTTCGGCTGTTAGATTGCTGGAAAACTGGATCAATTTGACGTGTTTGTACGACTGTTGCGCACCGCCACCACTGCCACCATCGTCACTACGCCGACAACAGCATTATCACAATGAGAAGATTCGAACCGTTGAAGATACTTACGTAACATTGCTCACTACCGTAACACTCTCATCCTCTACGACGGGCAGCAGAGCTACCAACCCCCGAATCGTTGCGGCGTCACGTCGTATAGTTCACGGATGAGCGCCAAAACTTCAAATCGAATCCGCTTTCGTTTCAATGTCAGCCGATCAGAGCTCTTGCGGCTCCTTCGACAGCATCGGCGACCGGGATCGCAAAACACGACTCTAGAATAGCAAACCGCAGAGAAGGAGCTGATTGACGCTGCGAAGCCTTACTGAGCTCGTACGCTTCATTGAGTGGGCACGTCCCGCCGATCAAGTCGTCCGCGTAAAGACGAGGGAAAAAACGGAGTCAGTTAACACGCTTCGTGCAAAAACTTTCGTTTTCGTCTCTAACGACACCGCAGCAAAACGGAATTGGATGAAGAGAGTAAAACTGAAAAACGCGATAGCCCTTGCGCAGTGCACCGTAGCGCCCGTTTAACAAGCGAAAATCGAAATGAAGAACAGCCGTTAGACAGAGTGAATTATTCTCCACATTGTCAATACATCGGCAACACTGATTGACGCATTATGGTAAGAATGACCTGCCGATGATGTCGTTGCCCTCCAAGTTGGCTTCATCGTTAGCTCAGAGATTTTAACTGGTGGTCCACCATCCAAGAGCTGTTCCTCACATCCTACCAGTCTGGCGATTTGCTTCGAGTCGAATTCGGGGCCTTGAAGGACCTCAGAGACCATGTCATGAGGATCCAAGTTAGATTTGTGCAAATTCCTTGAAGTTTTATATCAGATATATTCCGAGCGGGTGCGTTCCTGCCCAGAAAACTCTGCCTGTCCCTGTCCGACGGATGACCGGATTCTATTACACCTGGAACTCCTAATCGTCCCAGTGATCCACGATCAGTCCACAGTCTTCCTCGGGCTCGCAGTCAGAGTTGAAGAGAAAACCCCAAGCTCCATCTCCTGCGTTGTACATCAGTCGGCCGAACCATTGTGTTTCTGCAACCCTCAATCAGCAATTCCTGGGACACTACAGCACAGCAGAAACAGTGTTTCCGGCTGAAGCTCGACGCTTGACGGCGAGCCGCGAATGCATGCTAGCTTCGGGTTGAACTCCGATTCGTCCCCGACTCGAGATCACGTCTCAAACTCAGATTCCGGCCGGGGAGCTTCCCCTCGAGCCGATTCGTGTTCGACGGAGCTTTCCTCTGTCTGACCTCAGTGAATGGCGAGTTCACCGAGTACAATATTGGACTGGCCGGGGAGTGCCTCGATCCGCGACACGACGAAGGTCTCCATCGAGTTGACAACAGCCACAACCCCGATCTGGTTGATTGGTGTTCCCAACTCAAATACGTGCGAAAATCTTTCGACACAAGCTGCGGCACTGAGCTTATCATACAGCGTGCATCCTCCTTGTATTAATCTGTAAGTATTTGACTTCGAATCTGAATTTTCTCATGATGCCACCATCGGGCAATCCTCGACGCTTCCGCCGCACTCAGAAATTGAGTTCTAAGTCTCTGCTGCCTCCGATGATGCTTCTTGAAGACGCAACGTCGCTGGGATCGCTTTGCAGTCCCTTGATGGGAGCTATGGTTCTTTTGAGTCCGCGTTTCTGTGTGGTTCTCCCCCAAAAGATTAGATCCCTCAATTCAGCTGAGCGAGTGAGCGAAATCCAGTCGCCGACCCTGTCACCCGGTCCGCAAGAAAAGAAACGTATCGTTCATTGCATCATCTTGTCGTGAATACAATGTAACTGTTCCAGATCAAAGTTTCGGTGGTTTGTGTACATCAACGTAACAGCGTTCATCCGCGCACTCGCACAAAGCCGACCCCATGCGCAAATGATCTTCACTGAATAAATCCGATGACATCACCCATTATAAACGTTCCTGATTAAGGCTAGCACGTACTGGCGTCAGTTTTCGAAACCCCGAAACTCCAACGAACGTCAGCAAGCATCCGTAATGCTCACGTGAAGGTCAACCACAGCATGAATCTTTCATGGATTCTAATCGGTATCGAGAAACGGATGGTTCCTAAGGAGCTCATAGAGCCTAGAAAACTACCAGCTAAGCCCATCGAGTTGCTGAAGCCTCTACCGACACCGAATAGCGACGAAGATATTAAAAGGCTAGAATTCACGTATGAAATCGATGAAAATTTGAGCATCTTCTCAACAAGGTCAGGTTGTCTAACCGCATCATCCGTAATGCTACCGTTGCTACTGGGGGTTGGGTTCAATTGGTGACAACCGTGTGCGACCGATAATGATGAAACAACCAGATAAGAGCCACCTGAGCTGACTGCTCTCACAACCGGAGCGCTTATCAAGTTCGTGCGCTTCAGTTCACGTTCACTGTGACGTGAATCTAATTCCAGCCAGCAATCGCAGCAGAAAGCGCATGAAGCTGACGACTGTGTTTGTCTTCAGCGTCGGTCCGTGCGTCCTTTAGTCAGTGCGTCCGTCGGTCGGTCGCTCCGTCTGTCAGTTCGCCGGTTCGTCAGTCTGTCCGCCCGTACTCCCTCTCGCTTGCCTATTTGCCCGCCCTGGTCTGATTTTGAGTGGTGATTGTTTAGAGAAAGGGTCCAGATTCTCACCCACTAGCAGTAGCAGAGGCAAAGGCAACAAAGCATTGAATACAGATAAGGCGAACTCTCACCGATACGATAATAAAAGGCACTGCGTTCACATCTAGAACCATCAAACGAGTCAGTAGCTTTTCTCAGGTTCGAAATGCGTCTCCTGTGTACCCTCCTCGCTGTGGCCCTCCTGGCATGCCTTGTGCACGACGCAATGGCAGGACACCACAAGATCGCCAAGATCGTTTTGAAAAAAGCCTTCAAGAAACTCAGGAAGAACCCAATCATTCCTCTTGTGATCCCCCTGCCAATCATCAAGCACCAGCCGAAACCAATTGTGCATCACGAGATCATCAACGTGCACGAGCCCCCAAAGATCATCCACAAGCCGATCTTCATTAAGGAAGAAAGTCACGGCTGGGACGCTGGATGGGAAAACAAGTGGTGAAGCGCCTCTCGAGTGCGATGAAGTTTTAGTCGCGTCAACTTGTTGTATATAGCAAAGTGTAGATAGGTGTTTATCGTCTGAGTATCGTGCTCCGTGTGATTCTCGCGTCCAATCGTTCCTACTGTGTCAACGTCCGTCCTACGTGTCAATCGTCCATCACTTGTGCTTCAAACCTCATGCCTTGTCCCGAGGATTTGTACCCGTGGATTATACGTTCATCTCAGCTCGCCGCTTTGTCCAAACCGGACTCACTGAGCACAGTTGCCCTCCCTGGGTCTGGATGGGGCTTTTACGAGCCCTCACGAAGGCCGCAGCGGCGAACTCCTCCGTGTAATCTCCTGTTGCCAAATTGTGTCCAGCTTCTGTGTTGTTTACGTCTCGGTGTTTGAATCCGATGTTTGTGGAGATTATTCGTTGTACATATCTAGATAGCTTGTCCTGTTTCCGTGCATATCCATTGTTCATATTTGTAATTTATTTATGTTCATAATCACCGTCGTCCTGAATCATCTCGTTGACTATATGTCACCGCGTCATCGTACCTGTAAATTGTTCCGTCAGCAATAAAGATAATGCTTGTGTGATTTTTGATTCTTTCCTCACTCCAACTCCCGAAGCCCTATCGAGCTGCCGAAAAGAACTAATCTCTACAGAAGAAGGGCACCTAAGGTGGAACTATCCATTTCCATCCTTGTAAGAAGTTGTGAATTGTCGAGCGCTACCAAAATCAGCTCTCTGAACAAGAAATTTCTGTTCCCTGGGTTGAGCAGCGGCTCACCAAATCTGATGTTCTCTCCGTCTTCCGTTGTCACTGTGGCGGAACGAATGTTTCAAACCTTGTGCCATTTGTTCCGCTTGTTTGTGGCTTTCATTACCAACCGACCGAGGGAACGACTGATTTTATAACTGACCGGCGGCGTAATTGGAGTGAATCAATAGTCATCATCGATCATAGTCATTGCAATGACGGACCCGCTCTCGTAGAGAAGATATTTGGTCACTATGTTCAGTGATCCGTTCTCATAGGCTCACGGTCGATCCTAGCGAAATTTGAATGATCAAGGCGTCTCATGTGGCATCGCTTACCAAGCTGTATGCAAGTGTCACAAGGGTAATCGAAGATCCGCGGCTAGATGGATTCGCTTTCCCTACACCCAGGCTGACGCTTCCTGTTCTAACAATCACCAGCTCCAAGGAGAAATGTGATAAGTCGAATTTGGGCGCTGAACTCCTCCAGGCGGCAAGTCGTTCTGGCGACAAGGAATCTGGGTGACTTGCCGCGTTCCTCTGCAATCGGAGGCCAGCGCGATTCGGATGAACCGTTTCCGACTCACACCGAAGTCGATTTTTTTTCTGGCCCCAAATCGACACACTCGGACGAACGACAGCGACTCGGAAGAACCTCAACGGTCGTCCGTCGTAGTTCGCAGCGAGATCGTTCGAAAACAACGAGGAGCATTTCGAACTTCGCGAGAATTCGCGTTCCATGAGGAACTACGAAAATGTCTCGACGACCACCGTGCAAGCAGCACGACACGTTCTGTTACATCTGCGGACAGTATCGTCCTGAGAAGGAAAGGCGACCAATCATCGATATCACGCGGAAACTGTACTACGCATACTTCGCTCTGCCCATCATGGAAGAAAAGTGGACTCCGGACGTTGTATGTAAAACCTGCGCAGGGACGCTTATACAGTGATCGAAACACGGCCGGAAGCAAATGCCTTTCGGAGTCCCCATGAGATGGTACGAGCCGAGCAACCATACAGACGATTGCTACTTCTGTCTGACAAGAGTGAGCGGCATGAATTGGAAGAATCGTCGCAAGTGAAAATATCCAGTGCTTGATTCGGTCTGTCCACCGGTCCCGCATTCGGAAGACGCTCCAGTGCCAGTGTATCGAGAGCCGACCGCCGGCTACAGCTCTGAAAGTGCTGGTCTAACGTCAGGCAGTGCGGACACCTCGGCAGAAGCTGACGAGTCGTATCAGGTTGAACACGGTGCCATGAAATAAACCAAGCGGAGCTAAACGATCTTGTGCGGGATCTCCGCCTCCCGGGAGAGTGGGCGGAGTTGCTAGCTCCGAGGTTGGAGGAGGAAAACCTATTGACGCCCGGTGAGTCTGGCTGGGTCCAGCTAATTGCTGATTGAGAAAAAAGCGGAGCATTACGTCGACCTCGTAGAGGATATGTTCAAGAACTTCAGAGCCCTCGGATGTCGTATGAGTGTCAAGCTGCAGTACCTCCATAGTCACCTCGATCCATTCCCGGAAAACTTGGGTGCTATGAGCGACGAACAGGGCGAGCGGTTTCATCAGGACATCTCAACGATGGAGGAGAGATATCAGGGTCGTTGGGATGAACATACGATGGACGACTATCGTTGGACTCTGATTCGGGAATGCCCAAACAGACCGCACTCTAGGCAATCGCTCACGAAGAGCGTTTTCGACTCCCCATAACCTTCGGTTTTTTTGCAAATAACTCATTTGCTACAAAAAAGTTCAAGATAAGTTTGGTGTGAGAACTCTAGTTTTTTCATTATCAGCTGCAAAAGTGGGGCCTCGTCGTTTTTTGGCCGAAAAAATCGACTTCGATGCGCTATAACTCGAGATCGATTCATTCGAATTGCACGAAATTTCCTCCAGTAATAGGTCCGCCATCGGGCTACAGGCTCCTATTGTTCCATGGATCTTGCTTACTATGGAGCAGAGATAGAGATTGCGATAGGGGAAGCTTCAGAAATAATCGGAAAAGTCGCGATATCTCGAGAACAAGAGCTGATCGAGAAAAACGGTCGCCGGATTCGGAATTCACGACCTCGGTTTACCCCAACCTAGGTCTCAGATCCTGCGCTACATTTTGGCTGCAGGACTGTGTTAAAGTTCGGAATCTTAGCTCAGCGTAGAGTAAATGTACTAGTTATGGACCCCATGACCACTTATGGACCCCCTACCAGTTATGGACCGGGTCCCGAACTGGTGCATTCACCCTGTATTCTTGAGAGTATTATACGAGTTGGAAACCTGCCGGACTTCCATGATTGATATTTCACAGAGAATACATATGAGCATGGCGAATACAATCTTCACCTGCACGATAACGGAGAATCTGAGAGAGGGTCTCAGGCTCCCGGTGCCCCGGTCGAAGCTCTACTTTCGGACCTTGGGCCTTGGGCGCGGACATCTGACGGGTTCAAGGACGGACCAACGACTCCTTCAGAAGTGGGAGCCCTATTCAGCATGCCATGTGAGGGACGAACCCATCCCACCTTGAAGATGAAAACAGGAGCGTTCTTCTTAACGAACGCCCTGCTCGACAAGCTCGCTGATCTTTTTACCCGTGCTTCGCCGCACGGCTCCCCTGAACGAATTTTTCGGGCAGTCCCATGATGCTTTGAAGAGGCTTAGATCAAAATGTCATTCAATCTCATGAAAATCTACAGCCCGAAGGAAGATCTGATCGTATCCTCTGACAGTCGACGGTCACTTTGTGAAAGCGAGAAACATTTTCCGAGGATTCCGAAAATTCATCCTCACTGCATTTTAGACGCGGTGCGCAGTTCACAGCAGGTGATTAGAGAGACTGATTAGAGGTGATTAGAGCGCGTTTTCATTAAGGCGTGATCCCTGCAACAAACCTCCTCCATAACGAGTCATCAACCGGAACGCGTTTGTAAATGCTCTTTGAACTGTGGAACGAGGTCCTTTCCTTATTGCTGATAGAACTGGCACAGTAGAGTGGGGTTTATTGAAGCCCCAGTCTAAGAAACAGTTTCCAGACGCCAGAAAGTTTCGAAGCATATAATGGCCTAACCGGGTTCCGCTTGCTTCAACGCGTGAGAAAGGCAGTGACTCGAATCCCAGATACCGGCATCTTACTGGCTTTCAAATCGGAGCCCTGATGAGGGGTGGAGTCAGTGAGCGGCGTGGGAAAGCGCCGCCAGGCGAACTCGAGGATTTTCGGATCTCTTCCTATCCAAAATGATAATAATTAGCAGAAAGGGAAACATCATTCTAGCTTCGCGACCAGGGTCTGGTCCACCTGTTCACAAGGATCCCCGAGGCTTTCAGTCGAGGACTACGGTCGAGCTCAAGGGTTCTCAATGCCCCCACTCGCGGAAATGCTCCGTGAAGAAGAACTCCGAATGTGGTGAGGAAGCATTGACTGAACGTTCCCTCACTCGGAGCTGGCTCTGGAGGAGTTCGAATTTTCCACAACCATCGATGGCAGTCCCTTCCCGTACAAGCCCCTCGCGAAGCGAAAAACATGAACCCTAACGAAAAAAACACCACGTATTCTCATCCGGGGGTTCGGAATACCGGTCCGTTATCCTGGCGGAAACGGCTGAAGGTTTATCACGACGCTCAACTCACGATGCAGCCGGTGATCTTTCTCTTCAAATCATTTTCAGACTGAGTGACAGTGATGAGCCGGATTTCGAAATTTCGCTGGCTGTGGTCACTGGAGCCGGCATCGAGCGCTACCTGAGTAACTAAACACAGTTCCCCATCCCTCCATCGGACGCAGAAAGAACAGATTGAATAGATTCGCGTTGTTGAGCCAAGGAGAAATTGTTCCCATGAGTCACTGAAGATTCCCCCCAAGCGGTTTCTGAGATTGAAGCTCTCTCCGGATTCGTAATTCAAGAAACTGCACACCAGCGGGCACTCGCCGCACGTAATCATACCTAGATTTCATCGTCTGGAAATGCGCACCGACAAGATGACTCGAGACTATTCCGTTCCTCTCACCTCGAATGATCCACATTGGATTCTGCCGGAAGGAGCGAGAGACGACTTGGAATCGCGAGTTGGCGGTATAAGTGGGGGCTCTGGGGATCAGTGTAATAACAATGACGGCCACATTCCCCGGCTCCGACTCGATCTCTCAGTTTCTTTTGCTTTTCTCATGTTCAGACATAACGGAGGTGACGAAAATCCCGATTTAGACCAGATGAATGTGGTGGGAGCGTTATCGACACAAGCCGCTTCGTTTTCCTTGAGGGGCCAGGAGATCAATTTTCAGGAATTGGTGACTCGGCAATATTTTCGGTCTAACTACCATGTGCGCTGCAGATGCAACGACCCGTGAAATAATCAGCCGTCATGCGAACCATTGTTACTGGACCGCCATGTCAGTTCATCCAGACTCGTTATGAAATCAAGAGCTTCCCAAAGTTCGAACCCACCGAGCCATTCATCCATGCGTGAAGTTCTC
Organism: Neoseiulus californicus; assembly: GCA_028455905.1. Lineage (NCBI taxonomy): Eukaryota > Metazoa > Arthropoda > Arachnida > Mesostigmata > Phytoseiidae > Neoseiulus > Neoseiulus californicus. The sequence continues at coordinate 21,745,150 of JAMQGS010000001.1, forward strand.
AAAGATACGGAAAGGAACGTCCTCAAAAGTGTATTACTTTGGATCCCAAGAGCAATCGGCCGATGTTACGCGGACCTTAGACATCGCGTGCCGTTCATGATATCTATCAGGATGGAGAGCCGCTGCGCTGTCGTGTTCTCGACAGCCGAAGAACCGGGAGCTTTTGCGTGAGGAGCGTACCAGACCCAATTTGCGTCAAACCTCCACTTGAGATAAGGAAAACATGAAATATTCCAGAAAATGGATATGCCGTTCCCCAAATAAGGCCCGCTTTCCCATCTCCAGATTCGGGTATGATGTCTTTGGGGGTCGAAGCTAGTCGTGACAGCATTCAATTGCATATTATATCACCCGCGGCAAGAGCTCAAGCTCTACAGATAGCCCGTCCCGGGATCCCTCCAGCCATACCCTGCTCCCGTGCGAAGCATACATAAACATCAGATCGACGTCTAGTCTCGATCCTGGTGGATCTGCCTTAAGCCAACGTAAACATCTGACAGTCGGATCGGAGCTACCAAGAATGTTTATCCAGTGAGTTTATGCGCGACCATCTCCTAAGCCATTCCCACCTCCGGTATCACCGCTACTTGATTCGATATGGTCATCATCGGTTGTAGACGTAGATTGAGGCTTCATGTGGCACGAGCTGTCCTAATTCTTCGAGATGTATTTCCATCCAGAATGGTGGGCGCAGCTGCTATGCCAAGATATCATCGGAGAACTCGAACGAAAACAAGACGGCCTATGTCAGCGCTTGCGAGTCTTTAGGTGGTTTCGGAAACACTTTTGATGAATGGCGTTCGCCTTTGCGAGAGTAGAAACTTGCATCGAATATCAAATCGTTCGTGAATAGAGATTTGGACGGCTTTCCAAAGCTCAGAGCTGCCGAGTCGATGTGTCCCAACTTCGGCAAATGTCCGTCATTCACTTCTAGACGAATCGTCCAGATCAGTCAGGCTCAATGCTTGATTGTCAATACACTACAATCAGTCGCAGCCATCAATCACGAATCAACGACGAGCATCAACGGAGAAAGAAGTTTTCCAAATCCTAAAGGAAAAAATATATTCTCAAAATAGCGTCGTCCAGTCGATTTCGTAACAGCACGAACTTTGACGCTTTTTGATGAAAGGCTTTCGGCGATCTTTCTCGACCAACATTAATTCGACCGTGGCTCCAACACCACGAAGCGTTGCGCTTCTTCGGGAAATGCAATTGAGTCGCGGAGTAGATCGAGCGCAGTCAAAAACGAAATCTGAAAATTCCGCGCGTTACTGTCGCCTGTGGAGACGATCGGAGGTCGGACTGAAATTACTCTCAAAGAATCCCATCGCGAATCTGAAGAATGAGCGACTTGGCATTTGCAAGTATGGATGTCCGAGTTCGATGCGGTTATGAAATCGATCGAGCAATATCAAATCTTCTTCAGGAGCGGAAAGTAACCGATCAAGACGAAATTTTATGCTGTCGTTGTTTCCGCGGGAATAGATGATTTAGGGCAGCTCGGTCTCTTGTGAATTGTGAACATCTTCGTGTGATCGAACTTATGTCTTTCACACCTGAAAATAGATCCTGGCGAAATAGATACTCAGGAGCTAACATGGACGCTTCCACGATACAACGCCGTATTTTTCGCACTTACGGCCCACTGTCGTCTCGGACTATCCGAAGAATTCCCGATGCGAATGTCAGATTCCGCTGAGCAGTTGTCTCCCATCGGAGCCGGGCAGCACCGACTAGAAGGACTCCGAAGCTTCTCAGGCTCGACAGAGTCTGAAGGAGCAGTCCCTTTCAGATATCAGCTTGATGTTCTCGGGCACCGGCTCACGGTCCAATAATGAGAGAGCCTACACGCGCAAGGACTGCGGATCATCGTGAACTTCTTGCACAAAGCGTGGAAGAAAAGCCGCAGTTATCATCCAGACTGTTCGTTCGCGAAAAAAGACGATCCGAAACCGTGGCGGAGATTTTCCGCTCTTCCGACGTAACTTCTTCGATCGCTCCACATTCGTCGTGAAAGCTGGTAGCGGAGGGTTTCGGAACAAACCAGCAAGCTGACAAAGCATCTCTTCGCGAGCCGTGTTCGCGGCGCGGCGTAGTGCTGCTGAGGATCCCTAAGGTCAGGGTTATTCAAAACAGACCACTATATATCTATATTTGTGAGTGTGTGCGCGCGCGTTTGTATGTGTTTTCTTTTTCCTTTCTTTTATAGTGCGATTGGGATTTTGCTCAGTCGTTTCGCCATCTTAAACAACGTCAAACAAGATGAACAAAAGAGTTGAGTCACCGATACTTTGACAAACACCGTAAACCACCATCACCACCAACACCACCACCACCACCAACACGTGCACTGTGACCGCGACCACCACTAGCGTCATCATCACGATATCCGCTTTTAAGTATGCGAGTTAAAATTTCCGTTTGACCTTTCTCCGGAATCGTGTTCGATTCGTGTTATGCCCGTCATCGAAAGCGGCCCATACGAGTACAGTTTACGGCATTCGCGCTTGCGGGTCTTGGATTTCCGAGGAATTGCCGTACCGTCGAGTTTCTGCTGGTGATCGCAGTTGGCGCGGAACAGGCACAGATTTGTTTTCTCAGAGGCGATATTTTGGGACAATGTTGTTTCACACGGGTTTCGCGGGTCAGGTGTGCATCGCTTTGACCGGATCATCAGCATCGGCAAGCGACACCGACGCCGACATCAATCACTACGACAGCATGAGCAGAAGCAGTAACGGCAAACCGCATAAGGGGACTTCGGGTCCGTTCTATAAAAAGTCCATTTGACATTCAACATCGCAACATGGAGACTTGAGAATTTTGAAACTTTCTCCCCAACGTGATTCAGGCTGGCTACCTGGCTGACTTCTTGCTTGCCGGCTCGCTCGCGCGCCCGCGTGCCTATCTGCCTGCCTGCCTGGCTGCCAGCTTGCTTTCTCGACTAAGAAAGAGCTTAGATTTTGGACAGTACTTCATCATCATCATCATCTGCAACTTCTCTCTTTCTCTATCATCGACTCCCCATCCGTTGTTGAAGTCGTCGTTGTTGTCGTCATCCCCGCCGCCGCCGCCGCTGCCGCTGCCGCTGCTGCAGCCGTCGCCGTCGTCGTCGTTTTTTCGACTTCTTTTCCTTCGACTTCTCCAGCTGCGGGGGTAATTGTAGAAAGGAGCAGCCAGCGGAATGGTGAGTCAAGTCATCGATGAGGGCTATAAAGCACCAAGCGACGCCGGCTCCGAACCAGTCAGAGCCGTGAGTGTTGTCGGATCATGAACTTCAAGCAGTTCTTTTACCTCGCGTCGGCGATGGCGCTGTTCGCTCTACTCTTGCCTGGAGTGGAGGCAGACAAACACAAGATCAAAAAGAAAATCCTCAAGAAGATCCTCAAGAAGCTCGCGAAATCGCCCGTCATTCCGCTCGTGATTCCCCTGCCGCTGATGAAGAAGGGCGGAGGTGGAGGTGGCGGAGGAGGCGGTGGCCAGGAGGTCTGGAAAGTTCAGGAGGTCGGCGGTGGAGGACACGGAGGTGGAGGACACGGAGGTGGTGGCTACGGCGGTGGTGGTGGAGGCGAAAAGTGGAAGGTTCAGGAGATCGACGGCGGAGGATTCGGCGGAGGTCACGGTGGTGGACACGGAGGTGGAGGACACGGAGGTGGTGGCTACGGCGGAGGTGGCGGTGGCGAAAAGTGGAAGGTTCAGGAGATCGATGGCGGATTCGGTGGTGGAGGTCACGGCGGCGGACACGGAGGTGGTGGTGGTGGAGGATGGTGAGCATGAGCTTCTTCTTGGAGCGAATCGCGCAAAGAAGGAAGTCATTCCATAGTTCCTATTTTACGTGGATCTCTACTTGACTCAGTTCGGTCAGAGGATCTAGCGATTGTTTAGATGATTCAAAGACGAATCGGCTGTTATACTCGTTCCTCGTTCTGTGAGAGTGTTGGTTAACGTCTGTGATCTCTTGCGTCTCGTGCCGTAGAAGAAAAAAAAAAGGTTTTGAAAGCGGATTCCCGCCCGTTTCGCTCTCGCTTCCTCACCGGAGCTCGCCGTAGCGCGCACTGCTCACAGCCGGTGTCATCTTGGCAAACTCTCAACTACTGCGGCTTTTGGGCGGAAGCGAAGGTGGGTAGCGAACACTTGTAAATACATATGTGTTGAGAGTAAGCGGAATCGAAACCGATTTCCAACCTCCATTCCTCGTTTGGTGTTCGAATCAAATATCTGTGTCTGTGATACCGTGCAATCCCCACCCTCTGTGTCTTGTACGTTGTGCTAGTCCCTTGTGTCGTCAGCGTCAAGAATTCCGTGTGAATCAAATCACACTGTTCTCAATCGATACTCGTCTTGTTCATAAGATCTGTGAGGTTATTCGTGTAAGTGCAAGAATATGAATCCGTGTATGTCTGCGTGGGAGATCGCCGAGTGACAGCTCAGCTCGACCGCTGTCGTCGTCATCATCATCCTCATCATCACCATGGAGCCGTTGTGTCAAAAGTGTGCCCGTTCGTGTCCGGCCGTCAGCGTGCCCTGCTGTGAACCCCATTTGTCCGAGGGATCCTCATTTGTCAATGCTCGTGTATGAGTCCATTAGTGTCTCCTTTTATCATCCGCAAATGTTGCAAGAGTTTGTAAATAAATAAATGAAGCCCTGTTGCAAATTACGCGCCAATGTTCTCCTTTGACGGTGATTTTTCAAGCTTGAATCACGACGCGACGCCCACAGCTCAGTGAACCAACGAGCCAGCCAGCCAGCCAGCAGGAGAAAGCTGATAGACGGCTCGGTAAACGATGACACTATTGTTGAGGAAAAAGCTCTTGGGTCGAAGTCACTTCCTCAGTGTTCAGTGTCGAAACGACCCGTAGCGTCGGTCATTAGGACCAGCTTCTCACACTGTCATTCGGGACTTCTATACGGCTAATTATAGCCAGCCTTTCCGGAGCCTCAGTGAGCCCACGACTCAAGGGAAAGATCCCGAAGAAAATTTCCCAAAGAAATTATTATTCTTCCGAAGCTTAAAGTCTTGACGGAAGCTACGCTCGTCATCGGTGTTGATGTATGGCTCGACGTTTGTCGAGGAGTCGGGAAGTATTCGTCCGAGACTCCCTTGGAGCAAGGCGTCAGCAACCTCGAAGGGAACCGCAAAAAGGAAACTCTGAAAGTTGGAGGCAAAGAGCGAGCTGACTGAACGAATTCGCGGGGAAGCCATAGAAGGTTCCATGACAGAAACCTCGTTTCGAAGCCACATGGTTCGGAGAAGTGAATGACAGTTCTCGTTCTTGCGGTTGATAGCATGGTTGGGACCGAGCGGAATAATGGTACAGTTATCTCATCTGAACCGTGACATTGGACGATCGTCACAGTTTCCTTCTCTTTGCTCGTAAACGAATGAACGCCGGACTCCGTGGGACGTCGCTGCCGTGAGTGACCTTTCCGGTGGACGTTATTCAACAAAAGGAAACTTTTGAGAAACTCTCAAAGGTTAATCCCAGATGATAATCATGATGTCGATGGTGAAAATAATGGTGGTCACGTCGACCGGACCGTCTCGGAAAGTGTCGTTTCGTCAGATCAAAATCGCCAAAACTGATTCGCAAGCTTATATTCATGAAAGAGTCGGTAATTTCCGTTCTCCCGGCTATCACCCTCGAGTCGGATTTCGAAATTCATATTCATGACGAATGAAGAAGACCATTGGCCGCACCGAATTCTTGCTGAATAAATCAGGCCGTTCCGGCGGCTGCAGAGAACACTCGAATGAAGCCTTCGCGACTCTACAAATCGGGGAGTTCCGGTGGGGAACACGAATGAAATTTCGTTCGCAGGTTTCGAAATCTTATGGCCACATGCAGGCAGTAGAATAGGCTCATTGTCAGCATATCTCAACCGATTCGTCGCAATTCCGACCCCGTACTCTGCTCGCTCCGATTAGATGGAAGAAGTTGGCGTCTTTTTCAGATCGCTTCGGACAACACCGCAGATCGAATCACGAGCTACCCATTCCAATCGGGACAACCGAGACGCCACTTCTACAAAGTTTTCAAAATTCGCTCGTCACGTTGATCCCGTTCCATTTCAAGGACTGAGAAAGTGATCGGTACGAGCCGTCGGAGGAACACAATTCCTTCAGACGTTGAACCCAAACCCGAAACTGATTGATTCGAAGCGTTCTGTGGGAATGAGGACTTCTCATGTACTTGAGCCTTCGCCTGCAATCGTGGACCCTGACTCGATGTCCGCCCAAGTGCTCGGAAACCCAGAGCCTGGAGGTACCCACAACCAGACTGCCGCATTCTGCATCGCATGTGTTCGTGAGGGGAGTGAGGATGACAATTGAAAAAAAACTCGGATAACAACGATGCCAAATCTGGTGGATCGAGAATCGGGGGATCGTTGTAGATACTCTCACGCATGATGGCCACCATAGTCGACAAAATCAGGCATCAATCATCATACATGCGGCCGTCTTCCTCCCTGGATGAGCTTTGGGTGAAAGTGCTCAGCGTCTTTGTGCCATGAAAACGAATTCAAATGCATGGGGAGATCGCCATTGTGTCCGAGGGGAGAAAAACGCTACAATTAATATGAATGGGGAGTCAGACATCGCTACGCGGCGGCGCTCATCACGATCATGATAATAATGATAACGAAGCCTTTGTGCCCATGGAACAATCATAATCCATTGCGCTATTCATACAAAGCTGTTAGCGAGTAACAAGCGCATGAATGGTCATCTCACGAGGAAGATGTTGCTAGGTAGCTCGTTCAAACGTCAGACATGTTTCAGATGGTCGCTTTGACGCGCTTTACCACAATGGACTTCATTGAGACGCTTCCGATCATTTTTCAAGTCGGGAATCAACAACAGCACTCGCTGTAAACTTTCTAATACAATCAGTTTCGTTTCTTCAGCGAGCTGAGTAACTGAGCCTCGCATTGTCCAAAGCCTCCGGTCCCACCCTTCGAGAATGAAGAATATGAAGAGAAGTAGCGCTTGAAGGGTTCCCGTGAGCTATTAGATAAAAACTTAAGGAACTCGGGTTGGAATCGAAACGGAACCCGCCCGTAGAGCTTCGACGCGACAAAGGAGACGAAATTGACGAGACAGCTGTTGGGGGCGAAAATATCCACATACTCGTCCTAGACTTGAAAGTTTATTCCAGTCCAAAAAAAAGCCGAAGCGATTTCATATCTGACTCGTCGACTTGAGCCTCGGGAGGGAGCGAGCGTTGGGGAAACGAATACGATGTCGGATCCGTGACGACGCTGGACTTTGTTTCAAGTTGCATATGAAGATTTATGATCAACTACCGCCGGGCACAATCTGTGAATGCAGGATGATTTGATACACAGACGTGTCCGAATCATAACTTTCACCGCCGTTGTAGATTTGACAATGCAATTCGTGACGATGAAACTCTTTCGGGCCTCCGAACCAATCTTGAAATCGCTGGCTATTTCGGGTCAAAGGCTGTCGGGATCGCTCCCCGGACAGCGGCCGGAACTTGCATCACCTTACCCCCGATGCTTGCCATCTAGACGGTCAGTCCGGTATCTGGTTCGTCTGCTCATGTGCGCGCTGGTGTTGTTTCACACATTTTTGTTTCAAAATAGTTCAGCGCACGCGCCAAAACAATAGCAGCTAGAAGTCAGGTTAAAGAGTAAAGGTCCCAACCCTAGTTCAACGGGATCGGCACCCAAGACAAACTCGCGATACTCTCAACACTGGGAAACTTCCGTCCGTCTGCAATGGAAGAGTGGGATCCACCGAGCCGGATGCTTCTGACGGGTTGCGGGGGCGATCGATCTGGGAGGGAAAAAAAGAGCTCGAAGCGTTTTTGAAGTCATGGGGAAAACGGTTGGAATCAACAAAATATTTATTCTCCGGAACAGAAAATTACCGTTCGCTATTCTAGCTCACGTTCGGATCCGGATAAACACTCCGGGAAAACGGGTAGGGCCATTACACACTTGACACAGAGCCCGATTGCGAAAGACAATCGGAAGACAAACGGATTTTATTTACAGGACGACAAGATGTCACGGATGCGAACATAAATACGTTCTGGTGTCCGGCAGTTGCGTGCAACGCAATGGCCGTCCGTTCACTCTCACATGGCACATTATTCCACACTTTGGTTTTCAACGAAACACATCGCTTTACCGACGCACAGAGGAACAGACAGACAGGCTGACCGAATGACTAACAAGAACACTGACCGTTCGGAAGACTGAGGCAGATGAGCAACGGGACTTGAATCTTCGTAAGCTGTACAAACAACAAGTGAACTTTACAGCGGAACAAACGTCTTCCGAGCCGGTCGGACAGACGTTTCAAAGCGTCCTTCCGCTTTGGGACAGAAAAACGACATCGACACGCTCAGACTCAAAACTCGAGAACTTGATCACCATCGCAAGCGTACGGGTTGCGTACAAAACGGACAAAGTTCCAACATATTTACAAAACAGATTCCCTAGGAAATATATACAAAATAGGAACATTTACAATTGGCTGACTAACACTTCACGGGACGAAATTCGCGAACGACGAATTGTGAGCATCATGGCAACAACAACAAAGTACAAAACGAGTTTTTCAAGAATAAAAATCAACGACATCAACGTCAGTTAACACACTATGTACAGGAGGGGATGAGAGGGGGTTGGATTGGACGGGCAAATGCTGGCACGGACTTTCATAACTTTGATCGGACGCGGAAATACTGGGACAGATTCTTGTAACGTCACATGAGAACAACACAACAGAGCTATTTTTTTCTTGTGACTACTACACAACCATAGAAAGCGATTTCATGAACGAAAAGAGGAAGGCTCGACGTACATATCAAACCAGATATGGCCTATCATGAATGGAACCGGGTATGGCGATAAAATATGAATTCTACACTGAATCGGACTCTTTGATAGGACCGCGAATACAACCATGCTGAACTCGATTCGTCTACCAGCCACCTCCACCGTGACCACCGCCTCCGCCTCCACCTCCCATATCCCAACCTCCACCGCCATGCCCACCTCCACCTACTTCAGTGACCGAGTATTTTTCACCGCCGCCACCTCCGTGACCGCCTCCTCCACCTCCGAGATCCCAACCTCCACCGCTGTGTCCGCCACCTCCACTGCTTCCGCCACCGAGATCCCATCCACCACCGCCGTGTCCGCCGCCTCCTCCTCCTCCGAGATCCCAGCCGCCTCCTCCACCTCCGTGTCCGCCGTCACCTCCGCCGACTTCGGTTATAGAGAACTTCTCGCCTCCACCTCCTCCTCCGTGTCCACCGCCGCCACCTCCGAGGTCCCAGCCACCGCCACCGTGTCCGCCGCCACCTCCTCCTACTTCAGTGATGGAGAACTTTTCGCCACCTCCATGTCCACCACCACCTCCCATGTCCCAGCCGCCTCCACCTCCTCCGCCGAAGTCCCATCCACCTCCGCCGCCGCCGCCGTGACCTCCACCTCCGAGTTCGGTGACCGAGAACTTCTCTCCTCCACCGTGTCCTCCTCCGCCGCCGCCGCCGAAGTCCCAGCCGCCGCCGCCACCACCACCTCCTAGGTCCCAGCCACCTCCGCCGCCGACTTCGGTAACTTTCCATTTCTCACCACTTCCGTGTCCACCACCACCTCCGCCGAAGTCCCATCCTCCGTGGCCACCTTCCCAGCCTCCATGATCGATTTCATGAACTTTCCAAACTTCTTTTTTCTTTGGAGGATGCTTGATCAAGGGCAAAGGAATCACGAGAGGGATGATCGGAGGGGTCTTCTTCAAAACTTTGAACAGTTTCTTCAGGACGATCTTCTTGATGATTTCATGTTTATCGGCCGAAACTAATGCCGCACTCAAACACATTAACAAGGGTACTGCCTGGAACGCCCTCATTGTCGCAAGTCGCCGAGTCTACGTCGACGACGCAGCACACACGTATTTTCCAACTGGAGCAGCTGTCGCTGCCGAATTCCGAGGTTGTTCTCGGATTTCCGAGTGTCTGAGTAGTCCGGTGTAGGTGGACTCAACTCTGATGTTTTGCGTGTTGAGCTATGAGGGCAAATGTGAAGCTGTCCAGTGGCTAACATTCTTTTATCGGGTCTTCAGCAGACGACCCTCTCTCGACCGCCGCGCCGTGAATCCCAGTCAGTTCAGACTGTCTGGGAGTGAGTCAGCTGGCCAGCCGGCCCACCGGCCGGCCGGCTCACCAACCAGGTGTCCAGCCACCCGCTATGGAAAGGACGGATCTAAATCCGGTGAAGATGCTCCAGACTGACTTTGCCACTCGCTCCGTGACCTTTGCGGTTGTTTTCGCCGGTGCCCTATCTGCTTGCATGTTGGCCCGTTTTGTCTAACGGTTGCCCGTATTTGCCTGCATCGTCAGCTAGGTAGCCGGGGGTAGCAGGTCGGCTGGCCGATTTGTCGATCAAAAAGCCAAAACAGATCTGCGGTCAATCCAGTGACCCGCTCGTTGGATGCTCTGTACGTTCGGACGTTGCTTATTCGATCAGCGAGCATTCGGACAAGCGATCGACCCAACTGACCCCAGTACCGGGACAATTAACTCGTTACATAAGAGCAACAATGATATAAATAACATCGGTGAACAACAATGCATTATCACCATGGGCTGAACAGCAAGTCGCCTCCACAGCTTCTCTATTTACTGTGTCAACATCCGCTTCAAGCAACGTATGTTGCAGTTCAGTGTTCGGTTACTTCGTGATCTTTTCAGTAGAGCCCGCGCAATCGAAATTGATCGCGGATCGGAGATCAGAAAGCCATGATCTGGTTACATCACGATCACCATCAACCATCATCGTCTAACCCCGCGCTCGAGTGGCGCGCTCAGATCTTGGTCATTATGAACGATATTCGAGATGACTGACACTGGTGGTTGCAGTCTACGCGTCTGGCGGTGTCAAAACTGGGATATTCTGAGAAACGCTTTCTTGGATTCTTTCTACTCAAAATATGGGTCTCAATGGCCGGCCCCTCATTCACTGTCGCTGATCAAGAGGTGCAGAAGCGGCTCGCCTTGCGTTCAATTTCGGAAGCAATACTTGGCGTCGCTCTTGACCGCGAAAAACTATTGCCGAAACCTTCAAAATCACAGTATTCACAGAAGTAAACCCAGGCCGATACGATCCAAGGGTCAAGCTGATCGACAGCCGTTGGCGTAGTGTCCCATCGTTCGGTTATTCAGAAACTCCGAATCGTCTTCGTCTGGATACGCGGACTCGATTTGATAAGTGAGAGCTTCCAGTTTCGGGCTGGGCAGAATAAGATCCTCCGCTTTTTCTCGTCAGAACCGAGGACCAAGTTTCCGTCGCTCACGGAGTGTTCGACCTGTTCAGCTTCATGTAACGGCCAGCACTCGGAGCTCAGGAGCAGATGCGGCGTTGGGACCGGGTGTTTTATGTTCATCTTTAGAGCGACTCTCTTTCAGACAACCAGAGACGGCGATGACGTTGATGGCCATTCGGCGTTCCCCTACTCGACTCATTCATTCGATTCGAGCCCGGGAGTCGCGTTAAACATTTGCATTTGAATTCTGGATAGAGAAAATGTTTTCGGGCCCCTCGGTGAGACGGCGATTGACATCCCTCCCTGGCGGTGTCCACGCCTCACCGATTCGTAGGGATATTAGACGACGTTGTATCACAATGTCCGCCGGTGTCACAGCTTATGCAGACGAGACGCTTAGACGCTCAACTAGTAGCTCTAGCTGATGCTGCTGCTGCTGCTGCAAGTCAGCCCATGTACGCCACCATTGTGACTTGCCGTGAGGTTGACGCTTGGCTGTTCCTAAGCGTGTTGTGCGTAAGTCTGTGAGATAATACTTCACCCCAACACTATACACGGGAAGCAAAAGGCGTTTCACCACCGCAGTTTTGGTCGCTACAACGACGTCCACAACGTAGACAATAATTATCAGCGTTGGCGCGAGCATTGTATTGAGGATTCTTTCTTTTTCTTTCAGACCCTAGTTCTAATGATTTCGAATCCATCGGGGCATCACATAGTCCGCAGATCAGAACTGCGCGGTCCATTTCATGTCCCAACGAGTTATTCAGAATCGTTCACAACGTTTCGACGTACCTATTAGTTGGTCGAGAAAGGGCACGCACCCTTACGAAACGAAACCATTGGTTCGTCGTGGCCGGACAAATAACATGAGATTCAAGAATGATCCAACTGAAGTTTTGAGTGATTTTTCACAGCCGAAACCAGCGTCAGTTTAGTCTTGATGGTTTTCTAGCTCATGTTTAAGACATCTCCGTCGAAAAAGTCGGAGTCTCACTATATATTGACTGTTTCAGTCTTATTTGAAAGTAAATTGATGCTTATTTCGAGTGAACGAATGAATCAACCAAGTGTTTTGCTTTTATAGGCATTTATCCGGTGGTTTCCCACCTGATGACTTTCAGTTTTCTCTCGCAGCACATCTTCTGCGGTATTTCGGTGTTTTCAGAACGTTCGCGTCGTTCTGGCCTAGCATCGGTGGCAACATTGATGGGCGTCGCGCTTATTCTGAACTCAAACGTACGGAGTGCCCCTTTGTGCGAGACCCTTCCCGCGGAACCTTCCTCACTCGCGGGTATTTACCTAGCCTTTCGGACTTCGTAGCGCGAGCTTGTAGAATAAATGTTCAGAGGTGAACTAGAATTCTGCCAGCAGCTAACTGGCCGACCTGAGAAGCTTCTTGTGTAGCCTTTTTTGTCTGATATGTTCTGCCGGCGTTGAACCGTCGCGCAAAAACGCCAAGCATTCAGCCACCGAACACTAAGCACATCCGAAACTCTCACGAAGGGTGCCCATTTGATTTTGCATCACTCCAGATGCGTGAACAAGCTCCGTTAACATAGAAGAGAGCTCAAGTAAAGAACCGCTTTTTTCTACCGCGCTTACGCGATCGGAAACGCCTCTTCACACCGACCGGCGAGTAGCTTCCCCCCGCAGAAACCAGCAAGTTAGGCAACGGGGTGGCGTTTCGTAAACTTCTCGACTGAATTTCACTGTACGATTTCGCTCCTCTGAATCGAATAAACGATGACAGGTCGGAACAAGTTTGAAGCACACTTCGCCGCTCCTTATCCCATTGTCTCTACAACGACATAGGAAACTCACAACGGTATGGGCTACAACAGCCGCGAGTTGTTTCTCGGAAAGACGCTGCGCAGTGTCGCACGGAAATCGCAAGCACCGACAGGCATTTTGACATTCGTCGTCGAAAACCAGAGCACTTTCACCTTTGGCGTCGGCTGCGACGATTGTCATTCAGATTGCGAAGAGACAGTCGGGAGGCAACGGTCTTTCAGTCCAGTGGCACCTAGCTCGGTCATTGTTACTCAAATGTGATGATCACCCACTAAGCCCTCCACACTGCTTGAACGTTCTTTGCTCGTAATTATTTTCGAACGATGGGTGCATGATTCCACCACTCTCCTTTTCTTTTTCTTTGTTGAAAAAGCCAACGGTTCTCGACGAAATAATTTCTTCCTCGGGTTTAAGTTCAATTTTGAGCAATGCACGGAGCCGTTGGGGGTTTGGGCGACGAAGACGCTTCCATTAAAACATCAAGAGCTCATGAGCTGAAGCGGGAGGCTCCTCATCGTGAGCTTGGAAGATGGGTCGCGTTGGATTTGTGGAGATATTGCGCGGGAGATGATGGCGGTCGGTGGACACCGTGAAAAAACGAGACAAAGAAAAGTTCAGATCACACAAGCGCTCGTACATTGTAAATACGAAATCGGATATTTCACATTGAACGTAGCGAGGAAAAAGGTTTCAGTTTTCGTCTTAAACAAAGTGGTCGTCGTGTTCTTTACTGCGACCGCTGTTGCCGGTATCACAATGGAATGAACACTGGACTTGAATGACCCGCGCGCGGCGTCTTCTTCCCTGGGAAGGTTTTGTAACATCGGGAGCAGAATTGCGTCAGCTGACCTTTGCATGGCGGTGATTCCTACCTTTGCGCTTCGCCGTTCGCTCGCTCAGCCAGCCAGCCAGACATAGGGTATGGTATGCGGCGACCGACTCTGAACAGAGCGTGGCTGACCAAGGGACCGACCGACCGACCAACTGACTGAATGTCATCATTGTTGCGCGAACTTAACTATTATGGGGAGTTAGGTATGATAATTCCGTCTTCGCGAGGATTACCGGGGGCGTCATCGAGGTGATCCGAGTGAGGTGGGCGGCCAGTCGAACCAATCGAGGAAAATCAAAGAGTGGCGGCTGGACTCGACGGATGCAGCAAAGTCGGTCGCCCTGCCACCCACGGTTATCGACGAGGCGCCAAGCGAGCGCTGTTATTCGAAGCTCATCACAATCGTACGCGCAGAGCCTTTGTTGAGCCATTCATTATTGTTGGAGAGAAGAATTCCTATACTGGTGGCAACATGAAAGATGACGGCGATTGTTGTTGAAATACTTCCCGTTGGCTACAGTTTAAGATGACACGGCTGCGCTGCAAATGATGATGGCACTCTTGCGAATCGAACATCTCGACAGATTAGGAATATTCGGTCCCCATTCAAATCTGAGACGCCGAATTGCATGAAGAGCGGGCTGCGTTTCGAATTAGTCCGCGGGGCGTTTGAACGCCAAGCCGTCGGTCGTCCGGCGAATCCACGAGAAAACGATTGTCAGCAACTCAGTTCTGGTGAATCCGAGACAAGTCATCTTTTCGGCGCGATGCCCAGACTCGAGGGTTTCCGGTGGAAGTTTCGATATACAACAATCGGAAGAATCAGATCGCTACTGAGCCCAAGGCCCACTCAGTGGACTCGAAAGATTTTCCGGGAAGTTCCAAGCTGGAATTTCAGACACAAAGTTCAAGGGGTCCGCGAACAGATTCATTTTATGTACGCGGCGCGAAAGCAAAATAAAGCCTATGACCTATGGCAGGCTCGTTAACGTTGCATGACGCTCACCGTCTCGGCATGGCACACGATACGAATGCTGCGTCAATATCGAACGAGTTTTCTACAATGGCTTTCGACACTTGGCCAATGTTTTTGTTTCGAAAACCTGAGAATGATTCGTTATGCGGTCAGAGTAATTCGTTTCGACTGACACAATCAGATTGACAAACGCGTGCCGACCCCAAAACCTTTAGGGGAGCGCTACGGAACGCTTTCCGGTGTCAGTAATCCCCTCAAGGATCGAATTCTCGAATTTCGACAAGAGTCAATTCCTGGCAAACTTTTGACCTAGTAGTCCCCCTAGACCCTAGACGGGCACGCGGGACCGGCTTGAGAAAGCGTTGAGATTTTTTCCAGAACTGCGGGGCATCGAAAAACTTCTCGCTGAAGATGCAATCAGATAGCCTTGCGACTCGTGTGGCATAAGTATCTTGATCCGAATACAACGTGACGATTCGAGAGAAAAAAATGAGCTCATAAAGATAGCTCTTCCAACTCTCGTGGGAATTGTGCTTGTTACTTGTAGTTTTATTTTTCGACTCTTTTGAAAGCGTACTTTTCTCCAGGTCGTTACCATGTTGGAAGCGACGAAATATCTGAATTCTTCTCAGAACAAATGAGTGAGTGAGTGAGTTTGACAACACCGAAATTTAGATAAGTACACGTGATAGACTTTGGAAAATGGCGATGCAATATGGGATAACAAACATGGACCAATACGTAACCGCGAGCAAGCTGTGCCGCAAGAAGAGCCACGTCGTTACGTCGAGGCTTGCCTTGGCTTGCCCAGTTCCAACAATGTTCGAGAAATTCCGGAGGAGATCCTCGGCGCGTACTTAAGATAAGCAGAAGTGTAGTGAATAGGTGTGGATCGTGTGAGTCTTTCTTCGCCTGCACAACAGCTAATGCTGTTTAGCTACCGGTCGCGTGGTATGCCCAGCTCGGTGACCATGTTGCTCGGGAAGCTTTTCAGCCAAAGAAACTCCGATGAACAACAAGCGAAGGAATATTTACAAGCGGAAGAGAAGTCGAGAAGTTGCGATGTGGGGGGCATTCATCGCATAATTGCTGCCAACGAATGAACTGATTGACGTACAGACGACGGCGTGTCAACGGAGTTCGTGCGGAAAATTCACGATATCATGAAAGGATTCCGCGAAAGTACACCAGATAAACACGCGATAATCGTGGATTCACAACTTTCGCACAAAGGAGACCGGTAGCCCGGCTTTTCGCATTTTCACAAGCATTTTCGGTAGCAACAACGTCAACAAACGGCGTCACAACGAAAAGACCCCTGTGACGAACTGACAGACGGATGAGCGGACTGACTACTTGACTGACGGACAAACCGACGTCAGCTTTTTCAGATGCCGGTAACGCCGGCGACAACGACCACGCCGGGAAGAACAGTCGCCGGATGAGCGCACTTAGTGACGAGCCGTTGGACCATCCGATGGGGACGTGAGGTCAAGGCTAGTTGCGAGACGCTCCCCGATCTAGATCTCTAGCTCCTCCGCCACCACCAATGGTGATCACGAGGAACTGAAATCAGGAATTGCGAAGATATTACAAGTGGTCATGGTGCTTTGACCGTCGCCATCGCCGTCGCTGCAGTACTGCTCCGGCTGCTCCGCGACGACGCAGATGCGATCGAGTGTGTTTTTCGACATTGCGATGATTGTTCTTCACCGCGCCGCGCCGTCGATGGATGATCCAATCTCCATCCAAAAGTGATAACCCGCGACTCGTGGCACTATTCCAACGTAATATTTTGAAATGGGCGATGATAGATGAGGAAAATTTCGTTTATTTGCCACGGGGATGGCAGTTTGATTTGACGTCGTTTTTCGTTTGCTCGTTTGCATCAATATGTTGCTCAAAAAGGAACACGTTCTGTTATTCAGTGTGAAAGCACGCGCCGAAGCTCTAAGCGCAAATCAAGCGGCACGTTTTCGCCTGGCGACTCGAGACAAGGGGTGCCGGTGAATTCCGGGCTCTCTATATCAGAGGCGGCGGTCACTCTTATCGTGTGGCGCAGTTGAGAACACTATCAAGATATTTCTCCGCAGCAGTCATAGTTGTAATCCGGTGCTTTCTCGATGGCGACCACCTTCGAAGGAATTAATTTTCGCTGCTTCGTCTTTACAGCTGCGTTTGATGGTCTGTTGGTGACGCGAGTCCGGCGTCCAGCGGGCTTTCAATGAGCGGGTCGAGTGGGGCGACGCGACGTCTCCTAAGAAACAAGTGCCGGCTTGTGGACACCCACTGTTGAGACTTTTCCACGAATGCCAGTGCCATGAGTCCCGCCCCCGGGCCTTTTTAACATTATGGAAGTTTGCATCTCCCGCAATTTGATTCGAGCTCTGATTGTTCTCTGCTTTCCACCATTAATCTCCATCATAAACAAAAACAGCAGTCCGCGTGCTGCTCTTGTGGGCAGCGGTGTGGTGGCAAGCAGCCGATAGCTTCCACCGGATTGAAACTTAACAAACGACCGCTGCAAGTGTGAATTTCGCCTCGCCTCCATTCGAATTCTTGCGTTACTGAGCGAGTCGTTGTTCTTAATTATGTGTCCGCGTTGAGAGCGGGTTTGCATAAATGGCCTATTCGTCACCAGCTAGTGGTGGAGTCAAACAGACGAGTTACATGAATGAGAGTGTTGTAATGATGACCCTCAGTACGGCGTAATGTTATTCATTTGACACAACCATGCACCCGTCTCCCCATGATATCTCTTCGCCCCTCTTTGGGTCGGTCAGTCACTGTTTATTCGGTGAAGAAGCAGCTGAGAGTTTTGAGCTTTTGGGCTTTGTTCCAAGCGTCTATTCTTTTCCCACTTCCATAAAAAGTTGCCATTTTCTATTGTGGATGCACGACCGCGACTCGCCGCTGTGTCCCCTAAAACAACGGGATTTACGGTGGAATATTTCAAAGTTTCAAACAAAGTAGATTACGACGAGATTAAACCGGCGTCATGCCAGACATGTTCCCATGCATCACTAGCAAACACGGTGATGCCCGCGGTTTCCAGCTCTGCTTTCGGAGTCGAAGTTCCTGCCTGTCATTTCGCTCATTCAGAGTCAGCTCGATAATGAATAATCCCAGAACTTACGCCGGCGTTCAAAACAAATCGAACCAATGAGACGGAGTCAGCCTTGTTCGGCGTCGACTTCGACTTTGACAAACGTTATGTTGTACTTGGATCTGACATCGATCTGAATTCGTTCCCGACTGCCTTCAGTGATTCTCATCGCCAAGTTGTGTTTCTCCCATTTAGTGTCCCTCTCTCCGTGGATTATCGTCGCTCACGCCGCTCCGAATCTCTTGACAAACCTAATTGCGCGTGGAGTTGGGCCCGGCGAATTTCATGCGATTTGTTGATCCACTCCTCTAACAAGACAACTTACCTGCAATAGAGAAAAATATTTTACTCCTAGAGTCGACGTGTAGCTGGAATCTCAAATGGTCGCAAGCAGCGGCCGAACGTGCCCAAGTCCCGTCCGCGGCGGATCTCGTAAATCCCGGAGAACACCGTCCCCTGGGAAGGCCTCCGGATCGGATCGACTACCAAAAAACGGACCCACCATCCGGTAAAAATCACGTGAATACTGCCCGTTACGGAATTCTAACCGAGGTTGACCGCGCACTCCCCAACAGTCCACCTCTGGTCGCGGGTATATGCCCACTTCACTAGCAAAGGCTTCAATGTCGACAGAATACAATATTTTGAAACTATCTGGTGCAGCGGTGCGCACTCGGAGAACGTGAGAAATTGTGATAATGATGTGGCCCATTTCGCGAAAATTCACCGTATCGGGACGTAGAAAGCTCACACTGCGCAAAAATAACACCCAATCGGGCATCCTTGGAAGAGATTTGCGACAGTACACTCGAATGACTTATTGAACAACGCAAAGTCCCGAAGTAAAACGTATAGAGCAGTGTTCCGCGGTCTGCTCAAAATGCGGAGCTTCCCGCTCTTTCCGGAGCCGTTTCCAGTACGTCAGTTTAAGACATTCCGTAGGTCTATAATTCTAACGAATTGAAATCATTAGATGATTGGGCATCGATGAAAAGATGACATCAAGCTCTCGGTCCATCCCGATGACACTCAACCATGGAACATGACTTCAATGCCATGCCGTTGTGCCAAAGCTCCGCCACAAGGATCTCAGAGTTTGGAGAAAGAAAGCTAGTTTCCCTCAGGCACATGCGGAACGGCTCCATGCTGGGAGCGGGCAACCGGAGAGTATTGTTCTCAACCTCATTTTGAAGCGTCCTCTCGGTATTCTGGGAGCATAGCCTCCCGTTCGTGACCCGCAGCTAGATGCCAAGGCTTGGTGCGAGTGGCGGGCTAACGAAACTCGAGAACATATGGATTTTCAATCATTCAAATATACCAAGTTCTGTGAACACTCTACCAGGGTAGCATGCGACCAGGTGCGGATATGAATGAATGAACGAATGGAACAAGTGGTTCAGAGTTTGATTAATTGCGGGCTCGGAAGTTCGACAGCGGCGATGCTTTAGCAGCAGACTTAGCCGGCTCTTTTCGACGGTCCGAGTGAGGGAATCAGCTGCCACTCCCAGAGTCGCTTTCGATATTGGTCAACCTCGGCGAGAGAAGAGGAAAATAGCTCTGGGCTCCATCGACCTATCGTCCTGGGAACACGTATAGGGGTTCTCGTCGGCTCCCTTAGCAACAGGCGATCACGTGAATCATGTTCGACGTATACGTGGAGGAAAGGAATCGATTTCATTCTAAATCTGGCGAAGCGGCCTCGGAAAGGTCGAAGACGTTCGACATTTCTCTGCCGCCACATATGTGGTAAGCCCGGGATTTCGATTGTTTGAGAGTCACACTGCTCTTTGTGCCCGACTCCGATTCAAGACAAAACGCTGCTCGATGAATCCGGCACACACATTTTCGAGGAAGCTAACCCGGATGAGTCAAAGATCGAAAACAAAACGGGCAACGGGGCTAACAAGAAACGGGGCACTTTTCGATCCTGGATCGGGTGTCACCTAAGCTACATTCGATGAGGCTAAAAAAAACAAGGTTACCACTCATCAGTCGCTTATGACATGACACATCTTTGCTAATCATTGCAACTAGAAAGTTGATGATGGGACCTGGAACCATCGAACCTTGTTGACTCTCATTGGAATCAATGAGAGGCCAGCGTCGATTTGTCACTGGATATTCTCCATATCCGATGACCTACGATCAAAATCGAGGAAATCGATCGTATATGCATTGGTCCGATCAGAGTAAAGCACGCAAATGAGCACGGGAGCACACTTTCAGGTACAGAAATAAGCACGCACTCAATGTGGGGTCATTCCAAGACGGAATGGTGCTCGCTGCCACGGCCACTGCTCCCGCTGCCCCATCGACCAGTCCTCTCCGGCGATCGGAACTCGTCCCTGGAGTCCATCGTTCACCGAACGCCAATACATTCGAGCCTTTCTATTAGACGTCGGTTCTTCTCGACTTCATCTCTGCCAGTCAATAATCTCCGATCCGTTACAAAACGACAACACCAACGTCAGCAACGTCCCAGCTACTGCATAGAATCGGGCACTCTCGATCGACAAGCGACGGAAAAGCTAGATAATCGACGGAAACGTTGAACAACCGATGCCTTTATCTATGGAGATGAAATTGTGCAGCTGACAGGCTTGGAGACTCGGTTCTGGACAGCATGCCATAGGGAAAGTTCGATTCATCGCGCGAATTTTTAAGCTCCCCCAGGGAAACTCTCTCATTTTCCCGGTAGATTAGCCGAAACAATCAACGGGGATATCGTTGACGATTCTGTCCGTTCACCGCGGATAACCTTGCCACAACTAGGTGATACGGATATGAACGTCTGAGCTTTCGGCTCAGTACGAACTTCCTCGGGTGACGGACGCGCCCGTTGCTCGACTCTTTGACAGACTGACAATGTCACTAGCTGGCTCTCAACAGAGCAAAAATGCTCAATACAACGACGACTCGTCGATGCGAGCAGACAGACCGAATACGATATCATCGAACTGCTCGTCATTATTCTGTGCCACGGCCACGTCTAAATAGCTCGCAACCAAATCGAACAGAGCATCCGTCCAACCAAATAAGAGGCGAATTGATGCTCCACCGGCTTCCGCTCGTTGAACTTTTTCTCGCTCGGTTCTACCTTCGACGGAAATCGAAGCAAACCTCGAGACTGGCTATAGCCAGTCAGCCTCCACCCCACCGCGCTGAAGCCAAAAGGAAGAGTCTCGTGAGTCTCGTGCACCATGTAATGGCCAATGGGCCCACTATGGAGTCAGCTACGAGACTCTCTCCCCTCACGCCCGGTACTCGAAAATGGGACCGCTCCGTGTCCTCACCCGAGGCCCTAGTCCGCTCGCCCAGCAATCTTTCTACCAGGCGGCGGCGTGGGCCGCTCCACATATGATTCGTGAGGTACATTGGCGCTTTGTGCGAGTCGCGTCCTAGGCGTGCCGACAACGGGATCTGTCCGAGTTTGCTGCATAGCTTTCGTTTAGATCGCAGCTCCGACCGGAGATTGGGTAAGGAGTCAATCCCTCGTGGCCTCGAGGGGACGTGGCGTGAAATGACGTCAACAAGGCCGTTCCGCAACCTCGATCGATGATCGTGAACGCCGCGCGGCGCCGGCCAGAAGTTCCCCGGTGGAGTTGACGTTGGCCAGTGGTGACTCAAAAGGAGGAAAACTTCATTTGCAGAGTTCGTCGCCGTACGAGAACCATAAAAGTCATGCACAGGTGGAGGGAGGTTTGTGCCATGGAAGGGTCGTGAGTGAGGAAGGGCATTGAGGTTACCCAGGAGACGGCATGCCAGAGTCCTTGTTGTTGTTGTGCTGCTGCTGCTACTACTACCGCTTCTACCGGAGCTTGACAGTATAGAGCTCGGAGTTGTGCGACGACGCCAGGAGTCTGTTAGGTCGACGTTCGAGAATTTCCTCAAACTTCCCGCTGCGTCAAACATCGGGCGGTCCGTCCTAGATAGTGTCTGGACCGGTTCGTATTAGTGCCAAGTGCGTCCGTGGAAGTATCACTCTCAACGCATGATCGCCCCGCGTGAGCCATGCTTACTCTGGGTGAGTCAATGATGATGGTATAGCTCGATGCCGGCTCTTGGATATTTTCGAACTATGTAACAACTTGCCATCGGCCGAGCTTTTTTCGCACTAGTTCTGCAATGTCGTGTTTGAGGTATGATGGCCGCCAGATAATTGTTCATTTGGTGTACTGTTGGTTAATGTTTCCCTGAAACGCATGGCTGACAGATCCGTTGAAAGGTAAGAGGGCTTTTGCACCGTTCCTGAACACTGACGAATGCGAATCGAACGCTGTCGTTGGCGCTGTCGAACATCGTTTTACACGTTATTCCGGCGCTAGGTCAGCTAATGATCGCGACCGGTGAGTGATACGAGCCGAGCAATCGAAAACGGCGTTTCATCCAAACTCATTTGTGATTCTCTCCGGGGAATCTCGACTTGGGTTGCGGTACGCCGATCATTCTTGCTCGCCGAACTCTTCTTTTGTCCACGATGAAAAACGTTGCCGTTCTTCTTGTCATGTCATGATCCGGTCTCCCTTCTCTTGTTTGGTTCCCGTTAGTTGAACCGGGGACTTGATGAACTGTGTGCCGGCGGTTCGAAATGTGCGGCAGAAATGCTGAAAGCAGCATTCGGTGCTCTGACCCACTTGAGGGAGGGTCCGTGTTGCATCCAAGTTCCGGAACGTATTGAAATTCAGCGATGAAAGAGACTCACGCAGCACTGCTAGTTCAACAGTACTTTCTGCCGAATCGCCTGTCGTCGTGAGATCGCTTTTTCATGGCATGGAGCTGCGATCTCGATACTGTGTCGTGAAGACTGTCTTCGAAGAGTAAGTGCAGCGATCCAGACTGGCTATCGTCATCGGTTCGATAACTCTTCGATGAACCGCCTCTAATCTCTTCTTCCGGCATGATACGCAACGATCTGATTCGATATGCTCGTCGGAGGCCCTAGAATCTTGTCGGCACATCGGTGATGAGAATAGAGTTTGCTCCGCACTGCGCCGGCAGAATATTAGACTCGATCCTTTCGGAGCTCCAAACAGGGCGCTCCAAGGAGTGAACGCGATCGGATCACGAGCGGACTTATCAAGACTGGATTTCAGGCGGGGACGGAATCACCCTCGGGTTTTTGATGACCACCGTTTACGAGGGCTTTGAGTAACGCTCACACAATGCAATGCCTCTCCTATTGGGAAAGTCAAGAAGCCAATCTCGAAACTGTTATCGAGCGATTCAAGAGGTTGGACAGCGAGGAGGCAACATTGTTCTCTCCGAGATCTGTGCGGCTTTCGAGGTGGAGTAAGCCGGTTGGGAAGAAGATGTGATGAGTTGGCTCGTTCGAAGGTTTTGTCATCTCGATTCTGACTGAGTGATTGGGAACGATCGTTGCGACCGAAGTCGGCCCATCAATATATACGAACCAACTGGAAGCAGCTCTACATAAGGTGGCCGTCCATTTTCCCATAAGGGGAAAACTCTCGACTGCCGTTTGTCGTATACGCGTTTGTTCAGCGCCGCGCATGTGATCGTTCGAAGTGGTGTGATTTGTCATCTGTGTACAAAGCGTTCAGCTGTTTCACGGGATCGGTGCTGAAGATCAGCCTCCAATGTTTGTTTTCTGATTTCAGGCGTGATGAGCCTGCTTCGGATTCACGAATGGGAGCCAACTCCATCCTATCTCGAACTCTTTCGAGGTATTTACGACATAAATGTCTACGCATGGCACAGGTGAGGACGGGAGTGAAAACCTTCATCTCACTTCATCATCTCTCTCGGAGAGCTCACACGCTTTCTTGCAGCAAGTTTCCATCTATGGTCTCTAACATAAGATAAAAATCCACTCCAGAAAGCCACCGGGCCGTCAGGATTTCGTGAGCTCGTTGCTCACAGACTTTCATGCTATGCAGCGCCTCACTCAGAGTGAGATGAGCGCCATCCTAGTCCTGGCAGTATCGCTCACGATCTTCAGGGCCTTTCTCACTAAATTTGTACTGAGGGTGAGCAATATCATAGAATGTGTCGTGCGTAGAAATTCTTCTGAAGTTTTCAATGTAGTAGCTTCCCGAGATCTTCCGCGCAAAGACATTTTCGCGCGCGAATAGCCACGCCACGGCCAGCGTTGTTTTCAAAGTCCAAAGCATACGTGTGTAGCGTCATAACGCGATTGCCAGTTCATTCATCCAGTGGATCCTGTTGCGAAGCACGTGGGCCGAATGGGTGATGCGGAACGAATGAGAGTAATTGAATCGATTTCCCATCTCTTACAGCCTCTGGGATCGATGCTGAACCTTGATCAGAAAAATTTGGTCAAGTTCCCGGAGTCCGCATGGAAGCTCGCGTTCCACGGTTGCATGTGGTTGTACACGTTCTACATCCTGATCTTAAGCGGACGCCATCAGTTTTTTCAAAAACCATCGACAGTGTGGGACGGTGAGTGTTCTCGCTCCACGAGCAGGGCTCCATGGCACAACTATCTCCTCCTCCCGCGGGGAAAGAAATCAGAAATAAAGAGATAAGTCAACCTCGTCAGCAGCTGGTCGATCGCCCCGCAAGAGTGGAGATCCTTTCCTCTGCGAAAATTTGCGTGGAGCAGCAGCGACAGGAATGCTGGAACGGATGAATCGTTTCTATTCTGACGATGTGATCGCGCCGAATACATTTCAAGACAACAATCAAATTAAAGATGGCTCCAGTTGGATCCGTTTCTCCCTGATATCATCCGTTTTGGCGTCGCGTGGCTCCCGTAGAACGAGATCGTGACAAGATTCCCATGAAGATCCGTGCACCGATTCGGGATGCCGTATTGATCGCAGGCGAGAGCTGCTAGTTGTCGCCGATCCCATCGCGGGCGAGATTCATTTCGAGGTTCAGGCTCGATCGGTCCGGCGGCAAAGGAGAAAAGTCCTCTCCTAACGCTGAGGATTCACTTTCAGGATGGAGCATGGACATGGCGGTTCACAGGGACATCTACTTACTATACATGATCGAAGTATCGTATTACATTCACGGCCTGTACACGCTGTTCGTCCACGACGTCTGGAGGAAGGACTCTCCGGTTATGGCAACACACCATATCATCTGCATCCTTCTACTCTGGCTCTCCTATGTGCAAAGGTGGGTGCCGCTCCCACAGCTACGTCTAAGTTCTCCGGTTCCATCATTCTCCGAGAATGCAGTTCACCCGGAAAGCAAACGTCTTGTAGTCCTCCATCAAAATGCTGATCGAAGCATCACAAACAAACTCTCCAACCGAACGACCTTGAAAACTGGACGTTCGGGGAACAAAACTCTCACGTAGAGCGTAGCCCGTGTTATGCAACGATTCCACCGGTCAGTCAGTCAGTCGGTCGGCCACCGCTCGAGTAAGTCAACCTGAACCCGACTCGACAATGTTCGATCTCGATCCGATAGATCGAATCTGCTGAGGGCAAGCCACGCTTTGTCTCCACCAGCCAACCAGCCAGCCGGCCCGCTCGCACGCGAGCTCCATCGGTCCGTGTGCTTGTTCTCATGGGGAGCCGCCGCTGCTGCTCACAATCCGTAATCACAATCGCGACACAGAACACACCTCGTACAGCCATAGGATCCTCACGCCATCCAGCTTTCACTGAGCTTCCGTTTTACGGCGAGGGGTCGGACTCGCCGCGAGGCTCGACATGTCCTGAATCTTGCCCTTTTGCGAGCCCGCACGGGAGCTTTGAAATCGAGAGGGCGATCGTCTTGAGATACGACCGATGTCTCTCGTCTACTAATCGTTCCCAAATTCATGAGGGAAGTTTCACCGTCTCACATCTGGCCGTTGGATTGGCTTCCATCGCCGGAAAAATCAGTACCAACTATTGACTATTCTGTATCAATGAGCGGGGCCCGCGCGTAAAGTCGCTGGAGCAAACCCGGAACCTTTGCCAGGTTCATTGACCGCATTCCACGATACTGCAGGACGGTAACGTCAAAGCGCAGCAAGTTTATTCCACCATGAAACCAGATCTCGGCAGGTCTCGGAACGATGACACAAGCTCGAAAATCTCTTTATCTTCTCTGCCTGGTGGCCTGCCCGGAGCGAATTTATATGGCTCCCCCAAGCTTTCTCTCATCCCCTCCGGTTTCACAAGGGTCGAGAGGGTCTTCTTGTAAACTTCAGAGCGGCCGTAAAAACGAGGTTCATAAAAGTCACCCGGGAATAAAGCGTTGTGATAATCTGGGCGACATAGAACACGTCCGAGCCTGGCTCAGGCTACTCTATATTCAAATTGCTTGTGCTCTGTGACGTGAGCTTCGGATACATCTTTATATGAGTCTAATGGATCGAATGGGGTCCCGTCGTGACATCGATCCGCTGTGTTCGGAAAGAAAATCGTTTGTCCTATATTCTGAGATTTGTCCTGGCTGGCATCACGATTCACAATCGCTTTTCGATTGATTCCGATCGCTACCCGAATGGAATGTTTGGAGAGTTACATAATGATGAGCGAACGTTTCATCCGATGCTTATGCTATCGAGTAATTATGAATGAGAGTATCTGAACTTTCCTCTCAAACGATTGATTGTTCGTGGCAGAATGATTACGGCGCGATCATTACGGAGTTTTCCACACATGGTGAATGAGCAAACCAGCTAGCTGGCTGGCTAGCTGGCTGGTGAGCAGCAGTCCTGCAGGCAAACAAACTGTGTTTCGGCCTTTCACAAATTTGCATGGCAGGGGCAAAATCACGTGAGGTCACGTGACCTTTCGTCAGCCTCTTCGGCTAGTATTATTTCTCCAGCTGGCACAGTTCGGAAGAGTAATTTGTCCTTCAAAAAAACAGGATGTGACCAAATATCAGCGAGAGAGTGAGAAGAAAAGTATATGTGTTTATGAGTTTCGTATGCGTTTACATCTATGACTGAAGCCACCACATTTGTCCATAATATCGCAAGTGTGTATTTTCAATTGTTATAGAGCTCGATAGCGGCAGCGAATCACGATATCGATTGCTTTCGTCGATGGCATGGAGACCTCTCGGTCCCGTTCAAGTCCGACTTATGTTCTGAGATATCGGATCACCTAGCTACGGACACCGGCGACAAACACAAGAAGCGATTTTGATAACATTGTGACGTTCTCGGTCCAGGCTTTTTCTGATGAGGTTCTTGACAGAATCGATAATTTTGGCTAAACGAAACTGATTTCACAAATTCCTCTGATTTCAGGTGTCACAACGTAGGAATTTTGGTCCTGTTCCTCCATGACATATCGGATATCATCCTAGAGTTTTTGAAGATAATGATTTTCATGCGGAACCGTCAGGGAAGACAATATAAAGTGTATAAATTCATCGGAGACTTGGCGTTCCTCTTGCTCATTTCATCATGGTGAGTTTATTTCCACTTTGGATTCTCGCGTTCTGTTCACAAGCAGATTTCTCGGCTATGAGCCGGCTGCAGTGTTCGTTGACCATAATCTCGAAAGAAAATACGGCTACGCCGGCGCCGGCTACTTCGACTCGCTTCGATTCGTTTGGCTCACAGCGAACGGTGGTCAGCTTCAACTTTTGAAGGGAGCTTTCATCGATCCAAGCCTCAAAGAGCGAGGAGAAAAAGTGGTGGAAGTATCGATCAAGGAAAGATCTTGGAATTGAAGAATTCAAATTCAATCGAATACCTACCCGTCGAATTAGCTTGCTCAGTGTTACGAAACGCCGGAGGGAAATTGGAAACTCGGAAAACGCGTTGGATGATGTCAAAACACACCAGACTGACTGT
Organism: Neoseiulus californicus; assembly: GCA_028455905.1. NCBI lineage: Eukaryota > Metazoa > Arthropoda > Arachnida > Mesostigmata > Phytoseiidae > Neoseiulus > Neoseiulus californicus. Next base: position 21,772,897 of record JAMQGS010000001.1, read on the forward strand.
TCGGCTTCGCGTACAATACTCCATTGATCCGATTTTCAATGGCAGTGCTTGTCATTCCCGTCTCTGGCGAAACTTGCGTCAACTTTGAAACTTTCCGTTTGAATTTCGATATAATCGGCTTGCTCAGTCGAGTATTCATCGTGTTGTTGGTAGCAGGGCAAGCGAGTCGTCTCGCACGCTCGTTCGCGGGGAAGAGAGAGAGCGTTCCAAGGCGAAAATGGAGTTACCGTTCCGCAGACCGAAGTGGATTTTCGTGGCAGAAGTCGTGTTCCATTGTGATCGAGAAAACGGGATCTGCCTACCCGGCGGCTTGTAGTCTTGTATGGCGTGCGGGCGTGCAATTCAACGAGCTGCGCGGTTAGCCTGGCGTCCACCTAGTTAGCGCTGCGGCGCGGCGCGCGGACGGTTTTGCATACAGTCCCGGATGGTTTTAGTGCTTTTTTGGCCTTTGACGGCCCATGTGACTTTTCGAATATTCCTCTCTGGGTTTTCCCCCGCTCCTCAGCAAAATTTGTCTCCTCTCTATGACTCTTCGGCGCTAGGCATGGACGGGGTTGGTGCGAGAAGAAGAAGAAGAAGAAGAAGAAGAAGAGGACGAAGAAAAACACTAAATCGAAGAAGGGGAATGAATGCGGTTCTCGTTGTTCGAAGAGCAAAGGCTCAAGCCGGACCCGCGTCTTCAATGGCGCTTTTTACACATGACGCTTATCAAGGAAGCAGAAGAAAAATTATCTTGTCGCCCGTAACGCATAGTTCCCGGACCGCGCGGCGGTGCCAAACTCACGGGAACAGATGATAGAAAATTATGTTCGTTGGGTCTCACTTTTCCGCGGAACCTCGTCGGGTTGTACAAATGCCAGCGTGCCGAAGTTCAAATGTTCACGGAAATCCCCCGAATTTCGAACCATGCGATCTACGATGCGAGAACACGAGAGCCACCGAGAATAAGAGCAACGAACAATTCCCAGTCACTGACATTGGTCATACCGGCATCTTCTATTTCTATCGGATGTTTGATAGAAACAGCGCGTGAGAAGTGAGCTGACGCATCGAGAAAGATCCATGATTACCGAAGATTACTTCAGTGTCACGTCTTTGCGGAGATTGTGACACTTCTGCGCCTTAATGTGTCCGATCGATTCCAACGGAGCCATCATTGGTGCCGGCGACGCGACGTGTGCGCTCTGATTTCTTTTTCTTTCGAACTTTCTAATTGAATTTGGCGGGGAAGCGAGTTTCGGAAACACTTGGAAATTGGACACGTTACATAAGGAGATTAACGGATTTTGGTGGCTTACGGCCCCAACTGACCGCGCAGAAGCAACCGAGCCCAGTATGAAACATTGAGCAATAGCGGACGACGGCTTGTCTCTTCCTTCTACTCAAGCGAATAGTGATTGTGTGGTCCGAAGTAACGTATGTCTGCGGTTCGCCTCCATGTATTACTAGGAAAGAAAAAAAAATACCAAAATACCGACCGGTGACAGTCTGTTGGCTGGGAAAGAAATTCTCAATCGCGGCCGTTTTGCCTCGTGCAATTGTGAGAGATCGGATTGTTGCCGTTTCGTAAGGCTACACCGCATGTCAAACTTCATCAGAGACACTTATGACAACTAGCCCGTTATTCGACTCCCGGCAACATGTATAGTGGTCGCCACGCCGCGTTGGAGGTTCACACCGGACGATGCTGGATTTCCCCATCAGAAAACTTCACCCCAGGGCCGAATGATCTATAGAAAGCATTTTGAGAAGACCAACACCACCGCCATCGGCACAAGTTCCGCTGTCGATGTTAGATAATATATCTCTAGTCTTATTGACGACCGAAGTTGATTGTCGCAATGATCTGATTGTTCTGTTCCAGGGCCCTGTCTCGCCTCTTCTACTATCCACTGAAAGCCATGTACAGCACCTCGAGTCTCCTGCTGGTCACGAAAAACGAAGGCGTTCTGATGTCATGCTCCATGGTCATGAACCACATGCTTTACGCTATCTTCATAATGGACGTTTACTGGTTCATAGTGAGTAATTGTTCTGGTCTGTTTTCTGGCCCCGGGTTTCTGGGTGAGCTCAATCCCGCGAAATCCTCACTTCTTTAAAAATCTGAATTGAACTGTACATGGCGGAGATGCGATCAGGCGAGAGAAAACGAGTTGTAGTTTCCCCCGACCAAGTTCGGTGGAGCTGAGCCAACGAGGAAGGATTGAGGGCTCCGTTGAAGTAGATGACAGGGGATTCTAGCGGCTTCCGATGAAATGTATTGTGGCTTTTGTGGCGGTGACGCGCGACGAGGGTATCTATCTGTAGTGAATCAATGTTCACTTGTTACGCTTAGAATGAAGCATTCAAAGTAGTGGAAATAGTTGTAAAAGTAGTCGTCGCGACGTCATTTCGACACGGCGGCATTTTATACCGTCGGCCTGAAGGAACTTCAAAGCAAATTCCTTATTATGAGGTAAGCGCTTAACGATGCCTCATCAGTCGGCTCGCTCGTTCTGTTGCGGTCACTGGCTTTCGGTCACTCGTTTCGCCGTTGTCACGCTTTCTTCTCTCCCTCCATACACAGACACTCAAGCACACACTCGCTCACACACACACACACACACACACACACACACACACACACACACACACACACAACACACACACACACACACACAGACAAATACACACTTTGACGCACACAAACACACAAAGGGGTTAATGTAGTAGCCGATAAAGCAACGGCGGAAAGGAAGACAGCTGTGGACAAACCGATTCAATGTTCGACGAGGAAAACGGGAAGTCCCAATCGAGTATGGCCGCAGTTATCTGAGTGAGATCGAAGACGAGCTTCTTGCAAACCGCTCGGATGGTACCGGATAGTCATGCCTTGCAAATGTGTTGATGCTCCTCCCGAGTTCGTGGAATGAATAAACCGCTTCGCGTTCTCGTTGGATTTCCAAACGATGTGCGAGCGCTCCCCATGGCGGTAAACGATCGCGCATTTGATGCTGAGAAGTCGACGATGGCCTTCGATTCTTGAGCTTCACGATCTCATCATGTAATACTGTGCCCCTTGATATCGTGCGTTCTAGTGAGAATGTGGGATGGCCTTCAGTTCTATTGACTTAACATTGCCGTATCCGTCTACGTTTCAGTTGATCTCAATGATTCTCTTCAAGGCAGTGACAGGAAGCCTTAAAGACGGTGTCGACGACATTCGAGAAGAAGATGTCGCCGAAGGCGAAAATACGCCAAAATCAACGTCCAAAACTGAATGATGCTCTTCGCAATAGCGGCTCCGCTGAAACTCTTCATTCCTAACTCGTGTATTTATTTTAGGATTCCACTCAATTGATAGTATTCCTGTGAATAAATTGTGTTTCGACACGCCCTCGATCACTCCTTGACAACTCGGCTTCCGAATGGATTTGCCAGCCAATCAATAGCTGAAACAGTCAGGCAACTCATCGACTCAGTCGCTCATTCATCATCCGATTGAGTGGTTCAGACTACGTTGCCGACTTAACATCATCGATTCACACCAGGGCTTGACTTGAACTCACTTTCGATGAGTTTGACGGAAGAGACGACATCAGCCCTAGCTGCCGTGGTCAAACACTGCTCGAAGATCGAACAAGATTTGTGAATACGATGTTCTCAGCGAGGGAATCATGAATGACCACGAAGAACCCGGAGACGTTGGCGTGACCCGCGAGAGAAGGTTGTTAGCTTGTAACAAAACATCCCAACACAATTGATAACGAACGTAATAAGAATGACACAAGGCGGAATCACCGCGCGAATACAGTGCGAACGAGAACCACGCGAATTCATCCGGCACCGAGTTTGCATCAGGCGCTGAGGGTGCAGAAACCAGCGCTTACTGCGCAGAATGACGAACGATTATCAGTTAATTGAATCAGTGTTTGCAAATGAGTCGGATTACTACGCGCCGAGTGAAGTCGAAAGTGGGAGGACCCGGAAAGACATGACCAAGGGTCACTGGGAGCAGAGATCACGACAGTTGAATGGATTTCGCGAAACGAGGCAAAGATCATCCGATTCGACAGGCACGCTCCTAGCTGCATAAGCGCAACTACCACAACTACCAGCACCGAAACCAGCAGCAGCACCAGCACCAGCAACAGGCCTCAGATGACTGGTTGAACTCCCACATTTAAGAAGACGGATTCACCATTCTTCCTTCCCTTCTTTTCGTCTCCATCGGGGAGTTTGTCGAGCAACAATGGATAACGATGTATGTAGACGATGTAGAAGAGAAGCTTGCACTAAATGAAGCTACCGATTAAAACTGGACATGGTAGTCTGGAGACACCGGCCTGGAGTTTTGGCTCAATCGACGGAATTTCGTTGCAAAGCTCGGTTTCCGACCGCAATTCATAGTCCAAGGTGAGAGTCGGTTCGCAAAAAGCTTTGCTCTCGAGAGTTTTTGAAGAAATCCCAACGAGTCATTCGAGAAACGCATGCGCGCGCATCCGGCGGACGAAATGGTTCGCGTGGCCGTGTTCTGGTTTGAGTTTCTCACGCGAAACAGCTCATTTAGAACTGTCGCAATCGATGGAGCGAGCGAGTTAACGCGACGCGAAACACCGGAGCCACAATGTCAATCAAGTCGGTTTGGATGACCGCACTAAGACAATGTTGCAAATGCACTTGCCAGCTTTATGCGCTTGCCGATAAGAAGAAGAAGAAGAAGAACAACCGATTGCTCCCGCCGAGCCTGATGGATGATGGTGAGGTTTGATGGATGATATCATCGTGTGGTGTCACAAAACACGCTTATATTTCATAAAAATGAGCACGAACATTTCCCAAAAAATATGAGGATGCAAACATAAATATACGCTTTCGAATGGGTAGTTACGCCGATGACGAAGACAATGGGTGTAATCAACAGGTTCGGTTAACAGTCGTGCAGTAAAATTCAACCAGCCACAGTAGTTTTTGATAAAAGAGCGATATTTGATGCCGATGCGGATCCGCAGTTTGGCTGAGATCCAACCGGCGCGGCGCGGCGTGCTGCTCGTCACTCTGACTTTCAGTCGGCGAGGCAATGAGCGCGAGAACGAGAAACAAATTCATCGGAGTCGCTGTCGTCGTCGTCGCTCGTATCGCTTGCTGTCAGCATGGCGAAGTTGACAAACGAATCACGGGCATTCCCTTTTTGTCCGCGGCAGAGTTGGAGCCCCAAGTACGACCTTTGATCAAGAATTGACGGAAGCCGACGACAATATGAGCTGATGAAAAACACGCACACTTATCTGCGAACGCCCGGCGTTTTTCAACGACACAAACCGCAGAACAGCTGCTGTTGCTGTCGCCGCCACAAGCCGCCGCGAGATGAACTTCTAAGCGACCAGACGAGCTGTCCCGCACTTACTCAAGGAGCTAAAGCCTTCAGCGTTTCATTTGAGTTGCTATTGTGGGAAGTTCATAAACTTTCGGATCGCCTCTGGCAAACGACGACCCTAGTCATGACGAACACAACTATCCGGTAGAGTTGACTTCGCAAATATCCATGGATACTCCTTGGATTTTGGATCGGATCGCGGAGATTGCCGTACGATAAGACATCAACATCTAAAGAAAGGGCAGTGTCCTATCTAGACAAACTCAGTCAGTGGGTCAAGTTATTGCGGAGTGCACACCGCGTGCCTCCCATTTTCGATTTGCGCAACTGACCACGGGCGTCGATGGTTGAGATTTGAGCAGCGGCCTTTGCGGCCACTGCAAAAATGGATTAAAAGCTGATAAGAATCGATAGTTCTTCTTCTTCTTCCTTTTTCTTCCTCGTTTTTTTTTCTTCCTCCACACCGCATCCGTACCACAATACAACGCAGTCTTGCGCAGCCCTTTGTTAGGGGCGAATGATTTGGCTAACGGAGTTCCAAAACCGATAGCCGCGGCGGCGAGGATCATGACGATGCTGGTGGTGGTGTGTTTCAACGACCGCTGACATCTGACTTTCGATTGACAGAAGCCGTGTGCGCGCCTGTCGGACTGACTGACGGATGGACGGACGGACGGTCGAACGAACGAACGAACGAACGAAGGAACCGACGGACTGTGTGAGAGTCCGTGTGTTTGAAGTCAATGGTCTTCCCCAAAAAAACCTCATACTGGCCGTCGGTTGTGTAAGCAGCGGTGAGACCAGGGTGCCGTCCGGAGTCAAGGACACAATAACAACAAGCTGAGAAGAAGATTCCAGCTATTCTTAGAAAGATGATGTAGCCAACCAGCTAGTCAACTAGTCAGTCACTGAGACAGTCAGCCGAACCATACAGTCGTCGTCCTGCTGCTGCTGCTGCCAAAACGGCGATGGCAGCCGCGGTGAAGTTCGTGGCCTAAGCTGGCAATCATCAGCATTCACCGAGCTAGCCGTAAGACGCCACTACTGTCACTGTCGGCAGCCCTTCTAGCACCAAGCGCCGCTCCATATTCTTGGTCATGACTTGACCGTCAAGACTGACCGACCCAAACGTCAACAATTCCTCGCATGCCAAGCGCTTTGTTTCAGTTTTTCGGCCATGACGAAACCGACAGAAACAAATGCGACGTAGCGCAGGGCAGTCACAGCGATAAGCTTCGACCGATCTCAATCTCTATCAGTCAAAGTCGATTCTCATCGATCAGCCGATGGGCTGCCCCATCGATCGGTATTTCGCCTCAATCAATCAGAATTTCATCAACATCGGTCTTCAGTTGCCCTCCTCTGATTCATCTTAATCTGGCTCCATCAATGCAGCAACGGGTTTGCTCGACAATCCACAATCGCTTGCTGGTCGTACTCACTGAATCCATTCTTCAGCTTCAGTTTCGCGCCCGATTCTAGCTTCAAGTTTTTCAGCTCGATTTGGTAGAATGCGCACTTGCTTTGCTCCTCGATAACCGTCCTGGGTCCCCCAACAACACCAGGAATAACCGAGTGCAAGGAGGATGCACAGCAAGACGCGCGTGGTTCGTGATACAAAGTGTGACGAATAGGATTGGAACAAAAGCTTCAGCGAAATTCTCGCTCCCATCCGCTTTCGCGTTATGAGTATCATACTAGTCATATTTGGGCACGCGATGGATTCCTCATCCTGAGTTCGGTCGCCCCTTCCCCGCTCCAGGAGAAACGGCAGTGTCCCTGTAAGTGAAGGTTAAAATGTCGCATCGGACTTCCGCAATCTTCACGAGCTCGTCGTTTGCTCCTTTTGTCCGTCGCATCCCACCTTCCCAATATAATGGGAAGACAGACTGGAACCGCAGGGAATGTTCGGGTTCCGTTACGAGCACAGGACCGAGACTCGTCAGAGGCAGCAGGAGGAAGCAGCGACCAGGCTCTCCGCTTACCACTTCTAATTGACCGTTCGCATCGACGATTTGTCAAGTGTGACGGCGTAAACAGGCGTGAATCAAGGGTGCGATTGCCGTGCGGCAATCAATTCAGCTGACGTAGTACTCCCTCGGGTTAGGTGTCAAACCGTCCCGCCGCCGCATTCGCCCGCCCAGTTTCCGTTACCGGTACGTGGTTTTCCATGATTTTTGTCAGCCTGAAAGAAGCGACATCCCCTACAACATTTTTCTGTTTTGCTGCCGGAATCGGACACATTCACACCGCGCGCTTACATCTTGTGAGTCTGCGTTCTGAGGTATGCGCCCCGCCGGTCATCGGGATCGTTCCGCGGTGGTTTGGAAATCCTAAGTTCAAGCCCACTGAGCGGCAAGGGTCTATCGTGGAAGTTTTCGCGGGATGGTAAACTATCCTGACAGATTGAGAAAAGAAATAAAGAGGAAAGCGGGAGAGCAGAAGAGGCATGAATATGCCCGTATCGTCATTGTTAAAAATCGTGTAAATCGCCGCAAGCATCCGACGATGAGTCAACAACCGCAAAATGTGGAAGAATCTTGGAATTACGTTGCCGAGGGGATGTAACCGTTCCCAAACGAAAATACAGGAGACAAGAGTAAAAATAAAATGCATTTTCGCCTCGTCTTCGGAAATATGATGTCGCGAAATTTTTCACGCTTCATTGAAGAACTATCTTTCTTAATACAGTTGTAGTCTGCGGTGTTCGCCGGTGAGTATCAGCCGCTGAGAAAGTAAATGATACTTGGGCTTTCATTCCCCAGGGCCTTGGGAGTTTTCGAAATAAACGTTTCAGAAAGAGAAGAAAGGGGACCTGGGGACCAGTATCGGAAGTGGAGACTCTCTGCGTGTATGGTCAACCCGAAGGAATCTCCCGGTTTCGTTCCTTGCAAAACTTCCGAACACTGGAAGGGAACGCTCGAGGGCGGCCTTGCGGATGGATTCGTTGGGGATCCTCGATCGGGTCCGGGGAATGTTCCTCATGAAGAATGGAAGAAAGCCCAATGAAATGAGAGGCGCGCAACTTTCACAGATGAGTACCGGCTCGAAGTGACCGAAATCACGCAGGAAGACATCGGACGATGAAAAGACTGAGTTTTGAATCCACCTCTGAGTGCTCCCCATCCGAACACCGAACGAAACCAATCGGAGGAGTTCCTTCATTTCTTCCCCGAATTCGTTCTCACGGATGTGATGCCAGCCCGAAACGCTGGAGCAATTCAGCTCCATGAATCAATCCTTCCCGCTCAGTTTCGTGATACTTCAATTTCTCCAAAAGGAGTCAGATTGCGAGCGCATTTGCCAGAGGACGTTTATCCATCGAGCAATCACTCAATTTGAACGCTTTTCGCATTTTCCTCCTTTACGATCAAACACCCGCTCACTTTGATTCTCAAGGGTGCGTTCCCAAAGTCACAACTCTCGGTAAGTCGACGATGAGCCCTTGGCTGATTTGTAAGCGTCGCGTCGTGACTCACGTTGTAAGGGACCGCTGGCGTTCGCGCTGTTGTTTCTGCCTGTCAGTTCCGGTTATTTTCTGTCATCGAATCACCCTATTTGAAATCGTAGGAGCTGTTACGCCAATCGCTTGTCTTCAATGAAATCGATACGACGGCCGATCATTGAACGGGCGAAGCTTCGGTCGTAACGACCGTAATAGAAAGACGTCGCTATTTCATCTTCCGATTTCGATGATCCTGATTCCCGGATCAGAATGTCCGTCTCTCACGAGTTCGTTTTGGAATTTGGTATCCGTCCGTTTAATTCGTCGAAAACTTTGAGTTCACGAAGAAAATCTGGTGGTACAGCCTACGAAGACAAACGAGAATATAAGACGATTGTTCGTCTGCCAGGCTCTTGCTCCACGGACTTGAGCATCCCCAACGATGACAACAATCATAATGGAAACAGCGACAACAACGGCGATGCCTACGAATGGGCGACAGAAAGTGTTTTGAACTCTTTCGGACAAAGAACTAAGCTGAACAGAGCTGCCTCGCTCGTATTGTGCTTTCGGCGGAATCGAATGCCATGGGAGCTTCCTTGCGTCATGTTTCGCTCGGGAACAAGAAAAGAAAAAAAAATTGATTCATTCGACTCTCTGACAAGCTCGAGCATCGGCGTCATGATGGAGATATCACGTCAGTTTCCACGGCGCTTTCTTCAAACAATCTTCGAGCCGACCTGGTGGGTTTGGCAAAACAATAGGTGCCTGAGAATCATCGAAACGACTCAGGAGTCCGGAATCATGCAACAGCCTCCGCAGCGATCCGGAGGGTAGCTCATCCGCGAGCTCGTCGATCTTTTCCTCAATTCATGAACTTCTCAGTATCGGAATGGAGAGGTTGCTGAGCATTCTCATGAAAATCTGGAATGTTTTGCAGCGTGTCAGAGAACCACAAACAAACAGCCAAATATCACAAACACGGTTCCGCTTCGTGTATCGATGTCTTAAGAAGCAAGATCGACTCAGGGATTAGAAAGCCTTCAGTTTTCGTCCACTTTTTTTTTACAAGATTTTCTTCTTCCCTGGAATCCGTCTCTTTTCCCACTTGTAATGCACGGGGCGGCCCTGTGGTACAACGAAAGCATTTTGTAACCGAATGTGCGCAAATGAAACGTGTGCTGCGCATTGGTCAACGCTCGGAACTGAAACCGAATTCTCAATGTTGACCCCGTGTGGACCGTCTAACATAACCAAGCGGCCATCCAGCCAGGCGTCCTACCAGCCAGCCAGCCCGCCTGCCCGCCAAATAGCGGACCAAAAGACGAACCGACCGACGGGGACTTGAATGTGCGTGGTCAAGAAAGCGCGTCAACACCTGATCCGGACATTTCACTCCAAGCTTCCACACATTTTCGACTTCACATGATTCTCGCAGCGACTGCGTTTGAACAGTGATGAATCAAGTGACAATCTCCATCGACGATGCATTTTCATCTCGAGGAATGAAATGCGAGCCCCCACAAGTGCTTCCAGTGTGATCTGGGGTGCATCGGCTCAAAAATTTGGAGATGCTTCATGATTACGGTTGGATATCCCTTGGATATCCCCCCAAGGAGATTGACTAAAACTTTGTGACGGTAGAGCCCTTCGGAATTCTTGTTCACCACAGAGCTGCAGGATGCAGTTTCCAATCAATGAGCCAGTCAATCGATCACCAGAGCGTTTCAGGCGACTTGCTGTGAGACATCGATCGTCTTAAACATTTCGTATCGCTCGAACGGTTCGGAGCAGAGATGAAAAATCATACCAGCTGCTTAGGAATCCTTAGCAGCAGCAAGTGGCACTGAGGCTTGGTCAGCGACTCTCCAGATCAATTTGGTTTCATTCCAATCCGTTATCTGCAATCGCTCTTAGTAGCCTTGCAGACGAAGATCACTTATGTCAGGTGATGAATGGACCTCATTTGTTGCCTCGGATGCGCCGGCGCCGCTTCAGCACTTGCTGGGTTTTTTCCCTCTTCGTCGCTCAAGTTGACCGACCGGATTAGTTTTAGAATGAGAGGGCTCCGCGATTTCCTTCGCGGTCCCTAATCATCAATTATGGCTCCAGGCACGCTCAGAACACGCGCAAGAGCGCTCACAGGCGGTACAATGTCGTTCACGATTTCCAGAAAAGCTATCATATGTGATCTATCGCTCAGAAGCCATTAGCGAAACTTGATCGCCCCGCCTCCCTCCGTCGGCCGCTAGAACGGCGGGAAATCCGTATTTGCACCCTACGCTCATCTTTTCCACTTGATTCGATGCAGTTTCTGAGTGATTGCTTCTCACATGATGTGACATCCCGGAAATCCATCAGCGCAAGCCAGAAACGCCGATTCTAATTTAATCCAGGCGAATTCATACGAGGACGGATTCCTTCGGCGCGACGTGAGATACTCGCTCACTTAGTGTAGCCGGGCGGTCAGTGCTTGACATCGACTTCCCCCCAAGTGTTTCGTAAACTTTTCCAAGTAGCCGGATTTCACCGTCGGCGTCGCCTCGCAGAATGACTGTGAAAGACACGTCGACTCGTGGATAAATCGACCGAAATTTTATCTGTCATTCGCTTCAACTACATTCTGATGACCGTTGCTCCAATCTGTCGTTACTGTGGCAAGTGCCCTAACAGATTCAGATTTTTCTTCTTTCCAAGAATCATGTCAAAACACATTTTGACAGATAATCGTCACCTTGAAAAGTGAGCGAGCGATGCGATGCGAAATGCTCCGTACGACATGACGTAACCGTGAGTGATGGATAATAAAGCGAGAAGAGATAAAAAGTAAGCTCGAAGATAAAACAAAACATTGCTGTATCTGCTTGTCGTTTGATTATGAGTTGCAAAATTGTGTCAGATTTCAGCCCGGCGGCGGCGGCGGCAACCCGATTTCTGGCAGCGTGAAGAACCTTGTGGATTGCCGCTACCGGCGCCGGGTGGACATCCGCCGGGAATCGCGTAAGCGGTCCTGCGGCCAAGTAAGCGAGCCGTGAGGCATCGGAATGGGCGGGCAGGCTAGCGGGCGGGCTGGTGGCCACTCATCGTTGACCGACCGGTCGCACCGCAGGAGTCACTCCGCCGCGGTCGCCGGAAGACGATTCGCGCACTTGGAAAGGGAACGCGTTGAAGTGAATGAAGATTCTTGCAGAAGGGTCCGTTTTCTCCCCAGCCAGCCAGCCAGCCAGCCAGCCAGCTTGGTTACCTGCGTCGATGCCCTCTCACAGTGGTCCAGTGGCAGTGGTTTCCCCCCTCGCATTCCATACTTTCCCTCAAGCTTGCTTAGCCTGTGTACCAGCACCACCTTCACCGAAACCGTAAGGGCCACACTCTGTAGCCATAAAAGGAAGAGCACGATAGAGCATCGATCAGTGTTCGTCTGGTTTTCGGTGGTATAGCATCAGCTCTAGCCGAAGGGAGCGAGTTTGTCACAAAGTGTGGTGTGTCGTCGGAGCTGAGCTCCATCCCATCGTGTGTTCAAAGGACTACGTGTCTGTGAACTCTTACGGAATCTAACCATGAAGCCGATGCGAGTGCTGTGCATCGCCATGTTGGCATCGGTGTTCACATTCTCCGCCGTCGAAGCCGACAAGCATAAAATCATCAAGAAGATCGTGCTCAAAAAGGTCTTCAAGCACCTCAAGAAGGCTAAATTCGTCCCAATCGTCGTTCCCTTCCATTTGATGAAAAGCCAAATGGAGCAGGGTTGGTCTGGCGGAGGCGGCGGTGGAGGTTGGTCCGGCGGAGGAGGAGGTGGAGGATGGTCAATGGGCGGCGGAGGAGGCCACGGTGGAGGTGGTGGCGGTGGTCACAACTTCAAAATCTCCGTTCCCGACGTCAAGATCGGTAAAGGAGAAGGAGTCGACGTTCATCAGCTGCTAGGAGCTCTCAAGTCCATGGGCGGCGGAGGCGGCGGAGGAGGATGGTCAATGGGAGGCGGCGGCAGCGGATGGTCCATGGGAGGCGGCGGTGGAGGTGGAAAACAATGGAAAATCTCTGTACCGGATGTATCCATCGGAAAAGGACACGGAATACCCCTGAACTTGGGCAAAGGAGGCGGAGGAGGAGGTGGTCACGGAGGTGGAGGCGGAGAAAAATGGAAGGTCACTGAAATCGGCGGTGGTGGAGGTCACGGTGGCTGGTCCGGAGGTGGAGGAGGAGGCGGATGGTCAGCAGGAGGAGGTGGCGGTGGATTCGGAGGAGGTTCTGAGAAATGGAAGGTCACCGAAGTCGCTGGAGGAGGCGGTGGACACGGTGGAGGCGGTTGGTCAGCCGGTGGAGGCGGTGGCGGCGGTCACGGAGGCGGCGGAGAACAGTTCAAGATAAAGGTCATCGACGGTGGAAGCGGTGGACACGGTGGAGGTGGTGGCGGTGGTGGAGGCTGGTCGGCAGGAGGCGGTGGTGGCGGAGACGCCAAGGCTTTCAAGGTTCAGGAAGTCGCAGGTGGCGGCGGTGGCGGTTGGTGATTGGGCCCGACCCTAGAGACCTCCATGGAGCCGGAGGTGATGAAAGTGTCCTAATCGTTGCTCGTCTCAATGTGCGTTAGATAGCAATAATTGTTGCGTTATTGTTTCACTTCTCCTCGCTGTTGTACATAATCATTGGCCAGAGAGGCTTCCTTGAAGACATTTCCACCGGTTCGACACGCAACAAAAAGAACTTATCCGGAAGCTCGAAGAGCAAACTGGGGTCAGCTGAAAGGTCAGCTGCTGTCGCGTTTGACAATGCCAGATGACAATGCCGGATTGAATGTTCGTGTCACCGCCTCCGTCATCAGTTTACTCATCTTCCATTCAGCGAGCCTTCGGCACTCATTCATTTTACAATCAACAACCCTCGATGCATCCAATCATCTTATCATTTCTCTCTGTCCAGCTCTGTCCGTCGTTCATTCATCCCCCATCGAATCGATCGTAATCCGAACCACGAAACTGACTTCTTTTCGTTGTGCCATGTTCCGCCAGCTAGTCCAGGTCATTGTATTGTACGATCGCCGTCCACGTGCGTTCTCGTGGTGTGCCCTTAACCGTAACGGATCTTCCTTTTTGTCCTGCTCGGACCATTAACCAATCCAATGTTCGTTCATCCACCGGAGTCGCTCACTAACAAACACCACCGACCGATTATTATTTAGTCAACAGTCAAAAACGTCGATTTGGACGACCGCATCCGCTCACGTATTTGACTTCGCCGCGCATTTGTTAGATGTTCCTCCTCATGATGTTGTAGTTGTTAATTTTGTTTTCGTTGTGAATTCGTGATTCGGGTAACGAAAACCAGTCGAAAAGTTTTCCTAGCGCGAAGTAACCCATCCCTCGATGTCATCATATATATATATGAACATCAACGTGTATGTTCGCTACAACTAACTTGATGTACGCTACCCGTGCCCCACTCACTCCCCCCCCCCTTCTAAGTCCTGTGGAAAGTCAATATTTATATGTATGTTTGAATAACGGTGATAGTGATTATATTAACATTATGTAGTTCTCACTGATTAACCCTTCGTGACGATGTAGCCGCGGAAAGACAGATCGTATTTCATCGAATCAGCATCATGAAAATGTTCTGCATTGTTGAAACGGTTGTTGGAATGTACAAAAAGAAGAACACTGTTGAAAGCTTTGAGCCAGTTGACCGGTCGTTGAAATTCGAAAATAATAAAGAAATGTTGATGTTGATGTTAGAAATCGTGTCCGGTGTGTTTTGGCTTCCCCTCATCCCTAGTGACGAAGATGAATCGGGCGCGATGATACTCGCGGGTGTTGGTGTCCGTTGAGTGGTGGCTGCTGGCGTGAGTAAAAGCGGCTTTATGCGTGGGAGTCTCATTAAATGTGGCCGCAATGGACAATTTTGACTTTCGATGGAATGGCTGCTTTGGCAGAGTCGAATTCGCCTTTTTGGCTTCTTTTCCGAGGCGCTCGTTACTTCCAGCAAATCATAACGTGCTGGAACGATGTAACAGGTCAACAGCGGGGATCCTACTAGACTCCGTTGGACGTCAAACCAGCCGTTTGCGAAATACCAACCGCTACTACGATGACGACCACGGCTGGCGACTACCACAACAGCCCTAAGCGTCGGACGTCCAGTCGACCCTTGAACCCTTGGGTGAAAGTCTATTCCGGTGTGTCCGTCGACGACAGCGACGTCAACGTCGACAGCGGCGACTGGCTGCTTGCTAGCTTGCAATGAATGACTGACCTACTGAAGTTACGGCCCCTCGGCCGATCGCCAACGCGCGGCATAACCGCTAGTCGACAGCCGATTCCACAAAACACTTACCTGGAAAAGAAAATACCAAAGTTAGTTGGCTGGCCGGAATACAAGAGTATCGACGACCGGCGACGTCAACATCGCTTGCGGTCGTAGTCGTTTTCCCCACAAAACCCCGAAATCGGTTCTGGCCTCAGCATCGCCGGAAGGAAGGAAGGAAGCCTCGGCCAAGGGCATGTCAGAGAAGACGGAAGCGTTGGGCTGATGTTCAAAGGGCCGTTGCCATTCTTCGTCTTCTCCTTGCCGACTTTTTGTGCTCGCAATTAAAAACCAGCTCAAAGAGACCGATAACGTGGCCGCTCAGTAAGGAACTTCGGCTCATGTCAGTCAGTACTGAATATGGTCCGGCCCGAGCGGGAGCAGGAAAGATGACACCGACTTTATCATAACACAATGGCGAGGAACGGTGACTAAATTCTCATAAAATACGCACTGACGGTGAACAAACTGCTTCCACACTGAAACTTATGTAAATTGTTGCTGCCCAGGCTATATAATTGCAATGAGGATGATTGTGACTCATCATGATGGTGATGATATTGCGCGACTCATGATGAAGATGGACGTGAACCCCGCAATGCTTTAACCTCCACGATAATGATGATAGAATCGGAGAAGGTTATGGAAACGATAATAAAGATGGCAACGATGAAAATGCCATTTGTGAAAGCTTGATCACGACCACGGAGTCAGGACCTTTTGAGCCAGTAATGAGTCAGTGATTCGTTTCCCATCGTCAGCATCCGAATGTGCCAACGAGCTACACCCCGATTTGAGGCTGACCTTAGAAGTTCCAGTGAACAAAGCAGACCTGCTCTTTGAGAGACTGTGCAGTGGGAGGAAGAAGGAGAAACTAACAGAAACGAGGGTTTACGCAGAAAAACTTGTCTGTTCGCATGCGGCATGGGTGCTACCACGTCGCATCCCAAGAAGAATTCAGGGCTGGTGTTTGGAGTCATTTTCGATGTCCTCAGCTTCAAGAAATCACGCGCCCAAGTGCTGTCAAGATCACAAGCTCGCTCGGAGCAAGCAAGGAGAGCCGATCCTCGCTTCTTCGTTCGATGGAATGTACGTTCCCTGATCGTAGTTGCAGGTGTCAAAGAAAGATTATTATTACCCATGTCGGCGCGAACGACTACGCCTCTGCAAGTCTGTCGAGTTGTCCTCTGAGCATTGGAAACTATCAGCAACAGGCAAACATGGTAAAGATGACGGTGAAGTGCTTGCGCAACTCGAACCGGACATTCGATATAGCTGACATCGTTTTATGAGAGGAAGGAACATTTACGGAATAGTTTGTTCGGTCGCATTCTATACCAAAAAAGAAGATTTCCGATCCAAATTCCGGGATCACTCTGTCCGTGGGGGAAACGGAGGGTTCGATTCCTTATAGAATTACCAAAATTGAATTTAAAAGGGCATGAAGGGCTCTGGCACCATGAGTTACTACCCCCGTGGTTAATAAAACACGGATGCGTTTTGTGATCCCATTGAGAACCTCTCCGAGAGCCCTAGAATTGCTCTTGTGGAACTTGAGTCGGTATCTAAATATAAGGCTCGTACTCGATTCACCCCTCAAGGATCCCTGGAAGCGAGGCGTGAAGGTCATTGATCCTCCTTATCCAAACTGCAGAAGTGCAGGCGGGGGATTGCACCCTCCCTGATCCGATGGAGCTTGAATTTGCCGAGCAGAATCCAGACTCTCGTCAGAATATGAATCAATCCAATCGAATCGATGAATCGGAACTGAAGGCGATCATCAGACTGTCAAAGCGATCAAACAGACCATCAAAGTATATCATCGTCAACACGATCGCACGAAAGCCGGACGTGGGTAAATTCGTTGGAGATGCTGTCAGAAGGCGATTCCGAGCCAATTCAGCCACGGCCAAATTGTGGCAATAAATAAGATTGCTTGTAAACGTACCCAAGATCGGCAATTGGTTAAAACCGTGACGTTGATCGAGGGTGAGAAGGTGATGAACAAGAGTTATCCAAAAGGGAACAAAGGATGGTTGATACGCGGCCATCCGTTACTCGGAAAATTGACCGCAAAACTGTCTAGCACAGCGCGGTCGGAAGTCATCCCAAGCGAACGCCAGAGCCCTTCTCGGAGGTTTGATAGGAATCGATGATCACAAATATCGTCGTTCCGGATTCACATAGATCCTCCAAAAGGAGGCGAGCGCTTCAGAGAGGTGTGGACTAACTCCATCCATTACAAGTCTTGTAGGCGATGTCGCAAGCTGTGATGATGCCTAAAAGACAGAATCCATAGAAAGCATATTCAGACATGAGCTTTGATGTACCTCGGAGTCGCACACGTTCAAGCGGGCGACAGGCTCAGTCGATGAGGAATCAAAGCTAATGATTTCGGACAGCACTCGAAGTCCTGTTGAGAGCGCAACAGGCAAAGGTTCGATGGCCGTTGTCCTCTAACATCACTCCATAAGCTCGTCTCGCACGGATGGGCGATTGACTGTCAAGCTACAACTCTACGGTTCCAAGTGACCCTCTTCACTAATTGCCAATCCTCCCTGAAAATATATGTGCTTGTAAGTGTGCTCAGCGTCATCGAGGGACAGGTTGGGCTCCATGTCGTTCGGTGGGTGTATTAATCAAGCGAGAGTTGCCATCTACGTATGGATGTATTTATGTATGCTCTCGCATGTAGAGCTTTAGCGTGGATAAACAGGACGGCCTCATAACGTGTCATTTGCATGCTGTGCACGTCCAAAGCACGCTGAGCTGTCCACTGCAGTTGGTTGGTGTCTATTCGGGGCAGGGGCAACGCAAGGGAAGGGGGCAACATCGAGTGAGCCAGCTCCATTCTGCAACTTTCCCGAATGCCATGCCTCTGTACGGCTTGCACCTAACGGGCTCCAGTCTCACTGAATGCGGGGAGCACGTGAGCTCGGATCGTGCCATTGCGCGAGTTTGAACCCCTGCCACGCCTATTGCTGGACACTGTACTCATTATAAACTGCTTAACGTATATCTCCAGGAGGTGGATGTTCACAATGAGTTCTCGCGAACATTGGGGATCCCATTTCCCAGCAGATGAGCCAAAAATATGCCCCCGGGAAATTCCATGAGTTCGGGAACAAGTTTCTGACGCAGCGAAAATAAGCAAACAAAATTAGCCTGCGTCGTCGTCATCATCGCCTTTTCTTGACCGCAGCGGACCATGTTTCTTGATCGTTACCTATAAATAACCGTCGTGTAAGCTCGTTTGGGTTATGGCTCCGGGAAACGTTTGTGAATCATTCATAACTCAAAAAAATCATCGGCCCTCGCAGTCTTCCGAGTCCGACCGTGATTTCGTTCAACAATGGCGTGGAAAAGATACATTTTCTCCCACACGGAGCTTTTCTGTGGTGTTTTGTGCAGCGATACAGACGGGGCGCTTCCGATTCGGAGCGAACAAACATCATTTTGCTGCACGGTTCCATTCGGAATTCCTCCCGACATCGGTTCTCCTGTCGACGATGAGAGAACTTCAGCAACTCAATGCTAGCGGAGGAACTCACTTTGTGTGGCTTGGAAGTATCGGAGCTCTCCTAGAGCTTTTCCGATCGTGCAACGTTCGTGTTTCTCTTCTTTTTTTTCTCCTTCTCCTTCTTGGTTCTCGAGCGGAAACAATATCTCCGCACATCCGAAACTGCCGGCCGGTTGGGTGGCTGGCTGAATTACTCGTTGGGCCCTCGCCCAGCAGTTTCGCCGGAGGCAACTCCAAATTGATGTCTTCCCAGCAGGCACGCGACTCGCATCATCGATACTGTATGTGTTCCACCGCGACGGTTCGGATCTGTCAGGATCGGAAAGGATCCGTTCGTCAAGGAGATTTGTCCACAGATGGGAGCCAAGCCAGGCATCCGGAGAGAAAAACAGCTGGAAACGCACCGGAACAGAGCTCCGGAAAGGGTTCATGGTTCCGAAGTCAAAAGCTCTGTTTCACATCTTCGCGGGTTCAATCGGAATCAAAGAGTTCCGCTTCGGAAGAATTCTGTTGAAGTTTTTGCAACAGGAAGTACGAAGGCGATGCTGTAACGGCACTAGTTCGAGATGTTCCCTGCTTAAGCATTTCGGCATTTTTTTTCTTGAAAGATAAGGTGCGGTGAAATGACGGATCGACGAAAGCAGCGATGCACGCTGCCCTGTTTATTTTCGAAACGATTTAAACGAAGAAAAGAACCAAGGCAAAACAAGAGGATGACGATCACGCTGAACAATGTATTGACAGCATCGCATCTTTGGCCGCCACGCCGCTGAGGAGAGTAAAGGATGGAACGGAGGAAAAAAGACCGCAAAAAATCCAATGGCAACCCCGATCACTTCATTGTGCCCAGATAACTCCTAAGCGTGCAGCCGATTCGAACTGGACACAATGAGTTGTGAGCAAATAGATGATTGAGGCTAGATGGAGAGTAACACCCTTGACGAATGCATTAAGAACGCATCTTGTGAAGTCCACTGAGTCACATTCTTTTTGAAGTGTCGAAGGCCAGTGACGAAGCGTGACCAATGTTGCTTGATCCGCTGTTCGGAGATGTGTTCCCAATAGCGGTGTTGAAATCACGTGATGGAGCCGACTGGTCGCAATCAATCAGAATCCGATTACCCACTTTGAATACCTCAGCCGGTCCCCTTGGCATGGAACAGTAACCGTGTTTCGGCGGGGCTGAGATTTGGGTTCGAGGAGCACAGATGGCAAATTCGGTTCGTTGCATCTGGTGTCGGGTTGTGTCCGCACGGACCCTCCCCTCACCTAGGCACTGTTGGTTGGAGATGATTCAAGCCGTGCGCCCGAAAAAGGAATCAAACGGCCGATTGTCAGTGCATATCCTGTAATCAAAACCCGATGGCGGCGGTTCGAATCTCGACTGCTGCCGGGGATGCATCACGTGTGACGTGCAAGTGCGCGTCCAAAGTGTGCATCGACTGACACGATATGAGCGTCAGTCGAGAGTGAGTTCAACGGTGTTTACTCTCCCGAAAAAAACTGCGACCGTAGATCTGCGAAGGCAACACAGTCCGCCCTTGAAATGAGAGGTCGACATGTATCGTATCGTATAAGTATCCATCGACGGCCCCGTTCTCAGGACCATTATCTCAAGGAAAGTGCCACAAAACTTTTCTGGTACACGAAGACACCATCGAGTATCGAGTCATACATATATACATCTTTCTTTATTAACTGAGGATCATTTTTTGATACCTAGGTTATCATCATATATTACCATCGAGTCAGCTCTCTAGGAGTTAAGGGTCATCAAAGCAGTAAGAGCTTGTCGAAGTCTGGAATCCGATATCATGGGCTAGACTTGGGAACCCCTATCTGGAGCACGCTCTCTCCATTCCCGACCTTCGCAGCCCCAATGAGTCCTCCTTTACCCCGTCATTTTTCAGAACCTTCTCTCCATGATTCCTCTGACGTCTACATTCGCTCCTAGGTTTCACTGGTCTATTAAGGAGTGTTGTATGTGTCATCCATCCAGAGGATCGATCATCGACACCCGATTCATTTAAGCGAGCCCAGCTTCGCACCCGGAGTGTGTGTGGAGGCGTTCGAAAGAGCGAGACAACACCCTGTTCGCTCTATACGTGACGGGAATCGCCGCGAAGCTCCTGCCCCCCCCCCTCCCCCCTCCCGCAAACAGGAGACCTTCAGTCGGAGTCTTCGAGTAAAGCGTGAAGCAAGCCAGTTTCAGAAAGGGAAGCAAATCCTGCACGATGAACGTTAGCTCGAATTCCGGAGCCAATCTCCAAGGCACGCGATCCAATGAGGGTCGCGCAGACGAGAAGCGCGAATCCGAGGAACTTTTGCTGAGAGCTGTTCATGAAGAAAACAGGGTGCGAGGAAGTTCTGCGGCGCGGGCCTTCTGAATAAATTAATCAAACGAGAGAGGCGCGGCTGGTGAATCGCGTGGTTATACGTGACGCACAAAACCTCCGCCTTCAGCGAAACCCGACATGGCGGAACACGGCGACAAAACGAACCTACTCTCGTCGAACGTGGAAGAAAAGAAGGAATGCGAACGAGACTCGGAATCTTTAACGAGCTCCTTCGAACGGCACAATGTTCCGCATTTTGCCTGATTGCCCGGAGACTCCTCCCCGACGTTTGCAGAAAAAACCTGGAACAGCCGAGCAGTTTCAGCGAGCCTGACGGGAACCCTCATGCTTGTGGTTCTCGTGGAACCTTCCGACAGATTTTGGCGGCTCTCAGGAGCGAGTTCGAGGTAATTGATAGATACGGTTCGAAGCAATCGATCAACATTCGGCTCATCTGATTGGCTGCCTGCAATTTTGTATTTGGTCCGGAGCAGGATATTCAGGAAAGGATTTCCGCTTGTTCGAGCGTGCTCCGTGATCGGCAAAACTGGTTCATGCAAGGAGGTCAGTCATTTACGAAAGATTCTTAAGGATTCCCTTTCTGGCGAGAATTTCGAATGAGAGGTATGAGCTCCGATCCCGGCCCCCTTCATTCCCTCAAATAGGTTGCCATGGCCTACATTCTATTTGAAAACGAACCCTCCAGCCTAGTCAACGAAATTTCTGAAATGTAACGAGATATGTAGCGCGGGTCGGAATTCTGAAGCCGCGGTAGTATTCGAAGCCCGGTAGCACCTCACTGCAGCCAAGAGCGGGCGGAAGGCTCCTGAATAACATTTCCTTCTCTGAGAGCATCGATGACCACCTGAGAACGACAGGCATTCAAACCTGAATTCTGTCTGCTTGGGTTTGGTGGGAACAATCACCACGCTACAAGCTGATTGCGAAATGAAAATGGAATAAGAGGTACTCGTGGCATCTGCCGCGCTGCGAAGTAGTAGCCGCACCGCGAACCCTGGTGCCGCCAAAGCTAATTCGAAATCATGCTTGCCAGCCCAGTGACATCAAATGATAGTCCGCGTAATGAGAGGTTGAGAGCCTTTGTTCTGAAGCTGCTTCAGCTTCCCGCCGTCGGAAGCTTCGAGCGCAGCTTTGGCGCTCCGGCAAAGGAGTCAACTGTTCTCATATTATCCAACTCTATGTCCCTATCTGGAAAGTAACGCAACCACCTGGGATTTCGAAGACAAGTTCAGATATGATGGCATTTAATTCCATTCCACTCGCCCCTCTTCTGGGGACGCACGTTCCATTCTCTCATCGAGATAACATCTCCGTGGGAGAGGTCTCTCTGGCTTGAGTTCACCGAGCGTGATCGCGATGATCAGTGATGTATGGATAATCGAAGTTCCGGAAGCTCTAACACGTAATTGCTGCTGCTTCTGCTGATGCCGCAGTCATCGGACCTGATGCATCGCCTCGTAATATGTGTGCATACAGATTGCCTTCAAATGACCCCCAGTGACAGATTGTCAGCACTAGAGGCAGGCATGGGGGGCATCACAGCATGATGATGCTCCCGTGATACGTTCGAGTGCAAGCGAAGGCGTTCCCGATATGAGACAGTGCTGTACACCACGAGACATACGTACTCAATGCGTTTCCCTATCTCATTGCGAGGCGT
Source organism: Neoseiulus californicus (assembly GCA_028455905.1). Classification (NCBI taxonomy): domain Eukaryota; kingdom Metazoa; phylum Arthropoda; class Arachnida; order Mesostigmata; family Phytoseiidae; genus Neoseiulus; species Neoseiulus californicus. The sequence goes on from JAMQGS010000001.1 coordinate 21,795,529, forward strand.
TACCCAGAGGGAGTGAAACGGTCCGTCGAGGATTCAAGGATCGCTTCCCGTTCTATCGGAATGCTTCTTTTTCCTTCGCTTGAATTTCGCAATGCTCCGAGGCGTCTCATTGTGCATGAGAGAAACGAATGCTGGAAGCCAGCGGCGGATGAATTGTTCGCCTCCTTTGTTTATTTTCTCAAGATTGATGCTGCGGAAGACTGTTAATCATTTTTCAAGATACGGAGCACCGAAGCGCGAAACCTGATTGCATGGCGCTGCTTCGTTGGATGAGCTGAGCCCGAGTCCGGAGCCCGCTGGTGCACGGTATACCCAAGAAGGGGTACTCAGATGCTGAGGACGCTCGGACGATCGATTCAAGGTGTGATGTCGTGACTTCTCCCAGACCACTGAATAGTGATGCGGAGTCGTCATCAGTCTTCAGTCAGACTTGGAACCTCCCATTTTACAGCACTTGTTGATTGTGACGCCATAGAAGAATGAGCCGCATGGCTCTTGAACGAGCGCACGTAAGTGGTGCTGCGTCCGCGCGCGCGGTCAGAGGCACACAGACGGTCACCGACGAATCACTTGGCTTTCACGAGAGAAAGTTCTTACAGCATTGTTCGCAATGAATTGAGTCAGAGTCTTGATCCGTCGTCGCTGCTGCTGATGCGCTCGTTGGTATATGTCAGGAAGTCATCTTTGTCTCTTTGGTTGACAACACCAGGGTGACAGCAGTGAGTTCCGCTATGCTAATTGCTCTTACAGCCGACGCGTTGTGTCCACTGAAACTGATACCTAGCATCTCCATATCGCACAAAACAAACACGACGTCGGAAGCCACGGAAACACTGATCCTGCGTCCAATGGCAACGACATTGCTTCGGACTGTTTTTACCAGCCCTGGAATCGCACGGAACGCGGGTTTCGCTTCAGATCTCAAACCAGGCCGGAGCTGAGAGCTCCTGGCGTAGCGAGGAACTCGTGCACTTGCTTGATCTATAAGGGGAGATTGAGAGTTAAGTGAGAGTTTTCGACTACGATTTTCTTCCATACATTCGTCACGTAACTGACAATCACGAATTTCCTCATAGGGTAGAGGAGGCGATGTTTTCCGGGACTCGAGGTTGATTTGAAAACAAGAATCCGGATGGAGAACATGAAGCATGATTCTCACTCGGGAATATCACAGACACACATGATGTGGCGGCGGCCAGGAGATAGTCGAAGGGGAAGAACGGTCACAAATAATCCCATTGAAAACTCAACAACATTAATTTATTCTCTTTTCCAGACTTCAGACGAACTCGTGTGCGACCAGCGGACACGGTAACAATACTCTATGTTAGGTGAGCGATAAGATGACAATGGACTCGACACCGAATGATGGGTACGCTTACACTGTACAGGAACATGAACACCTCCTGGGAATCAGCTCCGAAAGCCTCCTCAGAGCGACGTACTCCTCGAACACTGACGTCCAGGAGGTGGAATTGGCTCAAGCTGCTCATAAAGCATGCTTACCACTCGTTCCAGCCCCCGTGGCCTCCGCCGATTTCTTGGACGTGGTACTTTTCGTGACCGCCCTCCCATCCGTGGGGCTCCCATCCTTGATTTTGGTGCTTGGTCAGGTGGAACGGAACGACGATCGGGATGAACTTGGCCTTCTTTAGAGTCTTAAAGATGTGCTTGAGAACAATTTTCTTGATGATCTTGTGCTTGTCGGCCTGAGCTTCGTACACGGCGAACATCGCCACCAGAAGGACGAACAGTAGAGTGTACGCACGCATGTTGAACTTGGAACACTGAATCACAATGATTAGAAACTTGCCCCGTATACTTCACTTAAAGAAAGCACTGTGGCAAGATGCGCCGACCCCTTTCTCGTCGGGGCACAACGCCCTGCCCTCGCCGGATGCCGCGTCCGCCGCATCGGCAGCGGCGGCGGCGGCAGCCCTGGAACTTTTAAAATAGAACAAACCCTTCAAGAACCTGGGTCCCCGTCTACAGGATGTTATCCATCACGGACTAAGAGAGGATGCTCCCTTGACAGAAGAATTTGGAAATCGTACGCGCGTCTTCGATTGCCGCCGGCAGCCCGGCCGATCGGCTGCCTGGCTAGCTACAACGTACGGCCACTTAATGAGGGCCAAGGATGAGTGGGAGGATGGGTTGCCGATGAAGTTGCATAATACGAGCTACACGAAAGGTTTTGAATGGACGGACGTCCGAGCGGACGGACGGACGGACAGACAGACAAACGATGGAATTAGTACACTGCTGTCGAATCTTGTCAACAGATCACTCGAGCGTCGTTCTCAAAATCGCCGCGTGAACCCTGCACAGCAGGTTGAGCCTTGGGATGCGGTTGTAATCATCATCTTCATCGTCGCCGTCGCTGTTCAATCGCTTTCCAGTCCTTCGTCCGGTCGTTCAGTGCGTCCAGCGTGGGAGAAAAAATCTTCACGGAACTCTTACGGAATTCGATTGAAGCTGCTTCTAGTGCGCGATGGCACAATCGCTTTTCCTCGATTGAAAGCTCATTGAGCAAAGGGCCAGACTTCACATCTGAACTGGGACGAATATCCTGAGGCGGTTTTAGTCCCGATGCCGGCACTAACAAGGTGAGGAATGGGCTCGAAGATGTCATGGGAAAACCATTCAGAAGTTCTCACATCGCACAAATATGGGAACGACAGCTCGGTATCCATGAGGGCTGCGCGGCTCTTGTTGAGACATGATCTTCACGGCCGGACTTCGACCGAGGAGGAATTTCGGCGGCAAAAACTCTCTTCGGGATCCGATCGGTTCGGAAGTTTTCGATTCGATCGCGTAGGGAAGAGTGCGGAGCTGCATACTTCTCCTCGAGACAATCAGGATCGTACAAATGGAGCAGAAAATCCATCAATCCATCGATCTATGGAACGATGCTCAAGTTCTTCCACTCGGCAAGACATTCTAACGGCTGGCCGATGGAAACGCCACGCATCCAAGAGATATTAGGCAAACTATAGCAACGACAAAAGATAGAGTAGGATTAGAATTTATATGTGCGTCCAAGGAACTCCACTAAATCTATCGAGCTCTCCATAAGGCCTCGGTCATTTCTCGTTCTCGTTTGTGGTGCAATGCACAGTGAGCCACGATCAGCATTCCTCGTGCATGCCGCTAGGAACAGCTGTCCTGTTTCGTCAGTTTCGATTGACTGCAAGGGTTGCAAGCTCAACCGAGGCAGTCGTGCTCGTTCTCTCAATCAAGAAATATTGATTCCGAAACACTCCCCGATCGTTCGGGAATTATATCAATTTCAATTCATACGTTTCACCGAAATAAACGGTATGCGTTATCAAACATTATTCAACGCTATATTTATTCTGACCTTTGAGCGAAGAATCCCAAGCATTTCGCGGTGCCGTTACCACGCTATGTTCAGACTTCTCTTCTTCATCTCCGCTCGTCTGTTTGGCCCGGCTGCTTGAAGACAGTGTAGAAAGGAATACCTTCGCGTGTTCGGCCGTACGCTCTTCGATATATCGTCATCAAAGTCGACGTAGCTCACGTGTGGCTTCTTCGAACGTAGGTCATACTTATCTCAACATTACGACATAAACCGGAACGTGTGATTCTGATAATAGCAACGACCACTTCTCTTTCATGTTCTTCGCTGTCGTCAGCAAACTTTCACTCTCAATGTTCGTCTTCCACAGCATTGCCCAGGGGCGAGCCACATAACGGACGTCAGATATTGAGAGAGATAACGGATGATGCCACAAGCATAATCGAGAACAATGGACTACTGAATACGCGCGACCATAGTGAGCTGGTTCAGTGCGATAAGTCCGATTCCTTGCTAGCAGAGTGCAGATGATCACCAGGCCGAATTTATGCAGGCGGTAATGGGTAAGCCGCACGTGGGGAGTTCATAAAAACGCCGGTTGATCGGACGACACGCTGTATGGAGCTAGAAAGTGTCCAGATTTGAAAGTGTCCAGAATGATTGACGAAGAAGAATCGTCAATGACTTTGGACGGACTGCTGACTGAACGTATTATTTGATCAGCTCCGTGTTGTTCCGATTCGAGCTCAACGACTGTTTTTCCGCGAGTTTCTCGATATTTTCGATCATCCAAAAAGTATCCATTAACGAATACACGCAGGTATTTGCTCGCGTGAGATTTCAATGCGCACCTACACTATCAGAGCGGAACCGTAGTACTATCGAACGTATCCAAGCGTGGAGCTTCACAAAAGACTCGCCAATAGCGAGGAAACGATTCCGATGGATGTGACCGCGGAAGGAAACAGCAAATGAAGTGCTCGAAATTAAAGTCTGTTCAGAATGAATCGGATCGACCGTCTTCGAATCCAGAGTCTGGAGCGTCCCGCGAACCCGGTCCCCTGAATGGCTAGATTCTTCTCTATTGAGTTTGGCGCGATTCATTGCAACCTCAGCCGACATCAGCTCTGCACATGGTACTCTAAGTACCGAGCTCGAGTCTCACCGTGGATCTAGCGACAACTTAATGCGCTTGATAATTCGAGCGAGCGGATGGCTCGGTGGTTCCGTGCGATCGATTACACCGGCTGAACGTTTCGGCGGTGGTTGCGCGAGTTGTACGGCAGGCCCATTCACTGACCCTGCCTAGTAATTCTTTGACCGGGCATCACCTGCGTTCGATGGTGTTGCTCAAACCGTCGAAGGCGCCCCATGGAGTCACCGACTTAGGTACGGTCCATAACGGACGCTACTCGTAATGGTAGGAAAATACTGAAGGATCGACCACAGTGTAGCCACCTGACATTGCAATCGATGAGCTCGAATAAACTCACATCCGATTGCTATTGAAGAAGCACGAGAGGCTCGCAAAACCATCGTCTTACGCTTTTTTTTCTGCAGATGAATCGTAGCCGGGAGGCTATGATTCGAATCATGGACTCACAATCTCTCGGATGGATCATCGTCTCTTCGGGGGTGGCTCAATCCCGAATCCGGGACGGTTCTGATCATGAGTTCCAGCTTAAAAAATAGTGGCTTGGGACAACTGTACTCATTTGATCGAATCTGTTTAGCCACTCGGGCCAATAGGGAGATCAGTTCTTACGACGACGATTCTTGACGAAATACTGTCCGTTCGACTTTGCCAGGACTCGATTTGAGTGCCTTTGGCTGACTTGGGATCTTGCTCACAATCAGCGTTCGATCAAGCTCCTGACATGACTCAGCAGATCCGCGGTCGCTTGGATACCGTTAAGAGCTCTCGACTTGACATCCGTAGACCACGTTTCGAATCCTAATCAGACAGAATTCCTTTCGCCCCTTTCGTAGGGCTGCGGTTCCCGACCGTTTCCTCCTCCAAGCCTACTTTGAAGACGATCAACCCCTGTAGGGCCCTGGGGATAAGTCCTCGCGCCGTCCGTGTTATCCTCGTCAAGTGTCAATCGACGCACACATGAACGCGCACTTGATTGTGTGCATACCGCATAAAATGCTCCCCAATGGCAACCAAGGCTCGAACCTACAATCGTGTCTTGGCCACAAGAGGAGCCGTGTCTATACAAGACAATCGGCCGCTCTCGGTTCTAGTTTTCGGACACATGCGCTGAACAGACTCAACCCCATCCACCTAGGCAAAGGAGTCGTCCCAGTGCACTCCCCTACGGAAGCCCTGTCGGACATCCTACCAGACACACCCCAGCACCGGGGAAACTAACAGGATCGCCCTTGGCTCTCCTTGAATCCAGATCTCCACCATATCGTAGCGTGATTGCTGCCCCATCTCGAAGGGAGCGGCTGTGAGCGGCACTCTCCAACGTACTCCAATGTGCTTATGACAGTGTGCAGAGAACGGTTCGATTTCTCAAAGCTCCAAACGATGCCGAGAGTTGGTGTTGCTTCGCACGGCGCGCCTCAAACCGATCGGAAACTGCTGATGCCCTATTTCAGATTGTCACCGACTTTAGGACTCGTAGAGCAACCAGACAATATGGAGTCCGGCTCAGATACTTGAGAGAGAGTTCATATCTTCATACATAGGCCTTTTGCTAACAACAAAGTAAGGCATTTCGTTCCCTCGGCTTTAAGTCGCTTGATTAGTGTGAAAGATCCTGTGATGGCTCGCTCGATGTTCCCAGTCTTGTTCCTGGACTGGACACAGCGTTCGCTAACCAGAAAGTATGGTAGTGAGGTAATGTTGCCAAAAATGAAACGGCGCCGTCGTCTCAACGGGTCATCTTGAGTCGCCCCTCGGTTCACCTTGACACAATGCAGGCGGATCCGGGAATTGTTTTCCAACTAGGTGCACTGTGGCGATGTTACCGGCTGTCAAAAAGTGCGACATAGTCCAAGCGGTACCACATTGTTGTGATCGCCACAGCGCCTCCCAGATCCATTCAGGATTACAGATGGCGTTTTTCTTGCTGGTTAACGACGGTCTGCCAATGAAGAATGTTTTAAATGCTCGCGAGGGGAGTTCGTGATAGTTGGAACGTTGTAGCTCTTTGATTAACCAGTTTCGCAGCATCCCGATCGGGAATTAGTCGTTTGAGTTGTTACAAAATCGAATAACGGAGTGGCTGGATGTCGCGGGAGATCGCGAATAGCGTGAAGATGGCGCCGCGCCATGGTGAGAAGACGAACACCATGGTAAGATTCAAGGAAGATGAAATTTATCGTAGAATGGAACATGCATGGCGGTCGCGTAACAAGTAAAGGAACAACGGGACTTTGTGTAAGAAACAATGATGCCACCTGTAATGATGATGGTGACGGTCCCGTCGCCTGGCGAAAGGCGCCTTGCGGTTCGGATGACCACACAGATAGAAATTTATACCGGCAGACTGACACACGGACCGCGTCGTAGCACTTTGTCAAAATTACCACTTGGGAGGCGCGTCAAACAACGCCCACATTATCTTCGTACGCTATTGGAGTTGCGCAAGCGTTGAAGACAGCACCGATTTTGGATATGTTACCGCTTTGTTTTGTGGTACGCCACTTAATGTACTCATTTACCACGCGGGATGGAACCATGGCCATTCATGGATCGATCCACCTTCCGTCCGCCCCGTTAGTCAGATGATCAGGCCGGGACCGTTAGATTCGCTTCCTGCTCTTCAGATTCCAGGCTAGGTGTAGAAAAGGATGGTCGAACGAACGATTTCCCCGATCGTCTCCCCCAGCGCACCTAGTCGATCCTATCTGATGATTCGTGTTTATCTCGCGGAAATAGCTCCACTGGGGCTGTATGTCGTCCCCGAAACCAGTAATCACGCGAGAGGGAGAGACCGAATTCACTCTTAAAGAGCTTCGGAAACATTGGATTTGTGTGCTCGCTTTGAGCTCGTCGAGGATCTCTGAAGGCTGTCGATTGCAAAGACTCAGATCGCGCTAATTGCCTCCGGTTTGAGCTCCCGATATCAACACGAATGGACGAACCGCCGAGACCATATCGAGTCCGATCCGTAGAGGTATCGGGCGGACTTGATGTCACTCTAACAGGCGCTCTCAGGTAGATAAGGACGGTGCCAGAGAGTGGAATAGCCTCGGATGCTGCCAGCCTGCGCAGGTGTTCCAACATATGCTATCCGAACTCATGGGGATTGAGTCTCCGGACTCTCAGAACCAATTTTCCGTCTGTTTCCAACGTGTCGTAGATAATATCATTCGGTGACACCGAGAGAATAGTCGCTAAGATACCGGCGACCAACAATGGTTTTTTTTTTCAGCGGACAAAACTTAAAGAAGCTGTAATTTTGGGAGACGAGTCACCGAGAAAATGAACAAGATAGGAAACTGGCAAGCTAGCGGGCAGCAACCGTTCATGAGGTGAAAATTTGCAAAACCCGTAGCTGCCACCGTTCGCGAACGCTGGAAGCGCTAGGGGTCAAAGACGCACCGGCTGGTTCAAGCTCCGCTCCTAGGGGCCAATGTTCGAAAATATGTGCCGAAATCCGACATGCTGAAGAACAGTAGCTGTATTGTGGTGCTTGTTGTGGCGCTCACCCAGATATTAGGAATAAGCGGGGCGAAAATCGGGGAATGACGAGAGCAAAAACGAGCCCCGGTCGTAACCTTGAGACGGTCATTCCCTATGCGCATAAGTGAGCGTTAATTGTACTTTGGCCATTCTTCTAAAATGCCATCGCATTCAGATAGACATCTGTTTTCCGACCGAAGAAAAGCTTCACACTTTACTGAGCGGGATGGAACAAAAATTGAGAAACTGTGCGAGCAGGCGCCAATTTCCTCGGCCATCCGTATATTCTCAGTTTTCAGGAATCTTCTCTCATTCTGTTATTTTTAGAAAAACTTGAAATGCTCGTTTGGAGAGCTCTTCGTGGTGAGCTGTGTTGCAAATCCGTGTGAACATTTATTATTCCATTGTTGAGGGGTGAAAAGCAGAAGAACCCTAACCTCTGGCCATTACGCAACTCGCGTCACCGGTTGCAGACACCATGGAATACCATCCACTCGGATTCGACCGTTTCACGGTAATTTTAGTCCAACTCTCGAAGAAGCGCTCGCACAACCGTATTTGGATTCGATCATCCTGCATGAGCAACTCGGCTCGATCGATTGAAATCGGCCGAAAGTAAATTGTTTTGGTTTTTTTTGTGGCGTCAGCGATTCATGAGTTCGCTGCTGCTTCTAGTCGGGTCGTGAGTAGAATCCAAAATGCCGACGATGACTCCAACGTATCCGGTATCCACCAAGGCACTCGTTTGGCGGTCGGGATTCCGTTCCGACAGTGAGAGAGACAAAAGAGGGCGTTTTTCCACTGATCAAACGAGAAGAAACCCGACAATTTATTAACATTTTAACACTATACAATACATTATAACAGGCAGTATACGATTGACATGTGAGGATGATACACTCGGACTAGAACACAAGAACACGGACGTCACACTGTACACAGCACTGACATCACGAGGAGGGGCCGCGAAGAGATGAGGAGGGAGGCGCATAACACACATGGTTCAGGCAGACGGTGAAATGCAGGACAGCCAGCGATCAGGAAGGAGGACAGAAAGAGGGAGGGAGGGATGGTTGAGTTACGATAGATGACGACGACGACGACGACACCGAACACGTAATGCCCACGGTGGCATGGAAGGATTACCGAAGGATGCAGGATGCTCTATTTACAAGACGTCCGTCTGATTTCCGGACTGGCTTCTCGTTGTTCCCTTTTTCCTGTTAGCCGTCGCGCCTGACCCGGCGGCACGAGAAACGAGAGCAACTTCCATGAGTATGATGCTGATGAGGATGATGGAGATGATCAACTGAGTGACGTGACGAACACCTGCTTGGTCGGAGTTGGCCCGGCCCGCTAGCCAGCTGGCTCCATCGACCGACCGGCCGGCACTTCCTTCAACCAAAAGCTCGGCTCACCGGGAACCGATTACCATCCACCTTCCCATCCGCCTCCACCGTGTCCTCCTCCGATCTCTTGGACGTGGTATTTTTCCTGGCCGCCTTCCCAGCCTCCTTGATCCCAGCCTTGGTTCTGTTGTTTCGATAGATGGAACGGCACGACAATTGGAATGAACTTGGCCTTCTTGAGGGTTTTGAACACTTTTTTCAGGACAATCTTCTTGATGATCTTGTGCTTGTCGGCTGAAGCCTCCTGAGAGACCAGGACGAGAACGAACACAGCCACGAGGGCCACTAGAAGAAACTTGTTCATGACGACGGTTCTTGACAAGACGCGGACAGACACTGATTGTGCCGGTGCCGAATCCTTCCTTTTATCGACCGGGCGCACTTTCACTGTGACCAGCTGACAACGAACTTTCTCCTCCGTTTCGATATTCCTCCTCTCGGCTCCGAAGAGACAACCCCGCGCCTTGGTAAGCCCCGCCGATCCCGTTGCCGCCGCCGCCGACGTCCAAACAACTGTCAAAACTCAAACCCTCCTCTCCATCTACCGCCGCCGTCACTTCTATGCAGTGGGGCTTCTTCAACGCTGCAATCGTTTGAGGGTCACATCAATCGAACAACCGCTTGCTGTCCGGCTTGCTCGCCTGTTTCTCTGCCCGACCGTCTGACTGACTGACTGGATCAGTGGTTGGCATCCGCTGTTCTTTTTTCTCTACTTCACACACACACGGCAGACAGACCCAGGCGCGTCCAGGGTCAAGGACGTGAGCCAACTCCGTTGAAATTCTCGATAAGAAGATGAGTATTGCGTCCGATCGCGGCGAATCTTTCAACTGGATCACGTCTATGCAAACCATGCTAAGCTTTCTCAAAGGGACACGGGTGCGGTTGCATTTCTGAGCTCATCCTCTGTGAGAAACACTTGTAGAGCTTCGGATCCACGTCCGCTCACAAGGATGCTCCATGATGTTTCACAGATCAGAATTCGGATCAGACTGTGCTCACCCAGTGATCCTTAGAGATTCCCTGCCCACAATTAGTCGTCCCGGGTGGGTTTAAGGTCCTCTCCTAAAACAAGGAGGACAGAAAGGTCGAAGCTGTCGACCGATCCCTTACTGGGAATCCGCTGGTCGACGTTATTGATAGAGAATAAACCTTGTGAGGTCATTGCAGGAGTTGTGGGTTGGTATTTCGAGTCCGATTGATCTGGTTCAGTCTCCGTCAGATCCGCGGCTGTAGCTCTACAGCGAGAACTGTGATTCTGGCATCTTTGGTTCTTAATGAGGTTTCAAGCTTGATTCCGATCGCCTTCCTGTGACAAACGGTTGCTTCTACCTGAGCCGTCCGATCGAAATGAGCACTGTCGAATGGAGGGTGCACAAAATCGGTCAGGTACTGTTTCAGATCCATCCAGGCCGCAGACACGATAAAACTGCTATTACTTCCGTGGAAGAAGTTCTGGCAGGTCTCATGATGTACCGCCGTTCATAAGCTCATTGCAACGTGGGATATCTGGATCAACTGCGCGGGATTGCGGCGATACTTCCGCTCGCGCCGAAGCAGAAACTCGAATCCCTCAAGACCAACTAACTATGGGCCTGAAGGCGCGTTCCTTAAGTCTATAAAGCGCGCCATATCTGATCCGCAGCCCGGTTTGACACGTCGTATTGTTCAGTGATTCCCAACCTCCCCTGTGGTATGTTACGAAGTAAATTCAAGTTCATGAATGAGCTTGTAGCACCCCTGAGTCCCGGAAGGCCATGGAGGCAGTGACTTCGGGGAGCCCCTCATGACCCCGTCGGAGTTCCTCCAGCCCCTTCGGGACACGTGGGTCCCCCATCCCTTTTTTCTGCGCCAAGAACTTTCGGTTCACAAAGCCCAGTTGACACTTCCCCGGATTTTCTACCTTAAGACCGTACGGTAAACTTTTGTCAAACAAATCCAAACTCGGGTCGAACGTTGATTGTCAAGTTAGGTCGACTCTGAAGGGCTGAGTAGTTGACCCAGCCAGTTTCATCCAGCAATGCGAGTGGAGAGACGATTGGTACATAAATGACCAAAGACTTTCCAACGGGTCATACCGGAGGTCAAAACGGATGCTTTCGAGTGGTATTTGCCGCCGATGGTGGCGGTAGCGGTCGCCGTTGTAGTCATCGCCAAAGTCTGGCTAGCTTGTTGGTGGTGGTGGCGGCGGCGGCAATTTATGTAATATGGATGAAGAAGAAGACGATTTGGTGGACGTTAGCTTGAGCAGCAACAGCAGCAGCAGCAGCCGGGGCAGCGGGAGTATTGCGAACAACAGCAACAACGAATCCGCGTAAAAGCGGGACACAGATGATTGAAATAACCAGCGATCGACGACATCGTAGACCATTCAGGGCTTAAGGTCATGGCTACTTAACTTTGGGATCTTCCGAGGCCCCGGGCTCATCGACTAACGTCAGACCTGATTCTCCTCCTCGTCCGGCTATTCTTGTGGTCGGACGTATCAAGTTCATGTAATAATTCTCTTCTTTCGTGTCTTCATATCGAATGACGACTCGAATCGATTTGATTCGAATCAAACCTGAACCCCAAGAGAGAAGATGATGCTGGAAGCCGAAAGAAAGTTTCAAAGTCGCGCCGTCTAGACTGCGCATGAATAAGGGATTCAAACCGAGGATTATGATCGATTCCTCCTGCGATGCTCGTAAAGATGCAGGAGTAGATCTCCTCCCACTCCTCTCGGCTCCCAGGAGGCCGTACCCTGACCTCGGAGAGTATCAGGGCGAGTAACCGCAAAGATTCGATCACCGACGGCTCCTGGAGAAAATTGATGGATGTACATGCCATGAAAAGACCTCAGCTCCTTCGGAGAGACCCTCCAGGGGAACCGGGGACGTCTCGGCATCGGATATCGGCGGCGTCTAAATCGAAACTAGACCGAAAATCTCGGGGAACGCAACAGCCCGTGGGCGCCTGGGTTGCAAGCGAAAAAGCCCGACCGCTGAGATCTACTGACGACGAGATCGGCTGATTCGAACGCGCTCAGCAGAAGCTAACTGGCGAACCTCAAGACCAACCCCGTTTCGAAAGGCGATGTGTCAGCGCCACCTGCGGCCGCCCGTCTGCCCCTTGCAGATGGTGTTGCAGGGTGAAACTTGCGGCTATTTTCAATTCAGTTTTCCTCTAGGCCCGCGATCGGTGCGATATTCACGATGATACACTGTAGATCTTGCCGAACGATTTTCCGGGGATGCCGCAGCAAAATTCGACCTGATTTGCGATTCGCCTCGCTGAACTTTCCTTGCTCGTGCGGATGACTGGGAAGGAACATTTGTCGATTTCCAGAAAAATCACCCATAGTTTTCGGTTCGCGTAGGCTGGCCTATCGGAAGAAATATCTTGGTATCGACGCCGGATGAAAAGCGTAGCAACATTCGGGAACAACGGTATTCTGTCCCATTCCAGATGAGTGCCACCAGTTTCCTGCTGAAGTCACGCACGAGAAAGTGTGCGCGATGGATGAATTATAGAACAGCTCAGCGAATCTGTCGGAGTTCTGAGGGCAACGCTGCGCGCAGGTCTCTTCAGCGATCACTAGATCGACAGTTTGTCACGCCCCGATGCAAATAGGGACCACCTTCGTGTTGAGGGAGTTCAATTGTTCTAATGGATTAGACTCATGTTGTGAAAATGGGAGCATCCGCCTAAACTGTCCGCGGACGGGTAGACGAACGGGCGGACGAATGAGTGGATAGTCATAAAAGGACACTGGCCATGAATAACGTTCCGTGACGTACGAGCTCATGAAATTGAAGTGGACAAAGCTTCTCGGCCGCTGTGGACGCCTTGCGTGAATGCAACGGAATGGGTTAATTACTCCATTTGCGAGAGTCCTACGATGATTTTCGGGTATATTTCCGTCCGACTCATCCCGCTCCCACACACAGAACAGGTCTTACACCGCCAGCAGCTCCTCAACATGGGAGACTGGGAGGTTCCTTGCGTCCCAAATGATGGCGCTCTATCTTCGGGCAGCTGGGCGGATTCGCTCGATTGTCGATCCCGATTCTGTGGATAGCAAGAAAGTATCACCCGTCCATCGTTTGTTTTGCTCTTTTAAAGCTCAGTTCCATTAACAACACAAACAATGCGACGACTTTGATTGAACGTTGCCACCTCGTGCTCCGGCGGCAACCGCTTCATGTTCAATCACTCAAAGGCGAACACTGACCGGCTGAATGACTGGTATGGCGGATGGTCAGTCACTCGGACGGTCAGTCGGTCGTTTGGAGTCGAGCTGCAGCGGTCCCCCCCACCGGGAATTTTGATCTACTGATGTAACAATTTCATAAGCCATCACCGTATCGGGAGAGCACCTTGAATGTCGACTGGGAACATTGAGTGTCAAGCACTCACCGAGAAACATCGTCAACAATAACTATGTACGTAGATGATGTATTGGTCCGTAGCTTCTCCCACCAGCTGGGTGGAACAACTCGAACCGTACCCAGCAAATCGTGTGACAATTTCGTCACAATTTAAAAGCTTCCACTCAGTGCCGCAAACGCTGCTACAAAAGCTGATGATAGCGTCGATGACGACGACGACGACGACAACAACAACGATGATGATGAGGGTGCGGATAAAAACTTTTGAGATATTTAGCTAGTTCCACGTCAATTGGATAATCTTCGGCTGAACAAACTTCGATACCCTCCGGTGAAGGAGCTGCTGAGCGACAGATCGGCCGACAGACCGATCAACTGACTGATCCAGCGCAAGAGCGACGCCATGAACGCTAACGATGCCTACGAATGAACCTTCCCGGCCTAGTTGCGGTCGCCCGAATCGGCGCGTAGACCGTGAGCGGCTAGCCGCGCACATACGGTGATTCACGTAGTTTGTTCCTCCGCCGTTCTGCTGTCGGAGCACGCAGTCGGCGCAACGCTGTCGGAGCTCCAGCACGCCCCTATCCGTCGTTGACAGTAACGTACAGCGGAACCACGTACGCCGGTGTCGACTGTGATAGCATTCGGGTCAACGATAAGATCGGGAATGATGGCAACGGGACTGTGTGAATTTCAAATGGTTTGAACTCATTCCGGCGACACAATGCGACTTCATCGTCTCCTGCTTGCCAGCCAGCCAGACAACCAGATCGAAAAAACGTCACCAGGGCCCACGGCGCGGCGCATCGATACTGCTAGCGATGATTCTCTCGAGGGTCTTTTGGGAGAAATCGATTCCCGACGCATGGTTCGATGATCCAAAGCTATTGTAACGGGAGCGTTCTGTCATTTGTAGCAGTAGGTTAGATCCGCCGCTGAAATCCATGCCATCGGGTTTCTTGAGCCGGCGCGCCGACAACGGCGCCGGCTCAAGTTCTTTATGGATATTTCTTTAAAGCGACCAGAATTCCGAAAACATCATAAAACTTTACATAACTGGACCTTCACGGAAGTTCATTGAATCATACGACACGCTGTAGGACCTTGAAGCTGATCCACGGAATCGAGTGAGTCAGTCAGTCAGTGACACGGACAGACGGACCTTTCAAGCTTATTTGGATTCCGACGACAGAGAAACGTGTAAGAATATCATTTCCGAACCGGCACAGCACAATTGGACGAAAATGAACGCGAATTTCAAGAAATTTTGCAAACGTCACATGAACCATCGTGAATTCGCAAATTCTCCAAGCAAGGGCAACAACGGTGGCTAGAACGAGCAGCGACGACAGCTCCTTGAGTAGCGACAGGGACGGCAAGTGAGCCGCGCGCCGACCCCACAGCGAAATAGATGCGAATTTGTCCGAATCGCTCGGACAGATCTCGTCGCTTGATTCATTCAAAGTGTCCATCACTGCTAGCTTTTGAGCTAGCGAGCAACTGAGGGAACTGGTGAAGTAAGCCGACACCGACCAAATCTGTAGATGCGTGGGACAAACCTGACTGGTTTGCGTCCCTCGTCTCCTGTTTGCTTGGCATTTGGCTTGCCAGATGACTTGCAAGAAATTTGGAAATGATTTAAAAAGCAACACAAGCGGCTGGATTGACGCACCGACACATCGGCGGACGGAAGGACGCACCGACGGATGATGACCGACGGATCTTGCCCAGCAGAGCATGGCTGGCACGTTGTTAGGCGAAAAAAAGACAAAAAAAAGAGGAGAAGTGTGGTTACGTCACTGCGCGTTCGACAACAAATTGTGTGCTCGATCAGAATGAGACTTTCTCCAAAGACAGTTCCAGGCAGGTCATTGCTTTCACGCTCAATAAACTCGACAAGTGACCCCGGCAGCAGCAGCAGCGGCAGAGTGACGGCCACAAATCTGAAGCCCAATTACTGAAACCGCGCGTCACCCATCGCACTGTCGAATCGATCGGGGAACCAGGCAGCCGCGGGTGGCTTGGCATCCGGATGAGGAACACAGCACTCCGCAAAAGTCATCAAAGAGTAGGTATCTACAAACGTCAAATCGATCGTTCGCAAATTGACACGGTGCAAATACTTGCCAAGATTGACACGCCTCGCAAGAGAAAACACCCCCTAATCCATTGAACGACCGTCGAACGGATCGATGATTGATACAATTTGAAATTTTGGAGAAATTTGTCCGCAGCCAAGTGCAACGCGCTGTGTCTCACGGTGTGCGGCCACGGCGGTAGCACACGGTGCAAGAGACACACGCACACATACGAGGGATGGATGCAATATTTGGGATCGTGATCGAATCCGCTTTCTCCGTCAGTGCTAATCGATGCGGTGATGTACCGGTCCCAAGCTGGCTGCATCGGTTGAAGACGGCGGAAGATTCGCGCGTACAAGTTGTGTGCGTGAGATCTAATTTCATGTTGCGCCGCAAACGGAAACCGTTCCCCTCTCTAGTTGCGTGAACGCATCACGGTCCCAATAGAATTTCAAAAGAGTCCGAAGGAGTCTTCAATTACGAGAACCAATCGAGTCCGTTCCAAGGCAGGGCGTGTGAGTGAAATATGTGACCATTATGAAAGTGGAACGAAGACCGTTGTGAGAAAGGTCCACACATGACATATAATAACTAGAGGAATATTGGGAAAAGTTGCTTCACAGCAGTCTTGCCAGATAGTTAGCCGCGCGGCTCAATGCAAGCTCGTTACTCATACCGACATCATGGGGCTATTGAGTAGTTTCCCAACTCTTCCTCTGATGTTCTCATCTCGTCCGTTAGTGCGCCAGGCAGTTGCCGGAGTATACACGTGTACGAGAGTACATCGCATTCGCGTCGCCTTCCAGCCAAGGTCATCCATTGAAACGACATTCTGCGAATTCCTCGTCAGCCCTTCCATCCTCTCCCCCCCCCCGTCCCCCGCTTCCCCCTCCCCAGGAAATTGGAACACGAACTCTTCCCACGGTAGCACCCCTGGAATGTGGACCCCAACGGGGTCCGAACCATACCCACAAGCACACCGCCGAACGAGCAAGGGAGTGACTGCGCGATCAATCGAACAACCGACATCGCGCGAGCCCCGAATAAAAGAAGAAAGGAAAAAGGGACGAGCGCAGCGATGACAACAATGAAGACATCGACCATGAAGACCCCGTCGGAGAGATTCAAAATCATCGGATCTCGCGCAAAAGCTTTGCCACCCGAAAGCCGCGGGTTCACTTCAGTATCGAAGATAGCTGCTCGGCTCGGGCGATGATTTGGCAGAAGCGGGGAAGAGCTACAGCTCCCGTATCTCGGATTGGACAGCACCAGTGGTGCATCGCTCTGACTGAAGGGCTATCTCCCTATCTATCTGGTCGCTGGCTTCGTATCGAACAGCGGCGCGGCTGTGTCTTGGGCAAGTTGACCCCGCTGACACGGTGCGGCCCTTTGCTCGCTCGGTTGTTTTCAATTGAAAGACGACGACGACGACGAACGAACGAACGAACGGAAAACGGACGACGGTAAATGGCATAACAGTTCGAAGTTCGAGGTCTTTTTTAGCGAAGAGCCCTTTCTATACCTAGCTTCGGCTACCTATCACCCGACCAGTCATCCAGTCGGACAGATACACAGATCCGCACACTGAAGCATGGACCAATAGGCGGACGGACGCACGTACGGACGGACGGACAAAGCAGATAGACAAACCCAGCAACCGCTAGGGTATTAGCTCGAGCTGCTGCTGTGGCAGTGCCAGTGCTGTGACTATGGAAGTCGTCAAAAGCTCCGCTAGACAGTGCCGAGTCCTTAGATGGCTTCCATTTCTTCTCCGTTCGGTCGGTCGGTCGCCCGGTTTATTGAGAAATCCTTCTCGTTGTGGTTGTGGTCGTCGTCGTTGTTGTTGTTGTTGTTGTCATCTCCTTTTCGCGGTCGTGGGCTCTCAGGACTCACTCAGAAGCCGCGGAAAGTTTCCGAAGTGGCGAACGCTATTAACGATGGAACAGATGCTCCGGTGTTGATCGCCTTTGTCGTCGTGTTATTATAGCTCGATAATAATGGAACGTTCTCACCTCGCCGCGAATAGCGGACAAACGAGGCGCCCAGAGCAGAAAAATAAAGTGTTGACACTGAGTTTTTTCGGGGTCTCGTTGGAATCGTATCGCGGCAGCTCTCGTCATCATCGGTACTAGGATCGGGCCATCAATGAACTCCGCGAAGGCGCGTTTCCTCGATGGATTGCGGTCGATTCCCGAAAGGGCGAAAGGAAAAAACGCAACGCGGCGGACTTCTCGGACCAGAGAGGTTAGAATCGCGGTTCCGGTGCGCCGAGAATCTGGCGATGGCCGCGTGCCGCGAAAAAATCAAGTCAGTTTTTCTAAATTTCACTTTCATTAACTTCGTTGACGGGTACTTTCGTTTTGCGTAACCCCGTCAAGCATCGTTTGGGAACGTAATTCTGGGGGTTGGTCAGAGCTGGCGTTTCTTCGGTCTACGATTTGAATGAAACGGGCGTTGACACGAAGTCGTCGTGCAATCGTTGACGATACTTGCAGTTTCGTCAGAAGAAACGAAAGCTTGAAAACGGATATGCCGAAGGAATGAAGGTGAACGTGAGCTCCCACACAAAGTGAACGAGCAAGCGTTTTGCACAGATTTTAAACTGAACGACCTCTCGACTGAGTGAGTGATTGATTGATTGACTCAACGTCCGTCAGACTGGATTTCCTTCCGAACAAGCTATCGGTCAGTTCGCGAGCAGCTTCTCAGCAGAGATACTGACGTCGTGATAAACGACGCAATTCGCGGCCGCCTTCGACGACTTCAAACAACAAAGCATCAGGGGACCGATGTTCCGTTTCGTAATGAGAGTTTACCGTTGGCGATTATGAACTCGGCCGCAATATTCAGCAGTCAAGTCACTTCAGCTGAGTCTCCACCACCGAATTGGCGACAGCAGGATTCGCGGCGGCGGCGGCGGCGGGAGCAGCAGCAACAGTGACCGCGTCTGAAACAACCCTCAACCCGATTTAATGTTTCGAAATTCAGACGCGCGGATTCGCAGATCAGCGCTCACGTCACTTGTCAAAGTTGTCATCCTCACGTGAACGACGCGCTAAACGTCGTCGTCCCTGTGGCGTGACTCCGAGCCCAAAACTGTGGCAACTGCGTGGCGTGTTTCAGCCGCGACTACGAAAGTGACAACAACCCATTCTTGAAACAGAAACCATTTGCCCCCTCTTCGACTTTGCCCGACCAAAACGCCGGGCAGGCTGTCGGAGGTGCTCAGAGGTGCCATCTTGGTGCCATTGTTAGTCTTTATGGTTTGGTATGCTGACACGGTCGCCTCTTTCATCGCATCACTCTCGTAGGAGGATCGGGGTCAAATTCTATCCGAACGAATAGATTCCATTTCTCGGATAGAGCTTAGCCCATATGGAAACGCTCGTGATCAGGGAAAACTCAAGAAAGATTACGTATCAATTAGTGCCCTACGTCGGTCAAATCACCAGCGTGTCGGACAGGCCACCGAGTTTTTTGGTCCGCGCGGACCAACCGGATTACAGGTTTTCTGCTTTTGTGGTCATGCTCGCTAGCTCTCGCGGGCCCGTTGCTGAGCATACCATAGCCGTCAGTCAGTCAGTCAGTCAGTCACCCGTTGCGTTTCGGAACAAGCCTCAGAAGAATGAGAAGGAGAACGAATCGTGTGTCGGCGAGGCCCCCTAGAATCCAACGATCTGCCTATCATTCATAGCTAGAACGAAGTGGAGATAATAATTTTAGCTGTGACGCAACAGCGCCAACAGAAAGCCTGGACAACGACGACGACGTTGAGAACAGCGATCGACGTCGCCTCAAAAAATGACAATGATGACAGCAATTCAAGTAGGAGGAGAGTTAATTCTCAAGGAATTTCCAATTTCGACTACTTTGCAATCGTAGTTCGACGGATGAGAATGGGACATACGCGCTCATCCTTGAAGTTTGATTCCCATTCTCTTTCGTTCACTCACTCTCACGATCACACAATGGCGTGACAATCATATCGAATCAGAAGAGTTCTCCGATAAGAGAAAAGAAGAATGCTGTCTGATTTTTGATTTGCAATCAAATTTACGGAATGCAATTTCGCCGTTCTTCGTCCTCATCGTCACTTTGGTCGTTGAGAAGGGAGAATTTCGAAAAACGCCATGACCAATCCCTTGTTGCCTCAGCGTCCGTTGTTCTATATGAACAGTGAAGATATGCTGCTCTGATAAAGATGGCGGTGTACCATAAAGCTCCGCATGAACGGTAACGGTCATGAGAAACAAAGTTCCGCTGTTTTTGTTGCAGTCGTTCGCACTGAGTTCTTCTTAGGTCGAGTAACGGCTTCAGAGTACGCGTACGCACGTTTTCAAATCTCGGGAATCCCACAAAGAGACTGCCTGACGTCGATGCAGCGGAGGACGGCACTCCTCTTAGGGTAGAAAGAAAAGTCGAAAGCCTATTCCGTTCACCTCAATGGACTTCGAAAGGCTCTTCGTTGCCTTTGACGCAGCTCGTCGAACTCTTTTTGCATATCCGAAGTCTGTTTTTGTGCGGCTGCGTAGCGCTGCAGCTTTCAAACAGCGCTGCGTCTCGAAACCCTCAATCACAGCTCGCTGTTTTCTGCCCGGTGTGCTCTCCACGCAGGTCGGTATACGTTTTCGCTCTGCGTTCAAACTTTTGATGTCACCCGAACGGAGTTAAGGATGCTTTCGTGGCTTTCGTATACTAGTCGTAAAAACATGAAAGAAGACGCGGAGTGACTGGAATGTTTTCGTACGGTTTGTTAGCATAGCTACGTTATGACCACCGAACGAAGAATTCAGCTTGGCGGCTAGTCCGGATTCGGTCTTGCCGGGTTTACTTTTCGTAAATTTCAAAAACGCCGTGGTTGTCATCGCCGCTGCCGACGACAAAGTCGATTTCACTCCCTCCTCCCAAATTGTTGTTCAACGCTTTTGCTCATCCAAAAACGAGCTTGTGAGTCGCATTTTCGTCCAATCAACTCATCCCGGATTTCAGAGGGGGTCAGATTTCAATCGGAATCCTCCATTCTCCTTCGCTGTTATGGTTTCTCTACGTTTCGGAAAATGCTTGTGATGATCCTGCTGACGAAACTCGCAGAAGAAAAAAAAAAGAATGATCAGACCACAGAACCACATCCACAGAAGGGGCGAGTTTTTCCCGTTAGCTTTTGGACCAATCGGGACCCGAACCAGCTTCTTTATGATACGATGTAAGACGAAGTGATAGGGGTTCCCTTCTCGACGCAACTCTGCAACGGACCAGCGACGTTCGCCCCTGTTGACTCCGGCTTTGGCACAGCTCCAAACCGTAGGCGAAGGGGGAGCGGATTCGTTGTTGAAGGAGAAACAAGGGGTCTCGGGGGCACGGAAGGGGTGCGAGGACGTGGTTTGGGGTTAGCTCGGGCTTCGAACGGCGTTCCACGATGAAGCAGCCGATTTCACGTTTACACAGAGAATTCGTGACATCACAGTACGGTTTTTACGTAATATCTGAACATCCTGTCCATCAGCAAGTCAGGCACTCTGCTAGCGAGCGAACAAGCTGTCCAGCTTGGCAGCTAGCAAGCCAAAGTGATCGATATGAGCCGATCATCCCTTGAATGGTGGCAACGCGAATCAATAGCGATCGTTAAGTCGATGACCCACGTCGATATTGAGTATAATGGGTAAAAATGAACTTTCTGAGCGACAATTGAAATGAGTTTCCTACACGTACAATGGATTCCGGGCTCTGTCCATATACCCAAAACAAGGCGAGGAAACGAGGTTCTGAGTGAAGACCATGTCGATTGCCATGAGGCATCCGCCGCGCGCAACGATCGAACTTTCACCGGGAAGTCCGTTCATGGTTTTGTTACCGTTTGCTGTTGTTGTCACTGCCATCGGTTGTGGCAGATCATTCTGTTTCGGGAAGCCTGCTTTTCAGGGCCCGATCGGAGTCAGAAGGCCGGGGTATCTGTCGCAAATGTTCGATGCCGGATGAGCTCAGGAAATCTTTAATTGAAAACGGTGGCGCAAGCACAAATCGGCTGAATGTGAAGATTCCCGTCCCGCCAAAATCGTGGATCCGTTATTAGAATTTCGAACGGTCCGGGCGGAAACAGAGAGAAGAAGCGGCTTCCCTCTTACAGCTCGTGTGCTATTGACAATGAAATCCACCAATACAATCACTATGACCGCAATTAAACACTGCTCGAAGCGTTAGAAGCCTTGACACAGAAGAAAGTTTCTCAAGCATCTCCGATACGACTGCTGACGCAACATTAGCTGTTTTTGCTTCTAAATAAAGAACGGCAAAAAATCATGGTATTTTTATCTCGTCTCATCCCGCTGTCGTGAACAATCGAAGAATGAAGACGAACAAATGAGGCTCGAACCGTGGATCGATCAATGGACTGACGTATGGATGGATCGATCGAGCGGAATCAGCGAGATCACCGTTGAGCGAAGGGATTACGATGAGAAACCCTTTAGGAGGGGAGGTCTTTCCAAAAAATTATATAGGTCGTTCCTCTTCGCAATGGCCGCCGCGCTTTCATCGCCATCGATAACGAAAGGTGCGCCAGAGGATCGTCAAACGAGGTTTCGAGTTTTGTTTGAAACTCCCACTTTGATACATTGTGGAACGGTGACATTAAATGGGGAACATAAAGTGGGCGTACGAGGAGCCTCTGTAGTGGCAACTACATCACCACCGCTACCACTGGCAGCTCCCCAATACACACAACAGGCTGTCATTCTCGACAATGGCCTACCGCCGACAATGCCTGGATCCTATCAGACTCCACACAATATCGAAGGCCTGCGCCACGCTCTTTGTGTGCGCATTGTTCGCCTAGCAGTGGACATTGTGGGTAATTAGTTAGGTTAGTGGATGAAGAGAAACTTCGCTATGTCTGAATGTTTTTCTGCGTCCGTCCGAGTCTCGCTTCTCCTCGTCCATTGTCGCAAACTTTTCCCCATCGTAGCGACTCCTCCATTCAGAGAAATAGAGGCTGTCGTCGATGAAGAAGAAGAGGCGCTCAAGGCAGAACTGTTCAAACGAGAGGTAGCAGACGAGACAGCAAAAAGACAGAGGATTAGGAAAAGATGTCGATAAGTCAATGTGAAGCGAAAGAGGAAGCATCAGAGATCCATTTCGATAAGAGCTTGTATTGAACGATGATTTCCGAACTTACTTTTTTCAGATCCACTGCCATCAGCTGGCTTGTCTGCCCCTTAAAGAATTTGATCGCGAGCATCCACATCACCTATAGAACGAGCTAACTTAATAAACGTTCTCGTTGAACAATGAAATCAAGCTATGCAGGCCAGCATATGGATTCATGGTGTCTTGCTCTTGAAAGAGCAAGGCACCCTCGTTAAAGTCTCGGAACTTGAATACGCAACCACAATAGCAAAAACCAAGCAACAAATACATACGTGTAGATTGCAAACACAAAACTCAGGCTTTCGTGAGTTTATCCATGACTGTGAAGCACATAGCTGAACACCAAAGAATTGAAAATCCATTAAAACGAGCAACAAAATCAATCAAGTTGTCAGATCACGTGAGGGTTTTGTTAGAGGATTAGGTCAGGCACTCGTTTCGACAGAGCTCGCTCTAGGCGGTACCATGTTTTGTACCAAGTTGTGAAATTCTGTGAAGAAGCTTCGCTTTTTGAGTTGACTCGAAGTCGGTCGCTCAACATCCGACTCCGCATTCGCTCTCTCCTTCATCTTGGAACTCTTGTGAATAATTTCGTGAGATAAGGTGGAGTTGGGAAAACTCGTTGGTCAACTCAGGTTCTCGAGTGGACAGAGCAAAAAATACACAGACCCTAGCAGTGCGACAGGCGCACCCGTGGAGCCCAGCTTAGGGTGGAGTTTGAGGTGACGCCGTTAATTGTATCTAGGTCAACATACAACGAGCCACCGAATCACGTGAAACCCTGACAACGGAACGTGGTCCCCAAAGTCCCACAAGACCACCATATCTTGCTCCTACGTTGAGGGCTCTGTCTGTCGGATGGAAATTTTTCTAACCTGTTCAATATTGTTCTGTCGCATTCGATATTCCATTGCGAGCTAAGAACACAAGCTCAGTTTGAAAAAGTTGTTCCCTTTTCACGCGACGAGAAAATTGCGACGTTCCCCGTCCTGAGCGTCAAGTAGATATTTTGAGGCTGGCATCAGTGGGCCATCATCGCAGATGCCCACCGTTCCGTGGGAACCGAGGTTGTTCAGTTGTTACGAGTTCTCAAATCTTCTCTTGGTGTTCCTTCCATCTCGACACTTCATTGGAAAGCTACCCCTAGGCCATCTGATATCAATTTCTCTGGTTATACGACGGAGATAACGCTGTCTGAGCAAACTTGATGATTCTCAATAGATTTTAAAGTTTCTGATCGAACCACCCATATTCGGTTATGTCTGCAGACACATTTTTTTAGCTGTAATGAATTGGTTCGTGATACCACATCTAAGAGACCACAATGGGGTTATTATTAGTACGGTTAGTCGGGTGCTACAGTCCTACCGTGCCAGCTTGGAACACGGCACAAGATAGAACACTCCTTGGACTTTCGGTCAGACTTCCGAGCGCTCAAGGGTCGATGATTGATCACCGCTGTGTGCGGCGTTCGAGAAGCTTCCACTCATCACAACCCCAAGCAACTCCTTTGACAAACATATTCCATTCAAAACCCGTATTCCTCGTGTACTCACCACTAAGAATTCGTTCTTGTCGACCCTCTGGTTTCCGTCCGTATCAAACATGTTGAAGGCTATTCTGAATCCGGAATGAGGTTCTGGAAGCGGAAGGCATTGTGTCATAGTCTGCCTACGTATCGGATGTCTGTCGCTCATTGGAGCACGATGCATCTGCTGTTTGTATGATGAGGTCTGCTTCTATTTGTGATTGAAATCGCCGTCATCCTTCAGGACGGCGCGAGAAATCGGAGACAATACCTGGACGGTTGAATAATTGAACCTCGCTAACGTTGGATCGCATACTCACTTGTCAACACAGACAACAGGAACAAGTATTCGGTGTACGAAATGATCCCCGTGTCGTTCAACTCTCGGAATAGTTTAGTGCTGCCTTTTTTTTTCGGGGGCGTCGCATCCGTGACCCTCTCTAAATCTTTCCGACTCAACTTCCGCCGGCTTATTCGAGCTGAAAGGGAAGGATACCGTGATTGAGATTAAGAGGCAAAATCTTGATGTGAAGTTGTTTGCCTGGCTCTAGGGAGACGATTCATGCGAAAATCTGGAACGGAAGACGATCGTAGGGAAGATCAAGCCAAACACGCCGAGTCGAGACATCGTACGGCCGAAATTCCGTTTTGTGGAGTTCTGCTCCAACCGGAACGTAGAGCGAGACCTTCGGGGTCTCGTTCAATCTTGAACTTTCTGGAGATTCTCTCAAAAGAACCAGAAAGCCGCCGGCTGACCACTCGACACGCTCGCCACCAGGCCTTTGAAATTCGGAAAGTTTGAGCAAGGGTCTCAAAAGGAGCCTCCTTACGACTGAGGCAGGATCTGCTGGACAAGGTCGTCGTCAGCCATTGAGACGCCTGTGTGTCGGAGATCTCTCCATGGATTTGCCCGAGCGAGTCCCCGTTACAATGACGAAGGGCTTGCGCCTCAGCTCCTCGGCCCTTCGCAACAGCGAGAGCTCAGAGGAATCTTCTTCGCTTCCGTTATCTCAACGGAGCAATGGATATGAGCGTAAACTTGCGTCCTGTACTCAGCGAACTCGAGGACTTCCAGGAGTGCATCTGTCGATACCACCCTGAGCACGTAACCTCGCCCTTGCGCCCGTCGTTCGCACGCACCCACGGAAGCTTCCCAGTTTCCGCGCGAGTGTAACTCGACAATGGCTCCCCAGCACGGAGAGCGAAAGTTCAAAGAGAAAACACTTTCCTGGAGACAAGGACCAAGGGGGAGTGAAGAAGGGTCTGCCAGGGGACCTTGACTCTAATGGAAGTCCTTGTGAATTCGGCGACGCTCGTCCTTCCGATGGGGTGAAGTTGACCTGCTGTTCGGTGAGAGCTCGATGTTGTCGCATGCCACGGACGACAGATGCGACATTTTTGTTCGCTCGGACAGGAGAATGCATTAGCATTTTGAGCGAGTCCGGAGACGGTCTCGGTAAACATCACGTAGTTTCCCCCTTTCACGTTCGTACTTTTCCAAACTCTGCTAACTCTCGATTCAGCGGAGCGAATGTAAATCTTGTCAGAGTCTACAAGCAGAACTAACTATGTCATGTATGACACGGCACATTGCTCCCAGCGATGGAAGGCGGGATGGATGAGCTGGCTTCGCAGCGCTTCCTTCCGCCATCAGCTCAGCGGGAACAACACATACGAGCCCTCTCGGTTCTCGAGCAATTTGCGCTGGACGATACCCGGCCAGGCCTGGAGATAGTTCCGGCCGCGGTGAGATTTGACTCGAATGACGTCTGCGAAGAACGATACGCAAAAACCTCCACTGTCCAATTAGCACCGCCCGGCTTGCTTCCCAAAAGATTTCAAGCCTTTGTTCCCTAACAAGCTTGCGAACATGTTGTCGTTCATGCAGACGGCTGAAGCCCTTGCGGATCTCCGCCTTGAATCTTTTTCGGAAAGATCGTGTCGAATTCCAGCGGATCTGGTTGTCCGCCCTGACTTCATCGCCCCAGGTGTCAACACTTGAAGCTGATGCACCGAAACCTTCTGCTCGAGAATCACCTCCGTCGGGAGAAACCTAACCTGCAGATCCTGCCGGGAATAGCGAGACTCTCCAGTTTGAGAAAGTCTCTTTGTTTGGCACAGCTTCGTTGAGCTGTTGCGAAATGAAACACTACACCGCGCCGCCTCGAAGTTCTCGTGTCACTCTCGCACGCTTTCACCCTGGCTTGCGACTCTCTTCGCGTCAATTGTTCCGTAATGAACTTGTTCCAGCCTAATCTGAGTCTGACCAAACAGGCTGGCGGCCGAGCGAGCGAGCGGAACGGTCTCGCTTCAGAGCCTGTTGAAGACTCGACGCCGACCTCCCTTCGATTAGGTTCTGAATACGGAAACAATAGGGGGTTGTGAGGGCGTCACTCGGGTTGCGGTTCAGGGAGGAAACAAAGGCTTCGATTCAAAGGCCTCAAAGGCGCTGACGAAGAGTGATTATAAATTGCGAGAACCTCTTCGGAGAGCGAATCGTCTGGAAAACGGTTGTCGGAGCGCCAGGCGAGGGGAATTGCGCGTGTCGGGAGTCGGCAGGTGATTTCGGTTCCGCCTTATTTGCGCGACGGCCGAACAACACAACAACGCCCACAATATGTTGAGGCGTTATAAGCGGGTTCCGACGTCGGAACGAACAGGTTCGGCATTGTTGGCGTTCCTTTGCTCGACATGGTGCGGATTCGCCACCGCAAGCAATGGGGTGCGTCTTAAAGCGATGAATCAAGGCGAGTGTATCCGCATCGGTTGAATCGGGGTTCGGAGATTCGCATTTTGCTGATTGAACGAGAGGTCTCCATGGACAGCAATCGTTACTTTTACCCTACGCAGTAGACGGACCTTCACTGGCTCGATGAGAGCGGAACGTCTGCACAGACTCATCTCATTGATGAGGGGGAAAGATTTGAGAAAAGATCAATTCCTTGCCGTGTTGGCCCGCGGGTCATCAACTCCAAGCTCTCAAGGGGACAATAGACCAACAGGCGAACCAGAAAAGTTGATGGAGCGGGGAATTGCGACCTCCGAATAGATCGGCGAAGTACTTTTTTATATTGAAAACCCGAACAGACCTAGAACTCTTGTCCTGCCCGAAGCTCTTCTGAGCCAACTCGGATAGACTCGATTCCCCATTGTCTGGAAAATAATGGACTCGGGACGACGAGATGAAATAGAGAAGGAACGTTTCACTCTTTTCCCTCGGATGTAGCGGAGCAACGGAAGAGGAACGACAACATCGATGAGATTCTGCTGAGAGAGCAGCATTCTTCTTCCTCATACATCGCCGGGAACTCGTGATCAAGATCTCCTACAATGGTTGGCCAACAATGAGCGTCGCGTCGCCTTTGTTTCCAATCATCCCTCCATCTCAACTCCGAATCGGTTCGAGGAGACACAGCCTTCGGGTCCTGTAGGCCGGGGAATCCGAAGACGTCCTTCGGGAGGCTCGGCATTCATAGGCTTGCTGCGGCAAAACCGAAACGTTGCTGCCCCTAGTGGAACGAAGTCCAAGAATCGCAGGTCTAGCGTTGTGACTTGATTGAGATTCGCTAGGTCGGCGCCGACGATCGACGGAGGCATATTTCCGGACCGGACAGGAGTGTTGTTGGCGGATCCAGCTGACTAAATGAGAGTCGAGGTAGGGGGATTATCCTCTCTGTGAACGGTATAATTGGATAATAGGCGTCCGGTCCGCAGCGGATCCTGCTGGCCTCGGCCGCACTGGCTTTTCCGTTGCGATTTTCGCAACCAGGCAGTTCCCCGCAATGCTCTTGCAAAACACTTGCCCTGACTGCGGTGCCTCGTCATACGGCTCGGATCGGATATCGTGTCTCGAATTAGCCCCGGAAAGAAAGCTTCCAGCAGAGTAGACGATATACACCAGCTTCCCGATCCAATTCACGTGCACAGCTGGCCCAACATATTCCGAGAGCGTTTGTAGCTCGGAAGCTGACCGAGTTACGCCATAAACGTTAGGCAAGAGCCTCCAAGGCTAATTTGATTCCAAGGCGCCCAACGATGGTGACCCTCGAGGCGATCCCGCCCATTTCGTAGGTTGACGGCGCGCGGATCCTCTTCTGCGATAATTTATCGTGTGATCACACGACGAACAAGGAACGAGGGGCGCTTGAGCTTGAGCCCTGGTGGAGCTCCGAATTTTTTCGTCAAGGCTTAACGTAAGCTGTCGTTGTTATCGACATAATCCATCGGAGGGTCGCAGGTGACCTTGTCTGTGTAGAGACTTTCTCAACGTTCGCGCATCTCACTTGAGGTCCCCGAGGAAAGAGCACCGCTGTGAGCTTCATTAGGTGAGATGAAGGCCCCTTTGATGGAGTGAGGAAATTGAGAGAAACTGCTTATGATAAGGAGCGCTCCAAATGTCGGGCCAGTCAGAATTCAATTTAGGTGGTAGCACAAGCACCTTCTGCATGAGAACGTATAGGATGGGAAAGAAAACAGCCGCAAGAAGACGCGGACACTGCCGTATGCTCATTCGGAAGCTTTTGAGTTTAGAGTGTCTCTGGAGGATAGCTTTCAGAGCGGAAGGATAAAACTCATTCTTCGGACTTGATGCCACTTCTCACGCTGATGGATTATGATCGAATACGCTTCAAAGTTTCGAGATTTGAATCCTCGGTTCGGAAAACGACCGAGAACGAACAAGCATATCGAGAAGCGGTGGTGTCGGAATGTGGGGAGAAACGGATCCCACGATGTGACAAGCCCCGCGTGCAGCACGCACCCTACAAGCCGCTCAGACTTAATGAATGTCGCAGCCGCTTGACGGTTCCTTCTTGGTATTCACTGTCGCGAACTGCCTTCTCGTTCTTCCTTGTTTTCGTGGCACAGTGAATTCTTTGCGGCGTAAATCATGGCAACCTTCGCTGCGGACTGGGGGACACGGAGTCCGATTTAGAGAATTTCCTCGGAAAAGAATCCTCCATTTTAATGAAACCACGTTTCGCGTGACAAGTTGAGTTCTGAACCCTGTGAAGCTAGTCGCACAATAAATCAAGAAATCCCTTAGACCAAGGATTTCCCTTGGTATCTGGAAATCCCTACGCCGCCGCCGGGAACAG
The DNA here is from genome assembly GCA_028455905.1 of Neoseiulus californicus. Classification (NCBI taxonomy): domain Eukaryota; kingdom Metazoa; phylum Arthropoda; class Arachnida; order Mesostigmata; family Phytoseiidae; genus Neoseiulus; species Neoseiulus californicus. Next base: position 21,825,114 of record JAMQGS010000001.1, read on the forward strand.
GAATAACAGCGAACACGTAACACCCGCAGTAGATGCGAGGAACATTGCACACATCTACACAGAAGATTCTGTCGATGGCGAACTTCGGACCCCGGACAATATAGAAAGTTTTCCAGTGCCAATAAGGCTACATATTGGGGTGCTCCAAGCACCCGCAGCAAGAGAAGTACAGCTGGTGGAGTTTGTCATCTTGCAAAAAAATGATACAGCTCCCTCAAGACCGGAACCGTCTCATGGCCGTTCATATGGACAACGATTGCACCGCTCGACACTTGATAAGAAACTGGTGCCAAGATCGTTTCGTGTCCTGATGGAGAACATCACCGCAAGCTGACTTGGCAATGTTCGCGACACACCTGTGCCAAGACCATTGAACGGACCTCCGGAAATATCAGGGTGCGACTTCTCCTTGGTAACCTCTTTACATTTCTCTGTCCCAAAATCCTATGTCTCGGTCCAGAGAAAAATTCCAGCAGTCACTTGAGATCGAGCAAGCTTGGCTCGCAGCAATATCATCGAGTTTATCTAGAAGTAGAGCACCTTCCGGAAGAGCTTCTCTAGAGACCTCTTCCGACTGTTTTGAGTGACACTCCTGGGAAGATCTTAATTTTCGAGTGTTCCTGGGAAAACTTCCGTCTTGGACGCGATTCTCGAAAATCCTGCCGCTTGCAGCACTTCAGGATGATCCCGCTCATTAGTTCCTGCGCAGAATATTTCGCCAACCCTCATCGGCACTCGGTAACCTCAAGCTCGAGCCCTCGGCGAGGGTAGACATTGGCGAGGCGGATTCCGCGCCTAGGGGACCTCAAATTCTACGGCCGCCGGGAGGGGAAACACAGGAGTGACGCGTCCTTCCTTGGGAATTCGTGGAATTCAGAGCGACAGCGAAACTTTTTGAGCCGTCAGCCGTAACAAGGACGTGACGCGTCTGAAGACGGAGAGCCGGTGGAATTTGTTCCGTGCCCGATTGGGCGAAGCGTTTTGGAACGATGCCCGATTTTCGCGTGAAAAGCACAAAACTCGGTGGCCAGTCCTTTCTGACCTACTCCTTCTCCCAGGAGCGGCCGTTCGTCTCTCGATTGCGCGCTCGTTTGTTCTCGGACCGCCACGTTGCTTGGAGGGAAGCTGCGCAACATCAGCATCGCGAGTAATCAGGACGTTGTTACCGATTGTGTTCTTATTGAGGAACTCCGCGATCCTATTGGGATGCAACTCCGCGATTCGATCGATCGATCGATTCATCGATCAGGGGACATTCCTTCCCGAGGCGGAAAAACCGTTCAGATTCCGGATGATTGTGTTCTCTCTTCCGCTCTTCCTCCTTAGCGGATGATTTGTTCGTTTTTACCGCGGGCTGCCACTCGGCATCGTGCGCACGCTCGAAAAAGTTCCATCACCGTCACACGGAGGTGAGCTGCAGGAAGAACTGTGGACTTTCGCTCAACGAGCTCTCAGGGCCGATAAAAACTGAGCGTTTCAATCAGAATGCGTCGCGCAATAGCGATGAAGGGAGCTCTATATGAGAAGGGACTGGGAAAGAACCTTCACGAAGAGCAAAAACCTAGACGAGGGCTCTGTGGCGAATTCAGAGCAAGCACGTAAGCGGCGGCACGCTCTGTCCCTCCTGACGAAGAGGAGACGAGGCGTTCAAAAAATTATTCAAGGATGCTAGGCGGACGGCGGTTTCCAGCTGAGCTAGCCAGACAATGATGAAGACCACCAAGTGAGCAGTGAGGAGGCAGAACCGTGAGAAGCAACGGTGCATGAAATTCCGTGTGGTTTTGTCCATCTCGAGCTCGCCGTCGTTATGTGGTAGACCTTTACAAGCCAGCTTTCGTTTAAGAGCTTGTTCAATGTTTGGGACTGCAGCCGCCGGAGCCGTTCGCGTCCGAGAACGACGACCGTGCCCGGTTTCTCTCACCCCACCTCCGTGGCTCGACGTGTCCCGTGCTCGATTTCCATGGATGTCCCCGGCAGAGCCAGGAAGGCTTTTTCTGTTCCCCAGAGAGGGCGTCGGTTTTCCTTTGTCATTCTCCTCTTTCTCCTCTCTTCCCTGCCATTCAGCTGGGAAGTAGTTTGTGTGTCGCTCGGAGCATTGTCTCTCGGATCCGGGCCGTTCTCCTCCAGCGCTTCTGTCGACCGATTGACGCAGCCGTACTCCTTTTTACGACACTGAAATTGTCTCTTAACTGTTCCTTCGTAGCGTCCCGTTGCATCCGGAGTCGTTAGGCTCTTCTCTTCTGTCCCGGTGTTCCTTCTCCATTTATTATTCGTTCTATCTGTCAAGCCGCTTGACAACATGGAAGTCCACAAGCCCTCGGACCAGGAGTGAAGCGTGACCGTTTCCTCTCCGCGGACGTTTCCGAGCCGACACACGGTATTCCGGGGGCCGAGAAATATGTACGGTCGTATACGCTTCTCAACATCATCCCCGAGCTTAGGAAGGTATACGACTTCCCGCGCTCAATCAGCAGCGGTTTAACAACGTCTCGAAGACTCTTTGTCGCTGGCTCTTCAGTCCGCCTGTTGGAACGTCTCGCAACGGGAATTCGCAATGAAATCATTCACGCGAATGAGCATTGCAACAGCTGACTTTGATCACCAGACGCGCTGGCAGGAGCCATGTCGTCATAAAATCAGTGATTTAGGTGGAATAGGGCCCAAATCCGCTCCCCCGGGACCATTGCGACCAAGTCATGGCCTGGCTCGGATCCCCGAGGCAGCAAAATCTCTTCGATTGTTCGCTCGAGATTATTATCGCGAACAGTCATCCTAAATCCGACGCGAGGTTTTTTCGCAACAAGTCATCTCTTTCGAGGAGTTTTCCCAGACAACTGAGTCGCATGGTGTCAGAAATTATGGCGCAACTCAGTTCTCGATCTGAGGGCGCGCACGCTTCTGACACACTTGGGTCTCTCCGAATCCCTCATTCCCTGACTGGGTGTCTGTCTCGGTTTGATATACTTTCCGAACGAGCCGGAATTCCAAATGTATAACAGGCTGGAACCTCGCTTTCCTCGACTGAGCTGAAGCAGATTTCAGGAAAGCGATTCGAGAAACGCGAAGCCGATGCGGAAACGGAGCGACTTGTGGAAGCAGCGATCGTGGTGTGGAGTATGATTCAAGCTCGTCATTAGATTCCGTTCCGCTAGAGGAACCCGAGGATTCTGACTTTGCGAAGTCCGGCCCGAGTCAGAGAAGAGACAGCTCTTCAGCCTGTTTGCAAACCACTCGAAACGGATTGATGTGGCCGGACACGGCCTCCGCTCTGTCGCACACTGCTCAATCTGGCGCTCCATCTGCATCGGAAACCGCTACGCCAGCGCCTCCTCACCGAGCTGCCTTCTCGAAACGGAAACACGGCTGAGTGGCTGGCGTTCATCGAGACGCGGTAAAGAAGAGCTGCGAGACACTTTTTCGTAGGACATTAAGCGGGATATTCGGAAGTCAGGCCCGCGCTTACGCCATCGCCTCCGTCGTCGTCGCTGCCGTCGTCATCACGGTGCCAAAGGTTTCCACGCCGTCCAATATGCATATGCGGAGTTTGTCGAGCCGAGACTCACACTGAATCCTTTGTGGGAGCCGTCGCAATATGCGCACATGCAGTCCTCGGAGACGCATCTGCCGCGGCTTATATTCGCCATGAGCTCTGTCGTAGATGCTAGCAGCTGAAGAAAATTGAGAACTTGATGCAGTTTTTGGTCATTTCAAAGTCCAAGGTGTCGCCGTCTTGATCTCTCAAGGACTACGAGTACATAGGAAGGAGCAGAAGGAAACGACGCTGAGGGCTTTTTTCTTCTTCCGCCTTTTTTCCTCTCCTTTTCCAACTCTTCTGCTTGTTCTTCTCAGGTGTCTGGGTGGTAAACTCGTTTAGTCAGACCAACTTTCTCTTAGGCCTGCTCTCTGAGAGTTCCGACAGAGTGGGTCGTTAGCCAGCTTACGGCTTCACTCGCAGGATTCCATTCCATGCAAAGAGTCCACGGCGGCACGGCGGCGCGGCGCGGCGAGCAGTCGTCTACCATGTCTTTCCTCCGAACGAGCTTCCGAAGCCTGCCGAGACTCCAACGCGGTCGTCCAATTTGATCGGCTCCAGTCTCAATTCTCTGCCGATTCCGCGAGAGAGTTAGGTTCCTTCTCGTTCGCCGACACCGTCGGTATGCCTCACCCTACCGTCCGTCCGTTGTCGCAAAGATCGTTAACCCCGTGTCGCAACCGTCAGACTTTGAACCGTTTATAGGTCTTCAGATTCAGCCGACCTAGGAACCCATCAAGTCGTCGAAGGCTCCTGGAACCTCAGGAGTCAATCAATTCTCAGCTGAGAAATATTGTGCTGCCTCGGAATAACGCGAAGAAGCCATCAAAAAGCATCCATGTTTTGGTTAGAAGTCGACAGGAATGTTTATTGACAACGAGTCGCGCGATTATAGGGGAGATTTTTCTTCACCGCAAGAAACGGGTCCGAGGAAAAGTCGCCGACGTGCAGATGTCTAATAAATATTCGACCAACGACTCGGTGTGTGGACTCGCGGAGGACATCGAAAGCGGGGCGACCAGGGGAGAAAGGGAAGGGAGGAGTCTTCATTGGATTTTCGTCTTTGCACATCCACCTCGGAGGCTGGGAATCGCTAGCCTCTGCCACAGAAGGGATGAAGGGAATTTACAGCCTGGGCTCTGATCAAACGGGAGAAGAAACAAATCGGAAAGGCGATCGAATCCTCGACGGTGGATCTCCGCTTCGGAGCACCATACGATACGCCGTTCCCAACGTAAACCTATAGGGTGGATAGGGAGCACGGATACTGCGCACAGGGAACGGAAATGGAAGACAAGACTTTTCTCAATCGCAGAAGGCGTGAACGTATCCTAGATCCTTGCAGTCCTGTCTGCATTCGCCACAGCTTCTCTACCATGGCGGCCGTCCATGGAAACTCTTTTATGGCCGAGTTTCTCTCATCGTGTGGTATGGCCTGGAAAATCCCTTTGCTCCTATCTGCTCATAGGACGCAAAATATCAACAATTTTTATCCAAAGAACCCCACCACCGTCTAGTTCGCGAAAATTCGCCTCGGGCCGCATACGTTCCTTGCATCCAGACCGCAGCGTGTTTTTTTCCTTCATGCTACCACATCCGAATCACAATCCATTCACACTCTGACGGCTGTTTGACCACCGAGCTGTAAGATGGAAACCCGAATTCGAGGCCTCGCTGGAGGGAAGCAACCCATTACTCTTCACCCACAACGTCACAGAAATTCTCGGTTCGACACAGCGTTAGGTCCTGCCTCCTTGGCTGTCGAAGGAAACAACAATAAGAGCGATCTTTCACCGACAGCTGGGACAAACTCCCACAACGATGCTCTTTGAGGTGTCCACAAGAGCGGGGAAGAAGAGTAGAGTAGCCCAACAACCTCCAAAGCTAGAGTGAGGTCTATTCTCAAAGCGTAAGCTCGCGTCCTTCGGGAAGTCGCGGCCAAATTAGAGCCTCTTTGTTCTGTTACTGTGTAATTGAATTTGTAATCCCATCGGCTGTCTTGGATACGTAGCCGTTAGTCTCGGTCCCGGCTCGTCTGGCCGTGTGTTATATTTGCTAGCGGTCGTTTATTTACCATGACCCGCTACAATGTCAAAGGTTCAATCACCTAGCCGGATAATGGTGTTAGCTTTGGGAGTTCACTGTAATCCCTCCGATTCGCCGCCCGCATACCCTCTGAGCTTTCCCACCCCGACAGACAAAGCAGCGGCATGGCGTGGGTCCAGAAGCGCAAGAACTGCCCACCGATATATTTTCGATATCTATTCCATCCTGATAGGTCGGTTGAATTGTCAGGATAGGAGGAAGAGGGAAAAACTACTCGCGAGACCGACGGCTTCAAGCTGTTATCGTCGATTCATTTGGAGTCTTGAGGGCTCGAAAAATCCCAAACGCTGTACAAGACTCAAGGGCTGTTCGTGGGAAAGCGGAGTGAATTGTTCGCGAACGAGAAGACTCGTTCGGGCGGAATGAAACTCCAAAGAGTCGCACGTCTCGTCCGGTCGAACCGGTGCCGAATCCAGCCGGAAAGCGGCGCTGCGGGACCGAGTTTGATGATCCTAGTCAAAATGCGTCAGCCTACATATTTAATTCACAAGATGAATTATTGATTTATTCACTCGACGGTTGGGCAGGATGCGGAGCCTCGACCAACCGTTCCGGAGTAAACCCCGCTCTCGTCATCATCGGACGTTTCTGCATGGAATATCCCGATCGTTTCTACTTCCGCATTAGAAGGTTGCCTTCTTCGTCGTTGGTAGAGTGCACGAAGTTGCATGCTCCGTTTGCAATCGAGTCTTGGCTCATGGCGCCAAGCTCCATCCAGTTTGAATGATGGACTAGTTAGTTCGGCCTTTCAGACTGACGGAGGGATGGATGGGAGCGGAGAGTTTCCACAAGCATCAGGTTGCCACCCAATTACCTGGCTTCGAAAACTCACTCGCAATGGAAGCTTCGGTTGCCACCGCAAAAATATCGCAACAAAGGACGGGGAAACTTGACGCGCAGACTCTACCACCGCCGCCGTGCCGTGTGGGCGAACAGTGCGGGTGTAGGATTTTCAGAAGAAAAATTACCTCCTCTAGCGATGGAGAACCGCTTTTGAGAGCGATGCCCGAACCTCGTTCCCGTCCCTTTCCCAACTCGTCCTCTAAACCCTGTGGATCGATGGAATTAGAGCGAACTTTCAACGGCTGCCTTTCCTGCACCAGCCGGCTTCGAAACGGGAACTTCCGTCGACACGGATGGAGTAACCGAATAATGAGTGGTGACAAGCCTGAAGTCGTATGCACGCAGGGAGCAGACATCACATTCGAGATTCAGGCCTGCAAAACGACTCTGGTACTCTCCTCCACCTGCGAAAAAGACGACAGGGCAGGGGAAGAATTTGAAAGTGAATGGGTGCTGAAGCGTCACCAGGTGGAAAGGTCCCGCGTTCGTCCGAATTCAACTTCGGTCCGAACGGACAGGAAGTCATTCAGTCAGTCCGTCGGACCGACAGTGTTTCAGAGCCATCCCAAGTTTCTTTCGGAGAATAGGAATCGATTCTCGATTTCAGGGATTTTCCCCCAGGCAACCAGGAAGCGAAAACTGAGCAGGAGGATGGGGCGTCGGAGGAGGGGGGGGGGGGGACAACCATCTTCCGAGGACGAAGGAGTAAGTGACATCAGACTCAGGAGAAGCTTCAAAAACCGATAGAACAGGACTAAGGAAGTTCCAGGGCCACGGCTCAATAGCCTCATCGAGTAGAGCATTAGCGCAGGGTGTTCACGGCGGACGGTTCGTTGAACTTGAGGAATTCTTGATTCCGAGGGAGTGGTTGGTTTGACTCAACGCGTAGAAACAGATTAAGGTAGGATTTCCGGCCTGTTTCCTTTGTCCCAACGCTCAACAGCAGCACGAGGAAGGTTGCAGTTAGTCAGAGAGTGAGGCCTCTTCACCCTCATCGTCTCCACTCCACCCCCTACTAACTCTCCTATGAGAGATGTCTTCTGTGCCAATGACAGGAACTTTTGGCATCTTGCCAAAAGACAAGCTCCTGATGTATCTTTCGAGCGTCCCAGGACGGAGTCCCCGAGCAAAGCCGCGCAGAATGCAGGGTAGGACTCACATCAGTGGAACAGCTCTGCAAATGTCGTTTCTATCGGAATTAAACTCGGAAGAATGGAAGCATTCAGCCGACGAGCGAGGCTTCCCGTTTCTTCCCCATCTCGACAAAAACCATCCAGATCCCTTTCCATGCCGAGGACAACGCCTATTGGTCGAGGGTCCGGAATCCAGGCAGTGCGGAAATCTTGAATTATTTCAGTTTCCTGCGCTCCCTTTGGTCCATTGAAGTGGAAGTGTCGTCGGCAGAAGAAAGTTTGACCCGGAGCGGCAATTCCGCGTGGCATGTGTTCCAGCCATTTGCGGAATGCGTCAGCAAAACGCCACTTTTAAGGGAGCCGCGGACAAATCTCCCACGAAGCCTAAGCCACGGTTTAAACGACAGCGTTCATTCAATTCCGTGAACGAGACCAGGCTCTTGAACCGCCATCCATTCTTAATGAGGAAAGTTTCGCGCAGTATCTTTAACATGCTGGCTTACAGTCGACTCGGGAAATTCTGCGGGGTTTCCGGTTCCGTGCTAGAGTCGATGTTCGCGGAGAGAGGATTCGGCAGAATCCAAGTGCTCTGGATCACCGTAACGCTCAGACTGAGCCACGACCATAGAGTCTGATCTCAATGGCGGATGACGAAAGTTGTTTGCTGAGGATCGCAGTGGATGCTCCTCGGCGAAAGCGGTCGAGGTCGGTTGCGTGGGCGAGCGCTCGTTCGCTCAGGCAAATTGCTCGAACACAAGTTCTCGCAACTCTATGCTACAGCTGTTGGCTCCTTACAGAAGCTTCATAAGTCTGGCCGGGAACGGAGCCGCAATCGTGCCCGGAGGCACACTCTTGCCTGTCTGCTGCCGGGCGTACTTTGATCGAGAGGGTTTCATTCCCTCTTTTTTTTCGATTTTCTTCTTCTTGAGGACATATTGCTCCGTCGCAAGGCTTGATGACTTCGATGTCAACTTATTTCCCCAGTGGCGCCGGAACCGTTTTCGCACAAGTCGCAAGAGGCTCTTTCGTTTCCTCGTTTTCAAAAGTGACAATTCGTGTATTTGTCAAAGCTCACTAAATCAAAGCCAAAGCTTGGACTGATTCGGAACCGATTCTCGAGCCTGAAACTCTGCTTGTGATTCTGAATTCGACTCTGGTGTCGTAGCAGCTCAGAGTCCGGGTATTTTACGGCACTAACCCTGCGGCTTCCACGATGGACCGCCACTCCGCGAAAAGATGTCCTCGTTGGAGGTAGGCGGAACAGTTCACTGCGCAGAATCGGATTTGATGGTGCTCCATCATCGGGACGCGAATCGCTGCGCTTCTCATGATCGAACAACCTCCAGACGTGATCGTTCGAAGCGAACAGTACACCCGGGGTGCCGGTATACTCGTGTGCCCTCCGCGCGACGCCTGACCGACTGCTGAAGAATTTAGTGACGCGTCGACGTTCCCTCATTCTCCATATTCGTAGGTTTTCTCAGGCGTCCGTGGCAACAACACAGAAAGCATCTAAGGCATTTCGTGGTTTTCCGTGAGCCGCCTGGAGCCTATTTGTTACACAGTACAGGAAATACTGAGCAGGCCCACAAGACCGATATAGCCACCGCGATATCTCCAACCTTTGCTGCGTTCTTTACGGTCAGACGGTCGGTCCGTCTGTCCGTCACTCCGAAGGTAGTTGGTGCTTGCTAGGTCGCTTACCGCACGCTTGAAACGATATCAACTTCGCTGTATCGAGCAGGGAACCGATTGCCCAAGGCTTAGCCTTCTGCTGTGGCCACTGGCCCAAGAAAACGTTCCCATCTATGATAACAACAAAATCGGACTCTGTTGCAACTTGGAGCCGGGCCCTGCGAAGCAGAAACTTGCGACCTTCTATGCCTATTCGTTACAAGAGGCCAGTTTGGTTGCAATTCGGTTTCCATCTTTTTGCGCATTCGTCGACGCAATCTGAGACCGGAATCGGAGCCAGAGGTCGAGAAAGCTACGCATCGGGTCCCTTTTTCAACTTGGAGGAATTCGAGAAATTCACAGCAATCGACTCTGGTATTCCTGAATTCCATTCTTCTCTTTGTTCCCGCACAATCGACGACGATCTCAATCGTTCCGATGAGACCGTTCCTAACCGTCGGACGCTGTCGGGAAGAATCCGCTTGTCATGCGACTGGGTTGAGTCGTCAGCGCTCAGGTATGCGATCCCGGTCCGTGCGCAAGAGAACTTTCGTCCGAAAAGAAGATTCGTCCGGGAGGATACACCATCAGAATGGCTCTGCTCCTGCTGGTAGCTCGAAGATGACGAACCTTTCGTTTCGCGAGTCACGGTGCGATTTTCCCTGTTCCAATGTTGCTCGCATCATTCAGATGCCCAAGGCTCGTAATGCTCGGAACAATTCCGACTCGAACATTGGTCCCTGCACCGTTGGAATCCTCGACACAGACGGGACTCTTTGAGCGCGTTCCGTTATTTGGAAATTCTCCGAGTCTGACTTAATCAACCCCCTTTCTGCACTGATGGGTATCTCGATCATTCGACAAGAGACGCCCGCCACTGACGGATGAACACTCGGCAAGTGCATCTTGAAGCACGGCTCGAAATGACGCACCGAAAACTTTTGATCAGGAGCTGTTCTGATGGAGGCTCCGCGAAATGTTACATGCTGCCTCCGACAGAATGAACATCCGCTGAAAACTCCGAAACGAACGCTCCCTTGATGACTGTTGTTTCTCTAATGTTTCCGGCTTGCTCGACATTGGCGAGGCTTTTCAACGGAATCGAATGTCAGAATGATTGAGGCTTCTTCTTTTGGAGAACGTCGATTTGCTGGATTGTTTTTGGGCTTCAATGAAGACTCAACGTTCTCTGATCAAGATTTCAAGAGTTCGAAGCCTCATGTACAACAATTAGAATTACTATGGGTTCAGCTGAAACACGTCGACCTAAAGTATGAAGTAAATCGAGAACTCACGGCGAGGATCGGGATCCGTCACCGAGTCCAGGAAATCCTGTGGCGTCATGAAAAGTTGTCCTTCGAATTCCACTGACGCAAACCTTATGAATCTCCGTTCTCGTGGTGTCAGATGGAGCGGTTCAGCTCCTTCGTGATCTACCGGTGAATCATACTGCAAAGAAAACAAAGAACGTCTGGGTTAGATTTGAAACTGAAGCCCGGCAGGGGTTTCCCTGTGCCGTTTCCGCCGTTTTTCCCGCAGACCACAGCGGCCCAATCGGGCTCCGCCCGGAACTTCACTTCAACTGAGCATATCCTCCCTGGGCAAACACTCTGAGAATCCAGGATATCAAAACGTCCGATATGCAGTTTGCTATGGAGACAAAGGGAGTCGTTCTTGCGTGGAAGCCGGATAACGCGAGCGGCTACAGGTTCGTTCGGTCCTTCGTTCGCTTTCTTCTTTCAGAGAAGCTCTATAGAGCGATGTTGCCTCAGGCTCCAGGATCTCCCATTGAGGTTCTCTGCAGGAAAATGGATTCGCCTACGTTAGCCCTCTCGCAGATAGTTTCTGGAGTGGCTGTTGGGCATCGACTCTAGGAAAACCCAAAGCGCGCGCGTCACGAATCGTCCGATCATTAGTTCCTGACTCCACACACTGGGACCGAAAGGTCGAAAACGACGATGGAGTTCTCCGGTCGAGAGGCAAGGTCACCGCTGGCATACGTTTCCCATTCTCGCAGCTGACGGATGTCGGACAGAAATTAGGACCTCAGGGCTTGTCCCGCTCGTGGGGAAGCCTGAATCGTCTTCCTGACGAGCCATACATTCGTGTCAGTCGATCTACAAAGCGGGAGAAAAACGAGCGATCGAAGAACCCGGAGTTCGAGCTCGAAGTTCCTTTGAGAAATAGACGGTAGCGCCGCTTTCAAGAGATCTGAGACTCCAAGGCGTCTTCCACGATCGCTCCAACGCTTCTCGCTTCGCCGTCGTTAACGTTAATGGTATCTCATTCCGTCCGTCGGCTGTTAGACTCCTGTAAGTTGGTTGGTTGGTTGCTCGCTCGGTCGGGTGCGTTGGTTGCTGGCTTCCTACCCCGCAATCAAACGTCCACGCAAGTCCGGGACAGCACGGGAAAGCTAGCCACTGTTCTCCTCCCACCTAACACTGATCCCTAGGATGAACACCATGAGTCTCCGGACCTGAAGTTCGTAATTATTCCGTGTCTCACGGAAACTATGGACGGGCCTTACATGTTCGTTAAGACGGTCTCCATAGTGGAAGCCAGCTGCGAGAAGGCTGAAACTGAACCTTGGTTGAATGTGCAATTCCTGAACTTGCGAGGAGAGTTAGATTCCTGATCCTTATGACGCTCGGCATCGCTTCTCCTATATCGAGCATCCGCGAGAACTAGTTTTCGCATATTTTACGTGAATCGGGATACCGAGGTGGTCCTATACAGAATGGGTTCTGACTTTCAGAGAGAAATGGAACCGGCTTCATGGCGGCTCAGCGCGACTCGCCTCGATTTTCTGCGGATCTGAGTCATTTGCGCCACCGCACTTCTTCCTACCATTAGTGCCCTGCTAGAGTATTCCTCATCATCGCTGTCGTTGTCGTCATCAACGGTGGCGGCGGCAGCATCATTCTCTTTCTCTCGTAGTGGATGTACCTTTCCCGATGAAACCCAACAACGGGTAATGCTTACACTCCGCTGTTTGTCGTCAACGTCGTCGTGAATTTTGCTCGCTTTCTGCGACTCTTGCCGCTTCTCGATGCTGCTGTTCTGTGTGGCGTCCTGCCTCGTTCTCTCGACCGGTGTGGTCTACAGTGAGACGCCAACGTCCAGCGTACCCCCAACGGATACCGTCGCGTCACCTACGGGCTCGAGTGACTCCACCCCCGCTGGAGTCGTCAGCGTGAACGGTGCCGCAACGACCGCTGCTCCCGTTGAAGCATCCGTGAACGGCAAAGATGGCACCACGGAAACCCCTACTCTGGTAGAACCTCTGGCAAACTTAACGGTCGTCAACGGTTCGTTCGCTGAACTTTCCTGCGTCGCACGTACCGACGGCCGGAACGTGGTCATTGTTTGGCTACAGAGCGATGAGTTTAAGGTGCTGTTCTATGGATCGAGTCGTGTCACCGAAGACAAGCGCATGTCGGTTAGGCTGCTGGTCGAAGACGGTAAAACCGAATCTACGTTGCGGATCAGTCCCGTACTCGACGTCGACCAGAGCAAATACATCTGTCGGCTCCCGCGCAAAGAGAAAATCTATACCGAGTCCATGTATCTCACTGTCGTCCCTGCTGAGCCCAATACCAACACTACGTCGGTGACAGAGCCATCAGAGAATGCGGGCTCCACGTCACCGTCACCTCAAACGACTTCGTCGCTGCCACCGCCAACAACATCAGAGACAACGATTCAATCAACGAGCACGGCCCGACCTCTCAACGGCGACTCGAGTACAACGAACCCGGACCCGACCATGACCTCCAGATAGTGCTTTTCGAAGTGTCCGACATTCTCTCTCTCTCTCTCTGTAAATCTATGCGTGCGCTCTCAAGACGATGAGCCCATGTCGAATCATTCAACCGTCTCCCCGGGTTTCATTGTAGCCGCACTCGGCCCGAATCTCATATCAAACTTGTCATAATATTACGAAACACACGACCGACACGTTTCCGGAGTTCTCAAACTAGAGACTGATAAATAAACACTTGTGCCGCAGATTTCTGTTCTGAATCCGATTGCGCGGCGCGTGGATGAGGGCGGAATCACTTGAGTGACATCTCGACGTTGGAAGAAAAACATTCTCGGCGCCCCGTACGTTTGTGTTTAGCTACGTCAAGTAACGCACGATATTCTCATCAAGGCTCGTATTACGGCTTCTCTGCAGCCGCTAGATTAGATAATTTCCATTATGCCTTCCATTATCTTCAAAATGGCTCCGAAAGCAATAAAAACGAGCGCTGCTTCCTGTCATACTCTATCTTTGAAATTTCTCTTGAACTTGGCCTATGGGATCTTGAGTCCTCCCGTGAGCTCTGTTGAGGAACTCTGAGCTCTTCAAGTGTTCGAGCCCTTAGTCGACTATGTACATATCTCGACCCGAACAATTTTTTTCATTTTCCTCGATAAACAGTCTCCACAAACGAACGCTCTCTTAGGGGCTTTTCTTTGAAAGTTCTCTGAGGGATATTCCGCCGACTCTCTCGATTGAGGTGAATAATTAGTAGTTCCAAGTCGTCCGTCCGTGACTTCGAATAGTTTCGACCGAAGCACGTAAGAGGCAACAGACAACAGAGAGCTCAAGACTCGAAGATAAGTATCCGGAGACTCTATCGGCGAGCGATAATGAAAACAGGTCTCCCTGAAGTCTGAGAATCGTAGGTTGTCATCGTGGCGCTGGATTGTACGCCATGGCCGCGAACCGCCGTGGTTCGCGGTGAGCTCCTCAAGAGCTCCTTCATTGATCTTGCACTCCGAGGATTCCGGGGAAGAAGTGCTGATCTTGTGGATTCATTCACGACCGAACTGAGAGGACACTTCCATATTCAAAATATTCAAGCGAGGGAATTCCGGCTCGAATTCGACTCAATCATGTCAAAAATGGTCCTTGATTTGGGGCATTTGAGCTCAGTTTTGGAGGAACTCTGCGTGAGACCCGAGAAAGCCTCTCGGAATTGTTTCTGGAAGCATTCCGGTTTGATTCAAAGCTCACTCCGACAATTCGAGACGCTAGTAGAAGCCCACGGGAGCATCGATTTCAACTTCGATCCAGGGTCGTAGACGATGCTGGAAATGACCGTATGTATAGACATTGCGGATCCATTGGGTTCCCAAGGGTCTCTTCCCAAAGATGGCTCAATACAATCCCCGATACACCTGAGGCGCGCGGAGCTGGAGTACAACTGCTTATCACCGATACGGAATTCCCGGGTATCTCAGTAGATGGTTTTGAAGGAGAGGAGATGGTCTAGGGTCTAGGGATCTATAGATACTTTTTATTTGAGATCATATTACAGAGATTATTCACGAAAACGAATCTGGAATATTTATCCACAACCTTTTTGCCTCCGCCGCGTCGTTCCTCCGACGATTCCACATCCCGCAATTTCCGGTCGTCCGACAGCTCTACTGATTCATCATCCAAACATCAAGTCTTAATAGCTTCCACGCGATCTCGAGATCATAGATAAATTATTCTAGCACATGCTTGAAGATTACACCTTGATTGAAAGCTGTGACACCGACGGTTTGAGGCCCTCGGGTCGCGGGAATCAGATACTTCCAGGCTCGAGGGACCGGGGACCTCGCCGAGAACGTCCTTTACCAGTCGGCTCGATGGTGTATCCACACTGGTGTACAGCCCGGTGAGAGCTAGGTACTTAGTCGTTGGACATTGTTATAGCTTCCGCAGCTCTTTCCCCGAGATAGAAGAATGAGAGAGAGACGGCGAATGGGTGAACGAGCAAGCGAGTTCGCGTTTATCATTGAGCCGTGGCCATTCAGTGGTAAGCCAGCGAGGTGGCTAGATTGTCGTTGCATATGCGATTACAGAGACCCACAATAACGGCCATCACACCTCGCTGGCCCGCCGACTTCTCCCATGCGAGGGTGGATGTCTGTCGACAAAATCGGTCGTCTAGTCAGTCAGAGAGCTACCCTGCTGTCCGCTCGTCGCGCGGCTTGCTCGGACAGGACATTATTAATGCAGTCCTGTCGTAGAACGCCATCACACACAAGGACTGGACACGACGATCCCAGCGCAGGGAACGGATGATGATTCCGCACGTAAGTGGGT
Organism: Neoseiulus californicus; assembly: GCA_028455905.1. Taxonomy (NCBI): domain Eukaryota; kingdom Metazoa; phylum Arthropoda; class Arachnida; order Mesostigmata; family Phytoseiidae; genus Neoseiulus; species Neoseiulus californicus. The sequence goes on from JAMQGS010000001.1 coordinate 21,840,487, forward strand.
GGCGTCCTTGGGCATTGTGCGCTCGCTTTTCTCCTTCTTCGACGCCCCCTTCTATTCCCTCAATATCGAAACGGTTCCAACTCACGTGTCTCACCATCGTCGGCCGCTTCCTCGCCAGCTCTGCGCTCAGTGGAAGCAATTCTTCAGGGAAATAGAGTCAGCAGTATGCGTCCGAGGAAGCGGCGCCAACAGCGGTGCTACCTAGGAGTCATTGTCATGCTCCTGCACAGCGAACGACCGAAAGACCGAGCGAGCAAGCAAGCAACCAACCACCGACTGCTCCCAAAAACGTTTCTTCCTCCATCTCGTTTCCATGGAGAGATAACACAAAAACGATGCCGTAAAAATTCGCCGAATATTCCGACAGTCCATATCGATGGATCGTCGATGATTATGACAATGTCTTGTCCACTCTCCTGTGATAAAACCCCCGAATAATGAACATATTCACTGCTGGTTGATTTCCGATAAATGTCCTCCCTTCTGTTCTTTGGCATGGGAGTCAGGATTCCCATCGGATGCTAGCTGCCGCACAGCGCTGTGAAGAGCCGTGCAGCCAAAGCCGTAAATAATTCAAAGGTGTTTTAATAAGCAGAACCGCAGAGAACGCGTGCGCGTGAGGAGCAAGCAAGCTTTTTCGTTCGCTCATTCTCGAGGCTTGTATCCAGGTACCTCGAGCCTTGTGAAGCACCAGCCACCTGACGAATTCGGCATGGGGGCCAGCTTCAGAGCTCACCAACACTCTCAGTGAGTGTCGTTTTGTTTCGGTACTCCGGGGCGTCGTAAATAACGCTCCTAGGCACAGCGGAACGGAGGCTTGGCGGGGGAGCGGAGGATGCCTCGGTCCCCCATCCCCACCCCTGGAGCCTACATGGCCCCTACGTTGAGCTCCTATAACAAGCCGGCCCTAAACCGTGTCTCCGGACAACGGCCAGATCCTTCGGAAGGCAGAGGCTGCGGGGGGAACGATGACGCAGACGATGTCGCCAACGAGTGCGGGGAGAGGAAAAAAATCCCTAGAGATGACGGCTCAGTTTTTTATATTGCACACATCTTGGCGCCTCATTATTCAAATCCCCAGCCTGAGAGAGAATCTCCTGAACAGTTAATGACTACAACGAGCTCAAGGACGACGTCCCAGAAAAATTCGCAGCCGTGCCACGCTTCGTAAACGGGGCCAATAAAAGCCATGCTATGCTAATGGAGGTCGACAGGTGAGGCTCGTGCATCGGGAACGCAAAGCCACGATCATCACCGTCGTCAGGAGGCAATTGCTTCACAACTCATTCAGGAGTCAGGAGAGAATTGAAATCGGGTTCAGCAGCGGGTCAGACTCGATGTCAGGTCCGCGGTTACTGTGACTTGGGGCAGGGGGAGCGGAAACAAATGAACGCCAATCAGGAGATCAGTATGTCATGCTGTTCTCATGTCTCATCGGATCCCGCTTCTCGCGGATCCAGACAACTGTCTCGGCTGCTGGCTGGCTGAGTGAGTCGTTTTCTCGATGTCGTCCTGATCCCCGTCCTCCTGCGAGCGAGAAGCGAGGATTTTACAAAAGAGATCGGATCAGCCTCTCGAGAGGTGTTGTTCGCTGGCCTGTGTCAGGCGCAGTTGTGTTCAACAACGTTTCTGCTTTCTTCGGATGCTTTGTGCCGGAGTTCAGCGGAAAGATTTCCTCGCGGTTGATCATATATTACTTTCAAGCGACGTCGTGCACCGCGTGCAAACACTTTGCTGCGGGTGTCGAGAGCGAGGCTTCGGAAGAAAAATGAGACAGAAGATCCGAAAGGAACTACACGCAAAGCGAATACAGCAAAGCGGCTCGCTTCCTCAGTGTCGCTGTAATAGATTCAACGGCCGCGAAACACCCGTTGTTGAAATATAGAACAGTTTGCATATGGCAAAACAGAGACACAGCGTCAGACGAAAGAAAGGGAGGGGTGGAATGGGGGTGGTTGGGGGAGGAATGAGAGAGGAAGAGAAAATCGGGACGAGAAACGCTTTTCTCACGGTTTTCATGGCCGTTCTTCTGCCAGGCGAACTCGACAGCTGCAGGCGGCGCAGCGGTCTGCTGTCTGGAACGTTCCTGCCGCGCCGTTTATGAATGACAGCAACAGAATTTATGGGAGCTTGTGCAAAGACGGAGGAGTGCGGAGGAAAAAAAGGGGGAAATTATGGTCTCGCGGTTTCCCAGGTGAGGCTCTAACGACGTGCTATAGAGTCTTGGCTCGGACGTCGGTCGGCCGGTGGGCTGATCACCAGCGCTGATGAATTCAAGCTTACAGGGAGGGAAAATGAGGGATTTCAACGACTTCGAGAGAGATGGGAACTCTGCCAAAGCATAAGGTAGCAGAATGGGAACGTACGATGGCAGCTTGAGATGCTTGAGCTCTCTCCGTAGAATAGAGCCCGGGTCTGTTTATCCAGCTCTATCCCTGGCACTGGTAGCTAGACTGTTTCTTCTTCAGTTCGTTTGTCTATTCGGGGAGCTGTGAAATACTTCATCTATCAGGGTGAGGTGCGAGGATCTCTCAAGACTTCTTGCCCTTTGTACTGAGCAAGATGAATGAATCGGCCCAAGTTTTCGTTCCTCGCTCAAATAGATTGACCCTTTGAGAGCTGGACGCAAGACCTTCCTCCACAGGAACCGTTTTTGAAGCCGACTCGTGCTCTGGTACCCTGAGAGCCCACTGCAGTCCGCCCACAGAGCCCTCGGATCCACATTCCCTTCAATTTTTGACAGTAATCCGCAATTCCTTCGAGTTTCATTGATTCTAGTCCCGAAATGGATCCCAAGTGAGTTCACAGGAATCAAGGACGATTTCTCCTAGATTCCCGAGTAGAAGAAAAGTAAAAAAAAAGTATTCTCCGTGGCATTGAGTCGGCAGAGCTCATTGAGATTAATGACTCCGGTCGCTCCACGGTTACTGGCCTGTCTTAGCTTCGTCATGACCACAAAATTTGGGAGCTGGGATATTTGAGCACCGAAGATTTTTCCCGCTTCCCGAGGAACCTAAGCTGTCGATTCAGTCTCCTCGACAGACTTGACGTGACACTTGTCAAATATGTGTCAAATCGAAGGAAAAGGACCGCGATCTGTCGCGATCCTATACCAATTTCTCGGTTTGGAGTCGGGAAATCCTAAGCGATGCGCCCGTACTTTGATTGAGAGGCTTTGCGATCGCGGGGTGCGTTCCCACTTCCGCCCCACACCAAAAGTCGGTCCTCTTTGGTTGCGCCAAAAACCGTGCGCCCAACGTGTTCCTCCCTCAGGCACTTCCAAAACCGAACGACGGAAGCTCGTCGGAAAAGCGGGACGTTTGCAAAGCCATTTGCCTAATTGCGTATGAATTTCCACGTCGGTGACCTCGCCGCTGCCCTCGACTTGATCCATTTTCTGCATCGCAGACAATAGGGAATATTTTTGCGTCACGAATTGCGAGCCGATTCTTGAGAGTGCCTCCAACAAAACGGAGTTGATCCCTTCCAATGTCCGGCGGATAGAGAACACCATCACATCGGATCAAAAGTCTCTTGTGACCGTTGTTGCGCCATTTCAGAGTTTTTGGCGTTCGCTCCGGCTACGTGGTATTTCTCAGGAGGTCAGGCCTCCTAGTCGTTCTTTTTTATCTTCTTCCCCACTGGCGAGCAGCAAGTTACGCTCCGTGTAATTACAAAGATAAACAGAGGCAGCAGGTTGTCGAAACTGAGCAACTTCGAGTTGTTTCCGCTCGTGGTTGAGCGAAATAAAAATTTCCTCGAGAAGGAGAGCACGCTCTCGTCTGAAGAAGCTCGGAAACCATGCTGGCATAAGCCGTCACTTCGGATGAAGAATCGCCGAGTGACGAGGGCAGGGTATTGTTGCTGCGAGGAACTCCTATCAGAGGAATTGGGTACACCTCGTTCTCAGCCCACCACCGAACGGTTCCATGGGGAACCCGCTGCTGCTCATGAATTCATGAACAGCAGCATAGAACAGGACGTTCTGTTTGCAGCATCGTCGTGCTCTGTTTCTGTGTTGAGCTCGAAGAGCCGGGCGAGTGCCGCTTGTCGTTCGATCGCTGAACAGCTCTTCGGGAGAATTTCCCATGCATTTTTCTGCCGAGCTGTCCTTCACCACCGATCGGCAGAGCTTGCTGCGCATCGCCAGTCAGTCAGTTCGTCACCGTCTTGTCGACAGACATCACAATGATAGCGTTGAAACCCTGGAAATTCGTGGGCCCTGTCGTGTGCATCTCTCATTAGATCTTTTGGTTTATCTGATGCTCTTCTCTTTCCGATTCAACTGGAAGATTAGCTTAGCGATTACCATTTTTCTTCCTTTAACTAACGAGGCCCCCTTCCGCTCGCCGCCGTGGGCAGATTTGGATGTCACAGCACTGGCTTTGTCACGCTCCGAAAGACGGCCGAGCAAACAAAACACTCGGAAGAGAACGATGCTCCACGCGCGCTCTCCAAACACATGGATGAGCGGCGAGGGCTAGCTCCACTGCTTCGTTGTTTCTTTTTCACTCGCTCAGTGTTGCTCGATTGGGGGGATTCACGTCAGATAAAAGTCGCAGTTTAAGAAAGATGCGGTTTTCGTAACATGTTTTGCTGCTGAAATCGTCCGGATAAGAGAAGTTGAGATTTCCACAAGGAGATGGTACGGGGCTGGTGTGCGGCCTTCCGTGCGGCCTAACATAACAATCGGCTCGATTCGAAAACCGAACAGAGGGCCAGAGGCAGACAAATAGTTCGGTCACATAGTTGCTCTCTTAGGAGAATATTTTCATTGAGAGAGAGAGCATTCGGAAGAGTAGTACGGCCTGTTCACTAGCTTGTCTGCCTGCCTGCCTGCCCGCCCGCCTGCCTGCGGGTCGGCCGGCCCACCCGTTTGTTCGGCCGGCTGACTGTCTGTTTGCCGGCAGCGCGTTTGATTACTCAGCCATCGAAAGCATGTGTGGGAAAAACCGAATCCGGCTGAGGGAAACTCTGCGAACGTTTCCATTCCGCATCGGAACCCCATCGACTTCGTCAGGGCTCTCGGTGGTGTGCTGAGAGCGTGTGAAACTTCGTCATCACAAATCGCGTGTTGCGGAAGACTGACTGGTTCTCGAAGATTTTGAAAAGCCTTCCCTCGAGTGGACTGCAGCCCCTGGCCAAACCTGGGAAACTTTCTGGGACCTGGGAATTCCATCGAATCTCACTCGAGATCTCCAGTCCGAGCTCAACTCGCCCGAGCACCGTCGGAGCTGCGTGAACAACTCTCCTTTTGAGCTCTAGCGGAGAACTCTATGGAAAATTTCAGGCGGACGTCTGCCATTCGGTGTCGAGGCGACTGATCCCAATACCAACGAAGTGTTCGATCGCGCACAGAGTTTGCGCTATAGATTCCGATGCGAGGCGACGGGATTCTTTGCGAACTTTCCGAACCATTAAACTTTTATTCTCGCGCTCAATAGATGTCTTGAGCTGTCAAACTCCGATCTCCGGAAGCTCGGGAGAAAACTGTCGTTGGCAGCGTCTGAGCGATTCGAGCGTCCCCGTTTCTGATTAGGAGGAATCGCTCTGAATTATTCATAAAATCATCAGCTGCGTCTTCGTTCGAACGTCCATTGGTTGTTGTTGTGCTCGTTCATTGTTCAGTGCTGGGAGCTCTCAAAAACAGATCACGTTTTCTCGATTCTGTTTCCGAAATTTAGTGCCAGCGGGGTCGATTTTCGTTTTTATATTGCGACGGCTTTCGGTTCGCAATAGAGTCTCGCAGTTTACACCCTTCTCGCCTGCGCCCTAGTGTCGTTCGAAGTCATTCGCAAAGTCACCGGTGTACTGGAGAGTCAAAGTCTTGAGAGGGTGGGGAAGCTCCTGAGAGTCAGGCTTTCAATGCCACAGGTTTCAAAGAATGACCGGCGAGCGTTTGCGGAACTTGAGATCTGCCACGCTCTGTGACACCGGTTACCGGACCGTGAGCGACATTCTCAGGATGAACACGGGACTCGTAACAGCAGAGGTGTACAGAGAGTTCCTCAAGAAGCTATGCTGGAGTGCCACGGGTGAGCTCAGTTCACGGTCTGCGCGGACCGAGAGGAGGTGAGCCTTCTTTTAGCTGAGCACGAGTATAGAGATCGCGATTGGCTGCGATCGGGCGACTAAGAGAAGAAGCGCTCTACTGTTGTAACATTATTGAGAGCGCAGTCAGTCGAAATAGAAATCGTTATAATGACAATAGGGAACGCCATTAAACAGAATCACGGGCGGCCTCATGACGACACGTTCGGACGGAGGGACATTCTGCGCAGGATGAAATAATTTGCGTGACCTCTTCTTTCTGCCGAGTAGTGCTCCTCCAGGACCGAGCTTGCAGACTCACTCCGACACGCACGCAGACACGTACAGGGAGCATTAGGTAGAAGCGATAAAGGCACGAACGGGTGTGGTTCACCGGGCTTCTAAATGTGGGGACGAAAAAGCGCTCGAAGAACTGAGGCCGGATAAAGGCCCGCAGCGGGCATGAAGACGGGATATGTCTCGCAATGAAACCATGACCGCGATGGGGTTGCGCGAAGAACAACGTCCGATAGAGGATAACGGCTGGAAGCTCAATGGAGTGGCAAACTGCACCTAGCACCGGTCGTCTTCGATTGTTAGCTTTTTTCGTATTCCTGCCTGTTCTCCCATTCCAATATCGAGCGAGGAACTCTATTCACTTGCCAGAGGGAGCAACTAACGAGGATGAACACTCGCGGGAATGTGTGTGAGCAGACGTGGTACGGCATACGAACAGATCCGCGTTGAGAACTGTTGCGGGGCGCCTTGACATGGGATTTCACAAGCCGCTTAGGAGATCTGGTTGGGAATCTGGTCCGGATCTGCTTTTTTTCCTATCTGTGCATCTTTTTGCAGCGATTGCCAGACGATCATAAACAAAGGAACAAATTCGGCTTCCCGCGATGATCCCGCATTGCACCCGGAGCGAAGTAACGGAAGGGTCTGCAGGGATCATTATTCATTGTTGTTTTTTCTTCTCAGTTCCGTTTAATCAAACGGAAACGGCTGGAGGCCAAACCTGTCGGCCACGGTCAACGGCGACGTCGAGAGACGAGGCAATGTTCAACGTGGGGCCCGCTATCGTCGTCAGCCGACACGAGTGATTCCGGAAATAACACTGAAACACACGTAAATAAACGCTCGCGTCTCTTGGTCCGTGTCGCATGTTCTCAGGCCGGCTCCAAGGCGGACCGAGCTGGATAAGGAAGCTCTCGTCGGCGAGAGACACCTGACTACGTCCTTCTTATCGTGTTGGGGCTGCCGGCTCGGAGATGTCCTACATTTCTTCCGCCTGAAGCAAGCGTGAGACAATCTCTGGATGGGGTAATCGACATCGCAGGAAACAGCGCGTCGGAATCACAAACCCTTCTCCCGTTTTCCGTCCTTGGTGTCTTTGTTCCTCCGACCCTCCAAGAGGATCACATGTAATTGCTCGAAACAACGCAATCCGTACTTGGATGGGTTGGCGTTGTCGGGAAGGAACGACCGACGGGTCGAGCGGTGTCTCACATCAGGCTCACAGATAGAACGCCGAACACCGCGTGTCTCCGTTTCTCGACGGCATTCGGACGAGGGACCGGTCCGTGGGACCGCCTCTCATCCGACATGAATAGGTCGATCCCCGATTCGTTCTAGAGGGATGACCCGCGAGTTTATTTGATCACCTTCCCTTCTCTTGCTCACTCAGCCACTCGTGCGTCTACTTTACGGAACAATAGACGTTGCTCCGTTACAGCGAGCCGGCTCAATTTGTACTTGTCACCATCGCACATCACCAGTCTCCGAGTCAGAGGATTCATTCAACGACGTGTTTCCCCGCAATTTATACCACATTAGTTTAGAGTGGAACGCGAGGATTGATGGATCCGCATGCCGTTTGTGTGATTAATTGAGCGGCTGTCCTTGACACTTTCTGACCCTTTTTTGGTAACAAGCCGACTTCGAAATCGAGGCTTGGGGATTTGAGCGTCAATCCCCGTCATATTTGATCCGGATCGGCGAAGGGTACTCAGAGATCCCATCAAGTCGGCGATTCTCCTCGCGATCCAATTATTCTTACCAAAATGGATTCCTTATTCCGTCGCTCAAGTGTGCCACGTCGTCAAACTTCCTGTATTCGCGAGCTTATGATCGTTATCAGCGCTTATCGGCTCGACTGCAGGACAGTTGTAATTTGGGTGGAGCTTCAAGCAGCAACCGAACTGCATTTACGATATTTACTCTGCTCCCTATGATGAACAACGTTGCTGCTGCTGCCGCAGGCTTTAGTCGCCCGAACGGCTGCGTCAGCCTTAGCGTAATTCCACGCTCTGAGCCAGAGTCTCACTCAGCCGCTAGCTCAACTCCGCTAGCTTTGTGAGCTTTATTCAAACAGTCGCGCTACAGATATGCGGTGCATACTCGTTCCGAGGGTGCACAGGCGGCTGGAGTCGGAATCGATGTCGGAGACACACGTGACTGCTGAAAAGAGGTTATGCAAGCCTCCCATGCCGAGTCTATTTCGAAAGGTTCAATTTTGAGGCTGAACCCTGCGTCCTCCACAGCCTGTGACGTATGCTCTAGCGAACATTTTGCTCATCAGATTGGTTCACGATCCACCTGAGCTCTGACCAATCGACCTTGACAGCGGACCGGAGAACCCTTACGACCCGATGCCGGTCAATAGCCTCCGATCAGAGCCAGAGGCGAGTGCTTTTAGTCGTATGATTGATTCACGCGGCGACGAACAGTGGCTCTCAGAGAATTGCTACAAATTTCGCTCCCTAGAATGGAATCTGCGGCTGCCTGTAAGCAAAGTGCCTCCTCAGGAATCTTGGTCGTAACCGTAAGCCTAGCAGGTCACGAAAAGATACAACGAAGTGCTGCATCGAGCTTTAACCTCAAGATTCTGAACGATGTCCGCTGAGGTTATACACACGATCGCAACCTGCGTGTTGATCATTGTGGGGAATTTTCACTTTCAGATTTCGGGAACTTTTCCATTTGACTCTATATGTTCTCATAATCTACTCATGATCACACTTCGCACGTGATCCGTGGTATCGTGCATTGCCCATCTAATGCATCGTCCATCATGCCGCAACATAGGCCAACTCTTAGCCCCGGACATGGTCTGGCGAACTTCAAATTAGAGCAGCGTCATCCTTCCACGGATTCTGATAAACGAAGTGTGAAGAATCTCACGGGAGAGATCCCATTAGGTTCTCGCCTTCGTAAGCGCCCAATAACAGCTTTCTCCAGGCTCTACAGAGTGTAATCCTACCCTGCTGGCCTTGTCCAGGAACTGCTAACCAAGGAAAGAACGATTTACGGCTGTCAGTGTCAGCAAAACATTTCTGAAGTTCGCAGCTTACGCCCTTAGGCATTGATGTCATCGTCTTAATTATATACAGAGCGGCGCTGACTGAGCAATAGCGTTGCTCGTATTCCGCCCCCTCACCGAAGACGATACAGAGACTGTGATGGAACTGTGGCTCCAATATGTCTCGTGATGGCATCTAGACAAGAATGGTCGCCGTTCATGTGTGAGATGCTTGTAATGGCGGCAAGTATCTCCTGGAGAGAACATTTACGCCGGCGCCGAGAGAGAGCTTTTGATCGATCAGAATCCATGACATAACAAAATTAACTTCGGTCGATTGTCTCAAAGAAGCAGACATATGTAATACAAATACTTGGGCGCTGCGTGTACCGGAATACTCTACGGAGCTATTCATCGATTCTGCGAATCGCTTCTTTCCGAACTCTCGTGGCCCGGTCTCCGCGAACAGATCGGCGTTTTGGCCGGCTTTTTGAGAACTAGTTTATCAACGAGTACTGAATAATCAGTCGACGGCAAATATTATTTCGACCAAGATACAGAGCCAATACTAGTGTGCTTCGAAATTGATTTGTTCTCATTAGATTCAATATCAACTAGATTGCCCGCGGTCCTCGGAATAGGGAATCGAGTAGAACAACTTTCGATTTTTTTTTCTATCGAGGCCTGTTCCGCGTTTTGGTGGTTTACTCGCTTTGTTAGTTGGCGTTCTGCCCGGTACCGTCGTTTGTTTGCGAGTCTTCTCCTTCTTCTGATGTTCCGTGCTTCTTGGTATGCTCTCGTAGTTGCCTCGAACTCCCAGAGGCTTTTGAACTCTGTCCCGCTCTCATCACAAATCCCCTGCCGCTCGCATCCTGGATTCTACACTATTCTGTCTGTCTACATACGGTTTGCTGACGAAAGACGCTTGCTACTACTTACGAATTCCGATTGGACTTCCTTGACTTCTTTGACGAGAAATTTCGTCACCATATATCCAACGCTAATGCAGCCTACAGTGAAAGCAACTGGCGCCCAAACTTGCTTCCGATCCCACCGGGCGTTCGGGTCGGGTCTATCGATGTATTCCACTCGAACCTTAGCGCCCATAGCTCTAGCCGGAAGTAAGCTCGTCGATCTCGCTAGATGCCTAATCGTCAGCATCTTTTGTAAAGCTTGCGACATTGTCGTTATCGCGATGTTCGATATTGCTTCTGCTGCATGCGCGATCGCAGTTGTCGATGTTGTTTTCCCACTCGGCACACGTGTCGAAGGGCGTCGTTGTCGAATATGTTGATAATTTGTTGTTTTTGCAGTTGATGATGATGAACAGAGTAGGAAGCGTTCACTCACACAAACACATACACGCTGGAGGCACGCGTGTGCGCGTGGTCACGCACGACGCACGTTCACTCACACGGAAACACAAAAGTCAAAAGATGATATCCCTCTCGATCATCATCGTTGTCGTCGCTTCCGTCGTCAATGTCGTCTTCACTCCGGACGGCAACCTGACCGGCACCATCACCTCAATCAACATCAACTCGGAACTCAAACTCCATCACTCACTTAAAAAACAGGAAGTACTCTGGGGAAACGGAAGGGTGCTTAGGAGATAGGGGACAGCTCAGCGCTCTCTTTCTCGCGGTTCTCCCCTCTCGAGTTTGCTCGGTCAGATCCACTACATCGAACCGGGCCCGCCTCCTTCCGGTCTTTTCAAGGATCCGGTAATTAGAGGTGGATTTCTCTGATCTGGCTTCTTCGCCGCGGATGAGAATCACGTGAGCAGCACCGGAATCACTCCATCACATAGTGTAGGCTCCACATGCAGTTGAGTGTAAGTTGTGTGTTGACGACAGCCGAACACCACTGTACAGCGGGCAGAGAACTCGGAGACTTTGACTAGAAGTAGCACACACTGCAGTCGATCACGAAAGCCTGCGACATGATGCCGAGCAGCTATCAGACGAAACCCGACCGAACCGGCTGGGTTTTCCCGATTCGACACGGGACCCGGTTGCTCTCTTCGGACCTGCGAAAGGCCCTCTGCTGGTCTCGGCTGTTTCCCGTATCTGCGGAACTACCCGTGTCGGGGAGCCACTGTCAATGGGCCCTTGTGGGGCCAGAGGGCGCTCTGAGATGCCGTATTGCAGAGCACGTGTCGTTCCGTTCGAAATAAACACAGCGCCTGACCGAGTGGCCGAGCAACCGAGTCCCGTTCTCTGTGTTCACGCCGGCTGACGTTCCAATGGAGATCGACTGATTTCAAATGATACTATGTTTCGCTGGTTTCGAGGTCGTCGCCACCGCCGCGCACCTCAGGGACGGTGGAGGACGGTCGGCCCGCCGGCCCTCGGAAAGGCATGGATTCGCTTTAGCTCATGTTTCCGTGGGTAACAATAGCGATGTTTCGCAACAGCAACACCTATTCTCCTGTTGTGAAGATTGAGACGGTGTGGGCAGCGGAGCGGATCGCCTCGATCGCGTGTTGACCGAGAGACCGGGCACTGCCACTCGCGAAGTGACGGCTCGACTACAGAGCTACAGGAGCCGCTACTTTACGGCCGGAACGACCACGGAGCCGCTGACTGTCTACCCGCCTGATGCCTGCCAGCGCTTGATCCGCTAGACTTGAATGTGCGAATGTGGATCTGCCTGTGCAACTGCTGTAAGGGTCGTACGCCGTCTTCCGCTAGCGGATGGATCATCCGACACTGAGGCACTCCGGGCCTCTGAGAAGTTCAGAAGCTTGGAACCCATTCAATTCTTGAGAATTTTGGAGGTGGCGAATGACAGCGCTTACCCACCGAAGTTCCAGAGAGATTTTGGGTACCCAAGGAAATCGTCCGATTTTGGATTCTTCCCTTCGTGCTCTCTCGAGCTCAACCGGCACGCCGATCCCCGGTCGATCACTTGATGAGCGCCTATTCCGAAGAATATTGAAGGGGTCTCGATGGAGCAGATGGCGGCCCTCACGCGGGTACGAGGTGTGTTAGCGAAAGTCATTTGCATTTGGAACTATCCTGCCGTCAAATGAGTCACCTCGAAGCTGAAACAGCTGATATGGTGGCGGATGTGTCGCGACCGTCTCAAACATGACTCGGGCATTCGATTTCACCTGTCATGTATAACCTATATTTGAGCTGAAAGACTCTCGCTGCAGCTGGAAGACCAAACCATACGTTCGGAAGTGAGCCTATGACCTGAGATCCATACCGCCGAAGTTGCCGAGAGAAGCCATACTCGGTCCCCCCTCTCGGGCTTCTGTTCACGGTACTCATCAATGACCTATGGTCCAAAGCGAACCCCAACCACCCATTTCGCTGATCGCCCAGCCTCCCTGTCTGCCCGCGATGACCTAGATGTGGCTTCCGACTTCCAACTTTCCGAGTTGTTGAGTCTGAGGATGGGGGATTCAAAGCTAGATGATTCAGTTCAGTTCAGGTTTATTGAAGTTTGTTGCCGAGTTGACACACATGGATGCCTCCACAGTTAGATTCGGAAATCCTAGCAATAGATTCCTTACCTCGAGGGACAATTTTGCTCGGCTAACAATGTCTCTGGAACGGTTCTTGCATAAGAACGACGAGCTTCCCGAGTATAAGCAAACTCGTTCGACATGATATGAGATAATTTATTCGTTTTTGGCCGCGGTTCGGGGAGTGGCTCAGCAAGTGCCTACGGCCCTCATGGTAGGTTCACCAATATGTCTCCACTGATTCCTAGGAATAATATCGGACTGGATCTCTATGATCGTTCCTTCAATGACACCTTGGAAATTCTGATACACCTGAGAAAATTCATGCTTGTGAAAACTCCCCCATACATTATTTAAGATCAAAGGCCAGCGAAGGATTGGCGGGGAGAACGATCGGACGCAGTTACGAGCAGTCACGAGACAGTATTTGAGATGTTATCCACGAAGGGCTTGAGGCGTGAGCTTTGTAACATTGACTGGCGCGTGGCCGGGCTCTCTGCGGTCGATATTCAAAATCCCCGTAGGTTATACGACGATCGTCAGCTCTGGAGGCTCTGATCAGCATAGGATTTGTGGCTGCGAAACCAACTCTCCCCTAAAATGGAAGTCATCGTCGGAAAAAGTAACAAAAACGATCCACTCATGGAAGTAGACGGACGGTCCACGGAAAACCTGACGCTAGGTCTTTTCATGCCTTCTCGACAAGGTTCGATGCGTCCCTGCATCAATACCTAAAAACACTCTAGGGACAACAGCTTCATTTCTCAGCGGGGAAATGCCTCCGAGGAGACAAAAGTGAGCGCATCAAGAGGATCGGATGAGTTTCGAAGGAAATCCGAGCTGAGATTTGAGCCAATCACAGAATCCAGACAGCGTCTAGGTGCAGCCTTTGGAAAATGTTCGGACTTTTCCCACGCCAATGGAAACGGTTTCCACCGTGTAGCTCTCTCTCCAGAAAACTCTTCCTGTTGTCCCACGAGGAGACATACTCCTTGAGTTATAACCCTCAAGAGTCTCGAGGAAACCCGTAACGATCGTGGCCCAAAGTTTCTGGCGAACTTGCCATTGATCATGGGCTTAAGCTGTTAGAAGTCGTGCCGAAGGGAAAGCACGGGGCGGAGAAGAATGTTCTTGCATCGCTGAGAACTTCATCTACTTCGAGAGCACGAACATTAGAGGAATGATCTCATTCAGGTAATTTGGCAACGTCCCCAGCGTGCGTCGCCGCATAGCCATAGTTCCAGCCACGGAACGGATTCTATATTTTCGCAGGAACAAATTGTAATAAATTACATTCGATTCAAAAACCCTAATTAAGTACACTCGGGGCTCACCGTCGTTTCCCTATCTCGAGCCGGAAGGGTTCTTTCTCAATCACAAGAAACGGTGTGTGTTTCGGTATAACTATCGTTTTCTTCGTGGTTTTAGGTTTTCGCGTTGTTGTTGTCGTTGTTGTGGTGGTTGTCTTGTCAAAGTGGTTGTGAATGTGTTTGATCACTACGGGCGGACACGGGTTGTAACAACAAGGATTCTGACACGGGGGTGGAATTGGGATGGCCGGTGGTGTTGGCAAGACAGCGGGCTGCGGTGTTGTCTTTGGTATGGCCGGAGGCACAACGGGGAAAGTCGGTGTCTTCTTTGGTGGCAAGGGTGGTGATGGAGGCTGGGGTACCGGTGCGGGGGCATGCGGGGGGACAGGCGGATGCGGTGGAGCAGGAGGATGCGACGAGGGCGGCGATGGCTTGTGTACAGTTGTGATCTGCTTCTGGATGTGTCCGATAACGATGTCCTTGACAAGGGTGTGGATGACACCACTTCCTTTTCCTCTGTGGTTCTCTTTCTTCAATAGGCCGGACACCAAATCGATCATTTGGGGCGTAAGCTTGATTCCTTGGTCCAAGATTTTCGGTATCTTGGGGAGGGCTTCGCTGAAGGGTTTGCCATCTGTAGAAAATGTGACTTCTGTTTCAAACACGGCGGGCGCAAGCGCAGCAGCACCTAGTGGAGCTTGATTGAGAGCCATATTGGGTCTGAACTCGGGGATGTTCGGCGGATCGAGCGGTTTAGGATGTGGCAACACAGGCAGTCCGGGCGCCGGATCTTCCGGCGCCTCAAGGATTAATAAGGTGCCGTCAGGAAACTGAGTGGCCTTGCTTCCGGGACGAACGTTGACATTCGGAGGTATGGGGACCGGAACTCCCCCCGAAAGCCCGAAGGGATTCGCAGGGTATATTGGGCGTTGGAAACCGGGCCTGTTTCGAGGAGCGTTGGGAGAGGCGTCGTTCGTGACAGGGCCGGGAACCTCCAGAGTGTTTCCCGGTTGCTTCGCTTGGTAGTCTTGCTCGAATGCGGGCAGCATACTGTCTGGAGTTTTGGAGCAACTTTTGAACGTTTGCGCACAGATTGAAGTATCCCGCAAGCTGTTCCCAATGAAAGCCGCCTTGTGAAAGGGAAAACTCTCCTTCCGCTGATCGGCTTCGTCTGGCGGCTTGACGTTTTTCCTGCAGGGAGGCATGAATCTTGTTCAGTGCGTAGTTAGTTTCGAATTTATTCCTCCAGATTGAGGCAAGCGAATTCTTATTCGAGAATGATTTTATCTTGCTCCGGATTCTTTTCCGAGCCTAGCCTAGAATGTTCACAGGACTCACCCGAAAAGATCGACGAAACTTTCTTGCATTGGAGTGAGCTTCGTCGTTCGCTTGATGGCCTCGTATTCGCAAATGGCTCTCTGGATGCAGCCGTTATGATCATTAGCCCGGAGAGATCTGAAAACTTCGGCGATTTCTTCGTCGTCATCACTCGTGGCTGTGTCTGCATAAACCTTGGGCTTCTTCTTGGCTGGACGCGCTCCTTTACTGGACTTCTTCTTCTTCGTCCCACCAGATCTGATGAAAGCTGTATCATCTTCGATTTCATAAGATGCGGGTTCTTCACGGGAGTCCTTGTCATTTCGGTTTTCTTCAATACTAGGCTCCGTAGTTCCGTTTTCCTCATTCGTATCCTCTGTTTCGCGGCTTCCGGTGAATTCCGCGGAAAGAGACGACACCGTCGTAGTTGTCGGGGCTGGTTTCTTGAGTTTTTTCCGGCTCTTGGTGCTCAGTGGCGACGTCGGTCTACCCGCCGATTTCTTGGTTTTTGAGCTAACCTCCAGATCGCGATTAATTTCATTGAGAACTAGAATCACATCAGCGTCTGGGAAAACCGGCTTATGTCTGGGAGTCGTAGTCTTCGCAGGGCTCGCAGTGGAAAAGGGGGCCGGGTTGCCGGAGCTCATCGTGGAATTCTCAGGCGGAAGCTGTGTGCTTGTCGATGCTTGAGTGGAACTGTAATCCCTCGTCGTCGATCCGTTCAGAGCGATTGGCTGTTCAGTTTCAGAAGAGATTTTAACGTTAGTCTGTGGTTCAATCCTGCTGTGAATAATAAGCGGCGCTTCATCATCCGTGAAATCGGTCTGATTTGCATCGATCTTGTTGCCGTGATGGTCTGCCGCTGTAACTGTCACGATGCGATCAACAGGCGATAACGGCTCACGGTGCTTCGTTGAATTTCGGAACCCATGTAGCGCATTTGAGGGACCACTTCCCTGTTCCTCGTCCGGGACTTCTTGTTGCTGAGCAAGGCTTCGGAATCCCTCGGTTGGCTCGGGCTCCCGAAATGGCGTTTCTGTACTGGAGTCATGTTGTGCTGGCGTCGTCGCGGTGGATGTTGCTTCGGAAACTGCCTCTGTGGTCGTCGTCGTCGTCGTCATCAACTCTGATTCTGATGTCAAAACTGGGATTTCCGACGATGGTTCGAAGCTGGTTTCATCAAGATATTGCACGGGAGTGGTGAAGGACTCGGAGAGGCTATCCGCATCGATTTTGGAATCGGTTGTGGGTTGCGTCTGCCCAATCACCTCAGTCAGCTCGACGCGGTTGGCATCCGGGTTCGGAGTCGTTGTATCCAGTACACCCATTTCTAGTTTGATCACCTCCTCAGTTTCTCTCCGCAAAGATACTGAAGTACTGAAGCCGGAATCAGACGATGAAAACGTGGTGATACTGTTCGGTAATGACTCTGTTGGTAGTGCTTGGTATTGGAGTGTTGTGCTTTCGGTACGAAGGCCTGAGAAAATTGCGTCGAACGCCTCCGTTGCTTGTTGTGACCGCTCTCGATGGTCAGAAGACATGCTCGCCGCCGACGAATTCGATCTGTCCAGCGGGATATCGAGTAAACCTCTCATGAAATCCCTATCATCTTCACTCGAGCTGAAGTAGATTATCGCCCTCGTGGGAGCATTGGCACTTTTTCCGCCAGTGTTGCGGAATGATGCAGTTTGAACCTCGTAGGAGTTGTCATCCGATTGATTTTGAGTTGAACTTATGCTCGATTCAGTCGCCCTTGATGTCTCTGTCATGTCTCCAGTGACGATATGATACGGGGGTCCGATGGGTTTCGCGGTTGACGAAGATCTGTCATTCGTAGACAGTAGTCTCAAGTCGAGGTGGAACGGTTGGTGAGTCGCCCGTTTCAGCGGAGTAGAGTTTGGAGGAATTTTGTGATTCGATAACCATATCCGAGTGTTGGGGGCTGAGAACATTATGGATGTCGAGTCCGTCGATCTTCTACGACGTTTTTTCACCAGACTCGAGAGGAAGGCCAACTGTAAGCGACAACTTGGACGATTGTTATCTTCGTAGCTAGCTACTCGCTCTTCTCGTTCCGGGGTTCACCCAACGTGTCACCACGCGACATTGAGCGGTTCTTTGGAACAGCTCAATCCCGAACGAGCGCATTCCCGAAGTTTTGCGGAACTGAGCCACAGGTAGCAGACGGCACTGACGAACCTTCACCCGACTCACCTTTGCGTATTTTACGGCCTTGAATGTGAAAAGCGCTGACAAAGGCCATCCTAGCCGGAATTTCTTCCCGTGGTACTTCTTCAGCAGAAAAAGAGGCAGAGGCTTCACAAGCAGCGACGGTTTGGCCTGGATTTTAATCTTGATCGGCTTTTTGTGTGAAACCTTGATGATGCACGATACATCCTCGATGAATAACAGCACTAGCGACGTTATGGCTATCATCGTCACTGCCCTCATGGCCGACACTGTTACTTTCTGAGCTGAACCAGACGACGCATCATCTGCAAGGGTTCTGCGCTGCTGCGGTGTTTGCTACATATTTATATGAGCGAAAGTTTACCGCCCACTCGGAACGAGGAAGAGGCTTACTTGACTCACTTGATCCGCGATGACAACAAGAACACCGAGAGAGAACGAGGGGGAGGACGAGAAACCGAGATTAGATCTCTCGCTGTCACAGGCGAGGAGCTCTGCGCGCATTAATTGTTACGGAACAATGCAAGCATGGTTGCGTGCGATATCCGACGAACGTTTTCCGTTCCGTTTCGTTTTTTTTCCCTCCGGCAGAGATCGCTTCTGTTGGACAAGGGAACACGCGGAACACAGATTAGACCGGACGTTTGTCGCGCGATCAAGAAAAGTGAAGTTGTCGTCTTCTGTTTCGGCGCGCGGACACCGTCAGATCGGAATGATGATTCTCGACGCGGCAGATAAGGCAGTTTCTACCAGATCTCCGCTTCAGAGTTTTTCCCCGCTCGCGGTGGGTCATCTCCCCCTCCCTGTCACATCAACGTTGACGAAAATACCTTCGGACATGCTGTTTGAACATCTTGGAAATCTGGAATCTCCCACCCAGAGAGAAAAGTTGAACTGTTGAGGTTCGGAGATATTCATTTCGAGTGCCTGATCGTCATATTTGTTCTAAGGGATGCAAACGCTCAACGCGAAATCGGTTCGAAATGAGACTCGATCGGAATCTATTCGGAATTCCGAAAAGCTGCATCGAAAGTGTTCAACAAGCGACAGAATTGAGTCAGAGACCTGCTTAGCCCCCGGAGTTCTCTGCGAGCATCACCGGGAGCCCGGAGCCGCAAAATGATGCTGAGCATTTGACGAGGCTTGCCGGAACGCAGCTCGCGATCGCTTCTGAGGGTAATTCGATCAAAACTGCGATTTCCATCCTCATGCTCTGCGCGAGGCGCATGTTTTGCCCTGGGCAACTTCCACGTCGCTGAATAGCTAGAATTTGCTCGAGAAGCAGCTCCGATAACACGAAGTTGGCACTCTAGACTCGTGGGTGTACAGTTCGATGCCGCTTTCAAACCTGGATGCCGAAAATTACGACTGCATAAGTTAAGCAACGGCTGCGCATTGAATTTGATCATTCACACTATCCTGAGGCTATACGGAGTCTCATTCTTTTTCGTTTCTGACTCGGTTTCGGAATTTCAACCGCGGAGTGTCTGCTGAGAGCACCAAGAACTTCCTGCGTCCCAAGACGCGAACAAGGTGTGATTATCCAGAAATACTTGGCCCGGAATGTGCTGTTTCGCCATTCCGCCCATCAGTTGCAGTGGTAATTAAGGTGGAGCGTTCATTTCGCTCCGGCGATGAAATGCCCTTCGCAGCCAAAACGAAGAATCGACACGTGTTTGTGAGTTACGGGTAACCTCCGGGATATCTTTTCCCTTCACTGCGCAGAAGCACCTTTCATAATAAGACAGTCGTCATTCGGGGTCAACCCCTCCCTAGCGTGAGTAAAACTCAGCGTCTCGTGGATCAGGCTGATTGTTCGCGAATCGATTCCACGAATACCACCTGGAAGCAACTGGAAGAAGTTACAGATCCCGAGATGATTGATCAATTCATGATTATATTATCCATATACATAAATGTTACGCAACCCACGTGAACTAGAAAGAAGAAGAAACAGAACTAGAAAAGAATTATCGGACTCTGAAACGACGAGCCGTCCGGATTCAGCGACTGACCACAGTTGCCCACTGCCGCAGTGTTGACCCTGGAATGCCGAATGCCGATGAAGGACTCATACCATAAAGTGCGCATCCCGTCCTGGAAGGAATCTATTTTTGAGCTCCCTCTAACCTAAACTCGCACCGATCTGGTCACCTAGAACCATTTCCTTTGAGTTCGTGGAGCGATTCCCAGACATCAATGGGGGTTTCGAAACAGAAGGGTTGAGGGTTGCAGATATCAAAGGATCATCTCGTCAGGGTTCTCTGTAGCAGTCGACGCGGCGTGGGAGTTTCCGATTCGTCTGCTGCTACACAGACGTTCCAAATTAATAATTTTCGGAGGTGGTCGGATCGATGATATATCGGAGGATATAGTGAGCGACCCGTTAATAGTTCGTTCTTGGGCTGGAAGTAAGAGCGTCAGAATAATTTCTGGGACATTCTCGACATTCGACAACATGTGTGGGTGAAGCAAGAATCGAACCGGGTCTCATAGGCAAACTCAGGACGACTCAGAACATCCCCGTCACAAAACGGGGGTTGGCCAGGAAACGCTGGATCCAGTTCCTGGACGATCTGGGAACAGTTCATGAACCTCCAACGAGCAGTTTCGAGCGTTGTGCCGGTCTCTTCACTTTTTTGGGCATTTTGACCAAGGTCCGCCCCGAAGTCGATAAGTTAAACGCCAACTCAGAGTCAAGACATATGCGCAATCGATCGATATAAAAGGAAGCATCGACCCGACTCCGAATGTCGAGGATGATCCATTAATCAGGTCAGCATCTTAGAAGGCTAATTGTACTGCCACGTAATGCTTGCACAACGTCTTGAAACAAATTCTGGCATTTCCTGATCGAGCCCGTCTTATGAACGGGGGATGGAGATTTGAAAACATAAAACCAGGGTGTGCTGTATAAACAGGAATGAGCATCACTTCCTGCGGAGGAGCACACGGAACTCATTGAGGTGTTCTCCTGAAACAGTTCTGAGAAGATAAAATTCCCGAGAGACCCATCCCTTGATCGTTACTCGAGCGGCAAAAGTGCAGGGAGTTCTAGGTATAACTCAACACTGATATCGATGATGTTATCAAATGGATTCGTTCGCGAAGCGAAAAGGTCCTAGGATAGATCCGAGCTCACGCGGAAGGAAACGATTGAGCTGAACATTGAGTAATCGATTATTACTTGTTATTACTGTCCGCGTAGTCTGCCTGGGAGCGAAACTTTCGGTGTCCAAGCCCTCCATATTCCAGCTAGCGGAGGCCGAGTGTCTACTGTAATCAAGTGGCATTGAGACGCGTCTCTCACCGCGAGCGATCGTTTGTAATCGACAAAAAACGTTCCATTAGCAACAGAATGGGCAACTGCGGGTCGCGAAGAAGCTTTCTGGGAGATCTGCATCTGAGGACTCTCCATGATCGGGCTGCCTACCAGTGCGGCCCCACGTGGGCAGTATGACGCGCGGAAACTAGAGTAGCCCGGGGTCATTTGGAGCGGCTCATCCTGATCCAGGCTTGTTCGTCGTCGCGCGTCGTCTCTTCTCCCATGTGGTCAGACCTTTCTCTCGACACCTTTGTCCTCGCATTAATGCCCTGTTGTTGCTCGCCGTCGGAGTAGAAAAACTCCGGCTTGCAACGCCCTTCGCGAGAGCGTCACAAATAACATCATCAACGCCCATGTAATTGAGCCCGACCCGAATGTTATAATAACACTTAAGCACCCAGGTGCAAAGAACAAAGAAGATGAATGGGCGCCGTGCGCATATGCGTGAGCTTGCGTTCAGAGGATCAGGAGATGCAGTAATTTGTACCCCCTTTGCATGCAAAACGGCATGGATGGAGTCGCTCGAGTCGTTTTGGATACACTCGGAATCCAGTTCTTAATGCCATGACATTTGAGAACGACGCGCTGACTCTTTAGGTTGTCTGCTGATGCTTCGCCCGATACTCGCTGGGGTGAGGTTCGGTTTCAATCATCTCGGTCGTGTGCAGCAGATATGAGTGGAGAGTCTGTCTGATTAAAATTTTCGTCGATAAGGAGAGTGAAAACAAAACATCCTCCGCACAAAGATAACAAATTGTGGAATCAACACTCAAGCTCAAGTGACGTTCGAACGACCCGTTACAAAGGAAGCAATCGAAGAAACCTCCAGAACCAACCCTTGAGAGGCTTAGCTCGTGGAGGGAATTTTTCGGGACAGTCCTTGAGCTCGTCGCAATTTCTGACACCCCATCGGTGACCTACAGAGATCGCAGACAGGCTGATTCTCAGCAATCAAGAAGAGCCCGTTGTTCCCGAGTTCGAAATCATGCGGTTCGTCCAGAGAAAAGTTCGCTGGACCGTTCACTATGATCCGAATTGGATGGAATGGGAGTTTGTGAATTTGTTCCTGCGGGACCGAAGTTCAACGGCCTAACTTGTCAAAACACCGGAATCGTTGCGGCGAGTTGAGGGCCGACAAAACCTAACAATGATTATCAGGTCGCGCAATACGCAGCAATTCGCAGCTTCAATAAAGCGCCCACGGCGCGGCGGTCATATTACGTCGTCTCCTCCCTCTCGAAACGGCCGATGAACTCTTCGTATGATTTCAACGCAATGCACTTGAACCGCGACTGCTCGTCATGATTACTCAATTTTCTTGTACTTCCCCTTTAGGCAGGAGACTACCTCCATCTTCCTACTGCTTACGAAAAGGCATTGGCTTCGTCGAATGGGAGTACTCACAAACGATCCTCCGATGCAGCTCGGTGTCCCCCTAGAAACTTTTGGGGTGAGAATTCCTCTATGGGCGCAGCGGCGCGGCGTCGTGAACTCAGAAGGTGCCGCCTTACTCGAATCAAGCTGCCTCACGCGGATGATTCCGAGGGCAGTGATCCCCAACCGGGGGCCGTGAGAATCTGTTGAGGGGGCGTTTGGAGCTCGTTTGGAAGATCGCGCGGCGCAGGTGGACCTCGTGATAAGTGAAACCTCGGCGCCGAGAATGAGAAACATGGTAGAGGGAGTCGATCCATCTCATCACATACGTTCTGAATTTGCGACCACAAGGGTTCGCGGGGACCACGAGGCGTGCTCCCTGGCGGTAAGAACGTACTAGCGCCAAAAAAAATCAGAATTACTGTCCTCGGAGACACGCTCGGCGAGTCGACTGAATTGACAATGGCGAGGACGATGGATGAAGTTAAGCCCTATATTGATTTACTTCTCCAACAACGGAGTGCCGCACCCGGTACTTTTGAACTCCACTAGAGCTCAGCCTCGATTTTGACCTGAGCCAACTCTCCGAACGTTGAGTAGAATCGGAGGGTGGTGATTGTGGAAAGATTCATCGATTTGGCTCGCCCTCCCTACTTGTCTTTCCATGGTGAGAGCGACGATAAACTCTGGAATTCATGATCGAAGGGGATCGGGCGACCTGGCATCGGCTTGTGATGGCGCGAGTCTAATCGTTCCCGCTTGTAAAAAGCGACGAGTCCAGGGGGTTGACAGGAGATGACCAACAATGAACCATGAATCAATCGCGAAGAATGTGTGTGATGGATAGGTCAGACGTCGGACGCATCGCTCTCCACAGCCTACGCATACAATGTGAGGTCACGGCTCACTGCTTTTCATCAGAAATAGATTCTGTGGATCTCCGTACGCAGCATTGACACTTTGAGAGCCATCAGTTTGGTTTTTCTCAGCTGGATGCCCTTCTCGATCCGATCGTCAGGGAGAATCTGTCGGTCCCTGGAGGGATGTGAGTCTTGAGATTGTGAACCACAGCGGAGCACGAATTTCGTGATCGAATCTACGGGAGCATCGTTCTCCTAGTACGGAAAGGAATATCCGCAGAAATCGCGGCCATCCTTGAAGTACAAATAAACATTGAGAGAATCTGGAAAAGAAACCGGGAGAGTTCGAGCGAGGACGAGCTCGACGAGATGCTCGACAATTCGCATTGGGAATTCGGCGCAGTTGAGACGACTCAGACTTGGGGTGAAGTAGTGCAGAAGCAGCACCAGCATTGACTAGTGCAAACTCTCTCACAACAATGTATGCAGGACTGCGAAAGCACTTGAGAAGTTCGGGCTGGCGAGTCTCTGAGAACTCGGCTCCAACACCTCTGTGGTAATGTCAGATTCGGAACTTGTGCATGTTCGAAACCCGCCGGCGGAGAGCGAATCTCGCTCGCATAGTTACTGAGGCGAGCGAGATGTGTTGAACTAGATATCGTAGAAAGATTCTCAGGATGAGCAACATGAGTACGTGTAGGGTGGAAGGGTGAGCAGTATCTATCAGAGATACAGTTGCGACCAAAAGTTTCCGGCCACAGCTCGGTTCGATGTGGCTCGTTCCTGGAGTTTTTCGCCGAGAACTGAGACTCGATCCTGTGACTCTCATCGGTCATGGCACACTTTTGGAATATATCTCACTGGGGTCGCCATGATATCCCGTAATGGTCTTGAAGTAGCAAGCTATCGCACCAACTGCGCGCTCGAGTCGCCGCCGTGGCGTGTTGGCGTTTCGTGGTTCAAGTCGGCGGGCGTATATTAACAAAGTACCAACGTTTGTTCGCACCTGTATCTAACGAGGGAAAATGAGGGAGCCCAAGGATCGGACTCGAACGAATCGCTTAGACCTCACAATTAGACCATCGCTATTTCAACTACAGTCATCGAGCTCGTCGTGAAGGGGTGCTTCACATTCGTCTTCTTGAAACACTTCTTCAGGTGATTTGGAAGCTTTCACCACCTGGACTTCGCCTGAGAGCATTCAAACATCACGCTGACGAAGTTTCAGCGAAAACGGGGTTTTCACATTAGGGACCTCTCCTTCTTAGCGATGAGAGGAAATACGAGTTGATTATAGCCAAGTTCACATGGAAATTCATTTCACGTCAGCAAGAGAGCTCGAGTTTCCCCCTGTTCCACCTCATTGTCGCTTTTTCCCGGCACCGAGCGGCGCCGTCTTCAAGCGGACGTGCATGAACAAGGGGAAATTCTGCAGTCGGGAATATTGCAGCGGTTTACTGAGATACAACATTTCCGATCAAACCGAAACAAACCTAACGTGTTAATGGAAAGGGCTCCTGGAATGCTGTGCACGATGTGACGTTTTCGGAGCACGAGCTGCGGGGGAGTCTATCGATTCCAGATGAGAGCTTCAAATTGTTCGTTCGACTCGCTGCTTCCTCCGTCCCCCAGCGCCTCGAGGTGCTCCTTCAACTTGAGGTTCGATTGTAGAGCAACGTGGGTTACTCGGCCATCCGAGGAGCCAATCAGCAATTTTCGCGTCAAGAAGAACCGTAGAAACCTTCGACGAAGTGAGAGCGTGCCAAAGTCATAGGTTACCGTCGGCTAACCCACCGCTAGGCCCTTGACCGCTCGCTTGAGAACGCGGCAATGTGATCAAGGAAAAATATGCGCAAGTGGTATACACATACTAACCGAGCTATGTACTCGGCCCTCTCTTTGACCTTTCTCCGCTGGCTCTGTGAACTCATGAGAGCGCCAGCGTGAGCTCAATGGGCAATCCTCTCATTTCTTTGGAGAAAAGCCTACTCAATGTATGCCAGCTCTAGATGAAAATCGGAGACGTCTCCCAGCTCTCCTCCTATGATGAAGTACGCGACTGAGGGAGCAATTTTGAGTGTTTTGCCGTATTGAGGCGATAAAAAGTAATTCATTGGGTCTCGGCGAAAAAATGCCGGATACATCTCCGTTTCGGAAGGAGGAGCCGGAAGGGTGGCCTCCTGAAGCACCGCCCGTTCTTCGATTAAAAAATGATGCTTTCAAGGACGACCAGTCGTGACCTGTACTGATCGTAGAACGCCGTTTCACCTCAAACCCACGCAAATCTCTCGCAGGACTCCGCAAAGGCGCTGCTCTCGCTCTCTTCCTCGAGTCTGGAAGCTCTCCGGTCGGATATAGAGGATGCTCTGAATGAGTTGAAGGGACATCGATTCTCATGATGCCGACCGACCCACGCGTCCACGGTTCGACCGGAATGAAATGGACCATACCGAAGGGAAGCAGCATGCCTAACTCCATGCGAAAAAATTGAGAGACCTCCGGTTTCGGGGAACACAACTGCTTTATTCGGCACCGCTGAACAAGCATAGTGATTGAGATTCATATTTCCTTCTATTTGTTCACGGGCTTCGTAACCATTAACGATTCTCCCTAATAGACTCTACTCTGGAAGTATTGTAGTTATAATAATTTCATTATTATTGTTCTTTATGCTGAGACCACTACGCTCAACACATCTTCTAATCAATAAAGGTCAACTCTCGTTCAAAGTCTATTCATGATGATAAACGAGCGTTCGCCGCTCTCAATTGATGAGTACATGAACAAATAAATCTCTTCAGTGACATTTCATCTTGAAACAATACAGAACACTGGGTTTGAACGAGCAGGCGAGCGAGCTGACGAGCGACTGACTCCATGAGGATCGTTCGACTCTCATCGAACAACTTGTCTTATTTACAGAGCTCTTCAAAAGAAAAATATTCTCAAGAACAAGTTGGAGATTCAGCTCCTGCGACACATGCGAACTGTCTGTGGATCCAAAACGTTTTTCGATGAACGTTCACACTAGGTGCTGCCGTATATCGCTTGTTTGAGAACGATTCCTAAAATTTTCCGCGCTTCTTATAGTCAGACGGAGTAACTGAGATTTTCTCATCCCATTTTGCCGATGGTCTTGAACAAGGCTTCGACGAACGTTCGGGAAGACGCTCCGGATGATTCTGCGAGAGTTCTCGGAGCCGCCATCGATTTCCTTGAGGGACGTTCATTCCGCCGAAGGAGTGATTCTGCGGAGTGACCATCCCCTCAACGGAACCCCCCAACGAAACGCGACACGTGGGCACCGAGCTCAATTATTTCCCAATTTCTAGAGCATGACAGGTGGCTGTGTGATCGATACACGGCTGCAGGGACTAACAAAGTTTGACTCTTAGTCAGTTCATTATAGTTTGCGTAGGAACTTCGCCCACACAACAATGGTTGTTGGGTGTAGACTTCACGACTTGGAGTCTTGGAGGTTTCATCCCGGAATTTGCATCATTTTGTCGTCGAATCAAATCGCCAAGAACGAGCAGTCGTTTCATCGAACATCCCCGGAAGATTCGAACCGGAGAGGAGTCGAGACAGCTAGTAGTTTAGTTCGTCAGAATAATTTCTCGGCTCAACGACAGCAGCGACGACAGCGTGAGTCATGTTTCACTTTCTCTACGGTTCATGGTCTCTGGTGGACTGCTTCTATGCTACTGTACTTGCTGACGAGTGCCATCGACAAAAGGACAGGGTCCGAAGACCGCACCTGAGCTTGGGATTCAGACTGATATCGTGCCGAAGAGTTTATATGGAGCTCGAAGAATAAATAGCTTTTCTACATTCGGAAGTTATTCCATTTTTGGTTAAGAGGTCGATCCGCGGATCGGCCGAGCCGTAATCCGCGTCGGATACCATCGGAAGGACTCGGGACCCAATACAGGGTTATCGGGGGAGCTGCATGTATTTTGTGGCTTGAAATATAACAGAGTTCTTTGAGTGCAGATTGAAAAGGCAAAGAGTGATGTGTTGGAATTGCTTTGAAGATTTCTTCTCTTTTCTGGTTGCCGTAGAATTGTTCCTCAGCAAAATTATTTTGAGGTCCTGCGCCCGACCCGGAACCACCATCCAGGGTAATGGGCGCAGAGATAGTTTTCCAATCTAAGAGAGTCTGAAAGTTTTGGATCAATTGGGCGGAGTTGAGACTCATGAAACTCAACGCGGGAATCTAGAAGAAGGACGACTTCTACGGCGGTTGACTGCTGACGACGAATCGGGCGATGAAAGAAGATCAAGCTTCGTTAGACTCCAGATTGTCGAGCCACTCCTGCAAAGGAAAAATGAGAGCAAATGTTAAGGACACCGGTCAAAATCTCTCGATCGTTGCAAGCCAACTGCGTTTCAAAAGAAGTTTCCACTTGAAGAACCTTGGCACTGCTCATGCCCGCGATCGCTGCAGCCCCCTGTGTGCCCGAGCCCCGCTTGTGATGGAATGCCGCGAACGGCTTCGCGGAACTTCTTTCGAGAATTGATTGGTCAGGGCTGAATACGTTCTGTATTCCCGGACTTCTTCGAGAGCTTTTACTCTCCGCCGTATCGTCAGAACTCGTTCGAGGAAACATTTCTCCTCTACGGCCATTCGAACAGAGCCATTAATTACGCTGAACTACTGTCCAAGCCCACAAATGATTGGACCTCGAACCGCCTCGGAAATCAAAAGCCGAGTGAGCAAATCTTGTCGTTCCCACCTTCTGGATGTTTGAGGAAAGAACAGCAGGAAATTGATTTGTTCAGAATTTCCTCTCCGTCATCTCTCCGCCCATCCTTCAAGGTGGCGACTGGACAACTCGAGTTGTCCTCGCTCGAATATTCCGGAGCCCCTTCGTTCCCATTCAGAGAAAAATCGTCGTTCATGTCGGAAAAGCGGTGATAATACACATAAGCGGATCGGGCCTCGAATTCGATTGATCTGAGTGCGACGTTCCGTTCTCTTATTGCGAGGATGTTGAAGTAATGACCATGAAAAATTAATGACTGCATTCAAGAAACTTTTGCTTGGCGGGGCTTCCGACCTGCTTGAGCTTGATTGTGAAAATCGCCTCAGAATAACCGCATGACGATTGCAAAACGCTTCGTTGCCACGTCGAGAGCCACCCCTCAGAGAATTCAGACAGGTTTTGCTGGCGTCGTACTCGAGTTCATCCTCATTCAGAAACGCTTGAGCCTGATTCCGGGGCAAAGCGGCATTGTTAGCGGACGTGAACAAACTGCCGAAAACACACTAGAGTCGTTTCCTCTTCTACGTTGGAGTTCGTCATTGTATTAGTCGCATGCAGCACCATGTTGAAATCTTATCTCGTCCACCTGCATCATCGCGGAAACACGCGTCTCTGAGGCCGACGCACTGTCTGCGGTGAAGTGGCAACGCCACGAGCAACAAGACAGACAGGAAATTAGGATAACAGGGACAGACAATCGAATGGAGAAGTCCCTCGACACGAGTACTGTTTCGTTGCTGCTCGTGGGTACTGCACGCCTGGCTTCTCACGCCATAGACCGCAGAGCGAGGTGCGATTTCAGAGTCCGGATAGGAGTCTAAAAAGGTCGCTCCGGAACTTCCGCCAACAACCGGTCCTGTATACAGCCCTTGACGGATTGAATTTGTCGACTTCTTGGATCGGGACCCGAGGCAGCGACCTAAGCAGGTAAGGTAAGCTTGTTGGAAGATGGACCTAGCAAATTAGCAACCGCAGCACGATGCCTTCCATTTGAGGCAAGACGCGAGAAACCTCGACTGTCGCTTCGTGGTTGCAAAGAAACTGGCCCCATAATGACGACTCCTGGTTCAGAATAAGTTGCATGGAGTCTCTCATGAAGTTCCGCGGGGCCCGATGCACAGAAAGATGCTCTCAGATCCCCATGGGCGAACACATCGTGCGATCCGAGGGAAGGGGATGATTGAATGGAAAAAGGTGCTCTCGCCTGCCGTTTCAGAAGTAGGTCACCCATGGTATCTTTCCGTCATAACCGAGACCATGTATCAACTTTGGCCGAGAACTAATGAAAATTTATCGCTCGTCCCAGCGAGTCGCGAGTGCGAAAGTCATTACTCGCGGCAAACACTGTATGTGTGGTCGTTGGTTACCCTCGACATATTCGATGCAGTTAGAACTTCATGATTCCATGTAGTCTGCATTGCCCCAATTTGTTCCGATCACTTTTTGGAGATTCGCGGGAATTAGGGAAAGGTTAGGAGGGAACGAAAATGATGAGAGACTGACCTGCTGGAGCGTGCTGTACGCAGGGATCGCGTCAGCTCTTTTGCCGAGCCTGGAGAGAAATTCGTTATTCGCGTTGATCTTGCTTTTCATCCTCTGTTCCATCATGTCCAGCATCATTTTCCGTCGCAGAACATCTAGCGGACCTACGACTGACAAATTGGGCATTCCACCGGCTCTGAAAGTACAAAGGAAAGAATGAATACTATCGGTCTCTGAATGCGGAACGAATGAACACTTAGCAACCTACATCCTATACAGTTCTCGGTTGAGAATCGCACTCGGCTGGGAGCGAATGGAAACACGCCGAGCAACCGCGTCCTCAACAATGAAATCCAAGGTCGCTTCCGAATTCCTTTGCCGACGTCCCCATGGTCGTCGCCCGCCTCTTCCGCTACAACTTGTCGCCATGCTAACGAGAGTTCATGTTCACAGGAGACCCTTCCCGAACTTCGCCATAGGCTTAGGATCCCGACAGCTTCGTGAGTCTCTCACTCAAGCTCC
Source organism: Neoseiulus californicus (assembly GCA_028455905.1). NCBI lineage: Eukaryota > Metazoa > Arthropoda > Arachnida > Mesostigmata > Phytoseiidae > Neoseiulus > Neoseiulus californicus. Next base: position 21,870,439 of record JAMQGS010000001.1, read on the forward strand.
GTTCCACGCTTTGCTCGGAAGGCATCGCTCAGTTTCGCTTGTTTTTCGATGCTTAAACTGGCCGAAGTTAGAGCTCTCGAAAACATTCAAGACCGGCTCTCCGATGAGGGAGTGGGATCGATTGATCAGCCGTTTGTATGGCTGTTGGATCGAAGTGTCGATCAACGAACGCGACGCAAAAACAACGGACTGCGTTGCAGGCGGTCCCTTGGGGCAATTTCTCCGAATAGAAAATTACTCCAATCAGTGGGACTCGGGTTACTCCATGGGAAAACGATCCTTGAAGATACCAGAGTTCTTCTTTCCTGTATGCTTTCGTCAGGATGTATTGTTACCAGGGAAGAGTATTCTTGGACCGGCTCTGGGTATCAAAAGACGGAGGCGGGCTCTGCTAACGAGAGTGCAGTCCTACCTTGCGGTCTGTTGTGAACTTCCCAAACTTTAAACGAGGCGAGGAGAAGCACCAAATATCCGATGGAAGCGGCAGACCGGGACCAGTTCTTCGTTGAAAGGACTTGGAGTTCGACACGGACATTTCGGGAGAGAGATTGGGAACGTAGACCGTGGCGAATCCGTCGTTTCATCTTCCTGCGGGACTTATGGTCCCGAAATGCGCATAGTGAGTCCGAGCAAAATCTTTCAAGCGGAGCAATGACGTGTCCGATTCGGACGACACGTGCCGTTTCATCGTTCCGATATCCAAGTATGATCCTCTCCACCCCCTCCTCGAATCACCAGAAATTTTCCCAGAGGGAACTTTTACGAAGGTAGAGGCAAGGAATTATCGACGGAGGACAGACCGAGACTGCACGAGGGTTTCGAGGAACGAGTGCTCTCCCATGACGTCGTCCCCAGCTGTTTGTCATACGCTTTTCTAGCGGAGGGGGCGTAGGTGTTTACACGATGTATTAATGTCGCCGCTACTGTGTTAAGGGGACACAGGGCTGAGAAGAGAACAATGTACGTAGTTGATAAATATTCGGCGACTCTCGGCAACCCCCCTATCAAGCCGATCGAGTCTTCTGTGTCGACCTAGCAATCATGAGCCGTCTACTCGAGCGCAGCCCACAAGCCTGAAGTCCTCGTACACAGCGAGAGTTCCATTATCGGCGGGCGTTCACTGGATCGACAGAAGGAATCTTCAAAGCTCTTCAACCTTTCCCAGACCATTGTCAAGACCATAATCAGACAAAATATCGGAGAAAAGGCGTTCAAGGAGAAGCGTTCTTCATGGATCCGCTCGGAACCAAATGATCGGGGTAGAGCAGGGGAACTAAACTATTAGGCAGCGACGAAAGATGGCCTATGATGGAGGGCAGATGCAATCAGCTTCAGCGATGCCAGACAATGACTCTTCATGTACGCAAGGATGAATAACGGCTCCGCAATAGAACGACTAGGTAATCGAAAAAGGAGATGCCGGTCTAACCGGCCCCATAATGCATAGAAACTCCGTCGGATTACTCACCTCCTATGGAGCATGAATGCTTTCGGGTAGGGATAGGCATTTTGGCCCTGTTGAGAGTAGGCAGCTTGACCTACGCTAACAAACGCGACAACCACGACAAGCAAGCACAAAAGTGCGGTCCCACAGCCGAAGAGCTGCCGCATAGCCTGAAAAAGAACATAAATGTCAAATTAATCCTCGATTACTGGATTCTGACCCTCACAAGCATGTTCAAACGAGGGTGATTCATTCCACACTTCAGGGTAGATCATATTCGAATCTTGGCCAATGGAGCAGCCGCTGGAAACGGTTCCCGAATTCATGTCGAGTCGGAGACTACGCGCTAGCCTTACGTCAAACGTAGCAAAGGAGCATGTCGGCATTTCTTCCGGCTCGCACACTTTTATTCATTCCATCCGCCGGGGGGCTAGCAAACTCGGTCACGGGGTAGAGCTTGTAAACGCTTGGTTCCATTTGTGGACAATCCGCTCGCGTAAAGTATACGATGCAGAGGCGGAATAATATCGGCAGTGGAGACACACTAGGTGGTGGCATCGGCTATCAACCGATAAGAGAAGTTTCTGGTTGATAACCGAACGTCGTTGCCTTATTTGAGAAACCAGATAGTCAGCCTCCTGAGCCATACAGCTCGAGCAGAGAATCGCAAAAACACAAACAGAGCACTCTACTCGCGGCCGAGTCAGAGCGACATCGCATGAGAAGGGATCACCCGAATAGGTTTACAGAGAATCCATGCCCGATGTCGCAGATCTAACCTAGCATCATTCAGAATCATAAGTAACACCTTCTCACAAGGAAAGATTCACTCTTACCACCCTGGGAGGGGCTCGAGTCAAGTGATCGAAATGTGCGGGCCCGGATAGAGTAAGGCGAGATGTTCGGGGAAGGTCAGTGGAACTGGGCGCTTATGAGGAGCGCACTCTGCCGAATAACCAGCGCGAGAGAAAAGCATACGCATCCACAGCGCGTACATTAATTGGCCCTAGTCGGAAGATTAGACGGTTGACCTTGAGACACGCAACCCTGGCCGGGACATTGTTTTCCGATATCGATCAAGACACTCACATCATGTGATGAATAGGCGCCAATTGGCGACGCTTTTGAAGTGCGACTAGTCCACGAGTGCGAGACCTTTCTTGTCGAATCAAGATGTGGCGATCGACGATGTTGACCAACGAGTTTCGTGGCCAAAAGACATAAGTTTCAGTCAAGTGAGGACTCGTCGTTGGCAGAAGCCGTTTCCCACGCGCTTCTGTTCTAAGGGTTGTTTTCTCTTGTATCCGTCTGAGTCGGAGCATTTTGGAAAATTGGGAGTTTCTCTGGCGATCGGGATCACTTCGGCTCATGCCATGAAGCAGCCCCAGCTGCTTTGGTCGTGGGAGTTGGACGCCCGAAAGCTATTATCATCAATCAGCGTGTCGGGTTTCAAGCCTGGAGAATCAGGGAGCTAAGCGTGGCTCACTCTCTGTTACTTCCTCCGTCACCGCGAAGAAGCGCTGACGGTCAGACATGCGATAATTTCTGAATGGCATCCTTTCGTTCAAACGTATATTCCGGATCGTTTCGAGTCAACCTGCTTGCTCGTGTCAGTGTTCGGAAGTTCGCAATATCAGAGAGGTACCGGTGAACAAGACAGATACAACTTCGAACCGAAGAGACGCTCGACGGCTTGCGAGTGGGGAGAACTGCGCTTAGAGGACAAGAACACCAACTCGCGCCCGTGAAACAAGGGTTCGAGCCGGGAGCAGACGGCTCCATGTTACGATTCCTCCGAAGCCGGGGAGCTCCGGCTGAGAGTGACAGAAAATCGTACTCTTTGTCACACGGGGCCGCCGCGACTCGGTGTTCGAAGTGTATCCTCTCCGAGCTCACAGCTGCGCTACATATTGATGTGTCCATTGCTGCTCACAAGGACAGACTTCAGATCAAAGGAGTGTTTCGCTTTTCGATCAGAACGAACTTCGGGATAATGAAGGAACCAAGAGCCTCATGGCTCTCTCTAATTCCCGAATCTTCCTCATCGTTTCTGACAAACTCACATAACACCGTCGCCGTCGCGTCGCATCCTCGGATCCCAGCTCTAGCACTCGTGTGTCGTTCTAGGTTGTGGTCTCGATCCCATTCTTCTGAGCGTCTGACGTCGATGGCTAGAACTCATAAAAATGTTTGCTTCTTCCGGGCTAGGGGAAAACCCCCCTTCCCCGCCCTTTCCAAGTTCACAACAATCCCTCATATCCTCAAAGCGAGCTCCTATGAGAATGTATCGGATAAATTGAGGGTCCAAGAGTTGTCCCTGGAATCGCGTGCTAGGCGTGTTCCCCGATCTATCAGACTCGACAGGTCTCCATGGCTCCGTAACAGTGGTCTGAGCTCCGTTCAGAGAAACTCGCTACTTTCCCCGAGCATACAGGGTGGTAAGTAGAACGGGTTCTCGCATTTTCCCAGCGAAACAGGCCGCGCAGTCAGAGGGGAACGTCTTTACGAACACCTGTCTGGTATTTCGATTTCACATCCCCTGAACATACTAGAATCTTGAGGACGCCCTCCACTCACCAACATCCAACCCTCGAAACCCTCGTTTCCGCTCTCCCACAATGGGAACCCTTCATGAGAACATTTCGGATCGGAAGATATCGCAATTTCAAAAATTTCTACGCTGAGACCCACGGTAAATATCCGTCTCTGAATCGAGGAAGCATTCGGGACTACCTTCCATCTGCTCTGGTATGCAAAGGTGATTTGGAATCGAAGTGCCAGGTAGTGCACTACAGAGTGATTATCAAGAATTCGTCTCGGACGGCACCAGCTCGTTCAGGAGGCATTGAAGGAAACTGTACGGCCTCGACCAAAGTCCCACAGCTACGAGAAAAACCTTCCACCCGGTAGATTCAGTTCGCTCCAAGCGTTGAGTCGAGAGCTCCGAAAGCGTCACCCGAAAGATGAGCGCACATCTGGAGCGATGTCGGATGACCGGTCGTTGCTCAACACAGGTTCCAAAGAGCCCCAACAGCCTTTACGAAGCTTCTTCATGTAGTTCCCCCTCTGATGGCTTCTTGCTCCCCGTCACCACGAAAGAACGATCCGGAATCGAAGTCTGGGCCGGTGATTGGAGCTCCCAGAGCAAGCGCGCCAGGACGTCACGCTCGGGAGACAGGGGGGACACGTACCACAGTCATAGGAGCTGATCGAAGGCGATATTCAATCAACCGACACATGGAGGGCGGCACACATGAATTTCCGTATTGTGTTCCCTCAGAAAAGTATAGAATCGGCGGTTCGTGATGGCCGAGATGCTCCCAAGTCGAATCCGACATACTGGAGAATCATTGAGGGGATCATGGGATTCACGGGACAGTAAACGTGCAAGAATAAAACCTACATCTAATATGATCAATTAGTTTGATTTGATTCACAGAGTACCATCTGAATAATCTCCTAACGCTTATGTTTCCGGATGATGACACATCGAATCGGATAGCTCATGACGTCAGGCTCAAGAGGATGAAAGTACTCTGAACCGCACAGTTTGTGTTGGGCTGCTGAAAAACTGATCCTTCATCCGTGTATTATATGGCCGAGCCCTTGAGGAGTTGGCGGTGGGAGAGGGCATCTCGCAGGCGGGCATCTGGCGGTCGGGTATTTCGGACTCGGGTATCTGGCACCCGACCAGTAGGCTACATACATCATAGTCGTCAAAATCGGGTGGATGCTCTGCTTGATGATGTTTTCCATAGGGTCGGTGACCGTGCGTTTTACTGCACATGCGGCAATTAAAAGCGAAGCTGCGGGCGATTGAGGAACGGCATCTGGCTTCACTGCGTCACCCTGGGCCATGACCATGACCCGCAAGCAAACAGAGACTCAACGAGAACAGACGAATGGAGGCACTAGGTTCACTACCATTCAGATAAGAATGTCCTTGTCAAACTCGACCGTCATCATTGTACCCCCCCTGAATTCTATGGCTGCAGGCACTACCGATGGAAGAAAAAGATTTCAACAACGATAGAGTAAGGGGGTAGAGTTACTATAAAGGATATCCTCTGCAAGACACGACGTGCTGACGACCCGGTACAGCAGGATGTTTGTTATCTAAAGTGCCGAAGACCTCCATCAGAGCATTCGGAGGCGTTTTCAGGCCAAGCTGCCCCAGTTACGAGTTCTAAAATGAATGCATCGTTACTGAATAGGACTTCGGCCCACCTTAGATAAGTAAGTGTTGTTTGTCGATGCTCAAGCGGGCGATCGTTGTCAAGGGAAATAGAGAATCGGTATTAAAATGGCCAAATCTATGTTGGTCACGTTTGCCAACACCCTGCGGCGCCTGTCCCGCTGAGCTTTATGCAAACATTTTCAGGGTCAGCGTTTCGACACCTCATGGTTCGAACAAAGTTTCGACAAATTCCTACGATGCGCTCTTCTCGTCAATAAGTATCCCGCGGATAAGTGTTCAGCAAACTTGGGGAAACTTCGGAAGGGCTTGAGTTTGCATTTGCTGCGATGCAGCTCTCAACCGAACAGAGTCGAGAGGAAGAACGGGGTGATGCGGGAAGGAACGTTCACTGTTCCAGATCCGCCAGATGGAAATAAAACGTGGGCGCTTGGGCGAAATCGGACGGAGAATCGACAATAATAATCGATTCCAAGGGATAGCGTTTCAGGGATGAGCGGTTCTCGGTAAGGTCATTTCTTTATTTGGGATTGCTTCAATTTCGGTTCGATCGGTGGCGCTTTTCCCGTTCGGGAAAATCCGGCGCTGCTCCGGACGAGCGGGGAACAGAGAAAGGAACGGAGAAATATTTTTTCAACTCGTTTGTCGATAGGCCGACGAATTGTGCGGAGTACTTTGGGTATCTATCTCCTGTTGGATGAGACTCCTCGGATGAATGAGGTTCTAATCCTGAGTCAATTACGGGAGCGATCCGAGACAGTGCCAGGAGAATCGTTCTGGCTCAGGAACGATAGGAACGCCGATACCTTGTTTGACATCAACCATGCCACCTCTGCCACAAGCTCTCAGGTTCGACAGATCGTGCCTCCAATGCGCATAAATTTTCGACATTGAAAATTACCAGGTCACAACGAGATCAGGATATCTATGATGCTGAGGCTAACGCGACTGGAGTTTCAATGAGAACCTTTACTGAACAAGACTAGGAACCGCCGAACGGGCGGCCTGTCCAAAATCTCCGTAAGGGCATTGAGGTTTCCGAATCAAGCCATTCCCCTTTCGTAGGATGGAAGTGGCTCACCCAGCTCCTTCTTGAACTTGAACGGCATATATCAAACTCTCCGAAACTTTGGGCCCGTTTCGCGACTCGGATTAATCTGTATCGGATGATGAAGAAGTCGTCTCATCATCTTTTGTTCGAGTTTGCCGCCATGTTGGCCGCACAGTGCCCGACTCGTTGAGCTTCGGCTATGCTTTGTTCCTCATTCAAAACATCTTTTACCAATCGTCGGTTCACGAACAAAATTATTCTAGAGCTCGTTTTTCCTGCAACGACGTCATCATATGCGTCAAGGCAATCTCATTCCCTGGAGTTATTCCAACGAAATGAGACCCGAGACGACAGATTTTATTTTTGATTCAATCAAGCGGAATTAACGTCTGAGAGGATCCCACGCACCAGCAATGTAAAGGATGGTGGGGGGCTCGAGCGTAGAGACTGTTTCACTCAGACTAGACGGCTCTGAGGTGTTTTGAAGAGGGAGGAGACGAAATGATGTCAGACAGCGAACTCCCACACTGCACCCAAGCTCCCGCCGGCGGAAAACGAACTTCGATTTCAATCCAAGGTCGGCATGAGAATTGTTGAGCGTGGTTCCGTTACACGGCGCGGATCACTCTCATCTCACGTGTGTGATCGCGTGCGATGGCGTGAAATCACAACTTGCAGCCAGCCAGTCGGTCGGTTGGTCGATCCCTCGATCCGCTCTTCTTGCCCAACTGTGAAACACAACCGGACACTGACTTTCTCTCACGCGAAACTACCCGCTTTACACCGACGCGTTGAGCGAGCCGGCAAAAAGACACCACCGTTCCCCCGCGGATTCATTTGTTTAGGAACAGGGCAACTGAGCGTCGGCCTGAAATGACTTCGGTCAAGTTTGCGGTGGTAGTGCTGCTGGTGGTGGTCACCGTTTCGACAATGTGTGCTCTGCTCCCAATTTCGGCTGACGCTGTGGTCATTCGACGACCTATGGGTCGAATGATGCGTCTGTGCTTGACTCCTGGTCTCAACTCCACTTGGACTGCATCTTGTTTCCAGTGCAATTCGCAAGCTTACCAGGCAATCATCTCACGCTGCTCGAGTACGCGGGTTTTGCACAACAACCTGTCGGTTGAAGAGGCGACTTGCATACGAGACGGTTGCGTATCGATTACGAATGGTTGAGAGAGCCGATTCGAGCCGGCTGCCGAGCCGCCTTTATCGCCCTCTTGCCACCCATACAGCAGGCTGCCCGATCCCTCAGCCTTGTGTGCGTTCAACAAAGGACGGTGAAGCTGACTGTCGATCACGGAGTCTCTAATTATCGATCGAATCAAGTTTCCTCGGCACGAACGGTCTCTCCAGTCACCCCGTTGTCATTCTAGGTGGGCACACTTGTTCACGTGTTGTATAGTGGCGAACTCCCAAAATAGTATGTTGTCCTGTTGCATTCAAATGTCAGTTTGGGAAGCATTGGATCGGATCGAAAGTGAGATCATGGTTGAATGTCCATCTTGGGACGCAGTTCCTGTTCTCATCAGTGTGAAGAAATATCGTCTCAATAAAGTTAATGAGTGTTCATAACTTTCTGGCTCTTGGGAGTAGATGTACATTTATAAATATTTCGCAACCCAACGACTCTGTCCGATAGGGTCGACCGGAATACGTCATATCGAAATGAAAGCTTTCGAGAGTCCCCCTACGTCACAGAGTTCTTTCCTGCGAGATAGAGCAGTGATAATACGCGCGTTCAATCGGAAGTATGAAGCAATGTCTCGTTCTGTTTAGGCTGGAAGACACGCTGCTCTGATATAGCCTCCGGTCCAAGCGTGGGAACCAAGTGTCAGGTCGTACATCAGAAACGCTCGCTGATAAGACGAGGGAGTTCTGACTTCCTGACCGAGTACGGAAAGTAAAACTCCACGAAATAACCGACCAAGCGACAAACCTACGACCATCAGCGTCCATTCTCCATCTCGAATCTCGAGCCTCGATTCCCCCATCGCAAGTCGAGCGAAAATCGCTTGAGGAAACAGGGCACTGCTAGAGGAAAAAATGTTTTTCCGCACTTCTTGCTCCCGCAAGATCGTCGAGCTTCGGAAAAACAGGGATCCCGGGCTTCGGGGCTCTGAAATACTTCTGCTCTGGCACTCGAGATTTCAAACGGAAACCCTACCGCTCCTGCGTCGCTCACGGAGAACGTTGTGGTACATCCGATCTCGGCATTGGCTTCCAGACACGGTTGCCGTCACAAAAGCGTAATGAGATTTGCGGAAGACCATCAACTTGCCGACGGCATCCCAGAAGTTGTCCAAAAGAAGCGTCCTCAAAATTACCAAACCGGCGAGGCCCCCCGTTTCCGGTGGCTCGCTGGGAATCAATTGGTAGTCGACACTCGTCGCTGACAACTTTAGTGATTCGGGGTGCGCTAAATTGTGCAGCTTCCCGAATTCCACGGAGAACATCGTACGGGTCTAGACGTATCCAATTTCTTCCCTCTTTGTCTAGAACGGTTACCGATCGAATATAGCCAAGGTTCTACCATTACAGCAGCCTTCAGCCAAACCTCGTTTACGCTTATCCGGCGGCTATCTTTCTCAAGGATGTCTCATTTGCTAGTGAGTGCGTTTCCGGAATCGCTGCTGCCCTCGATAACGAGAGTCAAATGAAGGTTGAGAAAACGCAAAGGTTTTGTGAAGTCAGTCGGAAAGTTGCCCCGATGCACTCGATCCCGTCTGATATCATCGCAGTGTCTTGGGCCAGCCGACCTTCACGACTGACTTGAAGGTCAGTTCGTTTTTGTTCGATTCGATTCCTTCGATCGACTCATCGACCTATCGACGAGCGGTTCTTCCATGCTGAAGTGATCGAAACGCCCACAGATAATGGAATCGCCGGCGCATATCTCGCCGATTTTGGAAGAGTTTCCAGAATAAGTTACACAAACCCATTCCTCTCCATGTCTGATCGGGAAACTTCCTGTTGCGTTCGTGAACTCTCCATCGTCTGTCTGAAGCTGAGACGAGATGATATGAAAATATTCCATTTTGGGCGACTAGTATCTGGGAAAACATCCGGGTCACAGTGGAGAAGGTCAAAGCTGGAGTCCAAGCTTTCTCGTAATTATAACCGTGGTTATTGTGAGGCATGGGTCAAAGGCGCGCTCGAGAGTCTCGAAATTCGCGAATCGTTAAGACGAGTATAAACTCAACTCCGGAGAACGTCCTATTCTTACTCCGGTGTTTTGCCGCGGATATCCATCTTCGTTCGCTCGGCAGAATTATAATAGCTTCTGAAGTGGCAGAACTGGGTTTGTGGGTGAAGCTCTTTCCAGGGCAGTATACGTTGTTTCCGAAAGGCCAGGGGTTTCTAAACGCTGCGCCGCCAACTGCGCGATACTTTACCAGGTGCAACGTTTGAAAGGCCCTCTAGGGTCAGAATGACGGAACTCGTTCTGTCCGAATGAGCGAAACCATGTACGTTGGAGCACATTTAAGGTGTTCCAGGGGCAACACCGCTGATGCTTCGAGCTCGCGGTGGAGAGGCAACGGGACCTAGAGGCGATACGACCCGGAAGAAGTTCGACTCCGCAACGGCCTGTATTACGTTTCCGACGTAAGACCTGGTCGTGTGATTCATTTCCGTCTCGACACAGTGATTGCGCTATCTATCCAAAGCTCACCGTCCATGCTGAAGGGACATTTCCAGGTACGGTGGCACCGCTGTGACCTCATTATTTTTTCCAATATTGTTCACTGCTGTTGTTTGTCGTTCAGTGCCTTTCACAGTAGCGACCCAATTCGTCGGTAACCATTGACAGATGGGTATTCTCTGAGTTGCTGCCAACCCGTCCGTATGTAGACGGATATGCGTCTGGGAATTCCTTCTTGTCCAACGCGTGGCTCATTGTTGTGTTGCTTCCGAGTCACTGACACTCCAGACGAGGTCAGCCACATCTTTACGTTCGGTAAACATCGTCTCGGGACGGCACCAGAAGACGTTCTCTACCAGGGACGCCCACGAGAGTTCCTTGTTCAGTTTGCGCGCCCAATTCCTTCAATCTGCGCGGCGCGGCGTGCTGTTCGTCGAACAACGCCGCGATGCAAGTGAGAGATGCGTCCGCTACTTCGGAAAATCAGAACTTATTGAATTTGGGTCCGAGTGCGAAGGGGGAGAAGTTTCCGCCGCTTGAGCCGGTCGTGTGAAAACGATTGGCCTCGAGTCGTAGAGAAATGAGATTTACCGCCGCGACGCAACGATTCCGTTCATCTCCGGGACCGCGAGCAAATGACAAGCGAAAGGCAAAAACTCACGAGTCAGCGAGAGCTTGCTCTCACCCGCCGGAGGGAGTCAAACCTTCCTCGACTGCACGTCGAGGGAGAAATCGGGTAATAGGCCTCTAGCAGTCATTCCGGATCCCAATCATTCTGTGGGAATTCCAGGAGTCTGTGGCGGAGATTTTGGGACCTCTGACGATAAAAATGACGATCGTTCGAAATCTGCATGTGAAAACGAATGTAATTGTGAGAATAAACGGGCTCGAGGTTCCCTGGCTAGATTCTTGCGACAGATTAATGTATTTGCTCGGGGCGTTTGGATCGTGGAGAGTTTTCAGAGCGTTCACAGGACGTTGAAGACTGTTTTCCACTTTACAATCCCACATCAATTGAGATTCTGATTCGAATGAGTTCCTGCATCGACGATCACACGATATTCTCAACAAAACCGTCGGAACGTGTTGGACGGTACTCGATTCTGGAAGGAAAGTTCATCTGATGCGGTGATCTGAACCTTCGGATGGAGGATCCCTTGTTTTTTCGATTTCGTAGACGAGCGAGCCAGGGAATTCGCGGAAAACAGGGTTTCGCTTGGCACCCAAGTTTGAAGAAATCGTTTTCCGATGATATCATCTCGATAAGCTCGAGCTTTAGAGTGAATATCCGGGCACGAGCTCTGTGATGAAGACTCCCTCGCCAAATTTGGCGGCTCAAACTTTCAATGCTCGACCATGAATCGAAGTCCGCCAGCAACAAAGAAAACACGCACCGGAGCCGCGTTTCTTCATCGTACACATGAGAGCAATATGCTTTGTTCTACAAAAATAGGGACTCTCGCTCGAATCTCGGGAATCATCCAGAGCACGAATCCAGTCGGAGAACAGGAAAGACTGAGATGTGATCCGAGCAGCGATCCGATGACCTCGACATTTGAAGCACCCTCAGTAGGAACTCAGAATTCCAGAACGCTGCCAGAACATAGCACTCCTGGGTCAATTTATTTAACAAGCATCGAGATCTCGTTTCCGATTCGAACCGTTCAATCTGAACGGGAATTCGAAGCGAATGCGCTGCGATGTAGAGCAAGAGACCGAAGAACCTCCGACCCATGCCTCCTTTTGTGTCGTTCCCCAAACAGCTAGAGATACGCATAGGACAGCGGCATAGACTGCCCCAGAGATCAGCATCGCTGCAGAACCAAATATCATGCCCATCGATCTCTTCCGACACCTCGCCCGATCCTTCATCGTAGTTCATCGCCGTCCAACTGCGGAAACAACCAGCCGCGATACCATGTTTTCTCGCTCATTCTCACGCACCGAGTTCTAGTCCGAGCAAAGGATAAGATGCAAAGGACACCATACGTCCAAATAGGCATCAGCAGCAGAATAACATCGGGTTCAGCGAGCGACGCTGAAACGATGCTGAAAATGCTCAATGATCTCAGTCGCAAGAGAAACCCTTGCGCCAGAGCCTGATTTCCGCTCCCCATTCGTTCTGAAACTACCCGCCATCATGTCTGCGGAGTCAAGGACAACCCAAAGGCTTCTCAAGGCTTCAAATACACCAACAACCATTTTTCAAGTGAGAGGGGCTCCCTCAACTTTTGACGAACATTTAATTAGGAGAGTGCGCCGAACGATTCCCCGACGTGGCTGCTCCCGGTGTTGTTTCACATCACGCAACTCATAAGGTGTTCATAGGATGTTGCTTGCTTAGAAGGTTGTTATCACGGTAGAGCTCGCTAAGTGAGCCATTACCGGCGAGCCGGAGACGGACTCAAGCAATTTCGTAAGCGCCTCCAGCACCGACGAAACCACCGTTTTCCTCCGTTTCTCGGGGTCTCTCCCCGACTGGATGAAGCCATGTTTGACGAAGGATTAGTTTTACGATTGCTCGCGTCGTGGTGCTGCTTAATGAGGGGTCGGCGCCGAGGGATGGCGATCCGGCGACGGAACCCATCGGGCACGAACGAATTCCCATGGAAAACGACGCGCGACAGCTTCTCCCCATCAGTGGCCGTATCGGGTACGCACGTCCGCCCCTGGGGAGAGGATGGTTGGGGCCACGCGCCGCTTGTCTGCCCCTTAAATCGATGGGGGATATACAAAAAACGGGGGAAGACTCGGCTCGGTCGACCCCGGGGTTGTTTCGTTGGCTCAATGGCACCTGTTGATATGTGCAGCAGAATGATTTGAGCATGAATATGCGTTCGTCTCCTGGTGGCGACACTCAAAAGACTACCAAAAAATCAAGGTTCACCTCTCTTCAGCAACCAATCGACCCTTCACGCTGGGGATATTACCCTTCTAGTCTTCTTCCACGTGTCAAGGTCAGCCGCCATCGTATATCGAATCTCCTTGAGCGATGAGAAGCTCCGGTCTCCCGGGACTTTGATTGCCGCGGCTATGAGCCTAATAGCCAGAACAATAAGCTCATGATGGTTTTCCGAGCCCACACAGAGCATTCTAGCTTCTCCTCCGTCAATGTATCACTCACCGCGTCCGACTGTACTCGCTCGTCCCAGAAGGGATGAGCACTCTCAGTCTCGGTTTGTGAGTTGATTCGGTCGAGCTATCTTAGGGTGAGCAGTAAAGAGTCCAAGTAATCCCGCTTCGGAGCCTTGAACTCTTTCTACGCGACCACCGAATGCGCTCCGAGAAAGACCCATGAAACGTCGCCAAGTCATGGTCACTGTGGCTCAGTGAAGCAACGAAGGAACGGAGAAGAGTGTTTTGCTTCGTTAATTGTACCAAAAGCGATGCTAGCAAAAGTTTCTCTGGAGACTATAACTTGTTGTAATAGATGAGACAGAGTTCAGAGGGTTTCAACAACGCAGCAACGCGGTCTCCCGGAAGCCACTCGTGGTAGGAGGATTGATCGCTGGCTTCCGCCGCCTCTGACCACAGCTCCTTGGAACAGAAAGGAATCTCCAAAGTCCCAAGTGATCGAGGGGGTGGTGGAAACTTTTGCACTGTTTCTTCCTTCCAAGTGCTTTCCCAAGTCGAATAACAATGTTGGCGTATTCCGAATTGTGACATCGAAGGAGATTTTCTCCAAAAATTTGTGAGGGAATCATGCGGAAGTCTGTGAAGAAATCACACGGAAATCTGTGACGAAGAAGAAGGGAAGAATATACAAATATTCTGATATACAAAAATACAAAATTAGAGGATACGGCAAGCGATTTAGTAACAACTCCCTTTGGCCCAAGTCCTCGAGCCTAGATATCCCCGATAATTCCGTGAGAGAAAATCCGTGGAATCAAAGAATGGCGAGTAAAACGAATGGGCTGGCAACCTTACTCTACGGTTCAAGTCCCCAACTTCAGAGATCCCTGAACCAAATGATAAGATTTGTGTAGGAAGTCGCAAGAGGAAAACCGCAGTCAGTGGGAACTTGAGCACAGTCAGAGAAGGTCGACCTTTCAGCCCTGTGTGGCGAAAAATCAGCAATGCCGTTCGGTTGAATGACTCTGCGAGGAGACCCAAGTGAGCGTCTACCTGCGGTGAAATGCTCCATCGTTGTATCGGGAACCGTATCAAATCTTTTTCAAGATTGCTGAGCCGCGCCGACTGAAGCTCGATTTCATTTCAATACGGAACCTCTACAAGACTGCCTCTTCGAATTGCCCCGACCAATCATGTCTCGAACCTAGATGTCCTACCGACCAAGAGCACTTCTCCTAAAAACGCTTGCCGAACTACGCGGGTTGCTTGCAATGTAAGGCAAACACGGTACTCGAGCATGTCTGGAGCGGCGTTCGACTTCTCCATGAGCCACATACCCGTATTTTCTGAGCGTGGATCAGCTCACCGGATCGCTTCTCCCGCTCGATGTTTTGGAAGAGTCAACAGAGTCAACGGAGCTCGATTTGGGACGTTCCTTTTTTTCTAAAAAATATCGACCGAGCGCGACTTTTGGGGTTTCTGCGTATACTTTGGATATAGCAAACGGTACGCCGCGCAAGCGATAGAAATTTTCACCGTTGCGAACGGTGCAACATCCGAGCAACACTCATTCCGAAGTATTCGACGAGGATTTCGGATCGGCTCAGACCTGGTCAGAGGCTCACGGTCGCGGGACCCGTAGCACGCCTCGATTTCGCGAAATAGAGCGTTTTTCACGCAATATGGAATGAGAAACCCAACTGGAAGAACTCGAATTATCTGAAGAATTGGAGAGAAATCTCTGCGAAGTTCAAATGGATGAGCGGTCAAGTTGTGTTCCGTCGATTTGCCCGTCGATCGACTGGCGTGTCGAAATCTCCCGTGCCGGATCCAAGGACCTTCCTGTTTGTCGATCCCGAGAGGTAGATGGGAATTAATGCGACGAGAAGGGTTCAAACTAAGGCCACGATTGACTACCGTCATCTAGACTCGCTAGATATCCTCCCTGGAGACCGTGTACTTAAGGCGGCTCATTAGAAACGAAGCTCCGGACTCTTCCCGGACGCTAACTTGTCAATTCCATAATTAGAGTCCGCGACAGTCGCCGACGAAGCTTCCGCTGAGAAGTGTCATTTGCAACGGAATCAATGGTTAGACGAACGATTGGACGGCCAAGCGCCTGACGACTTAAGTTGGCGCCGTCCCAATCGTTGCTGTCTAGATCGGAGTGTAACTTGTAGTCTTTTCGGAAATCATGCTGTGCCAAAAACACTCCACTCGTTTGGGTTGCAAAAAGCTCGTGGAGAGAGCCTCGTACAAATCCAAGGCCAAACAGACTCTGGACGCGAATGCCGCCAAGAGCCGATCCGGGAGAAGAGGTTCGCGGTTTCGATCGAGGGTCCTGGTCTGGGAGCGCCTACGCACAAGGGAAAGTTTGAAGAGACACTCCGCGAGCTACACGGCTTGGAAAACTTAGCGGAGCTGCTCCTGGAAATTAAGGAGTCTCTTGTCGCGGTCGCGAGCAAAAAGATTCGAACACACGCGAATATCGAGTTTCTCTGTTAGAGTGGTTGGAAAGGCGTGCCAATATGTTACCAAGAGAAAACTTTGGTACCGGGTAGAATTTTGAAGCTGCGAAAATCGCCCGGGGGTCTGGTGCTGTGGCCGTGACCATTCAGCCACGGATCCACTCTTCCAGAAAGTGTTGATTGTTCAAGGACGCGATTTTGAATAACTCTAACTTCGGGCTTCTGCTCTTGGAAAATGCAGATGAAGGAGAAAGGGTCCTTCTCTCGAATGCGCTCTTCTCCTCAAAATAGTCAACATCCGATGTTCTTCGTTCCTAGTGGCAAAGGGCGCATCACTACTACATCACAGGGGTGATTCACTACTTCTTCCATACAGAACTACGGTGTCTCAGAAGATCAGTGGTCCCGTTACGTTCGAGGACAGGACAATGTTCGAGAAAAATCGTCGACTGTGACCGATGATTCAGAGCATCGGCAACGCTGGCGACGTCAATCGCAGTGATGACGTCACCTCTTCAGGAGGTAGCACGGCCTCTTCCGAGACCATACCGTCTGGAGGTGCGAAAGCAGCATGTGAAAATCACCAGACATCCTACGCGGCTGTAGACGTCAATCACCTAATTGAGTGTAAAATATTCATCGCGTTTTGCTTGTAGGGAAGTGTTCGAGTAGCACCCAACGGAGTGATTCTGGTTGTGTTTTTTGCTTGCCCCAACCAACCGCGAGCCGTTGAATTCCACTGCCGCTCAGGATGGTTCGTTTCCAGCTCCCGCGAATTAACCGTCGGGTCTCGAAGGTGATCGGTTTGAGCCCGATCTGTTTTACTCGTGACTCGAAAATCTCCAGAACTATCGAGATTAGGATCGATATTCGATGGGAGGTTTCCCCGCGGGAATCTCGATGGAGAGTTATCTTCGGGGCTTCGGATGACGAGACCTGGTCAAGTTTTTAGCATCGCTTCCGTTAACGGAGATATTCCCTCGTGAGTGAGTACTGGTTCGCAGCATATTGAATACTTAACGAGTTGGTTCACCAGCCTATTTCCTAGGGACATGTCTCCCTTCCAATCTCGCGGAATTTTGCGAGTAGGTTGGGTTGATCTCCTGACGTCTGTTTATTCTATGCGACCCAGATTGTCGCGAACCCTTCTCGCGGCCATGCCCGCAAAATAGGAGGCATGATGGGGTTGTCGTGTGTTCGTTCGCCTAGAGCACTGACGCGCGCAAGCAGAACTTTCTTTCGATTCGACTTTGGTTGTTCCAGACAGTGAGTATCCCTGCGCCGAGAGCATTTTTCATTGTACATCGCAACGAGCCAACGAGGGAACGAGCTGAGAAGGTGAAAACAACTCGGAGATATCTCGCGCAGAGCTTATAGGTGACAGGCTGTTGGAAAACACGTGTCAGTAGTGCATTCTTCGTTTCAGCGATCGCAAAACGAGCAAATCTCGCATCGGAATCCGAACAGTGCAAGGCATACCGGGCTAACTCACTGCTGCCAACGGATGACGCACATGGCGATGGCTTCCGTCGAGGATGATCGTTGTCGCGAATTGATGTCTCCAAGCATCCATTTCACGAGGGACATATCGCGCAATTGACCGAGTCGTTGGAACTACTCGCTGACTCAATCGAACGCGGAGATCCACTCCAACAGCTGGCGTAAGCAGGGAATCAGACCCTGCTTCTTGTTTCAATATTTTCTTACGAGCGAGGAAAAACAGATCCGATCCTCTAGCTGTCCCAAGCCTGGGTTCGACAACTTATGGTAAATACAGTTTTCTCAAGGACAAAAATTCCTTCCTATTCCGCCGCGCGGGTTCGATTCAGAGAACTTTGATTCGGGAACAGCGATGGATTATTGCGGAGTATTATTGCGATTTCTCTGCATCTCGTCGATGCCTCTGGAGTGCGTTCGTGTGATTGACACTCCGTCGGAAATCCCTGGAAACTCTTGTTCACTTCCGAATCCCGGCGTCCATATATGACTGTACTTCGTTGTAAACAGAAATGAACGGCAACAAGAATGATATTGCCTCAACAAGAAACGCGATGACGTGGGAGCCGCAGTGTTGTCATTTGGCGTACGTAGGATGCTCTGACAGCTGCATTGTCTCATAAGCGAACTTCTAGCAATAAACAATCGCTGCCAGAGAGCTCACCGCGGGTAATGGAACTGTCTCGGCTATTCGTACCCGCACGTCAGTATGTCCGAAGTGTTGTCATTGTGTCTCGCGTCACGATACGGAGAACCACAGACTTGGGGGCTTTGGGGGCCGAGGAACTTTCGTCAGAGGTGCCGTAACCAAGGGGAGAGCCACAGGATTGGAAAGATCAGGCTGATTCGTATCAGTGTGAACTTGGAGAGTGGCTTCTTTTGCGAACATTCGAAGTGCATAATTGAGGAGTTGATATCCGCGATAGCCTATCACCTCTTTCCGATCTAATTCGCACGAGCGGCATAGATCCTGAGGCAACAAGAAGCCGCAGAAGTCGAGAATGTCAAAAGTTCCGCGATTGATCCGAGTCAATCTGGAGGGAAGGACCGGAAAGCTTCCCGATTCGCTCTCGCCTTAAACAAACTTCGAACAACGAGATATCATAGTGGGAAGAAGAGAACCCTGGGTCATTACTTATTCGCAGCATCCAGAGACTTTGACGCTCGGGATCGGATAAGAGCACGCGCATGGGTGGCGTCCTTCGCAGTTCCGCGGACGGTGCCATCGTTGTCACTGGACTTGACTCGGGGAAGAAAGCAGGACGGTATGATTTGAATTTCGCATCGAGATTCGCGGAGGCGGCCCGTTGTGCATAGCGAACATCCCGGATTCGTCTTCGGCGCTGTGCGAAATGCGCAACTTTTCATCATCGAGTGATTCTAGCAAGTTTTGAGAACTTCCGCCTCCTTGCTCCACGACGCAGCTCTCAATCCCGTGTCCAACGCGGGAGTGTAGGCGGGATCCTCAAGCAGGATCGACTGGAGACGGCTCGTTTTCGACGAGCGAATACATTATGGCAGCCGTCCAGACGCCTCCCGGCATTCACTGCACTTCTGTGTCGCAGGCAGCGAAGTATCAGGATCGCGTTTGATGATCGCGCGTGACGTACGGAAGAGTTCTTTCCATTACGGGGCGCTCATTAGCCACTCTTGGTCCAGCATTAGACTGACCACTGAGACAAATGAGAACTAACCTAACGTCAGTCAGAGATGATAGCTGAACGGGAGAAAATCGCCGAGGACCGATGATAGTCCTACTATTGTGTCGTCGGCCCTCCATACTTCCGGCATCACTTACGACTGTTGTCCTCATCACCTCACAACCTCGATATACAGCCGTGGCAAATCTCTTCTCAAGAGCTTTTCCTTCCTGCCAAGAACCATTCTGCTCCGAATGTCACCATGGATCAGTAGGCTTGACACTTCCCGGAAAGAAGCCGAGCTAGCTCGATAGGGAAGTATGGAGAGGGAATGGTCTCAACTCGCCAAAACTCGATAATCAGCTCGCATCAGACTTTTTTGATTATGGATAGATATTGGGAGACCTTTTCTGTCACGAGCATGAGTCAGAACAAAGCATCGGAACTCTGTCACACTCGACTCGGGCTCCCGCTTATCTAATGGTCCTCTGACAAAACACAACGGCACCTAGCTCGATTGGAGGTGGGAACTCCTATCTCTGACGAAAATTGCTTCGCATGGTTCGTCGACACTATTCAAGAGGACCGCACGAAAGCAAAGAGATTTTGACGAAAGGGAACCGATGCGGACACTCACCGTTCAGCCTTTAAGGGCTTGTCGGAGATTGGGGGTTGATCGAGTCCGATTGGTTATTCAGCAGCCGCAAACTTGGACTTCAGTTCAGCGCCGGTTTGAGCACGCTGTCGAGTGTGGAAAACTCTTTCACGACGGAAGCTTTTAGCCGCGGTGAGGTTGCTGCCAAGTGAGAGAGGACGCTCGACCCTCACCCACGGACCTCGTCTTCAAGAGGTTTGCCGCTGTACCGCTGTTCTTGAACCTGATCACTGTCTTTAAGCTGTCGTTCGCTCGCACGCCGCGTCGCGCCGCGCCGCTTCTCATTATCTCGCAAAGCCAATACCAGGGATTTTTCCGGAGCGATAGAAGCTAGCAAAGCCGTCATCGTAGCAAAAATTCAGCCCCAGGCGCAGGTAGCGACGTCGACAGCTTCCAGCGGTCCAGGGGAACCTCTCCGGATCCAGTTGGAAGATAAAGTTCGAAAAAATATCTCAAAGGTCGCTGAATCTCGGTAGGAGGGCAGTGCGCGCGACGCACAGTCAAAAGTGCAGCGCGAAAGGCAGAGCTTTACGTGGGATCTGGATGGAGAGTTTGCACCGCCAGCCGTAGGGTGAAAGATCTTGACCAGTCCTGTATGTCGTACCAGTATGAGGAAAATTGGAAGCTTCCCGACATTGCAGATGATAACATAAGGGGGGGACGTAGATATTTCAGTTCGCAACAGCCGGAGATTCGTGGGAGCCTGCGATTGTTTGGCGTATCCACATCCTCCTCACGAGCAACGACACCCTCGAGACCGAACTCCAACAGGAACGGGTCGGTTATGAACATCCCCCGGCAAGCTTTCCCGTCTGCCCGGACAAGTACCCCCATAAACAGCCAAATGCACCATAAATCCCCGAACGGTCCTATTTTGCTCACGATGTCGACGTAGTTCTTATCATTTGAGTGACTCCGCCGATCTGAAGATGCACCGCCCAGCGTACGAAGTCATCGAATCACACGCATTCGGGCTCCCAGATTTTGCGAGACTAGAGAGCTGTCCTCGAGGGGGAACTGACACTATGGTGGCGCTGTTCATCCTCTTGTGAGATCCGGCAAGACCGGAAGGTGATAAGAGAACCGATATCACCGAAACGGAGCTTGAGTCGAGTTGAATGCTCTGCGTGGGAAAAACGCACGCTGACACCTAAGAAGGAGTAGTATGTCAACGCTGGAAAAACGGGGGAGGTGTTTGGACATTCACAAGGACCGAAGGAGTAATGAGCGAGTCACCATGAGATTTCACAGAGAAGGACCCTATTGTGTCTTGGGGCGCCCTCGTCGACTCCGCTCATCAGCGACTCAGAAGATTCTAGAACTCAACTCGATTGATTCGATGGGTTAACCGAGGTCTGAGCTCGGGTTCGGGCTCAAGAATTTGTAGCTGATTAGATCGACAGTTCTCGATACGGCCCATCAGATGCATAGAAATGTAAATACTGATTCTGTGAGTCGCGCTAGTGATAAGAAAGGAAACTGTCGGCTCAACCGTGCTTCCTATGGAGCAGATTTCGGGGATGCTTTCCCAGGCTCCTTTAGAAATCATCCACATTCGATTCGAGATTCCGCTCCTGTGTCGCGAGCTGTGCCCGGAATGCTACATGGATCTCCCGCACTATGATGGCGATAAGCGATAGCCAATTCTATTCTCGGTCTGACAGGCGGTTCTGTCACTGTTGTGATCTGAGTTGCGGACTCTGATTGAGTTAGACCTTGACGATATGCCTGTTCGAACACCGCTCATATTGGAAATAGAAGGAATTCCGCGACTTCATTCATATTATCGCTGAGTAACGAGCCTGGAGTCTGTTCGGACGCCGGGAGTAGTCTGGGTATTCAACTCTAATCGAGACTCACCGTACAGCAATTTTCACAATACATCACGGCTTACAATTACAGTCACACGTGGAACTTCTCAAGAATTGATCTCCTCAGCTTGGGATTCCGCTTGCTTAGAAAAGAAGACGCCGAGAAATCTCGGAGTTCTCGAGTGAAATGCAAAAAGAGTGGGAGAGAAGACTGGACACGGTCACGAGAAAGAAT
The DNA here is from genome assembly GCA_028455905.1 of Neoseiulus californicus. Taxonomy (NCBI): domain Eukaryota; kingdom Metazoa; phylum Arthropoda; class Arachnida; order Mesostigmata; family Phytoseiidae; genus Neoseiulus; species Neoseiulus californicus. The sequence continues at coordinate 21,892,153 of JAMQGS010000001.1, forward strand.
TCCGCGACTGCCGATTGTAGACGGCAATGACGTAACGGAATATTCCGGGAATGACATTCATTGATGACGAGATTTTCCTTTCTCCGGTTCATTCAACAATGTTTCGCGTCACTCTCCGCTGGGATAGTTCTCGACGCGACGCTCGTACAGGTACGCGAGAGCGCACCAAGGAAGTTGAAACTGCCCGACTTCTGGGTGGGTGTATCTGCGAACGCCTCAACGCAATGAAATTCTCAGCGGCTTTAATGCGCCTCATTAATTTGAGAGGGTCTTAAAAGTAGGGATGTTACGCCACGAGTTCCGTCTCGGAGAAAACATTGAAGGCTTTCGCGCGAGGCCATCACTGACTTCGGAGCTCGCGTCACCATACAAACTCTAGGTATCGAGAAGAGGGCACAACTTGTGAAAAACCTCATGTAGCCTCAGCTGCTTCGCTGGCGTTTGATCCCCTCCCGAAACACGGCGAGTTCCATCGGATGATTGAAAGAAAGAGGGAAAACAGATCCAAAGCTCCACCGACGGACAGGACGTCTCTTCGCCCCCTCGACGAGAAACTGAAAACTTTCGTCGGTTTCGGGCGTTCCAAAAGTCCCGCCCCAAAGGAATGATTGTTTCGACGAGTTTCCCCCCCGATCATCAGTTTTGCTAGTGGTCGGAGTCCGCTTCTACCCCAAGCTCGGTGCCGTCCCGGCGTTTCCAGAAGCTGTCACCTGCGAGAAATGATGCTACCGTCTCTCGGTTTGAGTCAAGGTTGATATCCGGCGGGAAAGATAACAATGCCGAGACGTTACATCATAGCACCTTGTTAAACCTATTGTGACGGTTGCTGCCGGAAGTGGATAAACCACTCAAAGGTACAATACCGGACCTTCCAATCTTTAGGGACGTAAACTAAATAGGACAATAGGTGCGCAGAACATGAAACCTGTGGACCTTCGACCATGCGACCTGTCCAGCCATGCGACGGCAGTCCACTGAGTCGTTCTCCGGCTCAGTCGTCCACATAGACACCAAACGAGCGTCTCGGTCGCTTGTTTGGTCTCGAGTAAGCGGAAAAAAACTCTCGACCCACAAGCAGGTATCAATATCAAAATATTCTCCGTCTCTTCCTTCTCTTATTGACGATGTCAGGATCTAGGTGGATTTCTCTTTCTGGGGATGACCTTTCCCAAACTGGTGATTTTCTTCGAAAACTCGACTTCTCCGATGAAGCATCGATGAGCTCTTGGAGTTTGCGTTATCGCCAGCAAAGGAGCAGTCAAGGCCAATATGTGATGCATCTCCTCGATCGTGTAGAGCAAGTCAAATGCAGAAAAAACTCGGACTCGGACGATTGAGTAATGCGATTATCGGCTCGAGGTGATGCATGTCCATCGCCCCTTGAAGCCCCGCTTCGACTGAAATTTGTTTGACTCAGCGTCGCGAGAACATCCATTTATAAAAGGTTTCTGAGTCGTGTGGTACGGATGCCTTCCCCGGAAAAAGTCTCAATCTGAAACATCAGCTGCTCTTTGGAACCTGATAACTGCTTGGCTCATGTTTGGGGCTGTAGATTTCACGCTGGCGGAAATCGCTTGAGTCGCGCCCTCAAATCAAGAAAATGTCACAGAAATCGCACAATCTGCATGACTCCCTTGCAACCCCGCCGATCGCGGGACTTGTCGCCTACACGAGTGGTTCGCAAACCTTTGAGTCTCGCGTACTCTTTCGGCCGCAACCTGGCCGTCGGCGTACCCCCAAATCACCCGCTTCGCGCCACGCGCAGAGAGGAGGTTGTTTCTCCTTTTTTTACCATCCATTACATACATACGAAATTCCCTTTTCCGAGGGATCTCACCGAAGGTAGATGATACGTTTCATCGTGAAAACTGAGCAACCAAGGCTTCGGAGGGAGGGACGAATGATTAAGTATTTTTCAGGGTATGAAAGTCGAAAATTTCAGGCCGAGAAGGTCGTTCGACGTCGGAAAGCCGCGTACCTCTGCAGGGGTCCGGGTGTTCCTCAATCGACGATGTCAAATGCAAATGACCGCGAGACCTCGAAGGTACGCTGCCTCGACAGAACCTTGAGCGGCGCAACAGACCAGATATGTAATGAAAACATCTAGCCATTGTGTTCCGAGTCACCGCCGATGAACCGAACGTCAGCTCAGATCAGGTAATACGTAAACGTTTCACATTACACAACCATCAATTTAGGGAGAGGAGCCTGGTCTGCCTATAAAGGTAAATGATTTTGATTCAAGATTCTCAGATGACGCTATACAAATAAGATCAATAAATCAACGATCAATGATCAATGGGTGAATACCTGCAATTGATACCCGCGGCCCGGTGATTATTTCCAAGCTTGGAGCGCGAGGGGCTGAACATTATGCTCCTATGTCGAAGGTGTCGCACTGTACATTCTTGCCTCTCTGACTCCCGAACCAGCGACTCATTGTTTCAAGTTGAGGTTGTGTTGAATGGTTTACAAACGTCTAAGCGCCATGTCATACCATGCATTTCATCGGCAACAACGCAGGCGAACCTCAACCGAAATCGACGATGAGGAGGATTGGACGTGGAAGCATCGAGAAGCGGCAGCGTGACGCGAAGGCACAGCCTCGCAACCCTGGGCATTGCGATGAACCTCTACGTGCGCGCCTCGTGGGTTCGATGTCCATTATCGACCAACTCCTTGGCATGTCGCGACAGCGACCGTTAAGTGCTGAGGATCACCTATCATCAGCGAGCAAATCGTTTCCCTACACGGCCAGACCTCTTGGTCCTCATCGTGTCGCCTGAGATCGATCTTTGATTTCTATGCGTAGTTTATTCACCCACGAATCTGCCATAGGCGGCTCGTAATAAGTCACATGCTGCCAAGAACGTATTTCCTCTCAGAGTCTCGAGCATCGAGGTCAGGGGTTCTAAAGCTTATCTGCAAGGTTCTTTTCCGTAGGATTACGGATACTCACGAAGCGAAGAGCATGTTAGCTGCGATTTGAGACGACCCAGGTATGGTCGGGAGCGGGACAAGTCGGCCACGGCGTCAACCCGGCCACTACGACGACTCGGCCACCGCGACGACTCGGCCACGGAGTCAACTCGGCCGTTGCGACAGATCGGCCACGGGGTCGATTCGGCCCCTGCGACAGGTCGGCCACTGCGACAGGTCGGCCGCAGAAACCTACCAGCGCCTTCCAATTCATGAAAGCGAACTTCTGGCTTCCGTACTTCCCTGAGTCCGAAATTCATGGGTGTTTTCTTTCACCTAGTTCAAAACATGAAGAAAAAGGTAGCCTCCCAGGGCTTAAGCAGTCGGTACAAGAATGAGGCAGACTTTGCGTTGAAAGCAAAAATGATCCCGGCTTTGGCTTTCATCCCACCGGACAGACTTGAAGACGCTCTGCGAGACCTACGCGGGTACCTACCCGAAGAACTGCAGCCCGTTCTAGATTATTTCGAGGACAATTATTTCGGCAGGTTCGCGCAGACTATTCATTCAGCCGACGCGAACCCCTCTTCCCGGTTTCAACTTGGACAGTCTTTGAACGAAGTCAGTCGCGAACCAACAACTATGCCGAAGCGTTCCACCGGAGTTTGCAACGCCAGTTTTTAGTTGATCATCCAGGTTTGGTCAAATTCATCGATGGAATAAGGAGTATACAAAGAAGTAAGGACGCGGACCTCGAGCGCTACGTGGCCGGTCTTGAAGTTCCGAGGAAGAAGAACAAATACGTAGAGAACGACAAGCGAATCCTCCGAGTTCTTGAAGGAGTGACAAGAAACACCTTAATCGAAACTCTGAGAGCGATTGCACATACGTATCAAATGGATCCTTGATCTGGTTGAGTTTCTTGAGATAATAGAAGGATCCTCTTGCCGCAATAGTTGGTAAGAGGGTCTTCGTGGAGAGTTGACCTTGTGATGTAAATAATTGACTTTGGGAATAATTTAAAAGTAACGTTTCGCCTGGTTGAGGCGTTGGAAATATAGTTCATAGTGGAGCGCAAAAGCCGCTTCAGACACGCATAGTGTTTTCCTTGCCCCGATTTCGAGCTTCAGCACATTGGCGGCCGACCTGTCGCAGTGGCCGACCTGTCGCAGGGGCCGAATCGACCCCGTGGCCGATCTGTCGCAGTAGCCGAATCGACTCCGTGGCCGAGTCGTCGCAGTGGCCGAGTTGACGTAGTGGCCGGGTTGACGCCGTGGCCGAGTTGACGGCCACCCGGTATGGTCAGAGAGGATGAGCTTATCGAGTCCGCTGCATTGAAGATGATTGCGCGAGGCTTCGGGGGGAAAGGGTTGAGATTGGTCTTTCGTTCACTGCAGAGCTCAAATTTGACGTGATTCTTCAGCAGTGGCGTTTCTGAGGAGTTCGGCGCCCGGGGCAGACGGAGACAAATGCAGGTGGAAATAAAGTCTCGTTTTGAAGCAATTTTCACTTACCTCGGTGGCTCGATACGTAGCACACTCATGTGAATTAGGTATTGAGATTCCCGAGAAATTTTCTCACGTCATGTGTCACGCCTCCGCGGACCATGATCTCGACTCCATGCCCGGGACTCGTTAACTTCTGCGATGGACTGATGTTTCACCGTTTTGAAACCTAGATTGAAGAGTTGACCCCCATTGGTCACATTTTCAAGGAAACTTCGGGGACCTGCGATCGTTGGCTTCACTGCGATTTACGTCGGCAGAAATCTCCCAGTTCACGAATGAGGAAATTAGATTCCCTGCTATCGACCAAAACGAGGTGTGCCATTCTGGATACCAATCTTTGGAAAATTGACTCTTTTCGGCATGATGGACCCGCTCTTGGGGCTTTGCCCCGAGAGGCCCTGACCCCTGACACAGTCAGCCAAGATCGGATACTCAAACCATGAGTCGTGAGTCGTAACAGATGTGTGTGTCGCGAACCATGGTCGCGCGTAGGTCAAACCCCGTAGAATCCTCCTCTCCGTCGAATCGTCTGCAGTCCACCTCATTGTTTGCGAACCTATGCCCTCCTCCTATAGTAGAGCCCACACCAGACATCCAATTTTTAGAACGGCATCTGAGCACTCCTCAGGAAGCACTTCTTCAGCAAAATGTCCCCTGTCGTTCACCCGAGACCTGAATTTTTTTTTCCCATCGTCTCTTGATCCTGCCTGATCACCTTTGGACCGAAGAGATTGTGGAAATAATCTCAAGGTATTCTTCTGGATTTCTCGTCGGCGGTCGTGGCGACGTGTTAACGTACCCGACTCAAGACATGTAGGTTTCGGGTTCGATCCCCGCCCGAGGCGACGTTAAATAAAATAGGCTGAGAGGGTCAGCAAGGGATAAAATTGTCACCTGGATTGATCTGACTGCACGGAAGAGTGTCGTGAACAGTGAGCGCGCACAAAATCCGCTTTCAAGTTTTTTACGGAGCAGAAACGTGCCGATCTTAGAGTACATCAATGTACGACAGAAAGGAACGCTTTTTGAGTTACAAGGGTTTTGATACCAGAGATGGAGTGCTTCGGGGTCGTAGATTCCGAATCTGGTGACCGTTTCCTCGTAAAAGTTCTAGTTTCGTCGTCAGGTCGATTTTTCGGAATTTCGTGATTCTTTCCCTGTTTGAATTCTAATCTCCGCTCCAGGGTGCGCAAGATGCAGGACGGGGAGTTTCTGTCGGGCAGTGTTATCTATCCCGGCCACAAACTCCATAGAAGATGTCGGGATGGAATGGCCACGGTGTGCAAGCTTCGAGAGCAGTTTTAAGACAGAGGTTCTGATGACATGAACAACTAAGAGCCAAAACACGATGTGAGTTCACCAGAGGCGTAGCTAGGGCAAACTGTTCCCGGGGCGAGCGAGCGGAAATGCGGCCCCCTCCCTCATGCATTTTGAAGTTAGTTCAGAGCTCTCGAATAAGATTGACTTTGTTATCTGTAAATCGCTGGACTCCTTCATGTTCACTCAAACAATTAACTCATTCATCCAGGAGATCCACATTGATGGTGAGAACTCAAATCCTGATTCTGCACTCCCTGAACTTTGCGCCCGGATCGCTCGACCCCTCTAGCGCCCCCCCCCCCTTTAGCTACGCCACTGTTCCTCAGAACGGTTTGGAGATCTACTCACATCGATCTTGCGAAGCGGCGCCGGCGTCGGATGTTTGCAAGTTGGTGTCAAAGCCGATTTGAATGGTGTCACGAAGAGGTTTTGTCCAATGTGAATCTCTTCTCTTGGAGCCCCATGCGAGCTGGACCCCTGGCCCAACCAGCTCAACTCGGATTGAATCAGGCGGATCCGGGTTCAGGCTCAGATACGAACTGATCACGTCCAACTGTTTTGGATCCTCAACCCTAACGCCTATCCTTTTGTTCGCGCCCAAGAACCGGGCGTCACCACCCCTACATCAGACGCGAAGTTGGCTCCGAACGAGGGAAATATTCCGACCGCTACAATGAGATTTCCTGTTTCGCTTACTCTTCCCTCACTAGAAATGGTCGGTTTTTCTCAAGTTTAGAAGTCGAGTATGAGCTTCCATATTGCAGATCATAGATGTCCTGCAACGCAACGGATGTCCTACATTGCATTAAGCAGCGAGCCTCATGTGAATCAAGGCTTTGGATCAGCGTCGATGTTGATTTCCGGCGAAAAAAACGTTTCGAAATTTCACGCATCGACGATCTTTTCCGTGAATGGAAATTTCTGAAACTGCTATGATACCGTTTGCCGCGCAGCAACGAAGCTGAACGCTTTTCAGAACCACGTCGGTTGTGCAAGTGTTTTACAACATTGCACCATAGGGTCAGCGGAGACAATCACAAGAGATATCATCGCTCTGGGTGAAGCTTGAACGAGCCTCAATGAGCGGCTGATGGAATTTTCCCTGGATGCTTCGATGCATGCGATAAAAAAAAACTCGAGTCTCGGATCAAAGTGTTCAAGACCCGTATTCGGAAGAGATTAAGCTGAATTCACGCGAACTGCTTCCCTTTTCGAAGCAAACTAATCTCACCCTTGCTTTGAAGAGCATTTCTCCAGATGCGAGACGAACAGGTTCGGATCCCGGGGCTGTAATCTGCCGATGTTTACAAATGAGACTCCGGCACGCACGCCCTGGAATCTGTGCGCCCAGTTTTCCAGACACTGCGAATCACTTCCGCATCGCAAGTGAAAAATAAAGATTGGAATCAATAATCCAAGCGCATATTTTCATGCAATGACGCATTTCGAGGTGTATATGCAAGACTGCTTCCGGGAACTAATCGAGTGTTTACATCCTCATCGTTACGGACACCGGTCCAGGTTCCGAATATGCCTTGAATCAACGGAAGTTTATTCGTCAGCAAGATTCTCGTCGCGTAATGCTGGACCACTTACCTGCCAGCCGCCCCTCTTAGACGCACCGCACGGACAGGGCAACGAACCTCCGGATGAATGGACCGTTTGAGGAGCTGTGTGTTGACACCATTCCCGAAACACAGCAACCGAATTTTGGCTGTCGAACCGCTCGAGGCTTGGACAACTTTCGCTATGGCCACTTGAACCTGCGAATCATGCAAATTGGTGCCCCGAACCTCGGTTCATGCCTCCTTGTTGCCACCAAATTACCAAAACATTCCATATATGCCTGTTGCATTCGCTCAGGGGCTCTGGTGATTTCGACCTGCGAGGTATTCTTGCCAAAACCCGTCGTGACGTAAGCAGCTGCAGCTGGAGGAGCTCTGCGTTGATGATTCTCCCCTTTATTTGAACTCTATTCTAACGACGTTGACCCGCCTCTATCGTGTTGCTGTAGAATAGGAGCGTCTGCGACAATTCGAACAAGTAACTCTTCTCTCTTCCTGGCCTTGATGGTTGATTACGCCAAGTGGAAGATCTGCCTTAACAAAGTCTGCGAACAATCGAAGTGCGCTTTGTGGAGGCGGACTGACGCAAACATTCCATTATTCCTCGAAGACCGAGTTCGATCAATCGCGTTCGCAGGAAACAGAAGCCTACAACGCGGGATGAGTCCGTCGCGCTCCGATGCCCAATCGTCGGGAGCGGGCCTACGGATCTGATTTAGAAGCTCATCCACTAGAATGTTGTCGGAGAAAACTTTATTGTATGGTGGACACTGGCAGAAAATGAAGCACATTTTGGATTCGATAGGGGCCCCGAGTTCACGGGGGTCGTCGCCCCGTCGGCGATGGCAACCAAGACCTCCAATGTCGAATGAAAAGATGACCTCGACCGCGTGTATCCTTGAAGCCTCGTGCTATTCTGTGAGAGCAAAACACGCTCGCCAGAACGGCGATCGGAGTTCCCCGCAGTTCCCATGGCCAGCTGCTCATAATCGAAAATCCTCAAGGTCGGAGACGCGTTGCCCATCGGGATTCGCCGACAGCATACCTCTCCATCCAGCGGAGATGAGGACTTCCTAAACAATTTGTTTACATCACATTCCCGCCGTCTACCGAAGCCGATACATAACTGCAAATGAACTACGGAATCTAACGGATCGGCCGACTCGCGAGAAAAAAAACAGATTTCTATTTGCAGTGGCTGGAAACACCGGAGACCCTATCGGTTCATAACCGGTTCACGGAGACTTCTCATAAGAACCCAGAGAAAGATCCTCGATGCAACATTTCTTTTGGAAAATGTTCGATTCAACATCACGAGACAACTTCTTTTGACGATTCGCGGAGCTGAGTTGACAACCTGAAACGACGAGAAAAGGACTCGATGAGCTCGTTCGTGGCCGGTACATCGGAGCGGGCGCGCCGCCAGGATGAGTGTACACTCTTTTCCTCACTGATCCGTTGCTGAACAGATTCCAGTTGTGCAAGGATGGACACGAGCCCGTCGATCGGATTTTCAACTGCTGAAAGCCTCGTACATTCCGTCGCGAGGGGCTGTTGCTTTGCTTCATCAGCTCAGCTGGAATACGTGCTGAATTTTTTCGGGAACGAAGTTAGAGGACCTTTCCAGCGGATTACGTCGAGCATACTGGCTTGCGAGCCTGAAATCGAGCCTGAACGATGACCGACCGAGCTGGTTTGATCCGACTGGAAACTTTCCGTTCACGAATATTGAATCTACGCCTGACAAGAATTACAATTGTCAGGTTGGCAGTTGTCGCTTCTAACCAGACCTCATTTCTGTTTTTTATTCCCGTAGAACCTCAACGGTTCTTGACAACGTTCCCGATGTCAAACAATCGTGAAGCCGGCGTCGGGCATCAGTTCTCGGATTCTCCTGAAGATTCGATTGCAGCGCGAATCGTGAAACGAGCTCCGAGGAGAAAGTATCGCGTGTTCTCCACATCGATGAACAGATCGAGGTTTTGCAACAATCCGTACACGTTCTTCGGTATTCATGGCGAGAGGAGTCAAGAACATTATTTCGCAAGAAGTCGATGCCCCTCAGCAACTCCTTGAACATTGTTCGAGGCGTCGTTCGACAACCCAACTACTATGGTAGGGGATAATACCATGTCAGGGAGAACGAGCTTCAAGCTCGCGAAGATATCTTTTGGAGGATTCCATAGCAGAGCGGGATTCGCGATTGATGGTTGATGACGTCGAGATCATCATTTCCAGGGCGGGCCAAACTCATCGAGCCAGGAATGAGGTCCTGCGTGAGATTTACCAAGCGATCGTTCGACGAGGGAATCCCGCCAAGTGCTCTCGAATGTAGGTTAAAGAGTTCGTGTCAAGTACGTAGGGCCGACGGAAGCGAGACTCGGACAAGAATCGAGAGATGAGTCTCGGAAATCTGCTGGAATTGAGGGAAGAATAACGACGGTCCGAGAATCGCCGTTCTCGAGAGACAAGTTCCGTCTCTCGCGAGTACTGACTAGGCGTTTTCTTTTCCCGCGATTCTCAACCGCAGAAGAACGCTGATTGTGAGGAAGTGCTTGTAAAACTGCGAAAAACCGCACAACTTTAAAGAGGGGTGTAAGATCCAGGAAATGTAGAGGATGTATTTGAAAAAAAATGATTACGCCATGCGAATACAGAAAATTGTACGCATCCGTCCCGAGATTATTGTGCCGATTTTCATTCAAGATCGCTGCTCCGACCATTTGCGGTTCTAATCGCGGTTTTTCCAAAATGCTTTCTTTTGCAAAGCCTGGTCGCGACTCGCGTTCGCGGTCAGGCCGTGGTTCCGACTATCGCAATTAGCTTTCGGGCTCTACTGCATCCAATGTCGGGATCTGCTGCGTCTTTATGCTTTCAAAGCAAGTTATGGAACTTTTTCGAGGGGATGACTCCAATCTGGAGTCGTGTGTCAAAAAGTGCGGTAGAGACGACAGCTTTCGAGAGAGGCATGACGGTGTAAAGCCGACCGGCTCGAGGAAATGGATAAGTTTCATTTCGTTATTGGTAGCGTTGCGTCGAAAGAAGTCTGCTCGCCAAGTTTATCGCGGCAACAGATTCGTTATCTCGGTGCGACGTGGGGAGAATAAGGGAAATGAAACTTTGGTTTCGAAGGCCAGGGCGCCTCTTCCCCGTTAAAAAGAGGGATTGAGGAACGAGTGATTCTCCAAGATTGCCGGCTGCAGATCAAGTTCACGGACGACGTTCGATTTGTGCCATAAGGAGAACCAATTCTCCGTCAGTTAGCGCCTCGGACACAGAGTCTCAAGGGTACGCTTGTCACGTCTAGCACCGGGATTAAGCGACGTCCTGACGGAAGGAACGTCGAATCGGAAGCCTCTTGGACAAAGATTCCCTCCTTTGTTTTGGTGGATGTTAATGTCGACTCAACATGCTGATGAACCCTCGTTATCCACCTACGACAATCACAAACGCGCGAATAGCCACCAGTTCAAGATTTTTCAGAAGGCCCAGAGACGACGGACGGCGAAACGCAACCAGACGATCTCTTGAGCTCCTCGTATTAGAATTTCTATCCCACAGGAGTTCGATAGGATTCCCCCTCTCGCAATCGGGCTGTTCAGCAGTTTCTCACATCGCGGGGATCGAAAGTTCGTAGAAACTTTGTAGACAGTCATATTGGGCTAGGTTACAACCAACCGAGTCCTTGAACTAAGTCCGCGTCACTTTGTTATTCCGTCGCACGACTCTGCTCCAAAACTACGTACATTAAATAATCAATGACGAATTATTCGTTCCTCATCCTGTCACACCTCTCCGGTTGTCAGACTACAGAAGGTGGAGGAATACTATTCGTTTAATCGTATTAGTCACTTCTGTCCAAGTTACGAGCTGGCGTTCCTTGGGACGTGAGAGGAGAATTGCGCAGATTACGACAACTCATTACGTCGACCCCGGAATAACGGTGCTCAAGTTTCGAATTCGACATGCGTCTCGTATGAACAGGGTGGAAAGTTGCGCTGGTTTCTCACATTTTCCCGGGGAAAAGGCTCCTGGGGGGGGAAAACCGGGGCGCATTTCGGTTTTACATACCCTGAGCTTACCGGAATCTCAATAATAACCACAAATTCAACGCCTTCCAGCGCTCGGAAATGCCGTTTCTGCATTTCCATCATGGAAACCTCCCATGGCGACTATCTCAGATTGAGGAAACGCGCCATCCTGAGAATGAAATGTCGTCGGTGCCAACTCCGAAGGCTGCGTCTTACATGGAGAAATTCGATCCGGGGAAGCTGCAGGCTGCATTGGAGCCTTTCGGCAAAAAAGTAGTTCGAAGAGCAGAAAGTACTCGAAGGTTTCTTTTCGTCAGTCCTTCGCTGATACGTCCGAGGAATTTTCCCAAGACTGTGGAAGTCTCCCGAGGCGTTCTCATGATCGAAATGAGAAAATTACACTCTCAAGATCCAGATTCGCAATGGTTATAGTGGTCTCCCCATGGGCTTCGATGGTAAAAACCCATGGGCAATCATCTGGGCGAGATATATATCTAGGAGCAGCCAACTTCTCACAGATAGAAGCGGAGACATGTTTTTCCCGAAATTGCGAGAGCATTTGATCTGAGAGTGTTCTCAGCGCCGGCCTTTCTTGAGCTCCCGGTATACCTAGCGTATGTCCCATTGGAACTCTATGAAAGGTCTTCGTCTACATTTTTGTCCTCCAATGAACCGGCTCTTCGAGGGGCACGCAGTCGAACGTTTTATTCTCCACCCTGAACGATATCAATGCATCGCATTCGGGGCAAAGTTACCGAACTGCCTGATTCCGGCACCCAGAAAGAATCTCGAGTCGCGGCGGTGCGAATGAAGGTGGGTGACCCCTCAGTGGGCCTCGGGATAAGAGGCGGGTTGAAGACCAGATCTTTGAGGAGTGACTCTCGGCAATAACAAACCGTTCTCGTGAACTCGATCAAATCTTTCAAGAATAATTGCAGGGATAATCTCCATTTATGAAGGAGGGTTATGCGGACATAACGGGAGCAGCCGAAATTTCAAGCGTCTCTGTAAGCACCATCCTCGATCACGTAACACGACTCGTCTTCCCGTTCCACGCGCTCGTGATTTACGTATGATAGTTCATCAGCGATCGCTCCGGGAAAAATACCGAATCTTGTCCTCTCAATTTCTGCCCGGGCTGCGTGAAAGGATGCTAGGTTGCCGCGGAAGGAAGCCCCCCGCATCGGCTCGTTGCGATCGAGTCGGGAAACGGAATTCGGCTGAGGAGTCGAGTACGGGGGAAAAGCCGAGAAAGGGAAGGTTTGTCCGGGTAGAGCAGAAATGGTTAGAAAGACGGCCAAAAATCAATCTCGCCGACCTGGGCTGACCTGGGATTCGAAGTTCGTTGTCCGCGGGAATCTGGGCGGAAATTAATGGATCGTGATGTGCAGCTGCCTCGCTAATTTCTCGGCAGTCGGCCCAGGACAGACCGCGGACCGCGATGGGCAGCTACAGCTACTCATTCGCTCCTCTGAACCGGATGGGAACTGACGGAGGCCGAAGCATTCGCTCTCCAAGGCGCAGACCATAACAGAAGAACCACTTCCAGGTGTTCGAGGAATGGATACTCTGCATGAATGATCACATAGCGGGATGGTTCCCGCCATGCGCCTGAAAACAACAAGTTGATGGGAAATGAGGCGGAGTCGCCCGACGAAAACTCGCTCGGGGTGCCGGAAGACCTTGCCGGCGGCTTCCCAGATTTGACGGAAGGTCAGGGGTCATCGACGAGGCTCTTCAAGCGGAGAGTCGTCAACGTAGAAACGACTTCGAAGAAAATCAGACGCCTGTCGATAGTCTCAGAGGAGTTCCACAACAACGCAAGCACACCTCCCACGGAGCTTCATCCCGAGAATGAAAGTGCTCTGAATGCGGTCGCCCAGTTACCGCTAGGCCCAAGAACGCATTCAACGAACAATTCAGCCCCAATTCAGAGCAACGTCGGGGATGCAGATCTCCTGAAGAGAATCAACGCGATAGCCGGATCTTCGGCGAGACGGGGCACGAACCGCCGGAAGAATACCCGAGCCAACCGAGCTCAAGGGAAATGCGCCATACAACAGCAACAACGCAATGAAGAAGGATTTTTCAGGAGGTACCCGCAGAGAATCCCTAGGAAGGAGACTCTCACTCTCCTGAGTGGTGGCGGGCCGGTCGAGGATCGGGGTGGAAGAATTGACTCTGACGCGAGAGGATCATCACCGATAAACGGAGAGGGTTTCTGTACCACCACTGTCATAATATGCGGCGGCGCATCCAAAGCGGAGAAGGGAAGGAAAAGCGTCAAGAAAAGCAAACGCAAAAACCTAAATCCGTCGGATGATTCTGGAGTCGGGTCATCGTCGCATCCAGGGCGGGAAAACTTATCGGAACCAGATGAGGACGACGACGATTCTGTAGGGCGCTCGCAGACGCCGAATATTGCTTCGACAAGCTTCACGGACCCGGACCATAGTCAAGCAGCTGAGGGATCGGCTGATGTTGAACGAGAGGAGGGGGAGGGGGAGGAAGAAAACGAGGAGGAAAATTCCGAAAGTGAGAACAGTCCGATACCGTACCTGGAGGCCGAAAGAGCCTTGAAGGATTTCCTGGCGGATGCTTCTTTTGATGATGAAATCCCAGACGGTCTGATATCTGGCCCGATTGAACGAAGAACTAAACCCGAGCCGAAACCCAAGGACTCTCAGGATTCTGAAGGTCCTAAAACGTCAAAAGCAAGGAAGAAAAGGAAGAAGGCCGAAGAAGAAGAAATAGACAGCGAAGAGCTCAACGAAGATATCAGAAAATATGTAAGCCCGCTTGAATTTGCATCAAATTTCCACTATAATGTTGAATCGCTATCGTGATGGAGTACGAATTGGAAGCCGCAGTCCCTTTGTAGGCTTCGTCGATCGGTTGCAAATGCAATCAATGCGAAAGGGCTCTTTTCGCTTGTAACTCGTCGACGAAATGCGATGAATGCTCCGAACCTCTTTGCTGTAATTGCGAATGCGAGTGCGGAGGGAAGACCAAGTCGTGGTCTGAGAGCACTGGAAAAGCGAAAAAGGAACCCGACAGGTGGGAGCCGCCAGACGAGACGGATGAAAGCGATTCCGAAAGCAGCGACCCCTTCGAAAACACGGGCACCGATGCAGAGGACGGATCACCCGACGCTGAGAACGATGATTCAGAATCATGATGCTGTGGCCAACCGAGAGTCCGTAGCCTCGGGGTACATGAGACTTCGAGATCGGAAACCTAGTTTTTGTTTCGTTATAATAATTCATGCGATGTGAAAATCGTGGGGATGAAGTCGGGGACAATTCTCATTCATGATAAAATATGTGAGTCATAAATGCATCGGGCTGTTCATGAATATGGATACATGGCCGGTGATGGATCCGAGTATGAACTCATTCTGATTCATATCTTTAGATCGATCCTTGATGAAAATCAAGATTATATACGTGGAATATGAACGGTCATTCAGATCCACGTGTACGGTTGCCGCCTGCGTGAGGTTATTGCAGCCGCAACCACCAGATACCCCATTAACGACGGATCAGCCGTCTTCGGAAGATGATACAGTGATTCCCACGATGTCAGCAGGATAGCGACGCAGTTGAAAAACAATCCAAAGCAGCCTCACGATCGATGTGTTTTTTTCGGAAACGAGTGGTCTAAATCCGGTGCCTGCCACCCTCTGATACCTCTTATTCAGTATAACCCCGGAAACCAAAAAAAAAAGGTTACTAAAAAAAAAAAAAAAACCCAAAAACCACCCTCTGTCCCCGTCACGTGAGAATAGGGTACTCATTCATCATTCTCATGCGTCCCGTGCCCCTCGTTTGGGATTGAACCGTCCGGCGTCACCCTAAAGAACGGCAGCAGTTGCCTATGACGCCGAGGTGAAGATAGCCGTGGAACACGGCATTCAAGGTGGCTGGGCGACCATGGATAATCTGTCGCCAGCATCGACTTGCCACGAGTAGAGACCCCGATAATCCTATAATACAGGTTGGTGAATACATCATGCGAAAATGGAACCTCCCCCTATGACACCAGATCCCTAAGATGAGGTTAGTTAAACCGCAGGGATCAGCAGCCAGACGGCCGAGTTGAGTTACCGAATTAGGTAGCGCACCTGTTATCAGGGATCTCTTGAGCCCAGCTCTCCCCAAGAACGCGAGCGAGCGTTCTCATATCAAATGGCGCGGAAGCAAACTCGCCAGAAGACTCTCCCGGGCCGTCACCCTGACCTACACTTCAACTCAGGCGCGCGCTCCAGAGGATGGCACGATCATCACCCTTCATCGAGTCCTACAAGAGCTCATCCGCAGATTTGGCCGATTTGCTGCTCCAGGATCTCAGGTCGACCTCCAAGAAATGCGGGAAACAATTCGCAGTCTTCAGCTGCGACGACCAGAAGAGATACGTTCACAGACTGGTGCTGAAAGCTAAGCTACCCGACTTTGATGAGAGGTGCACGAAGATCCCAGTGATGCCGGAAATCTTTGATCGTGTCATCGAATTCCTGTACAAGGGTGAGATCTCATCGGTCAAGTATCACGAGCTCCCGGAGCTTTACACCGCTGCCAAGTTCCTGCGCTTCTATGAGCTCTCCGATCTGATAAGGCGCAAGTTCGAGTTGTGTTTGGCGGAATATCTCGCTGACCCCGATTTCCTCAAGGTGCCCGCTGATAGAACGGCTGAGAGTCTGGGCGAAATTCTCGAGGGCTTGCGTGTCGATTCCAGGACGAAGGTGAGTCTCTTGCAGCGAATCGAAGCGTGGAAGCCTGACCGGTCCTTGTACGGGAAACTTTTCTCGTGCTCAGAACCTCATTCAATGTACTACTTGGTGGCCACTCATGACAACGAGTTCCACCTTCGAGACGTTGTCAGCCAGAACAGGATTCCCTGTAAAGTTGACTTCAATCAAATCCATCGGAACCATCTCGTCATATTCAGGAACAAGCTCTTCGCGACAGCTAGTTTTACGCACGCCGTCCTCGTTGTCGACGTGGTCTCGGGCGAAACGCTGCAAAAACTCGCTGCGCCTCAAGTCAGGGGGGTCACTGTATACAACGACGACATTTTCGCATGGACTCCAAATGAGATATTCTTGCTGGAACTCGACTCAGAATCTGGTCAATATTCGCTGCGATCGATCGTAAATTCTTCAAACTTGGGCGATTTGTGTATCGTGAAACGGACAGCGGACGAGATAGTTTACGCGAGTGAAAATCTGGACGATAAAGAAGGCGTCGTCGTCAGAGCAAGCACTTACGGGGCCGAGCAGACGTTGCTCAAGAGCATCTTCGGATACAAACTTCTAGGAGCCTATGACGATACTGCCTTCGCCGTACCCCTCTACGGACAATATTACTTGGACATCATGTCGAATCGGAGATGGGATCTACCGTTGCAAGGCAATCTACGTTCGAAGATGAGCGAAGGATTTGTCTACACAGTGACCGAGTACGCGGTGGAATCTTCAGAGACAGCCTGCAGCGTAACCATCTCGAAGATCAATTCTAAGACTCAAGCGCAAACACATTCTGGGATCCTGCTGCCCAGACACAAACTGAACTCCGTGTGGCTGATCCCTGTCCTTTGATGAGTAACATCCAAGTGTGGAATTTTCGGGAGCAATCGACAGCCGATCCAGAAATGGAAAATGATTCCGAGTCTGTTTCTAATCTTATAATGATCATCTGATATTTTGCACTTTTTTGTCGAAACCGTGTTTCTTCAATTCAGTGAGCGTTTTCGAGATTTGGATCGATAATTAAAGCCGTAATATCCATTGACAGAGACCTTTTACTCGAATTTGCATGAGCAGTGATCGACTCCCATGATTTACGAAGCCTACAGATTGTAATCGTTGATCGCAGGGATTCGGTCGGGCTTTCTTGACGACAACGCCGGCTTATTGCGTTAACCATCGCTCGGAATGTCTTCCAATTAATCGCTGGAGCGTAAAAGCTCCCAAACAGGTATTGAAGATTCCCGAAGTTCACATCATGGGAATAGAATATAGAATCAGTCGCTATCTTCTGAACGTTTGGTTCCTGATCCGATCGCTTCAGTCACTGCGCCTCGCTGCGTCGTTTGATATTCGGCGAGACTGGTGCTGACACGGCCCCTTGAAATGTCATTGAAAACTCAGGATCGCGACCTAGTCACCAAGAGAATCGGAATAGGCAAACTCGGCTGGTGACTTTGGACCTGGATACAGCACGGTGCATAGAGCGTCTGGTCTACATAAGGTTGTGGCAAGATAGTGACGAAACGCAAAGTCAGATCCGGCTTACCCGTTCGAGCCGGAACAAGAGATGAACGGGTAGGTTACATGATAAGTAATTGCGCATTCTACCAGGCAGAGGAAACGGGAGATTTATTCTAGAATCTCGAAACAAGTGCACTCTGAATCGTCTCTCTTCCCATACCCCAGTCACTTCTCATGGCTCATGGCTTCTCAGCTACCATCCAAGCCGACTGCTCCAGTGCAACCACGTCGAGGGACTTTTCTCTGTGCAGACACCCTGACAGAACGTTGGTATTCAAAGTACTCTAATTCTCTTGTATCCGATAAACAGCCTTAGCGCCTCGCAAATCCTTTGCTGTCGAAACATCGACGGGCCTTTGATCCCGATATTTAATGTAGGGCGTGAAAACGTCAAACCCGAAAGAGATTACGGTGTCGAAGGCTAGGCGATACTTCAAAGGCAAGTAGTAGAAGTTGAACGCCTGTGCGACCGGCCACACAAGCCACTCCGCGATGTACACGGTTCCGCCTTTATCTGCAATCGGAGAAGAATTAAGAAGGTGTACTCGGGAAATCGGGGGAGCTGTGAATCAGGGGGAGGCAGAACAAAGGAAGAGACAGAAAGTATAGCTCCAGTGAATCTGAAGCGGGTTGTCAACAGTTTTTCTCACCAGTCAGCTCTTCTTTGAATTCGTCCATATTGGAGCCTTCAAGAACAGCAACGGTCCCAAAATACACGGTGAGGCACACGGGAGAGAAAAGAACTTGGTCATAGAGGACTTTCTTAGCGATAACTCTCACGCAGCGTCCCTGCCACCACCGATCCAATAGAGCGTACCAATAGTGTGTCACAATGCCTGCCAAGAGAAGTGAATTGAGGGCAATCAAAGCCTGTTTTCGCTCGAACCTTCCGAAGTGGAAAATTCTTGGGACACATCACGTTGAATACGATTCAAAGTACGAACCGGTGGTCAAGCCGGCTGCTGCCATGTGTGAAGAACGTTTTGCTTGGAAGCCGTTCTGGAATCCTCGGGAAATCTCATAATATTGCTGGACTCCATCGCCAGCGACTCCCATTCCCGTCGAGATAACGGCGTTCGTCAGCAGAAGATGCTTCCCGAACAGCTGCTTCGACACGGCTGAGACGCGCTTGCCGAAGGCGAGAAGAAACACTCGCATGATGTTCGTGCTGCGAGATTCAAAGAAAGAGTTGTAGCGAAAGATCTCCGCTTGGAGTGCAAGCTCCTCGTAACCTGACCCTTGAAGTACAATACCGCGAAATTGCCACGAGAGATGTTTTCTCACCTTCGCTGGCTGATTTATGATCACAGATTCTAGAGTTGCGGTAGAAGGATCTATCTTGCTTCAACGTCGAAGAGTTCCAGGAAAGCAAAATCAAGCTTGTGGTCCTCAAGGTATTTCTTGAAAAGCCCCAAATCCATATGTGGACGCTCACCAGCTCCTTGAGTTGCTTTGTAACACGACAACTCTTCAAAACCTGTTAGGGAAAAGTTTTTCTGTAGTTCCCAGTGAGGAAACAAACAGGGTTATAGCAGTGCCTGAAGATGCTGCTTACCGTGGAATCGCCGTTCACGAATGGATCTCTCTTCGAACTTCACCCTGATACGCTGCCAGTTCCAACTTTTGATCACTGTTACTGCCTCGGAACAACTTTCAACGTCACCTTCCAGGCAGATGACACCCGGCTTACCCGGCAGGGTGAAACCTCCGAGATTCTTCTCCGAACTCAACTCCAATAGATTCTTCCGCTTGACCTTATCGTAGATGTGATGAGACAGCAGCCACACTCGATTCAAAGGAGACGGACTCGTTACGCTGGAGGGCTGTAGAAAAACGAACAAATTGATAATGATAGACTTATCATCAGATCCGGGCGAGAATTCTCCCTCTGATAACAGTTGGAAGGACACGCATAAAATCGAAATAGAATCAGTGTCATATCCGTTATGGGGGTGGGGGGGATTACAGGAAACAGGGATTTTCGGCTTCCATATACACTGCGGTTCGCCAACCTACCTCTGCTCCTTTCGGCTGAGATTCGCAATATTCTCTCACAAAATCGATCACGAACGACACACAGAAGGTTCCCGGCTCGTGTTCTCCTTGGAAGGTAGAGACCAGTTCTTGTAGTCTCCGATTCAGGTACGAGTGGTTCCGAACCGCGACGAGGAATCGAAGAGAGTCGTGAGGGTAGTTGTGAGGTAAGGTGACTTCGACCTCCGCCGGTGGGCTCAAGTCTGCTCAAATACACAGAGATAGGTGGTTCAGTTAGACTGGGTCTCCTTCTAGGAAGATTTGGGCTTGCTTCCAGTAAAGCCTCACATTCCATGAGAGAACAAGTACGTCTCGGACACGGAGATTTCTGGGGAGGTGTGACGCGCGATTTCAAGGCAGGTAAGGCCACATTGGTACTTGCCATCCAAAGTTATCAGACAAGTGATCTGATTATAGACGTCATCTAATTTCCCGTCCACAAAAGCCTGGAACTCTTCGATCACGTTGTGTGGGGATATCTTGACTGAGTCGTAGAGACTTTTCAGGAAGTCAACTTCGGTGAGCTGAGATTCTATGTTCTGAACATTAGCGGTCATGGCATTTTGTGAGATATCGCGATTCCGATAACGTCGTTTTCATCAGCAACGACCCGATTCGAGCCCGATTTGTGATGAATTCTGAATCATGATGAGTAGAGGCCACCAAAGATTCAAAAACCGAATATGTTGCCGGCTAAGCTAGAGTACAACACCACCTAGAAGAAATGATGGCATTCGCGTGCTCACTTGCGCCCTGCCTCGACCATGATGAGCATAACTATCGTTGGATCCAGAGTCAAACCACAATCCAATCCCGAAAACGGTCCAGCGAACCTGAGGAAATTGCCCACTATCTCGGTGGTTGCGCGAAGGAACTTCGGGGTGAACCTTTCCAAGAGGAGTCCGCGTGTGCTACTCCGACACTGTCGACACTTTCAGCGCGGTTCTAGGATTCTCAATGAAACGTAAACAAGCCCCTCTGCGCGTTCCGAACTGGGCTACCGGCCGAGCTAGGTTGGTTTCATGCGTTTTGTATCAACGATCCTGGAGCTTTTTTCCGTGCGAGATTGACCATATAATACTGGAAAACGGAGCCTGGCTGAACGATTCCAACGAGGTGCGTTCGAAGGTTGTTAAAGCTGAGTTTTCACTCTTTGCAGGGAGCATGGCTTTGAACACGATAGGCCGCCTGGGATCGGCATTCCTTAATCTCCGTGGTCTTGTGAGTCCAGTGGGGATAAAGCCCCTCGAAGGTGCACTAACCCAGGTTCGAACCTTCAAAGATGTCGACGTGTTGCACAAGCGGTGCAAAGATTGCTATTTCCAACGGGATGACTACCGTTGGTGAGTTTCATTCGGATTCTACGCGATGAGATGGTTCTGATATACAGCGGCGGTTGAGTATCCCATTCATATGTTCAAAATTCATCTTTTTTTCATGGTCAGGTACGTCTTATGCCGGACTCACCCACGTCACAAGCAGCGCCAGAAAATAGAAGATATACGGAACTTCTGGATCGTCACTCACAAGACTCATGGCCCCAAAAGGAGATACTGAGCGGATACGTTTTGCTAGTGGAACAGATATTGACCGTTCGAGTCGGAGGAATAAAATGTACAAAAATATCTGCATCGAGATCTCATCTGTCTGAATGCTCCGATCATACTATGCAGAACGATCCCAGAGGCCACCACAGACTATGGGACTGGAGGGTGAATCGACTGTACATGAGCTCGAGCATTAAGCAAAGCTGTGTCCGTACCGCATCTCCATGAGGACGGCAGTGTACGAAGTGAATCTCTGAAAGTTGAACGCAGACCCGGAGAGCCAATGATGGAATCGGTTCATGAGGGGAGTGGACCAAGTGTGGGCATCAGCTTCCGTTAGGCGCCGGAACGTTGGAAGCTCAACGGGATTTCCAAGATTTCCTCTTTGGAGCCGTTCAGCTTCCGAAGGCACCAACAAAAGTTTAATATCCCAACGAATCTCAAGATGAAACGAAACAGTTCGAGGACTGGAATTCGAGTTTCATGATGATCGGCATCCGTATCATCTCAATCGGGCCTCGATTGCTTCGCGGGCGAGGAGAAACATTGCCGTAAACACTCGTTGAGTCAGAAATCATCACGCCTCCGAGGGGGATAATATTTGCGATTTTATCTGAGCGAAAGATGACTGACGCAGAGAAACCACATATTCAGACAATTGTTTCAGTCGGACGTTCGGGAAATTCCTCCGCATTTTTCGTCGTAGCTTCCTCGGGCTTGGAGCCTCCGATGGAGAAAAATCTCCCACCGGCTTTGGCGTCCGCGATGACTTTGGGATCCAATTCAACTGAAATACGAGAGTCACCTTCATGAACTGCTTGAAATTCGATGGTATCTAGATGTTGATTACAGGTCTCACAGACCAGAGTCGAGTAAGTGAAAACACAGTTTACAAGAATCGCGATTTCCTTTTGGAGCTGTAAGAGGTTAAGGACTGGCTCCTGGGACCTCATTGTTGGAAATAGCTAATTGTAAGAGTTGTTGAGGCGAGAGCAAGCCATAGAAGTGACGTACGGGGTGGCGCGATTAGGTCGGGAATTTTCCAACCCGATTTTGTTCGGGCCATGAGTTTGTCAGTTTCTTTTTCCAGGATGGCAGCGAATCGTATCCATCCCTTCTAACTGTCCAGCGACTTCAGAAATCTCGTTTTCACCGCGTTTCCACTCGTGGTTCCTCAAGCAAGCCGTAATCGATGGCGGAAATCACGTTTGGCGGTGACAAACCATCAGTTCATGAACTTGTCAGGTCGATAAAGAGACTTTCCCTACATCACCGATTTCTCCGCCCTCAGTTAGCAGATGAAACGAAAAAACTTCGGATCGGCCCGACAACTTCAGTAACGCGTGAACTTCATTGATGAACTACAAGAACGCGGTGAATGAGGATCCTAAAGTCGCAGGACCCTGAGAACAGATTGAAACGATCGCTCGCTATTTTGCAAGGATGCAAGATGACTCAGATCTGATTTATTGGCTATCAACCCGCTCTTTCGACTGCAGCTAGCTTGAGTTCGGTAGATTTTCAAGTTTCCCCTACCACCCCATGTAAAAGCCGCGAAGAAAAATGGCATCGCGTAATTCGCGGACGAAAAACCGGCGTGACCGCCGTGGAAGTTTCTATCGATATTTTTTTCTACATTTGGAAAAGTCTCAGGAATGACAAATGTACGGCCAAAACCGGGTTGGAAAGCTCCCGACCTGATCGAGCGACGATCGATGTATCTTCATGGTTCCGGAATTGGAAGCAGCGCTGGCGCCGTCCTCAGTCGTGCTCTAACTGGAGTGGGAAACGGGGGGAGACGCGCGAGGAGAAGAGCTACGTACCTGCTTTGCCCTTCGTCAAATAATAGAAGCCGAACCCGCAGGCGTTCCACGCACAGAAAAAGTATATAAAGGCCAACCGTCTGTGTCTGTCTTCATTTCCTGGCCCATGATAGAATTCTAGAGCTCTGTACACTCGGAACAACAGACTTCTTTTATACTTTTTCATTACAGCCCGGAGTGTGCCACAATTCGATCGGATCAAACGGGGCGATTCAGAACCGCCAGCAGCTGGACTGCGAGAATCAGGATGCAAGGCTCCGGTACCGGCTCATAGGTTTCGCGAGGCGGATTAAACTATCGTACAGTTCCTGACAACTTAATTTCGAACTAGTGTAACGCATGCCCTTCGCCGCTGTGGGCTGTGACACGCTATTGGGACTAAATCACAAGCACGACGTATCACACCTGGAAACCATGTGATTGTCTAGGTGACCTGATGCTTGAACTTCGGGCTGCTGAATCCAGGGATAGCCGTTGCGAGGGTGAATGCCCGGCATCTCGAAAACCCGCCATCTCGAAAACCCGCTATCTCGAAAAAAATACCCGGGAGCTCGAAAACCCGGGAGCTCGAAAACTCTCTCCCCAAAAGTGGCTTTGGCTCGAGCTCAGCGAACCTTCTATGTCAGGGCTCATGAGAGCCGGTCTCGGTGAGCAGAACGTCGGTCGTCAATCGGAAATTGTGATGGTACGGAGGACATTTCCCGGCTCTTTTCTGGTAGGCGGTTGTCGCTGGCGGTAGGATGGCGGGTTGGATTTCCGAAATACTGAAGACACTGCACGGGCCTGGCATTGATTGTGGCGCTTTCGTAACGCACCATTTTGCCGCCTTCGGTCGTGCGGGCGTCAATCCACAGCTCATTCACTGTATTCCGTCAGTGTTCCATGATAGGACTTCGAATATGCTCATTCAGCAGTACGCACAGGGAATTACCTAACCTAGGCTCTCATAAGCCCTGGCATAGAAGGTTCGCTGAGCTCGAACGAAAGCCGCTTTTGGGGGGAGAGCTTTCGAGCTCCCGGGTTTTCGAGCTCCCGGGTATTTTTTTCGAGATGGCGGGTTTTCGAGATAGCGGGTTTTCGAGATGCCGGACCCTAACCGTTGCGAGCACGGCGAGGCAGGATCGCTTGCATTCCAGACGTAGGACCAGGATAACCGCAAACCTCAAGGCCCCAGTGCGCGATCCTCTCCTGTGTGGTGATTCTGTGGTACCCATGCCAAAATAGAACGCGCAGGTTCCATCTGCATGCGCGAATCGCATGGAAAGGTGAAACGGTACATGAGAGCAGGGAGTGTTTAAAGTTGCGCTACATTCAATTTCTCGTTGTCTTCTGACCATGCTCGCTCTGAGACTGTGCAACACGCGGAACTGTGTTAGGTTTTCGCGAGCACTTCCCCAATCACACGTGAGTGTCCCTGGGAGAAGAGCAGTGCTCCCTCCGCCGGAGTTGCCGGCTCTCGGTTGAACAGAATAACTCGCTGATATGATATCAGCTCGGAATGAATTTTCTTTTCTTCTTTCATACGTGACGAAGTTTCGGCTAGGCCATACAGATTCCAAGTCGGCAGAACCGGCGACACTCAAAGTCTACGAGGGAAGCCTCAGAACTAGACTGAGATGGGTGAAAGTCTTATCCCTGTCATCGTCTGCAATTTTTCTCGGCCTAACTCCAATACTCAGCTCGAAGATTTTCGCCTCGAATTCAAACGCTATGGGTGAGTTTTCCCGTGAAACTCGCATGAGAATGACTGGGTTTCGGGACGTAATAAAAGTGTATGCAAGTCAGGACCGGATGAAGTCGGAGACGAGCAAGAGCACTTCGAGCTTGCGACGGAAGATATATCCATCAGGCACACCTCAGATCTTCTGAAGAAATTCTTGACTGCTACTGAATTGCTCGATCTTCCAGGCTATACTATATCAGGGGCATTCGTCGTGATGGCGCTCAGCACACCCGTCATCTTACAGTTCATTGCGGGCGGTTACGTCAATGAGCTGAGGTTTGAGCCGGAAACGAAAGTTTTCGAGGCTGACACTTTCGATTTCTTCGGGAGAACAAAAACGATAAAGTTCACGCAAGACGATGTGGCCTTTCCTGCCCTTATCGGTCCGCTGTCCAATTTGACCATCAAAGAGAAGTCTTACCTCATCGACGTCGAGAGTGTTTCTGTGAGTGGATAGGGTGCTCAACTTTTGTTTCGTATGATGTGTTTGGGAGGAAGTGCGGAGCTGCCTGCCTCCCTGCGGCAACCATGAATGATGGAGCAAACGGGATGGAAACAGAGTTTTTGTTGCAGGATCCTGATGCGTACGACGTCCTCATGAAATACGACAAGCCAATCGATCTTATGCTGGGAAAAGATCCGGAGAAGGGAGACGATTCGTGAAGTAGGACTGAATAATAAACTTGGAGCTCTTGAAACGGTTCTCTTCTCGTTCATCCATACCTCTATCTATACATTGCATCATCCAGATCACTCATAGTCCCCCGTATGGGATTTTTTCTCCGACCATGAATAGGGTTCAGTACTCTGGACGGCGAATGGAAAATGTGTATTCTGAAGATTCCCAATGGCGTTGCGATGCGCGGAAGATCTAACATGGAAGATTCCTAGACCATACGAAGTCTCGTCTCAGGAACCTTCCCCCGGCCGTAGGTGGGTTCAGGACTCCACCTGGCTGATGAGAAATGTATGTTATGAGCATTCTCCATCCTGCTTGAGCGGGAGATTTATCATGGGAAATTCCCAGAACGTAAAACTCCCTTCAGCTAGGCAGAGTCTTGATCCAACTCAAGGTCCCACAGACGGGATTCTAGGGTACATGGGATGGCTACGAAGGGAGAGTAAGACGGAAAGCTCCTTCTAGGACGCTGAAAAACTGGACACAACTTGGCCTCGGGATACCGTAAGGGAGCCAGCGTGGCATTTCCAGGGACCGACTCAAGATTCGAGATGGGGGAGTTCCACGTAACCTCAACCTCGCGTCGAAGCAGCGTGGAACAAGATCTAGATTGCAGATGAACTGCGGCGCTCTTGTTGGACCCTCGTACGTTAGCAAAAAAACAGACGAATCGGAAATAACCCGCGCAACTGATTGAAAGTCACTACTTCCGACTCGAGCCAGCCCGCCCAATATCTATAGTCGCGCGGGGCGCAGCTGGCTGGTTCCCAATGACCTGGAAGATAGCAGAGTATTGAGAAACGTCCAGGTAATCAAGAACAAGAGTTTCAGGCGCTGATTCCGTTCGCTCGCGCATCGACAGGAATTTTTCCCGAACGTATTCAAGAGATAGTTAGCTCTACATGTGCTGCAGCTCTCTGCATCGCCGACTTCCATCCATATACGCAGAACGATCCGTGCTCGGAGCACTGAATGCTGGACTGGAGCAAGCAGCTATGACTCGTAGTTCATACAAAACTCCACACAGGTTGCTCCAGGAATCCAAGCGGATTCCTGAAGCCATGTAACTAGGATGCCGAACGCAGTTGCCTGGTTCGCTGAGGGAACCAAGGGGACGGTTTTATGCATCGTATACCGAGAACATCATCGTTAGAGGGAGCATGGAATACGCTTCTTGTCCCGAGATTCGCTTCGTTTTGGGCAGCTTGAACGTTGCATTGGGATCCTCAGGGAGCTTGAGAAGCTGGCCATTGACGAAAACGGCGTAGAATTGCTTCGGTGGGGACATCGGGTGCACGAAATAGTCCTCTCTGGAGAGTACAAATCAAATGACGAATTTGCCATCAGGTCCTGCGATCTCTACAGGCGTGCCCGCAAGGCGGGCTGATTCATTCGTAACCCAAACTTGATCATTCAAACCAATTCACGGTAGAGAGGTAACCGCCAGTATCCACTGCAGGATGGATGCCACGGCCAGCGCCGTGATGAGTGTGAGACTCCTTCCGCACTATCAGTGGTTCTCGAGCTGCACACGATGGGCCTCGCGGGCCTAATGCGGGCTTGGGGCCGTACATAGACCTAAGCTGATTTGTGGATCCACGGGATTCACGATGTTTCAGTTAGTTGTCTTCAGCGTCGATATGACTTGGCTGAGTTGATCGAGGGTTGTTCGTACCTCGATGCATCCCTGAGCTTGTCGGTAGACATCTTGACGTTGAAGGTCTTTTTGCGGTTCACGTTGAGAATAACCAGCGTCAGCTGTTCCCCGTTCTCGGTTTCAAACGCGTAACAGCGGAGGAATTTGTTTCTAGGCTCGATTTCAACCTCCCTCACGCGGTCACCTGCAATGCTCCAAGTTGCGAGTGATGTGAGCCCGAAGGGGGCGTGACCTTTTTCAGGTAAATATCAGGATACGCAATCGGCATAGAAGACGATCTATCAATGTCGATTTCCAGTGGGAACATCACCAGTGAGCCTTTGGAAGAGATACGAAATCCAATATTCGGGGTTCGGGTCGTATTCGTATCCTTCCGTGATATTGAATAGAGCGTAACGGGCGCCGAATAGTGCTTGCCGCGCGACAAGAGAGACTCCGTTGGATGCCGCCGCAGCAAGCTTGTCGGCGTACGCAATCGCGGAAATGAAACTCCGCGAGAGTCCCTCCGTGCCTCCACCATAGGTGGAACCGGTTTCGGTGATCCACACTGGTATTTCTGCAAAATGTTCAGCTCAGGTTCGGCTCGTGAATACGTAGACATTTTTGCACATGACACCCGGAAGATCTGCTGAGAATACTCGCCCCTGAATCAGGGTTGTATGATACATAGATTGTAAATACAATACATACAAAGATCAATGAACAGCGTCCCATACATGGCTATAAAAAATTTCGTTCTCCTCACCCACACGACCCGATTGATTCGCTATTTCTCTCGCACGTTCGATTTTCTCCGGCACGGAATTGAGAATAGCGGGTTTGACCATGTCTCTCCATTTCGTACCCTTGCCAGGGAGGTAATACTGATGGAAACTGATAGCGGAGAGACTATCGCCAGCATTCTTAATCGTCGCTTTCATGGTGGTGACACCGAAATCGTGAAACCCATCTATATCTGGCGCTATGATCTTCGAATCCCGGAGTATGGAGCTGTCTAATTTTTCGCGGAGCTCTTTTACAGCCGCGCCCAGAATCTTGCCTGGAAAGCGAGGCTTCATCTTTTGAATATCTCGACAGGAGCGTAGTATGCGGAATCAGATCTTTCCCTAGATCGACCATGCCATCTTTTACCTGTGATTTCAGTGTGTCCTCGCGGTTCATTACCAATGCCAAAATCGATGCTTGTGAACTTCTTCGAAATGAAATAATCAATCAGCTGGAACATGTTCGTAGAGTTCCATCCCTTTACAGAACGCTGTTGCGAGTTCAAGCAGAACAGAAGCCGTGACCGACAACTCTTGGTGAAATCGATCAAGCGATCGATGTCTTCTCCGAATATTTCAAAATGCTCCGGGCCGAACCTCGGCTCCTCGTTTCTGTCCTTGAATTCCTGGATTAGTGTTCTGGTACGAGCTCTCCGCTCCGGGTAACTGGAAGAATGTGACCAGAACGAGAGGTGACTCCCGTTAGCCGAAACTTCTCAACGAAGCTCCGAAGCGCTCATCAAAGAAAAAAAAAAGATCAAATGATTGGCATGATTCTTGGTCGAAGTCAGGACATCTTACCTGAAGTTGTCCGGGCGTTTTTCTACAAAATACGTGCTATCACTGTATATCCCGCCAAAACGCACATAAACAGGACATAGGAGTGCCATGGCTTGTTTCAGCTTTGCGTTGGTGAAATCCACGACTTCCCATTCTCTCTTGGTAATGATCGAGGCATCGATCGTATGCCCGATGAAGAGTTCCGGTCTTATGAAACTTGGAGTTTTAGCGAAAATCCCCGTGATAACGTAAACCTCATGAAGCTGCCCATCCACGAGCGCCCAGCATTGTTGCACCAGATACCGGATGAAGACAGCCGATGTCATCACTAAGAGCGCACCAATTAGGCTGTAATTGAGGATTCAGGAGTTATTAGGGAGTGGATACCAGCAGGAGTAACACAAATGCACGGCGAGGGATTCTTGTTGTTGCAACGAACATCATTATGATGGTCTGTCTGACGGGAGTCGGCGAATTCCTGCCTCGACTCCCAACATCGGAGGTCAAAGATCTATCCTCTTTTTTGCCATCCTCAGCCGACTCTGACAACTCCATCGAGCTGCGGAGGTCTTTCGTTGTCACACGGCAGTCGGAATTCGAGACCAATATCACCCGAGATCACTTCCGGAAATATTATATATGGTAAGTAATGTTCCCGGAATTTCGCTCTTATCATTGTCCAGGACATGAAAGACTCTCGGATCCCTCAAGTTATCGAGTCGGTATCAGTAGTGCTGTGGTTAATTCCAATCGACAGACTCTTTCATCGGATTCTTGAGAGAGGAGGGCAATCGCGGAAAATTACTTCAGTTCGTATTTGTGGAGTGGTGGAAGGCAGAGTTGGATGGTGGTTCCGCCTCGACGTATCGTCCAAGAACCTGACCGACGATGACGGCGGACATCATGGTGAAAAATTCGTAAATCAAAGAGTCTCAGGAGTTCGCTGCAAGGTGAGTAAGCCATTGCATGGCGAAAATGAAGCTACTGCGAAACCAATTGAGGTTGAAGATCTCGAGACTCATCGCGATCTGGCTTCTCTCAGACCGCTCCTCGTACTGCACTTCCTTCAGAAACACAATGGAGCCCACCTCGATTCCAAGACTCAGGGGCGTTGTAGACGCAGAGTTCCTCTTCCAATATCACAAAATGACATCAAACAGCGAATCAGACACATTCTCGTAGGTCATTCGTCTTCGGTGAACTGAAGCTCTGTCGCGGAGGTCCTCCGCGCCTTCGTTCGCGTCACTTCCCCCAGTCATGTTCTGATAACGATTATACCGGTGACTGTTCAATGATTCTACATGACTGCATGCTCCATGTTTCACACGTCATAATGTGGGGTGGCAAACTTTTGCTTCCATGAGGCCTCGCTGGACCTTGATTTCGTCGAAGGGGGAGTCGAAGTCGAGAAGGGGTAGTTCCCCATGACCTCAACTTCGCGTCCAGCAACACGGGAACACGATGTAGTTGAACTGGGGCGCTCTTGTTGGACTCATGTTCGCCAACGGGAAACAGACGAACCGGAAATCATCCTCGCAACAGATTGAAGGGCACTACTTTCGACTCAACCACACCCGCATAATGTCTACAGTTGGCTGGTTTCCAACGACCTGGGAGATAGCAGAGGATCAAGGAACACCCAAGTAATCGAAGACAAGGTTTTTGGCGGTGATTGCGTTCGCCGAAGCATCGAGAGGAATTTTTCCCGAATAAATTCATTAGATACATATGCGCCGAGCGATCAGTGCCAGAAGCAGTGAATGCTTGACCGAAGCGAGCAGCTGTGACTCAGAGTTCAAATCCAACTGAAGACGAGATATTCGATACATTGGGGTGTCTAGCGGTGGGACCAGGCAGCCGAACGCAGTTGCCTGGTCCGCTGAGAGAATCAAGGGGACGGTTTCAGATATCGTATACCGAAAACATGATGGTCAGAGGGAGCATGGTATACGCTTCTTGTCCCGAGGTTCGGTTTCCTTCGGGCAGCTCGAACTTTGCAGTGGGATCCGCAGGAAGCTGGAGATCCTGGCCATTGACCAAAACGACTGAAGACTCGCTTGGATGTCCCAGTGGCTGCACGTAATAGTCCACTCTGGAACGTACAAATCAAGTGACGAGTTGGCCTTTAGGGGGGCCAGACCCTGGCTACGCTACTGATTCCGCACTATCCGTGGTTTCCGAGCTGCGCACGATGGGACTCTTGGGCTGAATTCGGTCCGAGCAGATTTGTGAAACCACGGACTTCACAATGTCTCAGTTAGTTGTCTTCAGCGTCGATATAACTTGAATGAGGTGATCGAGGGTTGTCCGCACCTCGATGCATCCCTGAACTTCTCGGTAGACATTTTCAAGTGATAAGTTGTACGTAGGTGCACGTTGAGCACTATAAGCGTCAGCCGTTTCCCGTCCTCGCTCTCAAACGCATAACAGCGAAGATACTTGTTGTCAGGCTCTTTCTGAACCTCCCTCACGACGTTACCTGCAATGCCCCAAGTTGCGAGGAAACAGAGCCGTTACGGAGAGGGCGTGACCTATTTGAGGTGAATATCAGGGTTCGCAATCAGCACAGAAGACGATCCGTCAATGTCGCTTAAGATTGACAACATCACCAGTTAGCTTTAAGAAGAGATACGAAATCCAATATTCGGGGTTCTCCTTGTATCCCTGCGTAATATTGAATAGAGCGTAACGTCCTCCGAATAGTGATTGCCGCGCGACGAGAGAGACCCCCTTGGATGCCGACACAGCAAGCTTGTCGGCGTACCCTATCGCGGAAATGAAACTCCGCGAAAGTCCCTCTGAGCCTCCACCGTAGGCGGAGCCGCTTTCGGTGATCCACAGAGGAATTTCTGGAAAAAGCTGCTCAGCTCAAGCTTTGCTCGTGTTCACGAACACATCTTTGCGCATGATACATGGCTGTCAATAATTCCGTTTTTCCTCACCGACTCGACCCGATCGATTCGCGACATTTCTCGCACTTTGGATTTTCTCCGGCAAAGAACTGAGAGTCTTGAGTTTAACCATGTCTTCCCAAGTCGCATTCTTGGCGTTGAGATAATACTGATGGAAGCTAGCACCGAAAAGACTTCCGCCAGCCGTCTTAATCGTCGCTCTCAGGACGGCGCGACCGAACTCGCGCAACCGGCTCATATCTGGCGCTATGATCTTCGACTCCCGGAGGATGGAGCTGTCCAGTTTCTCACGGAGCTTCTTCACAGCCGCGCCAATAATGTCGCCTGGAAAACGAGGGTTCATGTTACGACCAACACGACAGAAGCATCATATGCGGATTCAGGTCTTTCATATCTACCATGCTATCTGCTTCTACCTGTGATATTCGTGTATCTTTGCGGTTCATTTCCAACACCAAAATCGATGCTAGTGAACTTCTTCGAAATGAAGTAATCTATCAGCTGGAACATATTCGTGGAGTTCCATCCCTCTTCAGAACGCTGTTGCGAGTTCAGGCAGTACAGAAGCCGTGACCCACAACTCTTGGTGAACTCGATCAAGCGATCGATGTCTTCTCCGAATATTTGGAAATGATCCGGGCCGAACTTTGGATGCTCATTTTTTTTCCTGAATTCCTTGATGAGGGCTAAGGTTTGTTCTCTACGCTCCGCGTAGCTGGAAAAATACAACCAGAACATTTCGATGATTCCCGTTAGCCAAAACCTCTCAAGGGGCTCGGAAGCGCTCATTAAACAACTGTTCTTCCCGCTCTATTGAGAGGCGAGGACAGAGTGCTTGATGTCACATCGCCGAGATCGAATGATTGGCATAATTCTTGGTCGAAGTCACGACATCTCACCTGAAGTTGTCCGGGCGTTTTTCAACAAAATGAGTGCTATCACTGTATATCCCGCCAAAACGCACGTAAACAGGACATAGGAGTGACATGGCTTGTTTCAGCTTCGCGTTGGTGAAATCCACGTCTTCCCATTCTATCTTGGTAATCATCGAGGCATCCATCGTATGACCGACGAAGAGTGGCGGTTTTATGAAACTTGGAGTTTTAGCGACAATCCTCATGAGAACGTAAACCCGCTCATCCGTGGTCGCCCCAACTCGTTGCGCCAAATACCAGACGACGGCAGCCGAGGTCGTCACTAAAGTCGTACCTATTAGGCTGTAATTTACAATTTAGGAGTTTTGTAGGAGTGTATATCAGAAGGAATTGCAAAAATGCGCGGCGGCGGACTCTCGTAGTTGCAACGAACAGCATTATGACGGTCTGTCTGACGGGAGTCGACGGATTCGTGCCTTGACCCCCAACATTGAAGCTCCCAGATCTATCAGTCTTCTCCCCATCCTGAGTCGACTCTGACAGCTCCATGGAGCTGAGGTGGTCTTTCGTTGTCATAATGTAATGTCAGAATCCCGGCCCTACATCGCTCAAGATCACTTCCGGAAATATATGGTCAGAATGTATTCGAGGTTTCGCTCTCATCAGGGTGCAGGTCATGAAAGAAACTAGGATTCCTCAAGTTATCAAGTCGGTATCTGTAGGACTGTGGCTGATACCCATCGACAGACCCTGTCGTCGGATTACATATAATATGCTCTCTTTATTCTTGAGAGACAGGGGCAATCGCGGAAAGTAAGGTCAGCTCGCACATGCGGAATGTCGCGATGCAGAGCCGGATGATAATGCCGCCTTGACGCTCCCTTGAAGAACCTAACAGACGAGGATAACGGAGATCATGGTAAAAAAAATCACGAATCAAATAATCTCAGGAGTTCGCTACGATCGGTTAGCCATTGGGTAGAGAAAATGAAGTTGCCGCGGAATTATTCGAGGTCGATAGTCTCGAGATTCATCGCTTCCTGGCCTCTCTCATTGCGCTTCTCGGACTGCGTTCCTTTCAGGAACGCGATGGACACCAGCTCAATTCCACGACTCAGAGGCATTATAGACGCTAAGTTTCTCCCCCAATATCAGCAAATGACATTGAACAGCGAATCAGACACATTCTGGTAGGCCAACGTTCTGCAGTGAACTGACCCTCCGTTGGCGCCTTTTCCCCCGGTCATGTTTTGATACCGATTACACCGGTAACCGCTAAGTAATGCTAGATGACAGCGTGCCTTGTGTTTCTTAAGTCATGAAGTGGGGCGCGGATAAACAACGCCAGACTTTCCCTTCCGTTAGGCCACGGCGGGCTTTATTTGCGTGTCGCGATCAGGTGTCAGTCTTGAGGTCGCGGAAACCAACGAATGGAGAACGCCTCCGAACCCCGAAACCCAGCGGCGGCGTCTCATCAAGCCGCTATCACGCAGGAGACATTGACCAGCGATCTGCCACGTACATATGTGGAGCAAAAAGCCTGCCTCTGCTCTCGGGACAAGAAGAAGTTCGAGTTTGGATTTACTAAACAGACTTTACTTCTTTATTGATTGACGTGACTAGCTCTATTCGATTCGATTTCCATTCATTCCAAGCTCCTCGATGGCGGAGAAATTTATACAAGAGATCGCGAGAACTGTATATATACGCTAAGGCGGATCGGGCCGCCTCTCTCATTGGTTACGAACCCTATTTACACGCTCGATATCAGGTGAAATGAATGTTTCCATGCACGTTACATCCATATCGATCCCTTCTGTACAATCACTGTCTTCGCGTTTCAGATTGCAGATAACCATTCCAGCAGCTCTCAAAACTAGCATCGATGCTCAGTGGATGCGGGGAAACGATTAGATTGAAGTTCCGCGGGCTTCGTAGTTTTTCTGCTGCGTGGACCTTCGGCCCCTAGACGTCTACGATAGGCTCGTCATCCTCCTCGGAATCGTCATCGATGTTCATCAAGTCGTGTTTGCTGTCTTCGTCGAAACCGAGTTGGTTCTCAGGAACATCGTGAATCTTCCGTAGATGCTTCTTGAGATCGAAATTTCGACAGAAGCCTTTTCCACACTCCACGCACGTGTAGGGTTTCTTCTCTTTGTGGGTGTGCATGTGGAATGTGAGATTGTAGATCTGATGGAACGCTTTATGGCATATTCCACATTTGAACGACTTTTCGCCAGTGTGAGTTAATCTGTGATTCTTGTAGTTTCCTTTCTGATGAAAATCTTTGCCGCAATACTCGCACTTCCATGGCTTGTAACCCACGTGGATTCGTATGTGCGTGCTCAGTGTTGAGCTACGGTTGAAGGCCTTGCCGCAGGTCGTGCATTTGTGTGGCTTCTCGGAGGTGTGGATGATTTTATGCCGACACAGGGTGCTAGCCTGCCTGAAGCCTTTGCCGCACACTTTGCAGATGAATGGTCGCGCGCCTGTATGCACCGGCATGTGTCGTGTGAGGTTGTAGTGCGCGTTGAAGACTTTCCCGCATTCGGAACAAGGGAAAGTCTTATTGCTCTCTTTCTTGCTGGAAGTGCTAGCTGCCGTGAGAGACTTGGTATCGGACGACGACACAGCCGGTGCGTCGGCCGAGGCTTTCGAAGCTTCGTACCACGGTCGATAGTCTTCAGCGGACTGCACATAGTTATTGAGCATGGAGCCTTGTAGATTGAACAACATTGTCGGATAAAAAGGAAAGTAAGGAATCTGCAGAGGATCCACTAACGGATTCAGCATCTGTTGGGGTGTTGAGAGTGGTCGCGCCGGAGCACTAGGCCCGATGAGCCGCTCGATTGAGAATGTGAGCGACGTCGCCTGGTGAGGTGCGGAATCTGAAGTAGTCATCTCTCCTGCAAAGGTAAAAAGAGTTGAGTCAGTTTTAGTTCGTCATCATCGAGTTGTTAACTCTTACGATCTCTCTTCGTCGAATTCACCAAATTGTGGAGTATTTGGTGGAATCAATCACGCTTCTTCCCGAGTCTGGGGCTAATTCTAGCTCGAATACTTAGGATCAGGATGGAAGCGGACTCAGTAGATTGAGTTAACAATGTGGCAGCAACAAATCAAGAGAAATAATCTGTGTCCGATCACAATCGCGACGGCAGCGGCGGGGAAGCGACGACAGAGGACGAATGACGACCAACGAGAAGAAAGGGAAAGATAAAGAAGTGTGCAGCGAAGAAAAGCTCAATGAAAACTAATCACAAAACTCATCCGAATTCCTCCCGCCCCCTCGAGAGTCTGTTGAAACTTGTGTGTCTCAGCGGATGAGTAACTGAGTGAGTGACATAGCGAGGGCCTTTGTGTGTTAGTTCGCAGAGGGTCGTTCGTTTTTCCCTCGTTTCTTTCTTCTCTGCCTCCTCTGTTCGTAGTCAATTCGTCCCGCTGAAACGACCCCATTATCTCCGCAAGACTCTCAAACACGTCTCCCCACTCAGACCGGTCTCCCTACGGCCAGCCACTCAGTTTGCTCTCAATAGCTTCGCTGCCATCGCAACAACTGGAGTAGCGGCGGTCGTATAATCCAGGACAGGAAACCGAAGCCACAAAATGGATCGACATTCCGTATGGAAAGGCCACTCCGCTGCGGGTAGACCAACTATGGCAAATTGTTACAACAGTGAGGATCACAGGAGCCGGCCAATCGTTAGCGGGAACGAAATGATTTTTCCGGACAAACAAATCTCCCTTAGGTCACCATGTCTCGTTGGAAAAGTTCGCTTGGATACGGAAGAGGGATGACAAGGCCCTGTGAGCCAATGAGGACTTTGCCGATGAGGACAAAGGGAACGACGTCCGTGCGGAGGCGGGTCATGCTGTGGGGGAGGAGGAGGAGTCTCGAGTAGGGTCTCCTGGGTCCGTGGACCCTCCCGACCGACCTAAAACCCGGCTGCAACCGGAAGTGCACAAACTTGCTCAGAGGCAACCTCTTCTCGCGTTTTGTTTGCCATCGTTTCCTTTGGCACCGTTCCACCTGTATCGTTCGAGTCTTTTGGCAATGATTCCTTTCCTCCACATCGCGCGAGCGGCGCCCACTTTGCCCCGAAAATAAACATTGCGGAGGCTCTTTGTGACCGGCGGTGTGTATCGGGTTTCGATCAGGAGCAACAGCAGGAGCGATCGACGAGATAGCGAAAGGGAATAGAGAAAGTGTTTGAGTTGTACATTGAGAGCTCAGTTTGCGTCGAGTCGCTCTGAATTCGAAGACTCGGCTCCGTTCCCCATGCCTCAAACGCAGCTCTAGAGGAGAACTGTGGCAAACTGGTAAGGCTCCGCCCTTGCTTACGAGCAGTCAGCTGCGTAAAGCTGAATCGTTCAGCCCGGGGCCCTTCCTCGATCGAAGAAGCTCAGTATCATGCATTCTCGAGAGTTCATTCAAGATCATCCGCAACGGCGAGTTACCGTCAACTCTGATCTTCTCCCATATCGTGAGAAGCTTTGTACTGACACAAATTCGATATCAATCGTCGTCTACTGCTACTGACTACTGTCAGAATGTATCTGCGCGTCACGTGCCGAAGTCTACTGTACAAGGAGTTACCAACCTTGGGGTGAGCTCAACGAGCTACGGGACATGGCAGCAGCGAGTAGGCACATCCCTCGAACGACTTTCGGATCGAACGAAATGAACTTTCAACGATCGAGAGCAACGGATTCACGAAATGCGCACCGAGGTTACCGTTTACTAAATGAGCAAGCATGCTGGAGGCTGAGGCAGCACAGGATGTTCAAGCCGCAGGCGCCCTCTCCGACGGGCGGAGCTAGCCCGGACCAATGCAGGCACATTATGCTAATACTTGCTACTTCTAGCTTTGCACCAGATGGACGTGAGCCCTGGGCACAGAAGGCGAGGTAGAACCCCGAGTTGGCTGGCTGGCTAATGTATGCTTGAAACTTCAATTACACTTCGATGGAGCTCAGGGTGACCATGCCATCATAGGGATGGATGAATCCTCTGATGCCAACAATAAAACCTCAGCTTCAAGAGCGCACCGCTACACATCTGCAACTCTCGCAACCGTGCCCAGGATCGCATTGCATGCTTACATAGAGAAGAGTTTGCGTTGAAGCGCTCGCATGGGAGTTTTGCAACATAGAGCAGACTCTCAAGCTCTCTGGAAGGGTGTCCGAGAACAGGATAATCCAATGTGTGGCCTGAGCAAGTAAGAGTCCCCATGATTGTCGCCCGGTCATCAGATGATCCGATGGGAGCGGGGCCAGCCTGGAACTTGTATGACGGGGTCCCTGCTCGGGACACTCATCGATCATCAGCAATCTCTAAACAGTCGACTCGATGAGCGGTGACGAGAGTTCTTCAGGACACCGTCCGACGATCCATCCTCCAGGGAGAACCACGTCATGCCCATGGTTTGCGCTTCGGTATGCTAGTTGGCTTCGGGACATGAGCTTTATTCCTCCTGCGGGTGCAAAGTAGCAGCCTCGGCAATGATGTGCGGAGCGTAATTCGTCACCCCGATTCCGTTAGCGAACTTCCAGTTCCAACGGCAGTTATTCAGTCCGTTGGGATAGTCGAGACGGTTTTGCAGACGAAGATTCGATCAGGAACGGAACCAGCTAGATAACGTTGGATGCTAAGAGACTCCCGAACTGCGTCCCATGAAATCGAATGCGCTCTAGCAAACCGATTTAACTCTCGACGTAACATCAGCATTTCTCGCTGGATGTTCGCATCTGATCGGGACTGTTCGATTCGAGGCGATAACTACCGGAAATAAGTGCTCTTGGAACGATGCTCGCGGATCAGTGTCCCTCATTGCAGATAGGTGTTGCCTCCGCGCATCGGAATCACTCACCTAACTGAGAATGCCGACATAATGCTCAGCACACAGAGGTTGTTTCCTTCTCACCGAGACCACAGCACCCTGAACAAGGGATAAAGATGTTTGTATGTCAGAAGCAAGCCGCAGCCCCATACATCTCGCAGTCACAACCATCTGTCGCGGAGTTCATCGTTCTCATCATCCTCGAGCATGTTGACTTATTTGCAGCACGCAGCACTCCGGTTTATTCGAGACTTACTTTGCTTTTCAGTTCGGCAGTCGTTGGCATTGGCATAGTTTACACGATGATTGCTCGCTCTGCACCTCCATATATTGAAGGTGATTTCGAAAAAACAAATTCGAGATTCAACCATGATTTTAGTCGTTGACACTCCCCTGAGTTTCTCAGACGAGGTCTCGGTTCCGATAAGCAATGAGAAGATGTGAGCTTGATGACTTTGCCTTGGTCATAGATCTTTGCGTACTTC
Organism: Neoseiulus californicus; assembly: GCA_028455905.1. Lineage (NCBI taxonomy): Eukaryota > Metazoa > Arthropoda > Arachnida > Mesostigmata > Phytoseiidae > Neoseiulus > Neoseiulus californicus. The sequence continues at coordinate 21,930,883 of JAMQGS010000001.1, forward strand.
ACTGAGAAGATGATGTTGAGCCCGCGGACGAATTTTCCGTTTCCCACTTACGTTATGATTCCCAACGCTCGGATTCCTATCACAGAACGGTATCTGTAACTTGTGCAAAACTCCGCAATCATTCTCCAAGCCCTTTGCGGTGTCGTATCGCAGGAGGGAGACTCAATCAAGCCCCTGGTCAAGGAGACATTCAAAAGCATCCGCCTCCGTGTCCTCACGCCCATCGCCGAGGCGCTTTGCTCGTCTCGGTTATTGTAGTCGGCGGCGGCAACATGTGTTCAGAGTTATGGGAGCGCTCAGTGGTGCAGACACTGCATTGCTTGCGAGTTCTTTGTGCTACGGGCGACCTCCGCATAAAGAAGTCATTAGAGATAAGCTCCTCTCTCTCTCTCTCTCTGCAACGCTGAGTGTACGGCTCGCTCCCTTCTGGTTCCCCTCGCACACTATCTGCCCCTTTCTATACCTCTAGGACTCAGTCAGACCGGTCGGGCTAGCCGAGCTCAAAGGAACCAGAAGACAGACCGATCGACCTAGAGCACCACTTCGGCTACGAGCACAAAGACGGCTGCATTGTCACTCGAAGCTCACAGAACTCGCCGCTATGGCTTGCTTCCTTGCTTTCATGTTCGCATGCGTCCATTCCATTCTTGCTTGCTGTCAGCAGACTCTCAATCTGATGGGAGGAACTCTCTACCTTGACCTCGGGTTTCTATAGTCGCGCGATCATAACATTTATAGCATATCGATCCATCAAGCTCTAATTGCGGTTGAATCGTTGATTCAGCAACATATCATCTGTGATCCGCGGTCACATGAGGAATCGGGCTCTCCGAATCGGGGGAACCATCGCTCTCGATACACAGATTGAGCGATACCATCAAATTCATAGCGAAATCACGAACCTACGTCAACTCCCCAATTTCTTCGGTCACCTGAGCCCCCCCCCCCCCCGTTGAAGGAGTTCCCCCCCCGGGGGGCGCGGCCCCCCCCCCCCCCAAAAACAAAAAAAAAAAAATTAAACAAAAAAAAAAAAAATACCGAATTCATTTGCCGTGAATCTATTCAAGGATCCGGAAAATCAAAGCGGAACACAACGAAAAATGTTCACTGAGGGGGTTGGGATGAGACAGAAAAACATCTGAAGGAAATCTCAGATTCAGCAAGCGGCCCAGGGTTTTGATCGTCTCGATGGTGGATGTTGTTGTCGTTCTTGTTGTGATCGCAAAGTAGAAATCGGAAGCGTACACTGGTGGCTATTATGGAGCGCTTTGAAAACGCCGGTCTATCCAGCAACCTTCTGCTGACAACAACGGCTTGTTGGACTTCGAAGACATGATTGAGGTTTTAGTAGCTCGTCTCCTTCTGCTTTTATTTGCTGCTTTCGTCGACCAGTCAGTCAACCAGCGAAGAAGCCAGCCGCCTGGCCAGTAAAGCAAGAATAGAACAGCAGCGCCCAAGCCTAGGCACGCCCCGTTGCATTTCTATGAGCGACCTTCTTCAAAGCGTTGTCGAGCAGCTCGCACCGTTCATCCATATTCGCCGAGAGACACCAGAGTCAGTTGTTGTGTACCTACTTGCTGTCTGACTGTCTGGATGACTGCAGTACGGATCCACTGGCCACAAAACCGATGATCGGACTGGCTGTCCGGGACGTCAGACTTGGGGGATCTCATGTAAACCGCCGACACCGTCAGAATCTGGCCGGTTTCGGAAACAGTCAGCTTTGATTCATTCATCAAAAATGGAACCTTTTCTTCTTGAAAAAAATGTCCCGATCGCGACCTATTATCGAGGAGCACCTACTGAGTCGGAAAACCGATGCATCGGTTCCCACTTTCCCTGAACTGTTCCAACTCTGGGATGGCTGGTGGAAGAATCGGCATGAAGCTCTCGACGGTCGTCGAATATTTTTCCGCCTGAAATCTCATAGGGGAGTTGCGAACACTCAAAAGGTGCGCAAGCACTTCAGCGTTCGGCGTAGAATAGCGTTAGGTGAGAAATGTTGAATAGAAGGATTCGTGGAAGAGTTGATCATTCAACGACATTGTTAGAGGCTTCTGATTAGGCGAATGATCTTGAGTTTCCCGAGCTCGAGCTCCCCTTGTTCGCTGCAAGGAATCTTAGAATGGATCCAGAGTATTTTGAATGTCGGCGGCTCTTGTGCTCTCGATGGCTGAGATCAAACATCGCCAGCGGCTTATATGAAGTCCGAACAACTCGTGTAAATGCACTAATATGCACTCAGCTAGTGCTAAACTAGTGCTCTCCGAACTACAATGGGGTTTGCTCGCCGTACAATGACTAGCGGCTTTGACTACACCGAGCAAGTGGATGGATACATGTGTTAAGGTGAATTATCTGAGCTCAGCGGTCGGCCGAAGTGTGAAGATCGGCACCTTTTTTTTGAAGCTTAGCCAAGTCCGCGAGCCCTCGAAGGTAGTCGGCACGGCTTCTCGATTCGTTCATATTTCCTCGACGCACTGTGGGGAGATTCACGAAACCACTCATGCACAACATCGGTGGAATACTTTTGAATTCTCGTCGCAGTGGTCTTTTTGATTTCTTCGCTGGTTTCTAACGGATAGAAAAAGTAAACTGGATCAAAACCTTCGGCGCCGAGAGCCGCGATTGTTTTCAATCGAGATGAGGGTTACGATGTGGCTCGCATAGCAGCGTCCGGCCCCACGCTTCACTGATACCCGAAGGCGAACCGTCTCTAGTACCCTAGCGGATTACATTGTTGAGCGGCCTAGGACTCGCGGCCGTGTCGTCCAGAGAGTTACATCCACGGAGTTTCGCGTCCTGACCCTGACTGGCATTTCCGCCGAAGTAATTGACACCTCAATTTTGGAAACTCATCAGCGACGTCGACGGAAGTATCGACCTGTCTACCATCCCACCTTGCATTCGGTCATATTGGAGAGTGAAACGATCTCCAAAGTCTTCAGCATCCTCGCCAATGTTCTCACATCAGTCTTAATCTCAACAATGTCCGAGCTTAAAATCGCAATATCGATTTTTTCGCGGCTGGGATAGGAAAGCGCAATTTTCCGACCGACTCCGCGCAGCAACTACCGCGAGCGGGGCGAGTATTTCATCGAATGGTACATGTCATCTTACGTCGGAGCGGCCCCAAGATGGCATTAAAATCGTCCCGAAATTCCATTATAGGATCCCGTGTGAAATTTTCGGAAATGGCTGGTAGGCAATACGCCAACGGCGGCGCCGGCGGCTAGAAAGCGGACCCTCAGGGTGGAAATGCTCCACCGGGTGCAGCATTCGAGGAATTCAGGTATCGAGGTAGCCGGGAATTCCGGAGCGACGTTCGCACTTCGGAATCTCCCGTTCCATAAGTCTCTGGACGCGCTCCTTTCTCGCGCAAAACGAAACGAACAAGCGAATCAAAGGAAGGATTAGATGAGTCGGCTCCACGAGAGAAGCACCCAATACGACGTGTCTGGAGAGACAAGCGCATGTCGTCGCAAAGTTTGCTTGTGCGAATCACTCCACGCTTTTTCGCGAATCTCCGTCTGGGAGTATGGTTTACGCGGTCTAGAGGAAACTCGCAAAGTATACACGCGGTCAGGATAGAGATTCAACTGGTTGGTCCGGTTCAGCGATCCCTTTCCAGTCAGTCACAGTTGGCAAGGAATCAACTGAACAGTTTGACTGACTGAGTGAGTCCCATCCGCTCCACATGTTCTGTGGGAGTCTTGTCTTTTAGTGATGAAGTCTCAAATGTCTTTTTGTTCTGCGGTTTCCCGGTGGGTCGTTCGGATGGCCGATCGGTCTCCCGCTCACCATAGTGTCCTGGACTTGAGTGCGCATGTTTCTGTGCAAGAGTGCGGTGAGTGTGTGCAATGTCGAAGATGTCCCGCTGCTTTCACCTCGTAGCATCGACGCAGCGGGATGTTGGTCCGCGGAAATGAGAATTCCGCATTGAGATGAGTGGCAGCAGCGATGGCTGCAAAACCTGCCGCAGAAACGAGAAGTTTTGCACAGTCTCACGCGTTCGCTGATTCGGTAGCGTATCTTTTTTTCGTGTCTGGAGTTTGTGGGAAATCGTTTGTCACTAATCGGATACATTGTATTACAGCGAAGACGATCCGGTTGGAAATTGGATTCCGCAACCAATGAGCGCGCGACGGAGCACCGGACAGGCTGAGGGAGATAATTTGTAACATTTGTAACAGATACATATCCGAAAGCGACAAGGTACGTCGGGAAAGTCACAGTAGCGAATCGAAAGAGGTCAGCGAGTATATCGGAATAATGCATCCGGGAAATCCCTGGCAGGCCTTTCACTCACTCAGGTGAAGTCCAGAAAGTCTTCCAACGGGTGAAACTGTTGCTATTGGATCCCACTAGACACCAGTCTTTTCAACTCGTCAAAATACTGTAATTGATATTTCTGAAGCTGGTCGACTCGATCGTTCGCTCTCTCATTACTACCGATGCAGCTGCGCACTTTTACGGCGCTCTCAATCAACTCACAACTATTATTATCGCTGATGACCTCGCTACACTGTCTTGCAGCAAAAGTTGACTGACGTCATCGCGGTTTCGATGCAACGATTGTTGCGGTCGAAAACCGTCCGAAGAGTGGCTCGACTTTTTCTCGTGGCTCTGGAACTGCGTTCACATTGGGACCCTGAAGCCTCGGAATAGAGCGATCAATCCTGCATCGTGATTTTAAGGATTCTTCCCAATTCTGATTCTGATTTTCGAGAAACTACCTAGTGTCCAACATCGCAATCTGAAGTCGATGAAGTTGCTGGAGGAATCCCTGTAGATATCTGATTTCAGGTCGGAAAACGGGCTCACTGAGGTGCCCAGGTCGAGGCGCCCCGTCTGCTCGCAGTTTGCGACAAAATGTAGAACAGAGTGCTGGTGACAATCATTGTGATCGGTGTCTGCTTGGGGGCAACGATGAGTGGAGGAACACGGCGATGACAACGACTGGGGAAAAGGAGAGCGGAGGAGGACAAGGAAAACTCTATCAGTGACTGGAGGGTGTCAAAGTTTGCTTTAACGAGAGAAGCCAAGCGACAAGGCGTGAGAGCCTGCTTCTGTGGTTGACAGGCTGCTGAACAGAACCGAGAGTGCCCCCTTAATAGACAGCGGGGCTTCAATGGAGAGAGACCCGGGGCCCAACTCGGCCGTCATCCAGTCAAGCGACCCATAGACAGACAGACCGCGAGATCGAGTCTGCTGCTCGCTCGCTAGGAACTCCGCCAGACAGACCAACTTCCGAGTTCGCTGGCATTCGTTGAGCCAAATCGTGTTTTAGCGCGTGAAGTGCCCCCGCGGAGACTCACATTTCGATTGCACCTAGTGCGGAGATGGAACTGGGCGAGATTGTCAGAGACTTGAGTTGCTCACGACCCGGCGGGATGCATCCGTTACCGCCCACAACTTTGGAGCACACATTTGTCCTTTGATATCTGAGCTCGCTGCTACCTCCTGATTTCAGGCAGGTGTTCGTGAAGCTGACTGCATCGTTTGATAGCTCTTCATGAACGATCAGGAAGGCGGGACGTCGTCGAGAAAACTGATCTAGAGTTCGAGTGAGAACGTCCGTATTGCTCACAGTATCCGAGGAGTTCCCCGTAAACCGTCCGAGACGAATGAAATTTTCCAGAGGAAGGACGACAGATCGTGAACCGCTCCCGGGAATTCTCTTTCTTTTCTCTCTCCTTTTCGGTGTTCCCAAATCTCGAAACCCGTGACGCAATCCAGGGGCTGGAGGGTCAGGAACGGTTTCATGCGCCTGAAAAGGCGGCGATCCGTCGTTCACCCAAAGGCAGGAAGTCGCTTCCTGAGCTTTCCAGTTGGAGGCCTCGATTTGATATCGTTTGTCTGAGTTCCTACGCAACTTAATATCGTGATTCAGAATATTGTTGTGATCTCAGTCGACAAGCACTCCTCAAAGCGAACCGCTCTAAGGATTCATTGTCATCGCATGTTTCACTTGTTAAGGTCTAGATAGAGATGTCTGATGGCGGACGCGATGTTTGCTGAAGATTTCTAAATTCTGATTCGTGATTACAATGACTCCGAAAGTCACTCAAGCTCTTCAACGCAATCTTGATGCCCGTCCCATCCGCGTACAAACGATGTCATCACGAGCAGGTGTCCTCGCAAGCAACAGTAACTTGAGCTGAGATCAAAGATCAGGCCGAGGTGTCGCATTAGAGAACACTTCGTTCGGAATGTGAACGACTCGTGCGAACTGTGGGCGGATCGATCGCTGCCATCACAGCGTCATTGCACTCTGACAAATTCACCAAGCATCCGATGGAGTCGTCGATTCTTTTCCGAATTTCTTTACAGCGACACGCAGATCTTCGCGGAAAGCTCGGCCTCCTCAATCCGTTGCATCGGGAGAAGGATCAAGCGTGATATTTCGTTCATGCCGACATTGTCTAAGTCGGTGAATTGTATTCGGTGTGCTTCTCACCTTTTGAGTACTCCTCCCACCGGAGCCGACATAATCGCTCCGTTCCCCACGGATCGCGTCCAGCCGAGCGGCCAAGCCAGCCAGCTAGTATGCGAGCGACCGGGCGACCGACCCAGCTAGCGACCGGGCAGCTAGAGAGACATTGGCTTAGGGAGTGAGTTTGGCAAGCATGCAAGTAAGTTACCTACCAAGCCACCTTTACCCACCTCCCTTTCTGCCTACGCACATCATCGGCCTCGGTCGGGGTGCTCCTGATCGTGGCAGGCGTGTAAATACACTTAACAGGATGGAAGCTTACACGGTGAAGGAGCCGACAAAGATCCCGGCCTTTAGCTCCGGTGAGATTTGCACTCATTCGCTCACCCAGAGCTCGAGTCCCAACAACAAACCCCGATTTGGTACTGTCGTCGATCTGCCTTGAATTAAATTCAGACCGTTTGACATATTGGCTTGGATCTTTTCCGACATCACACACTCTGCGGCCCTCGACTGACTGAATCTGTCACTCTCACAAAGGACGGCAGAATTATTTGCGGAATGATCCTGATTCCGAAAGATAAACTCTCGTTCCGGCGTAGGGTCGCAGGCCCCGATACGGAGCTTCTTTACGGGGTCGGATCGCTCGCAGCGAATTCCGTCTGATAGCAAACAAAATCGCTTGTGAAAGGGTCTCGAACCGAGCTTTTCAAAGTCATCCGGCCAGTATCAACAAAGTTTCGAATGGCAGCAACCCCTTTGACGGAGCATTCGGCCGAGCGCAAAACCACGATAATCACCAGCATCAGCATCGTCATGATCTGTGGCCGTGTCGCATTGCGATCGACAGTGCGGCAGAAGCGTTTGGGAACTCCGGGTGAAGCATATAGCAAACTCGTAACACGACACCCAATTTCCATATTTAATCGAGTTTTTTTACATTTCGAAGCTCTGCACCGGGGAGAGCGGACAGTCAGCAAGCGAGTGAATTGTCAAACTCAAACTGGGAGTTGATGAAATTTGAAACCTCTATGGGCGAGCAGGTAAGCAAGCTAGCAAGACGAAACGAGCGACTGTCCGACTACGCGGTCGTATCTATGTCGGATTCGAGCCAGACTGGAGTTGCCGAAAAGGGTTAAAAAGTTTCAGTCGCGCATCGTTCTCCTTGTCAAGGTCGCAAGAACTTTATACCCGCTGGGAAGCGTTCCTAACTAGCAGCACCCTAAAATTGCACAGGTCACGAACTCTCGGGAGATGCGACTCTGGCATCGAGTTCACCGACTTTGGCCGGGATACACACGCACCGACCACGTCGTGGTCGCTTTCTGGCCCGACGAACGTGATCGAGGCAACGCTGCGAGCATTGGACCATATTCACCGGGAATAATCCAATGCGCGATCCTGGATGGTCGGCAGAACTGTGCACTTCACAACTCGCAGGTGGGGGAGAGTTCAATTAACATTTGTAGAAGCGAGCCGTAGATTTGAGTACACTGCACCGGTCCGCGCCCTCGGGTTCAGGCGTCCCGCTGCGTCGTTTTGGAGAGTTTGTACTGCCGCCTGTGGAGCGTTCGCGTTGTTGTCATGGTCGTCTTCTTCATCATTCGTTGGATCGTGATGCTGTCAGTGGAGCTCTAGTTGTGGTATATAAAGCACCAGGTACATATTTTGTATTCGATGTCGACTTGCATGTCATCTGTGCGACTTACAGACCGCTTGGGTGTTATGCAGATGGCAATCGAACCTCTTCGACCGCATTCGAGAGAGCTCGAGAACCAATCGTTTGCTCTTTGCCGACAGAGCGCCCAAGAGATTTTGCAGTACTTGTTGTCATACTCGGTGTTCTGCTATGCGATATTGAGCATGAAGAAGCTATGGCGAACGGTCCTTGGGTTCCACTGGGGTGTCGACGTCATCGCAGACACCGAATCTAATCGAAGAGCTACTGAGGAGAATCTTGAGCGATGCTCAGAAGACACGACAGATTGAGACAACCTCATTCTGCGAGCTATCAAGCTTCACACGGAGGTGTGAATGAGCTTCCGAACTATCGAGTCTGCCATGCGTGTCCCCCATCGATGTAGCTTTCTGGAGGCGACCCCATGTCAACTTTGTTTCCGCGAGTGAAATCGAAGAACGCAATATCTATCAGTTACATTCAAGCCAAGTCAGACTAAAATGGCTTTCAACATTCGACTTTTAGTGCTTCTTCCCTCGGCATTTTGTTTCACCCGACCGTTGAGATGTTCCACATGATCCGCGACCGAAATCGAAATAATTGAGACAACTTGCGACGAAGAGCTTCATGAGGACGAAACGCGGGCGCTGCCCTCGGTCCGACTTGAGTCGCCGGTCGCCGACTGCAAGAGGACAAGTCGCAACGCAGTCGAACATTTGGTATCTTATGGTCGGATCTTCGTCACTGAACTTCGAAATCAGACGCTGCCTTCGGACGGACGAATTTGTTTTGTATAGAGTTTCCTTTAGGAGCCGACAGCGGAGTTTGTTGATTCACCGATCGTCTCCCGTTGGTCGCTTGGACGGTCAATGGATTTTCGTCCATTCATCAATCGATCCATCAATCTCCCGGTTGGCTGATGAATCTCTTTGACGACAAGCCGAACGGGTCGCTGTGATAACGGGAAGATCGCGGCGCTTTCGAACGCAGACTCAAATGCTCCGAGGATGAGCTAGAGAGTGAAGCTTCAAGGAGACATCAGGTGGGCGATGAGTTTCCGCATCAACTCTGCTCTGATCCTTGTGACATTGTTGTCGCTGCGCTCTTGTTGACTCTGATCACTCAGTCCGGCTTGATGACAACGACTACAAAGATCAGGATGCGATCGCTGCTGTTATTCAAGATTCTTTCGATTTTGGATCACTTCTTATTCTGTTTGATTTGACGCTGTTAAGATCCAACTCCTTGGGCCTGTCCTCGAGAAATTTCGAGGTTCAGTCGATTTTGGGAGGGTTCTTGTATGGCATGAATCGTATCGAGTACCGAGCGACACTCTTCCTTCTCTGTTTGTCTGCCTTGAATACAAGTCAGTCGGTCCGTAGCTAGATGACCGGAAACGATGTCTGACGCATTTTCTTCTACATCTCAACTTGACGGCCATTTTGACGAGCAATGAATCGAAAACCTAGGAGGTATCCGTTTGAGATTAAACTCCGACAACGGTTAAACAAAGGCTCGCCAGCCAGTTTGGCTATTCGCGATGTCTGGAGGGTATCTCTTGCTTCACGGAACTCACTCGCATTAGCCATCGAGCTCTCTAGGGAATTGAGCTATTCGGTATTCTCTTCGACGGTGCTCCTGTTGACGTGGCGAACGGGCTACGGCCGGCTGCGAGCTTGTTGTGTCGTGGCAAAACTTGAAGGATTTGATTGATTCGAATCGAACGAATCGTTGGTTTTTTCGACGGTGCATTTATCGATGCAAGATATGGATTAGGGAGCGTCGAGGGTGATCCGTGCGCTGCTCAGCGCTCTAATATTCCGTTTCGGATGAGTATCTTCCCGCTGGGATTCTCCGAACTACTCATCGGACAGGCATTTCAAACGAGCACTTGGTTCGCACGCTCTTTCACAGTAGGAATTATCTTCTAAGCACACAGCCTCTGAGCATTCAAATCGATGAGCAGCCCGGAACATCCTTGCAGCGAAAACAATTGCGCCAACGGCCGCAGTCGGGTGAGAGGGTTCCTCCATGATTGTGTCTCTCCACGGATCCGCATCCTCGATGTGTGTTTTCTTCACCCGGGATCGTCTCGACTAAATTATTCCGCGGAAAGAAAAAAACGAAGACTCACAACCAGCAGCGACCGGAGTGGAGAACGGGAAACTCGTTGATCGGCGGCGGCGGTGGCGGGCGGAATGCTGTAGCGACCGAGAGGAAAAAGTCCTTCTTGACTTATTTCCACTTTCTGCAGGAGGATTCCTTACGCCCGCGGCTCCGGTTAGCATATCAACAGCGAACTCCCCTGCGGCTGTTTGGGACTCCAGCATACGGGAACTAGCCGGGCAAGCTACAGAGCTAGCGAGTCAACGAATAGATGGCAGAATCCATGAATAGTGATTAACCTTGTCCCACGAGATACAACGATACAATGGTCTTCCCTCGCTTGCGACCCATCGTTCGTCCAATGGCCTGAGGCAATCTTCGCTGAGGCTTGCAAGCCAAGATTTGTGTTGGGCAAACAGTGAACAGGTGATGTGTGGTGGTGCGGGTAGCAGCGGCGACGATGTAGTCGCAATGGTTAGTAAATAGCATTGATCTTTGATGCGTCCTCCGCTGACATGAGTCTCTCTCGATCAATGCTTTGAGGCGGGTCCTTGAGACGGAGCGGGTTCTTTTCACTTGGCACACGATGCCCCGCAAACAGAGTCACAACAAGGTGGACTCGGAGTTTGGGGGTTTTCGGGCGTCGATCGAGCTACTTTTCCATCAGAGTTATACCGTTCAAAATATGGCCACTGCCATGATGAGTTTTGAGTCAATCAATTCTTGTTGCGAGGTTTTCTATGGGATCACATCTCCTTTTCAAAATTCTAGTGAAATCAACGGAAGCTCCGGAGTCCGGAGTCACAGCTAATAGGCGAATCCCAAGTGACAGTTCCGATCTCGAGTGTTCCGTGATAAGCCAATCCAATCTCCCCAAACCCTAAAATCCCGTGTATAAGAAACCCCGCTTCCGACCTTACGAGGGTTCAGACCTCCAACCAAAATTTATGTTCCAGAAATTTTTCATGGCCGATCTTCCGCCCATGCACCATCAGAGATCATCGAAACATACATTTTCCATCACTCAGGCGAAGTTCCGGACCATCTTATGGTTGGCCAAAGGTTTTCTCGTACGCAGGATTTTAGAGTGTCTGTTTTTTTATGCCGAGTTCCTCCAATTAGATGTCGAAGAAACTCTTAGAAAATTCCACTGGAACAGGACAGATTTTATAATTCCCACCGCTAACGGCCTTGCCGATGAGAACCGCAACAGAACTGAGCTGACGAATGTTTGAGGACAGCAGTCGAAACCCGTTGGATAGATGGCGGGTCCTCTTATTTTCGACAGAGCACCGATAGAAAGCGAGAACTCATCACATGTAAACTCTTCTGCGGTCCGGATAGATGGTTCTGGAAGTTTCTGATTGCTGACTGTAGAACATGCGCCGAACCTTTAGGAATCGCAGACTACGAATGATAACTCTTGAGATTTTCGGCGGGACCGTACGTCTGTCCACATGCACACTACCGTTAAGAGAAATCTCAGACACCACGGGAGCGATCGGTGTCTCTGGGTGCTCTGAGGAACTCTTCCTGAAGTGTCCATACCCTGACTGCCAGAGGTGAGATCCGGCGGTCTGATCTAGTGTCACTACGGTGTGTGTGCACCGAAGTTTGGTAACCTTGCGCAATCGAGAGCTCATCTGACAAAGTGAGCGATGCCTCCACCGAGCACATTCCGAAGCACACGGAGCCAGACGAGAGGCGGTTATATGCAGACGCCTGCGTCGCCTCAGACCACGAGTCCTGATATTCGCTCAGCAAGATTTACAGGACATGACCTACTCTGTTGAGAGACTCACCTGAATTTCGATGACTTTGAGAGGCGACGGAGAGAACGTAAAACAGTCGAGGGCCGATAGAACAAGGTATCAACGAATAAATATGAGTTAAAGATGATATTGCACTAAGTTCCAGTTCGCTGACGTCGATTCAATGAACGAATCTGGTCGTCACCGCGGAAGATGAATGACTCTTTTGCTGCGAAGATGACTATATTCGCTTACTAAAAGTGCAATGAGTGAAAAGTGAGCCTTTTGCAATGCGCCACGAAGAGACCACAGCACATCGCACCGCAATAGTGAAAATTATGCGTTCGGGCGGAGTCTCTAAGGGTCGAGAGGGCGGGCCTCTGCAGATGCCAGATGCTCTGTGGGGGACTCCGAGGGACTTCTCGCTGCCGCCGCGCCTTCTGCGGCTTCTCTCGGCTGTTCTCGTTCATTCTTCCCTTCTCGCTCCGGCCCGGTCTCTTTCTATCGAGCTGTCGCCCGTTCTCCCTGGGTTTGTGCCCGCAGCGGCGGAGGGTATCCATTGAAATGTCATTTGGCGGCTACGACCTTGCTCCCTTGTGGCTTAGCCAACGACGAAAAGGACTAAAAGGACGACGAAAAGGACGAACAGAACGAGGAGCTCTGCCATTCGACACTATGGGAGCCTGTGGTTCGGACTGAGGCTGTCTCTGCCGCTCTCTCCCACACAGAACCAGCCGGACCCAAACTTCGACGAGCACAGCGTACCGCAGGGGAACTCATTATCACCCAGGCCGTGGTTATGTGAACAATGTTCCGGCTGGCCGGCGGACTGACTGAATACCTTCCGTTTTATCCTTCGATATTGATATTCGGCTCCAAGAGCGGCTCTGACTTGGCATTCCGGGTGCTAGTATTGACCATTACAAATTTGCGATTCAACGCCAAGTTCGGCTCTCGGAAAACTCGAGACAAACATCCAATCTCGTTGCTGGTTTCAAAGATTTTTTCCGCACTGTTGAGGATGAAGGGGCTCGCTGGATTTTTTCTCACGTAGAGGGCTATCATCTGTACGGATTTTCGGGAACGATCCTCATGTAGCTATATGGGACGCGACGAGGAACGAAACTGTGGCTGGCGTTGTGGAAGGCTATGGAATCAATCTGGGAAGGCAGAATGCGCTGTAATATATTCCCGTCATCGACGACACAATCGCCGTCAGTGCGGTCCATAGACATGCTCAATCCGCGAGAGCACTTGGTCTGTCGGTGAAAAGAGCTGTGAAGGTGAGGTTGCCGAGAATTGCGATTTCGGTGAGATCAATGATCAAGAGCTCCGGATTTAGCAGATCTGCTCTTTTCAGGTCGGACGTTCCTTCCGAGCCGCTCTAATGGAAATCGGACTTCCACAGCGAGACATGTTACCTGCATGTGAGTGGCTCCGTTACTCGAGATTCGGAGCCATACCACGTTCCTCCGTAGCCCGGGAAGGGATGCTTATTGAGAATACGTTTTTCTATCGCAACCCGTATAGATGGCAGGAGTACGCTGGGTTTTGGATGATGGTCAGAGACCCAATTAAATATTATGCTCAAGTTTCTCGGCCGAAATGCCTGATCCATGAAATGTGGCTTTTCTCAAAATCGTTACGCGGGACGAACCTCAAAAGATGGATCGGAAACATCCATTTCTGAGTGAAGCATGTGAGAGTTCGTTGCTCACTCACACTTCATGTGTACTCATCCAGCAATAACTGGTTGGGAGGGGACCCCGAGTTATGGAGTTTGAGCTGTTGGGAAGCACTAGACGGACACGAGCGACGAATACCAGAATCATCAAACTGGATAACAGAAAAACAAATATAGGTAGAAACTCCTGTAGTCATAGAGCAGCTACTCTTTGGAATAACCTACCGGTAGAGATTCGAACGTTAGACTCGTGTCCACTATTCAAGAGGAAGCTCAGAAACTACCTCTTGAAATGTACCAATGAAAGAATGAAGTTTTTCTAAACGGATAAAAACCCCTACCCAGTTGAATACGGATTAGGATGCTAAGCAGGACCACACTATTCCCCGAATAAGGACCGCGCAGCCATCCCATACAGAATCGATGTACTAGATGTAAATGTGAAACCGAATAAATAAAGTTTTTGTTTATCAAAAAAAAAGGCCGTCGATCAAAATTTGTGTGGCTCTTTTGCTACGCAGGGGCTTATATATCTGCCTCTGCAAGCTCGAACGCTATCGTTCCGAACTCCGTTAGAGACACAGTGAGGTCTTGGGCCTACAAGTACGAGATCATATGCCGGCATTCTCCCACAACGAGGGTGGATGAATCATCTGCGAGCTTGGGATCTGCGACATTACATGGCAAAGATCAATCCAATACTGATTCTGTTCAATCAAAATAGCTTTTTGCTCGCGGGATGATACGTCAGTTAGAGCTGTTAGATAAATGAAATGATTGGGGAGGAGAGATGGGGATTTTCCTGTCTCTGAAGAAAACATCCGGTGACTCCCGAAGAAAAAACACTTTATTGATTCCTGTAGTCGAGGCTGCATACAACTCGAACGTCTGGTGTGAACTCTGAATCAAGAAGGAATCGACCTCAGGAGAGTGACGTCGTGTTCATAAGGGAGGTCTAACTTCTCGTATGCGTTTCTCACAATCCTCTCCTCGGTGAACATCATCTGATTGAGTTTGAATAATGCAATGTATGTACACTCTGAGTTCGTTATGAATTATGAAAATATATATAAACTCAAGTCTGAACTACTACTGCCTCGCGTTCTGATCTCCGAAAATCGACAGCTGGGAAGCGAAAGCGGGCTCGGCCCCAGAACCAAATTGGTACTTGACGTTCTGGATCGCAGGAAGGTATTGTGGAGCCGCTTGAGCACCGCTAGCGGGGGCGTTATAAGTTTCGGGAGCCGCTAGAGAAGATGGGTAGGGCTGCTGCCGGGAAGGAGCTGATTGGCTTTGATACCGGGGAACGTATCGAGGCTCAGATTGGAGTGATGATCCTCCAAAGGGTTGAGGTGCGACTTGAGGGAGAGCCGCCTGGGGCTGGTAGGAAATACTGCTCGGTCTGTACTGAGGTGCCGCAGGTGCGTACTGAGGTTCAGACTGCACGTATCGGGGAGCGGGTTGAGCGTACTGTACTCCGGGTGAAGAAGACGGAGTGTACTGCGGAGCGTACTGCACTGGGCCGGAAGCGTACTGTGGAGCTGAAGGAGGAGCAGAGTACTGAGGGGCTGAGGGAGCGGAGTATTGAGGCTGGGGCGCCGGGGCCGCGTACTGAGGCTGAGGTGCCGGGGCCGCGTATTGGGGTTGAGGTGCCGGGGCCGCGTATTGGGGTTGAGGTGCGGGGGCCGCGTACTGTTGTTGGGGAGCTTGGTACTGCGGAGCAGCGGGGGCAGCGGGGGCAGTGTAGCGAGGTGCGGGAGCGGCGTATTGTGGGGGAGGTTGGTACGAAGCGGGGGAAGGCGCAGATCTAGCGGAATCGGCTGGGTTTTCTTGAGGTGCAGGACGAGAAATCTGAATTGACGTGTACGGCTTACCGGAGTTGGGGTCACCTTGACTCACGGTGTAAGAGAACCCTTTGCCTTCCTGATTGTAGTCGATCTGGGCACCGAGCTCTTTTCCAGTTCCAACTTTCTGACGATAAGAAGGCGCCAGTACACCAAGACCGATCGAGAATTTGCCATCGTCCTCCTCATCTTTGGCGTATGCCACGTATGTTACAGCCAACAGCGTGCAGCACTGAAATGGAAGATGTCTGGCTTAGTCCACCGAATGGCAGGGTATTTGTTAGGGTACGTGTTTGATCTTGAAGTTTTCTAAGAGAAGAAACAGAACCGGATGGTGTCGCCCGTCGTCTGCTTGGGAAAAATTTCGTTGGCAAGTACAAACGGCTGCCGTATGTCGGAGCGCCTATACGTCGAACCAGACTACGAAAGTGGTCCGATGTCTTCATTCAGAGCTGGTCAAGTGGATTAGAAGAACTCGACTTATCATCGTCATTGATGTGTAAACACACTGAAGAGACCTTCCCGTCTCGCCATGATTTGCCACGATTCAAACCGTGGCGCAATCGTCACAAACACATCCAAGGACGGATCGAGCGGGTGGGCCTGACTACGTTATGCGGCTGTCAAAATCTTCGCCGTTAAATCCGGCCTTACTGCTAACGCGAGCAGCGACGCCGACCGCGCGTTGCTGAAAAGTTGCCGGGAAGACCGACTAAGTTGGCTCGCGTTGTTTTATTCTCGATTTCTTGTTTCCCGTGGCTCATTTGCTTAATTGGGAGAAATGATCCACAATCGGACGAGCAATCCATTTGGAAGCACTGTTAGAAGTTGCGAGGAAGAGAGAGAATTCAAACCGGTTGCTATATCTGAATGAGGAGTGACCCGCGGAGAGATTTCACCCAGTACAAAATGTTCACGTGGAACATATTTTTACATCGATTGAGAAATTTAATTGCTCGAGCTTTCTAACAGCCCTGAACAAATCACGATCGTATCTGAACGGATCTGATATTCAAGTGCTTGACAAGTCGATTCAATCTGAACGACTTGGTTCACCGCAGAGCAGACGGATTGATCGACACCTGAACAACCTGGCGGACTGGTCACAAAACCATTTCTCATCATCGGTCGATGGGAGTCGCTCGTTCGCTCAGCGGAAGGAGGATCGGTAAGCTGTTGGATGATTCGGCATACGGTCGTTCTGAGGAACACCTCTGGTCACTTGGTCCACCGCGTTTGCCAAACGGAAGATTGTCCTTGCGCTCAGAATATCTTCATCAGCTTCGCTTGAACAATTCCATCTCCTGCCGTCGGAAGGGAAACGGAAAACGGAATTCACGTTTTCTTTCGTCGTTCCGATGAACATGATTCTTGGAGAAGTTATTTACTGTTTTCTACAAACTTCACTCCTACCATTCTTTCCTCAAAGCGAACCGCTTTTGCATATGCCTCAGTCAAGGGTTGATAATGCTTTTCGTCTCCCAATCCCATGGATGTGTAAAAATCGGGCCGAACAACGAACGCGAAGCCATGGCGGAACCAGGGCGCAATTGCGTTAGCATTTGACAATTTTTGGTCAGCGTCGGAAGGACACGCTATTTTTACGTTGTCGGGTTTTCCGTCAGTTCGACCCGTTCAAGATTCAAGAGAAAAAAAACGTTTCTTTTCCACCCGATCCCTTCGAACAATGATTTGGTCGAAGAAGACGGGGCGGCGCCGGCGGTGGCGGCGAAAGGAAGAAAAAATCGTTCCCGCCAGAATTGTTTCGGTCAGCGCGTGAATGATTCGCTTTGCACAAAAATGTCCGAAGGTCAGAAACCGGTCTTCCAATGGGCTGGGCAAGCGTTGTCATAGGCGCCGGTCCTGTCCAGTCGGTCGCCTGAAGTCACCGGCGTTCGCTGAGTGAGGTAACTACTGGCGGCATTGACATTAGGCGAGATCATTGGCGGCCGGCCGATTGCAGCTGTTGTGAAGGCTCAAACCAAAAGCAAATCCGGACATGATTGCGACCACTTGGCACGATTCAGGTTGGCTATGTCTAGCTCCTGCTAGTTTCGTCGGCTAGTATGAAGATAATTACTCCTGGAACTTGACCATTTCCGCGGACCGTGACGAATGAGACCACAGCAACTTTGAATTCTTTGATGATGACGACCGCCATGACCGTCATCAGGGGTAATCAGGGGACAAGTCAACATATCACCACCTTGATCCGAAATCAATCGATGTCGCAGAAGGCTCCTTGAAGTAAAACAAGTACACGATGTATCCGCAGAAACTGATGTTGGCCTGCGATCCTCACAGAAATCAGAGCTCAATATAGTCGTCGACAATGAGAACAATTACAAAGATAGGCCTCAGCCATAGTTTTATCCAGATTTTTTATGTTCGCATCGTTAAGGCATCCGACCCTAGAAATCGCAACCAGAAACGGCGCGCGAGTCGGGCCAGACACTGCTTGGGAAGCCCTGGCTCAGAAATTCTTTGAGCATGAGACACCACGGTCGTGGAAATCACGGTCGGGGGAGCGGAAGAAGGGCTCAAGAGTCCCAGCTACCCAGAACTCCCGTCAGTCCCTTATTCCGTCGGAAACAAGACAGGCATGAGTCAGTTTTCTCGAGTGAGCAGCTCGTGCCCCACCACAAAAGGCCTCTACAACGTTTGAAGCATAGGGCTCGTTCACAACACTGGGGAAGTCACGCAATTTCTGCTTCGCCGACCAGCGACGACACAAGAGTATCCAATTCAATTTGAGGGGCGCACTTGAACAAACACAAAGCGAGTCTGTGGGGTGACCGTTGTCTCCATGCGCGGTACGCAGATTCTTGACTCCGGCGGCACACTTTCACTTGTTGGAGCCACATTACTGATGCATCGTAAGCTGGAGCTGTTCCTCGGAAGCTTCATAATGAGAAAACCCAATCACCGTCACTCACTGTATCAGTGCAGGGCTCAATTGAGGAAACGCTCCACACGATCTCTTTCGATCGAGTTTCTTCAGAGTGCGGAAAGGCCGCAGGGGTGACTGAGCCGCAGAACCGCGCAAATAAAAGAATTCCGATGGCAATCGCTCGTTAAAGTCATGAACGTGCATCGCGTTCCTAAGCAACTCACCTGGAAGAGCCTCATGTTTGCTTTGATTTGTCTACAACGTTGCTTTGCTGTAGCTATCTGGGATCCCCTTATAATGCCCATAGCTGGGCAAGGGCAAAGCCAACGGTACTTTCCAATCAGTTACTTCAGGCGCCGTTTCTGCTGTTGGCGAATGCCGCGCTGCCATGCTGCCATGCCGCCACCACTGCCGCGAACGCGGCACTTTCGGCCGGCTCAGAAACCGTGTACGACCTAATGCAATAAAAGCCGTGTGATAGTATTTGATTTTTTTTACGTCACAATCCTCGCGAACGAGTAAAGATCCCATCAAGTTTGGAATTTGGTCCGATACAGGTGGGAGCTCAAAGTACGGATCGGAAAAAAGTAGTTGTTCTCGTTTGTATCGCCTGACCGGCATACACACGGAAAGTTTATTTTATGATCTGGTTGGATATGGGAATCAATAGGATGTCGACGAGACATGAATCAATTGAAATCATGAATCTATTTTACATGAACTTGATTGGGAAGTGGCGGCACGACCATTTTCCAACCGGATAGAAGTTTAAAAGCGAGTTATCCTCAAACGCCGTGCACACTGCGTTAACGCCAGAATTTCTCTACTCATCATCGACCTAGAGTAGACCTCAAAAGCTGTGGCATTCATTCGATCTCTCCTTTTGATATCGGGGCTCCGGCCAGCCCTTCATCTAACCAGCTATCAGATGTTTATTGGAGGCCTTGGAGCCTTCATCCGTAGTTCTCGATGAGAGAGCTTCTCAATCATCGGACTGGAACAAATCGTTCACATCTTGGAAGACAAAACTCTGTGCAGGTTGTTGGAAGCTTCGGAACCGATCAGATTCTCTTGTGCTTTCTTCCGTCGTTGACCTTGAAGCGGGAGCCGTTTCGTGAGACGCGGCTATGACCGCAATTTCATTTGTCGCCGGTGTGGGGGGCGCAGCTGTGGGTGTGGACGTGGTTAACAGGATCGATGAGAGTGGCACTTCTCGATTAATCGATGGAGATTCGTCTTTGAGACCCTCTGACTCAGCGTCGCTGAGCTCAGACAGCTTCTCTGTCTCAGTGTCTGCTGACTTGGGTGATTTGTTTGGCTCGAAACCTTGAAATAAACAATGAGCTGTTATCTGATATATATCTCAAATGCGGGAAGCGACTTGAGAGGAAGTCTGTCTGTGCCGCCAATCGGGAAACAAAACGAAGTCGAAACCGAGTGAAGCCTCGACGAGTTGTTCATTCTCTTGAGCATCTTACTGGCGACGTCCGGTAAAGTTTCAGTCTCAGGGTTTTCTCCACCAGGAATTTTGAGATCGACCATGTGGAAACTTTTGGCTTCGGCAGTCAGCGCGGAGTTACTGCGGACGGAAGTCGAAGGATCTGTTGGCGACGCTACCGAAGTGGAATGGCCGGAAGATGGCGTAGTCGTTGTCGCCAACTTTGATGAGAGTGCAGTTTGATCCGGTGAGTCAGCGGGCGATGATACTTTTGTTGGTTCAGACGAAGCGGCTGCAGAAAAACACGCGCTATCGTTATCGACTCTGTTCTCTTTTCGCTGTCTGAGGGCTAGGATGACGGGAACGAGCGATAAAATTTTATTTATCATCGATTTTGTCACCGGATCGGCCAATTCGATTGCGAAAAGTCACGGCTTCCATTCATGGTCAAAACAACGGAAACCAGTCTTCGCCCAATCAGTTGGTTGACTCTTTTAGTGGCTGAATAACTAATGAAGAACTATTCTTCAATCAGTTAACGCTAATTCTGAGCCCATGGTCGGAATTCTGACTCTAGTCAGTTTGCGAATACACGCCATGGAGCCACGGCTGAGATCTTCGCACATCCAAAAGACTGATTTTCTGTTGACCGAATCCCGGAATAAAATTTGTGGTGAACGTGTCGAATTGATAAAAACCCGAGTGAATATGGATGATAATGCGCGTTCTTGTTGTTAACTAGTGGAAACTCGTTCTGATCGAAATAGCAGCTTTTGTTTTTGCGGCGAAGCGGATTTCATAACGATGGGAAGTTTCCTCAAAAGTGAAGCTAGCCATTCGACTGGCTTGCTCGTTGTTAAAAGTTGGTCAACCTGTTGAAAAGAGATTTTCCCTTCTTTTTTGTTGGCATGATCGAGCACTGAATGCGACCACAACGTCCTATCTGGGCTTCTGAGCGTCTCACTTGTATTGAAGTCTTCGAGGAGCAGCGCGAAATCTTTCGTGCCTTCTCCCGCAGAAGAAAGTTTCGGTGCGAAATTTTTCGATGATCCGACGGCGGTCCAATGATCGACCTGGAATCCAGATGTGTCTTTGAAAAAAAAACTCATCACTTCGTGAATCACAAGGAAGTGGGTGGACGGAAAATCTATACCAGCTTCAAAGGGTGCTACATGTGTCGCAAAAGGTGCATAGTCAGCGCTATCAATATCGATATTTTTATTTTGTCTGGTCATAGCCTGGGTGATCGAGTCCACTGAATCGAAAAGCTGACAGATCGACGAGCGAGCAAAAAAGGTTTTCCCACACTCTCGAATACAATGTGGGTTTCGGAGCATCGAAAGGAATCACATGACGAATGGACGGATTTTCTCCTTGTCAGAGCTGAGAATCGTCGCCAGAACACTCGTTCCGCTGCAGTTGTGGCGCGGCGGAAATCGGTGAACGCCTTTCGCACAAAAAGAAGCTTCACCCGTTCAAGTCCAACGAGGACCTCGACATGGATTCTAAGGAAATCGGCGGGGAGTTGGGAAATTATTTCAGAGATAACGTGTTTTACCTCCTGTTTCACCTTCGAACGGTCGTGAGCGGCATCTCTGTCTTCGGTTCCAAGACTCGCGTTTTCCGTCTTGGTTGCTCTATGCCAACCCAGCAAACTTTGGAATGGCTTGAGCAGGGAGTTCAGAGTCGCGTGGGCGAAGAAAACTTCAGCCACAAGCAACATGACCAGAGCTCCTGGGAGTCTCATAACTGAGTCACTTGAGTTGAATATTAGGAAACAAAGCCGATCCGTTCTCTCGTCGGTATCCTGCTTACAACGGCGGATAACATACGTTTTGCGATTTGCGCCAAATGGACGCGACGTGCACTTGCCAAAGAGAACGAATAGCGGGTCGAACAGGGAAGGCCGAGTGCTCGAAAACGCGTGCAGTGAGCTTTTAGTTGCCACGTCCGGAATGCAGTCTCGCCGTTTAGCATCAAGGAATCTGTAATCTGTTCGTGTCAGTGAATCGAGGAATGTGCGACCCGTTCAAATCATCGAATTATACCGTTCCTGCAAGAGAACCGTTGAGGGGGAATATTCGAACGAATATACTTCGATCTGCGAGCTTCGCCATACGTACCGTCATCGCTCCAGACTCCAGAGAAGAAAAACGACTCCGAACAATTTACTGATTGATCGAAGGCAGATCCTCCAAATCTTCAATCGAATTGGTGCCCGAATGTTGAGTTCGACCAGAGACGCGTTTCTCTCAAAGTAGCGCTCCGCGAAGGTCGGTGGCTCTAGTGGAACGCGACCGTAGCGGATGGCTATATCTGTTTGTTGCGAGATACGAATTCCGTGATTACCCTCTCGGTATCATCTCGGATTCAGTGGTCTATCAATCTTGTTCGAGCGCGCTCACTCGACCATTTGCAAGTGAGCTTTGGGGAAAAATCTATTCTTGAGAAAAAAAAGCGAAAAACTCCTCGTGAAACGCATGTCAAACGTGACAACGATCGGAAGTGCTCGCAGTGACTTCAGCGCGGTGCCTCCATTTGTGGCTTCCCCGCCAATAAACGCGGCAGGGCGAAAATACTCGACATCACCGCAAACATCATCGACGTTGCCAACATAGAAATAATCACCGCCACCTGCGATCTGCCGACCATCATCTTGGGATAAATCTCATCGAACTGTTGATTCAGGTACTCGGTTTCATACACCAAATTCTATCAGACGTAGAAAACGCTCGAAGATGTACTCCTGTCGAAGTTTAGACGGTGTTACGGCTCGGCCCCCCTTCATCGTTGAATGCGATCATTTCGACCGGTTTCCTCTCACCTCCCCGTCCTCTGGTTGGTCTCTCCTCTGAACGTGTTCTCCACCACGGAACCAGAGACTTCCGCGCGGCTCTGCGTACGGTTTCGGGAAATCGAGCCCGAAATTTTCTCTTACACATGAAATTACCAATGCGATGGATTACTATCGATCTACAGCGGTTTTCTCGGCCACGATTGGCATCAATTCTAACCCCTGCTCATGCCGGTGAAGTGATGAGGTCGATTCGACACGGGACTTCTCAAATACGATCCTCACGTCTAAATCTTGAGGGAGTCAACCGTTCTAATCACTATGCTGCACAGGTTTCAAGAAACGCGTCATCTTTGTTGTTCAATAACCCCAGAAGCGGCATTTGTCGTCCTTCCAAAGTTCGAACGCCGTTGCCAGTAGGTATTCGTGACTGCGTGGGTTGTTATCCAACCCCAGATTTGGAATAAGACTAAAGCGTCCCATCCGGGAGTCTTCGGTGGAGATTTTAGGTCCAACACCACCTCCGGATCTCAGCTTCTCCGACAACGGGTCCTGGGCTGGTAGACCGCTGAGCCGAGCTCATAATTGCGAAATCCGGATCAATTAGTCAACTCAACCGACGATAGAGGCTCGAGAGTCAGAAATTGACACCCATTGTAAACTTCGTAGCAAGGATAGAACTCGTAATCTGTGCTCCTATGATAAGAGGAACCTCTACGTCCAAGTCTGAAGAGTCTGGAAAAAATCGATCTCCACGGTCACGTGCCTGGTCACCGACAACGCGCGCAGGAATCGCTTATTCATCTACCTTGTTCCATTGGTGAACCTCAGCAAGCCTTTTCGCCCGACGGTCCCGTACTTGAAGACTGCTTTGGAGCCTTCGAAGCATCCGGCTGTGAACGTATTCAAAGCAGCGCCAGCGGTGATTGATATCAAGCTTCTCGTACACAGTGTTCGAATCTGCTTCAGAAGAAGTTGATTCCATCCGTTACGCCGTTCGATCTTCGGGCCTATCGCAGCTATATCGAAAATAATATCTCATTGTCTGTTGAACGGCGCAAAACACCGAGCATCACGTCGTCCAGTCGAGGTTGCGTGTAAATGTTCGATATTGAAGCCGATGTTAACAATGCTCGCGTCTTTGCTTGCGTAATGAGTTACGGTCGGTCATGACCAGCACACATATCTGTAGGAGCAACCTTGAAAGTATAATATGAGGAGGGGTCAATAGCTGTCGTCCAAGATGCTGTTCTTGGTCATTGCTGCGCTGTCGTGGACAATTTCATAAAGATGCCACACCCACTCCGTTCGTCTAAACTAAATGGCGGTCTGATAAATCAGCGAAGCCATGTCTTCCTCTTGTTTCAAACAGTCAGTCAGTCAGTTGAACGACATCCCAATTGAGAGCATGTCTTGGCCGATGAATCATTTTTATGACTGATCGACGTCGCGTGGTCACACGTTAAATCACCAGTCCGCGTGTATGAGGAAAGAGGGATAGATGCTCCCGTAGAAAGAAAGACCTTCTCAAGGCTGTTCATTGGTTTGACGCATTTATCCTTTCTCCTGCTCCGTTCGGTCAATTTTCGAACGTTGATGGTTTGCCTGTAATTATGCGCTGCATCGCTTCCCAGTTTGTACTTCACTGATAACGAGCATTATCGTCGAGGAGTGGAGTGGTTACCGCGGGGACGCGGCTTGAAAGCTTTATCGGAGTACTTTCCAGTAGCCTGTTAGTCCCTGCAACGATGAATACTTCCGTAGAGAGTTTTCGGACCTGACGTGGTCTCTGCTTCGTGGAGGTCAGCCAGCGGAACAGACGAACTCTACCGTTTCTTTCCGAGGCTCTGTCAATCAGGAACGATGGTGAACAAGTTGACCGATCGTTGTGATCTCTTCATACAGTCTCCCCTGACTTCGTTTTTGGTAGCAAATCCAGATGCAACGGTCGAGTGGGTTGTCTGAAAGCGAGACATTCGCTGGGATGAGATGGGAAATCCAAAGTATATGAATTCCGACCAGATACAGTACTGTAGAAGAATCATCATGTCCGCACTATTTCCGATGCAAAGTGCATGGTGGCGTCTCCCGTACTGATGCATCTCGCTGGTTCTTGGGCGAGGGCTTGGAATGATCGAGGCACGACTCGACGCGTACCCTCCACGGCGTTTTCGCAACGGAATGTCCAACCTCTTGTTAGAAGCGGAGAGGGCACGTAGAACGGCTTGATTTGACGGCTCTCATTACATTTATCTGATCTAAAAGGTTACACTCGATTTGGCTGTGTCTCAAACAGTGAACAGTAGCTCGAATGTCTCTTTTTTGCACAGTAATCGTCGACCTTGTCGCGATATGGGATCCTAGAAATAATACTAATGAACCGAGACGCATATCCTGGATCCGGGCCGGATCCGTTAGGGCTGGATGCTAGCCCGATGGCCTTCTCTAGAGCTTCCTCATGAAGTGCCGGACGAGGTCTTACCAAGGTGCCCGAGAACCCGAAAGCCGGTCAACAAGCTCTCGCAATCGAGCCTCCTGGAGGGACATTCCAGGAGCAGAGGGTGACTGGTGATCTGCGGCCTGCTGCGCGACGACCCAAGGCAGCAGATATTATTGTGTGGTTCCTTCTTTATGAGCGCATGTTTATTGGAGGGATTAGTAGGTGATGTTGCTGCGGCTTTCGTGGTCGACGCGCCGCAACCACCATGGAGAACTATCGCTGGAGGAGAGAGGCCGTACGGTGTCCTCTCTCGTTCCCGGCCAGAGTTCTGTACCAATCTGTCCACATCTCCCATACATCTACTCGGATTCCCCTGTTCAACTTTACGCTAGCGGCCGGGCAAATTCATTTGGTTTCCTTTGGTCCTTCTGCCTCGCCGTAGTCGTCTGCCTGCGTCACTGGAGGCGAAAACGCTGTGCCGAGATGTCTCACGTTCACATGAAACGATCTCCGGAGCTGGAGGAAATCATAACTGATGCCCCGATGGATACGCTGGCCGTTGGCGAAGTGTTCTATGCAGCCGTTGCCACGACAGACCTTGGCCTTCCTGTAGGCCAATGTCGACGATGCTCACATGTGACCGGGCTCGAGCGCTTCCACATGCGGAGGGTATCCGAAGACCTGGTCAGGTTAGTTTTGCTCAGGACGGTGATCCCTCGCATGTAAGGCCTAGTCCCTGATGAACGATTGCTTCGCCAGCCTGGAAATACGTTAGAGCTCTTGGGAAACCATCGCGCTGTAGATGACCTTTTCGGAACCCTGTAGCGCGGATAGAACCCTGTGGCACGGATAGAAAGAACCAGGGTAGGGAATGCAATCGATCACGAGATCCGAGTGAAAACATGCCGCCCGCGCGTCATGCACATGGCCGTTCTCGAATCATACCCGCTTTAGGCGGGGAAAAATGTCCTTACGCAGATCCTCACGTCTCCCTACGGTTCAACTGATTGGCAAACGAGTAAGGTTGCAGAATAAAACTCGTCCGAATAGGGATTGAGGACTAAAGTCTTGTCGCACTTTCAAGAACGGAGTCTGGCGCGATTTGGAATGGTGATCCACAGAGGACCATGTCTGGCGGACGATTCGCCTTACATGAATAGTGGGCCGTCTGCTAAGAGCTGCCGCCTAACCGATATGAGCAAGTTGAGATGCGTTTGAGGCGCAGACTAGAACGTTTCCTCCAAGTTGAGCTGAATAACAGTGGAGTGCTTTCACGACATTCGTTTCAATATTCTGTTCTGCTTGAAGAGTTCGTGGGATCTGCGCTCTCGTGTGGAATAATCCTACTCCCACTAGTGACTAAGTTTCAAGTTCCTGAGAAAATGTGCCAGTGCCGAGCAATTAAGTTACTCAGTCGCTTGTTCTGATTTGGACTGTGGACGTCGTCGTACGTTTCGGATTCAGACCATCTGTCGTGAATGGGTCACTCTTCTGAACTTACTTCGCGAGAACTTCTCGAACCATGCGAATCCTTCGCAAATTGTTCAAATCAACGAAAGAAGCAACTATCCTGGTCCATATGTGGGCGACTAAAAGGTGTTTAAGGGACAGCTTTGTTCGCGTTCATTCAGTCGCTGCCGCGGGAAAACACGGAAGCCACCAATATTTCAAACCATGGAATGCGTCTGAACGTCAACTCCACTGAGTCCTCCACATGGGTTAACATATGAACGACACCAATGCCTAAATGACTTATTCTGTGTAATCTGTCAATATGGCCGCCGTTTTGGATAGAAAATTGGCTTTGCGGAAGCGCCCAGCTGTTTTCCGTGTTCTGCAAATCCGGCCACCTATATCTGGGATCTCGCCTCGTTGGGATTTGATTCGATCCACAATTTGTCACAACCAATTCTGTTTTCCAGGCGACACTCGCTCGTGCCGGATCCATTCCGGAAACATTCTCTCAACATCAACCTCTTGAACGGACGCCAGATGATTCGGCGCACGACGATCGATGAGGCCGAAACGAAGGAAATGCACTTCGAGGAGTCTGCGAGGGCTACCGCGATTCAGATCTTCATTCCTTTCCTGGCGGCGGGCCTTGGTATGGTCGCCGCCGGAGTGCTTCTACATCATGTCCTTGTGAGTTTCGTTCGTTCTGGGAGCGGGGCACCTTACACCCGGATCAATTGCACTCACGACAGATTGAGACTGACGTTCGACCGATCGGGGAAGTGTCTCTCGAGAAAGCGAGCAGAGTTGAAGTCGTATGAGCTGCAAGTCCGACCGGACATGGTCAGTGATTACATATCTATCAATCCGCTTGACTCGGGGCATCTGAAGATGAATTGGCCTGCTTCTCCAACGATGACGAATCACCGGAGAAAGCAATCGAATCGCTGACCACTATTCGACTTGGATGAATGGATCGCTACCGAATCGTTGCATTGGCCTGTACAATTATCGCCGGGATCGTTGCGGTCAAAGCTGTCTGAAGGGACGTTTCCCTCACTGACCAACAAAAACAATTAGAGCCGGGGCTCCTTGGGAAAACGTTGCCAAACATTCTCAAGCTACCCGTGTGAAAACCCTCTTTTTTCTTCATTTCATCGCATCAGGCGGCTTTAGCAGCGGGGCAAAATAAATCTGATGCGCTTTACGAAATCCACCCGTCAAGAAAGCTCCTTGAATAATGGCAGATCGATCACTGACCAGTCCAAGTGCAGCCTGTGCTGTTGTCGAGCACGCTCGCATGTTGGTCGACTGATGAGCTTCTAGAGCAGAAATTTGAGTACCATCTCGATGCCGAGCTCACATTCGAGAGTGATTTCCTGTTGCAGTTCTGGAAGGTCTTCAAAGAAGTTGAGACGTTCATAGTGTTGGTCCCCGCCCTTCTTGGTTTGAAAGGAAACCTCGAAATGACGATGGCGGCGCGAATGTCGACAGAGATGAATACCGGTAGTATGGACACCTTGAAAGAACAATGGGTGCTCGTATCCGGGAATCTCGCCCTCACTCAGGTGGGTCATCCGAGATTTCTGCCACAATTGAAGTTTCCTGTATACGTTCTTAATGCTGAACGATTAGAGTCCAGAATCGTTCTCATGCTTTCTCATGCTCTCATACAGTGTCAAGCAACGGTCGTTGCATTTCTGGCGTCAATGTTCGCCATTGGAATGGGGGCGATACAGGGCCAGTCGCCTGTTCGCTTAGACCACGGGCTCTTGTTGACGGCATCAGCGCTCATCACGGCGTCTGTGGCTTCATTGGTTCTCGGCGGTGTGATGTCACTCATCATCATCGCTTCGAAACGGTTCAACATCAATCCGGACAATGTCTCGATCCCCATAGCGGCTTCGTTGGGAGACATAACCACACTCGCTCTCCTTGCTGGATCCGGCGACATGCTCTACACCGGCGCGAGTGAGTTCCACTGATCTTGAATTTCACATGGAAGCTAGAATGGATGCCTCGCTCACTCAATCTCGACCACTCAAATCTCAACCGATCTCATTTCAGCCGATGTTCGTTTGTACATATGTATAGTCATCTTCTTCATATTGTTCGTACCGCTATGGGTTCAAATCGCCCGCGGTAACGTCTACACAAGAGACGTCTTAGGACCGGGCTGGGTGCCTATCATCTCTGCAATGTTCATCTCAAGGTAATACTTGGGCTCGGTCAAACTGACTCGTTTCCCTGATGATCTGAGTTTTTTCTTTAGGCTAGAGCAGATTTATTTTCTCTCTTCCTCGCGGCTTATCATAGAGCTTGTGGCAAGAACGAGTTCTTGGAGAAGTTTCGCGACACGAGACAAAGTTGGTGGAGGAAACAGCTCGCCGAACGCGGGAAAGCAAAAGACCTTCAAATCTATCTGGCTGCGACGCTCCACACGGTTTGTTTGGAGTTCGAGCAGAGCAGTGGTGAAGCATGCGTCGCCAATCTATGTACATATGCCGCGCCAAAAAAGGATACTCCACCCTCTACGATCACTTTGAGGCAAATCCAGACATCGACCCCTCAGGGTGGTGATGGGCGACTTTGTGTCGAATATTTCGCTTCCTTCTCCTCGCATTGCCAGAGAAAACAAAGTAAATAAGTGCGAAGAAGTCTCTGTTTGTTTATTGGCCTGTTCACCCGACACCGAAATTCGCTACCAGCATGAACACCAGAAGCTCGACGAGGGAGACGATTGCAGCTGTATAGTGTTACATCACGATAACTCCTGATAGGTCTCTCTTGACTGGTTTCTCCAGCTCACTGACTGACTGCCTTAGACTCGACTGGCCAAGCGTCCGACGGACCGACCGAGCAACTGGATGAGAGCTCGCTGATTTGCCACTAATCTCTAACTTTGTTTCCAGTGCGGCTGGCTCCATCATGGACATGCACGAGCATCTCTTCCCTCGGCTTCCCCCTCTGCAGCCGGTGATAGCGGGCGTCGCGGGGAACCTTGTCGCTACACAATCGTCGAGAATATCAACTTTCCTCCACGCTCACTTGGAATTCGACGCCTCCAATGTCTGTGTCGATCCGATTTCGGTGTTCTTCGGCAAGGGCCGTAACTCGCGAACGGCCAGAATCCTGCTCGCGATGGTGGTTCCCGGACACTTGATCTTCACGTACTTCTTATCGTTATTCGTAGGTAATTTAAATTTGACTGTGCCTTTCCTAGGTTTCTACCTCGCTTGTGCGCTCTTCCAAGTGACTGTGCTGTTATATCTCGCCCGATGCATGGTTTTTTGGTTCTGGCAGAAGGGTCTGGACACCGACAGCACATCGATTCCCTATCTGACAGCTTTGGGGGATCTTCTGGGCGTTTCTCTTCTTACGTTGTGTTTCTACGTGCTGCGCGTTCTTGGTGATCCGAACGCGATTCCTAATATGGTAGCTTCCGCTCACATGAATTCAACGCTCAGTTTAGGTAATTCCACAATGAAATCGATTTGAGAGTTCCTTTGGTTTCTAACAGTTGGCGTCAGGTTCCCGCCCGAAAACTGTGATCTACGTTGAGTAGAGTGACTCGTTGGTAAGAATGTCACGACTCAACTGCTTTGTTGTCTTGGTTTCGCAATTATCCACTCTTGTAGTCGAATACATGACATGATATGATGGAGAATAAGCTTGTAAAAAAGAGATGGACGATTCCGTGCGATTGTAATTGTGAGCAAGAATATCCCGTTGCCAAAAAATAAAATGCGAAAAATGATGTGTCATCATAGAAAATCGTTTCACTTGATTTTCTACGGATCTTCAACAACTTATCACAGCTGGGAGGTCTGACTAACAAAAATGACCAATATACAGTTCAGAGCATGAAACGATACTGAATGTGAGCTACGATTTGGATAGAAGTTCCACGTCAGAAGTTTGAGACGAGTTTGATCAGATCAATGATACACACCCGATACCAGAGGGAAAGTCATCCATGGATCCGAGAAAGTCGCGTCATAATGAGCAAGGTCAGAGTGGTTTCTCAATTGTTTTGAAGAAATCCCCTTCGGAAAATACGATGCAGACATAAATGGAGCTCTGTACGAGGCGTTGTACGAGTTCCAAGAGAGATATTGTGGGACAACCGGCTCTTACGGCCTTCCCGTAAAAATGCCGTACTGCGTGATTGGACCAGCGTGCGATCAGAAGCACAACTGGAAGCCATATGATACAGAAAATTATGTGAAAACAAACGCTGCTACATGAGATGCTCGTCTTCGTTAGTCCGGAATGAAGGAACAATAACGGCGCAATGAAAGGTGCAAGCGACACACTGAGGACAACCCTCAGCAACTCGATGTCACCGCCGAACAGCGATGCGTCGGGAAACCGGTACGGAATACATCGTGCGGTTCTCTCTTGAAGGATGGTGCTGACGTGAGATGCGTGAATGACCGAAAGAAATCCCGTAAGCGAGAAGATGAGCTCAATTTTCGGGTACTTCTCGTAGACTGCGGAGCTGACAGTCGCAAATTGCCTTCATGGAGAGAAAAGGTATGGATTTGTTAGTGGCGTACTAAGATTCCCGATAGCAATCATCGACAACTCTTGGGTAGGATAAGTAGCAATCGCAACGGTGGAGCTCGAGGAGAGCTTGAAGGCACCCACATGGAAAGTACACCCGTCATGGCGATCGCCGGAACGAGATCTCCGATGGGCAGCGTGCTACTGGACGATTTCGTCATCACGTAACAGATTAGGAGAACCAGTTGAACAGTGAGTAAGAATGCTGAGGCTGCAATCGAGTCGTTGCAATCATTTCCGAACAAAAGATATCCAGCAAGGATGGATTCCGGATGGAGGACAATATGCATAGTCTCAGAGATAGCTCACTCGGATCGAGAACTCACCTGCGCAGGGAGCATCGTGGATTTTCACAAAGAGTCCCATGTAAATGAAATGACCGGCGGCGCTGGCCAGCGGCACCACAAGTATGTCAGGGTCCAAATGGATGGAACGCAGGACATACGCTAGCAAGTAGGTGGGAATGAAAGAAATGAGTATTGTTGCCACTGCGGCTTGGAGCGAAACGAAGATGAGTTGAGAGATGGCTTCGGCGGTGAGATGCTCTTGCAAATTGTAATTGAATCCCAAGAGTGTATTGGCGCCGATGGTCATCACGTAAACGAGGAAAACAATGAGAGGGGACAGGATCGATGATACCGTTCCCTGTAACTGTGGAATGGCAGAGGAATAAGATGAGGATCCGCGTGATAGTTGGAACGACCTCGCTCGTCCCTGAGGTTGGGAAACCCGCCGTTCGCCAACCGCGAATATGATATCACTGCCGTTCCCTAACTGCCTGTTTCCTAACCGCCGTCAGCGAGAGTTCGGCCACGACGTCTCTGAATTGTTGGATACGAGTCTCTTGGACTGAGGTGCTCCGGGCTGAAAACTCGACGTGAAGGGCTTCTTCTATCCTGCAGAAATGAACGTGGCAGGCTGCGCTGATTCGCGATGCGCTCATCATGCACAGAACCGAGACGAAAGCTAATGCTACGTGGAGCTGCCTCTTCAGGTATTCTTCTTCACGGAGCCATGCATATCGCATCTGGAAAGAAAAGCTTGTTGAACATCGAGGAATACATTGAGTGAGTGACCACTTTCCAGAAAGCAATCTTCACTCGGCTCACAACTCGCGATGAAAGGAAAGCACGGAAAGTCAGGACACGAATGGCGCGATGTGCTCGGAGCTTTATCTAGTTTCGTAGTTTGAACTTTGAAGGCATATTTCGGGGGGAGTTTCGGATCGCAGGCATCATTGAGACCGTCAACCATATCTGACGCGTCCGGTCTCTCGACGCGGCTTCTCCAGCATCTCAACCTCGAGAGCAGAAACATCTACGACGATGGTTTCCGGAGGCGTTCCATGGCAACCCATGAGGAACGAGGTTTCTGGGTTTTGTACATCTATGAAGGCAACAGAGAAAATCGGCTATCTCTGACCTTCAGAATTGCCCGCGAGACGCTTCAATATCCGCTCTGCTGTGGGGCGGAAAACGATTTCGTTGCTCAGCAAAGTGGACACGAAATATAAGTTCAACAGCAGCGCATAGTATATACACAGTATCGCGCGTCTCAACTCTTGTCCTGTTTTAATAACGGCAATGTTTTCATCGCGAGTCGGCATCACGCCAATCGATCTTGCTTGCTTGCATCTCAGAATGGAGTCCCACTGGCCCGAGGAAAACTCTTCGTCTGGCGACAGCTGCAGCTCTTCCACCTCTCCTGCACTGGGTTCTGATGGTCTTTTAACTCCGGCTGCGGAACTTGGATCAGCAGTTACTGTCCCTGTAACGTTCGGAATCGGGCCGGTCACGTTGGGCTGACGCAGCCCGCTGCTCAACCTGGGAGCTGACATCGTCGTTTGCCTCTAATGATCTGAATACCCGAGGTCGAGACCGCGACCCATTCAATCTTATCAGCATTTGGCACGTATGGACGGATCAGCCATAGAGGACTGAGCCGGCCTTGGGATTTCCGGAGACGGGAACCGAGATGGTGGGATATGCCTCAAAAAACACCTTCCAAGTGTTGGTAGATAAACGTACAAGTCTACAATGATCATGAGGAACTGATATGATAGCCACCAAGCATCTAGCTCAAGAACGTCGTGTTTTTTCTTCTCTTCACTCCGCAGGAATGTGGTAAACGCGCTCCGTTGGCACGCAATGGGCTCTGTGATGGGTTCTATCACGGGTCGGGAGCTCTCAAAGCTGCAATCGTGTGCGAACTCACAATATGTTGTTCGGTGTGTTCAGAGAGCCACACTTCCGCCAGTCCACACAAAAGCAAGGAGAACAACATTTGAGATCCGATATTCAGGACTTTGATCTTGTCTCTGAAGACCTTGCCCCGGCTCGGATCCGGATCCGGGTTCGAGTAAAGTTTGATTTTGAAACCGCCCACGGTCACCATTATCACGGGTGGAATCAGCTGTTCTGTTCACAAGTTGAATGGAAAATCTCTCTCTTCGGTGCCAAACATGCCGCCAACCTCGCACGATGTGGATTCTCCGACCAAACCCCTGTAGCGCCCTATGGAAGCTCTCGTGTCCAGGACGTCCGACGATAAGCTGGCTCACCTTCTTGCATTTGGTTTTTGCTCATAATTCATGTTCGTTGCAGGGCCGGGAGACGTCGAAGCCCTCACGATGGGCAAGAAAGACAGATTGCGAAGTGCGTCGTAAAAAAAGTTTTAATTCACTGGAATCTCAAAATTCGGTCTGGAAACAGACACAAAGACGGCGGGCAGCTGCGCCCACAACGAAAACCCGAGTTTGCTCCGCTCAAGTCATGGAACGTTTGCTATTCTTCCCACTGTCAGACTCGAAAGATACACTCCTCTCTTGTCTAGACTTTGTTGACCAAACCAGTGAACAAAGGTAGGAGAGCTTCATCGTTTTGCTTCGAGTGATAAACAATGGACAGGAAGAAAGATTTGTTGACTTTCATCGGAATGGGCTCGATGGACGGATAAGCAGCCAAGCGATTTATCGCTACCACTGTAGCGGCCGCAGCTTCAGTACCAAACCTGGTCACGATCATCTGAGGATTCGGAAGAACTTAGTTTCTTGAGGAACTATTCCGTAAGGACACCACTAGCGATCAATCAATCAATCAGTAATTCGCGGGGCTGACTGACAAGTGAGTACCCTACCTTTGCTTGGTGAATAACTTTGTCGATGCTGAGTCGATGATTCGAGATTCCGGTGAAATCAGCCTTTCCGGAGGTGAATGCAAGAGGCATTCCGAGAGTGGGTAAAACCTCCTCGAGGTTGTAGCGGCCGTTGAGTTCGAATGCAGGCATCTCCAGAGCAACGCTCTCATCTGTTTTCAATCACATACAAGAAACTGAGCTCTTGAATTTATTGACATATTCTGAAAGATCCCCACGGTCTCGGGGAGCGTCTCCGTAAGAAACGACTTACACGTCATTTTTTTCATCTCGGATTTGATGGTGTCCCAGGACACTTGGCTGAACCAATTTTGCGTTTTACAGTTGTGCTCTTTTTTCGGAAGCAGAATCAGCATTTCGGCTTGGAAATCATCGCTTACGTACGGCAGCATGATCATCTGTGCGTGCAGAACGGCTGAATCAACATATCGGAACCTAGAAAGCGGATAGGTAACTTTGAAACGAAAAATCCTCTTCATTAAATCACCATAAATGGCACATTAACGGGAGTGGCTTCCCGGGATCGGACGTGCTAATTTGGAACGAGGGAGAAACCTGGAAGTGGTTGTGAGGCGTTTGTTGTGCTCCACCTGCAAATCTCCACAACCTTCGTTGAAAATAGTCGGAGTCCGGTGTTCTGTCATGCGTTTCACCCAATTGCCCTTGAAGTAGAGCGTGTTCAAGAGAGCCACGATTGTGTTCGTACTCAATGGTTCCTTCAGAACGTCCTTGATGAGCCCATTGGTCTTCTCTTCGACGAAGCCATTGATATCTTTCTGGATCTGCGTGCCGTTGTTGACAAAATCTACGCTCAGAGAGCGTGCCAGGAAGAACATCTCCAAGCCCTGTTTGAAGCTGTCTGTGATTTGGAACTGATTGCTGGCGTAGAGACGATTCGCCGTGTGCAAGACGAAGGAATCAGCTGAAAGGAGTTTCTGTTCTCAGAGTGCTTCGTTTGGTCGTTCGATGTCTCCAGATCGCCGGCAGCATATATTTCGGGATATTCCACCATACGTCTCTCTCTTGTTGGCTTGTCGGAGACATTTTTTCGAGGCAACACTCACCAGTAAGCGGATCCGTTGATCCTTGCGTGGTGTTCTCGTGTTTCCGACTCAAAATAGTGGAGAAGCTTCGTCTGACGGTTTCATCGTTGAAGCCTTGGAAACCCATCGCGTTGAGCATTTCCTGTTTCGTTGCTCCTCGTGCTCCGGAGAGGGCCATAGACATCGCTGTCGCGACCGAGAGCGGTGAAAAGAGCATGTTGTCCCGGGGGCGCGCCGTAGCTAATTTCTGACCCAAGGAATGGCCGAACGCACCGATCGCATTCCACACCTAGAAAAGAGCAAAAACGAATTTCCAATCACTCATTCCATCTTCCCTCTTATCTCAGGCTGCACTGTCTCGACCATGTTCGACCTTGTTATTTTCGAGGGAAAAAACACTCGTTATCTGTTCCCGCTAGTCACTAAGACAGTTTTCTTGGGTGAATTTCTCGGAGGAACCATCTGACCGGATTCATTTGATAGTCAATCGCAGGAATGAATCATGTTCCAAGCGTAAACTATTCGAGAGTACTCACATGTTTTTCTTCAACGCTGGCTTGTTCATTGCTCACAGCTTTACCGATGAGACACAATTGCAAAACAAGCAGCAACTTCATTTTGAGATGGGTCCGGAGCAAGTATTCGCCCATCAATGACGAGCACTCGAAGTATGACCTACGAGCACAACTGTATCGAGTGAGAAATCGTTTTCGACCACTCCGCTCTTTCTCATATAGTTGCTGTGAGATGTATTCTTGAGAATAGATAGACTGTGAGGTGTCAGGTGACGCTCGCAACCGGTTGAGGAGGATTCCCGTCGGAAAATCCTCAAGGAGACACCGCCTTCTGTTTGGCTCCACGCTCGCTCAAATGCAAATTCGGTCTCATCGAGCGATGGCCCCTTTTGGAAAATAGTTGACAATCCATTGATGCTGCAATCACGATGCCCAAACCTATTCAGGCGGAAAAACTCACGCAATTTTCACGAAGCCATTTCCAACGCCATGAACTTGGGAGGGATGATATTTTATTGCTTCCCATGGACAGCGCTATGTGTTGTGGGAATGTTAAGATGAAGATCGTACTCTTCAAACCTGGGACATCTTCTATCCTCAGCATCAAGAGATTTTCGTTCCTTATTCAATGACCTTGTCTCGGATAGCGGAAGATTTCCCCTTATTGAGCGCTCCAGTGGGTCACGGATCCCAGACAAATGGAATAGTAACCGGAAACCCGTTAGCTACCAAGGATACTGTTTGTTCTAATATCCAGAAAGGACTTCAGCGACTAAGAGGAGCATGCCGAAGTATCACACTGAATCGTCTTCTTGATAAAGCATCCTCCATTACCTTCCCCCTACAGGAATACACTCCTACAGGACAACAGGAATGAAACATACCAAGGCAGTCTGAGCTGCCAACTGGTCCAAAATGTTTTGCTTGGCGATGCCACCCGGGAGTTTGATGTGTAGTAGTCCGAAAGCTGACCTCGATCGTCGCGGCTGTTGCGCGTTGGAACAGCATATGGGCTCTAATGAACGTCATCGATTCCTTTCACTGTAATTCTTCATCCTGTCAACTGGTATCCCGGAGACAAGAGTCTCTGTAGACTCTAGAAAAATCTCTACCTTCATGAGAGTGACAGAGCCGTGGAGCTGTTGATCAACGTAGGATCATCGACGAATTCTTGCACGCCTGACGGGGAGTAAGTCTATCCGAATATATTTTTCTCAAGTTTCGATGATCAAACAACTGAGAAGCTTCGGCAGCCACCAAGGCCACGTTCTTGAGATTGAGGGAAGCCCCGTCGTCAAAAAATGTGCGCCTCTCGAAATTACGAGGGCGCTTTTCTGCCGAAAAGCCGTGTGGTCAGGATTCACTAGAGGGATTGAATTTCGTCGAAATTTTACGGCTTCCCCCATGTCATCAAACGTTTCTGTGTTTGCCTACTCGATGGCACTATTCGTCACAAATGCTGAGAAGAAGAGCTCCGCTCGCGAAAGTTGGGACAGTCGTCTCCAGAATATTTCAGTGACCGTTCGCAACTGCCGTACTGTTCCGTCAGTGTCACTGATTTGCTTGACACCATCAGGACTTTTGGCTACGTTTGCCCAACTGGACTTGAATATGCATGGGATCATCCTCCCTGGAGTCGTTTCCGGTGACGATGACTCTTCATTGTGGATGAGCCACTGAGCGAGCTACGGGTCGATCTCACCTGTCGGAAACCAAGTCACGCAGGATGCTCGAAACCAGTGCATAGAATGTTCATGTTGGAAGATGGGTCATTGGATAGCTGATAGCGCATTTATTACAGTTCACAAATGGGTAGAGTTCGGATGGGAGTCTGCATTTCCGAGTGATCGATCGTGGCCATCGAGATCTCAGTTTTTGCACTGCTCATTGTCGTAACCGATGTCGTAGACGCACATTCTGGTTCCGTCGTTCCTTGATCGACATACTAGGCTGCAGCAGTCAGTGTTCTCTTCACATTTCTGCGGGGTAGAAAAAATTCTTCATCCAACACCAGCATCTGAGCTGTCATTCACGAGTCTGAGATTTTGCCGACTCTGGATCTACTCCACATACGAATAGGGTCCTTCATCTCCGATCAAGGTCTGATTCGCAGCAGCAACTATTGGATACTACCTCGCATGGTGGAGCACAACTAGACACACAACTGAGGATCAAAAACAGTACTAGAACACGCAAGGCGCCACTCTCAATCCACATGTTTACACGCCTCTGAGCAATAAGACTGCTCGGCCGACTTTTGTGGCTTGGACCAGATGCCAAAACTCACGATTTTTCCGGCACTCATGCGAGTCAAGTGATTGAATGACGACCGAATCGATCCCTGGAACGTTGGGTGACGCTAATAGGCATCTAATTTGCGTACCGAGTACTTTGCCATCGATCACCTTCTTCCCAGAAATTCTTGAGCTTTCTCTTCTCTGATCACTCAAGCTAAAAACATATCCCTTCTGATTTGAAGAAAAAGACGAGCTCGGGAATCGATTGAGTATACAGTCTCGTGGAGTTTATTTACAGAGCTTCAGCTTAATTACACGCTCTCATCCTTTCAAAACAGTTCACCGTATTCAACGAGTTCATTTTACACAAGGCTGTCTTTGCTCTTTCCGAAAACGGATGCTGAGAAGATGCCGGACCTCCGACGCACTTCACTCGCAGATCTTGTGAAGCAGCTGATCGTTCTGTCTTCCTCGGAGTCTGGGCTTCGGTTCAGCTCTTTCAGGGAGCCTTTCTCGGCGCTGCTTCTTTTCAAGCTCCTCAGCGGAGCTCTGCCTCTGAGCCTCTCTGATGGCGGAGGCGGTGGGGGAGGCCTCGTCATTCGAGGAGGTTCGGGACCAGCGCAGGGGACTGACGTTTGAGCGACGGATCCATGAACGTGCCGCAGATCGCTTCTTAAGATATTCAAAAACGACGGGGCCAACCCGATTCCCGCGTCCGACCTGTTGTTGTTATTGTTGTTGTTGTTGTTATTGCTGCTGAGCGGGAATATATGTTCAGGAAGATTCCTCGTTCTCCGTTGCTCCCCAACATTATCATGCATAGATAAGGTGTCGATACGACTGCGAAGAGTTTCGTCCTGCAGCGATCCGTGGGAGCTCGCGGACGCATAGATGTGTTCTTCTTTGAGACTCCAGTTCGATTTGCTACTTTTAGGTCGACGAGAATTCTCGACAATCTCGTCGACATCGATGCAGCCAGCGGTAGCGCTCAAGCCGTCTGGTTCTCCTCGAGTCTTCACGAAATGAGAAAAAGCACCGTCGCCAACGCTGATGATGCGACTGCGTCGCGCCAACGAGTTCGGAGTGGGTTGGAAGTCCGCTGAGGGCTCGGCACGGAGAGAAGCGTGGCTCTCGAGGGATCCGTCATCATCGGAGTTCACACTGTTCTCATGGTCGTCCTGGACGCTATGGATTTCGTCCTGGGATTCGAGAGGATCGAGTAGAGCCAGAAGAGCTTGTAAAGCGAACTCTATCGTTCTAGGATTGGCGGCTCGATCCAAACGGAGAGTCACTTCGTCGCGTCCTACTTCCATGAGGTCAAATCCGAGCGATGCGAGCAACTCGTGACAGCCCGGGACGCTCCACAGTTTCACGCTGACGGGACATTCAACGCTCTGTTCTACGCGGGTCTCGCCCAACTGACCGACAACGCGTCGCATCAGGTGCACTATATCGTCGACGAGCTCTCCGTTCGACATGACTTTAGCGATAGCGCCCTGAGTTTGCGCCGAGAGTCCCAGCAGTGCCTGCAGGTTCGAACTGCATCGATTGAGTCTGTCCCCGGGATCGGCTTGGGGGAAGAACACGGCCGCTGGAAGATTGTTGGCCGCGGGTTCGAAGCGGAACCCGACTGAAATGAGAAGCTCCTTCCATCCGGAAATCGAGCAGCCGATTTTGTTCTCGATGGACTTCTGTGTCGTGTACATCGCGTTTCGCTGCCCTCTGTGGATGCGCTGGAGAGACTTCTCGACCAGATGGAGGCAGACTCGGAGCGCGTCTCGACTCTTTTCCGGTTCTCTGAGCATTTCCACCAAAGCTTGACCCATCGCTGCCGCCTGGAACGCCACTCGGACATCGCACCCGATCAGGACGAAACTGGACCAGTTCGCTGGGTGCGCGAACTGCTTTGTTGTCTGGATCGTTCTCATCGCCTCCGCCAGAGCGCCAGCTGCTTTCGAGCCCTGGAGCAACGACGAGTAAAACGTTCGGTAGAGAATTTTAACCGCCGTATCTGTCACGGGCCACAACGAAAGTATAACACACTGCGCGCCCGCGGCCAGAAACGCTTTCGAAATCTGAGTGAGACCCTCTTCTCGGATTTCGCCGTGATCGGATCGAGTATGGCACGAGCTGAGAACGACGAGCTTCGCTCGCAGATGGAGATTCTTCAGATCTTGTGGGCTCAGAAGGAATTCGGAACAGACCGGGATCTCTTCCTCGTCATCGTCCTCGGCATTTTCCGCTGCTATGTAAGGATGTTCACCTTCGAGAACGTTGCTTCCAAGTGAGAGAACAATGCCGGGCAGTTTCCACGATACGTGCGCCGCGATGTGAATAATCGAAGCTTTCTCCAGACGACACATGACGTTTTCTTTCGTGGCTTCCAAACCTAGAAGAGGTTTCGTCATGAGGAGCTCTCCCACAAGTTCCGCTTCTTCATAAGCTCGCGGGATATCTCCGAGATCGAGCATTTTCTGCATTCCCGGAGTGAGTCGAGGATTCCCGATGACTAGGGCTGAGTTCGTGTCAGACCCAACATTGTTGTTCTTATTGTTGTTGGCACTGTTGATATTGTTGTTGTTGTTGCTATTGCCTTGCCGAGTGAGTTTGGCGCGTTGCCCACCCTTGAGTGCCGTTATTGAGGGCACCATACTTATGGAGAAACGTTCTCCGAGGTAAGACGTTGTCTCACCCCGCAGCATTGCGAAAGGAACCAAATGAAGTGTTCCATCGGGAACGATCGCGATGTCGTGCACGCAAGACAGCTCGTCTTCGAACGGAGCGATTAGGATGTCGTAGAGAGCGTGAAGTGCCGGGGGACCGGTCCACTGTGGTCGTGGAGATCGATTCCGGTTGATCGTATCGTTCCTGCTGATGTTCGCCGAGGCGACACTCACGCTGCCCACCGAGAAGACACTGCTCAAACTATAACTAGAGCTGTTGAGGAGATGATTCCGTCGTAATCTTCCAAAACCTTCGGAGTCAGACTCGGTTCCGTCTTCATCGGATCGTCCACTGTTCCCGTCCGTTCCGATACCGAGAGCTTCTTTGACGCTGTTCAGATGTCTGAGAATGATGTCGTCTTTCGGCGCGGAACTCATCCGACCCTCGATGTCGGGTATGTCCAACCCGGAATCGGAGGCCTCTGTTTCGGAGATTGTGGTTTCGGCGAATTTCACGACGCCTTTCTGAGGCACGATGAGCCACGAGTACAGGGTGCCCATGACGACACTGAAGTAGATCACCGCTGCCTTCTGACGGTCTACTGTGTCCACAATGAGATCTGGTGTCAGTTGGGAACACGGGAAAGTGTGGTTGTGAGAGGTACGCAGGGAATGTCTATCGAAGCGGACTCGAAGTCGCTCTGCCGTCGTCAGTGCGCTTTCGTGACGGTTCATCAGAACCTGTGCTCGCTGGAGAGCAGCGTACGTGGCCTGGAACGAGGAAAAAGAATGAGGTTCACCATATGACATACTTCGACAGTCCGGGACCCATGTCCGTGGTCATATTCCGAAACTTGTTCACGTGATTTCAGTTATCCTTACCCGCTGATCAGCTTCGCTGTGCGGCAGGTAACGGCTGGCTTCCAACAAATCTGCGGTTTTCCCGAGCTCGATGCAAGCTCCGTGGAGATCGCCTTGCGCCCAGAGAGCAAAAGCCAAACGTCGTCGTATTTGAGCCTCTTCGTCTTGCTTACCGAGAAGCTCAGCCATCGAAAGACCCTGGGAAGAAACGGTTCATTGCTTTTGAGCATCGCGGTTCCGAAGTGTTGCTTACGAGAATTGACACTCTTGCCATGAACTCTCAGGGTGAGTCCATATCCGTACCTGTTGTAGATATTCGGTGGCTTTCGCCAAGTCGCCTCTGGCGTGGTAGATGCGGCCCAAGCTGCTGAAAGCCAGAGCTTTGGCTGCTTTGTCTTTCAGCTGGGAGGCGAGACGCAAATGGACCTCTTGGTGACGGATCGCTTCGTCGAACTCTCTCATCAGTTCGTAGGTGTCCCCCAAATTGCCATGAGCTCGAGCTTGACCGTGCAGATCTCGAGTTTCCTCTTCGGAAATGCGAAGATCCAACAGATGACACTCGATTGCTTTCTCGAACTCCTGCATCTTGGCGTAGACTTTTCCGAGCGAGCCGGCTGCCTGTGCTTTCGATACCACATCACCACTGTCCTGAGCCAATCGCATCTTGTGCTCGAGGCAGGAGATAGCTTGAGTATAGTTCGCCATCTCCCCATGGAGTGCACCAAGGTCCCCGTAGGCGCCGCATTTCACTTCTGGATCACCGATTTCGTGAGAGACCACGAGGCGCTTTTCGAAGTACATCTGTTGGAAGTATAATGAGAGCGATCAGAACAAGAGGACATCATCAACGGGAAAAACGTGGTTTGGGCTTGCTAAGATCATCCTCTTCAATGAACCAGATTTTCTGGATCGACCGCAGGAACCGATCACGTTTCTCAAGCACGTCGACCGTATGGGCTTTCGTGGCCTAAGGAGGACTTACCACAGCTTGAGGCAGGTCACCGAGGCTTTTGTATCCGTTACCAACTCCTCGGTAAGCCTGCTCTTGGTCCTTTGGAGAGTTGAGTCGGATGGACGATCGGAGGTATTGTTGGAAACGTTCGATTGCCTCCTAGAAGAAAGCGTGGAAGGTTCGTTTCAGAACGCGAACCATTCAACCCTCACTGAATCTAGCTGAAATTCCGGAATCTGTCTTGGTGGCGGAAATTTTAGAACTTTAACTGAACTGACCTTGAAGTCCCCGAGACCGAGATAGCATTCGCCGAGGTAGCCTGCGATCCGAGCCTGTTCCAAGCTGATGTTCGGACCCTCCATCTGCAACATTTCCGGCGTTCCAGTTAGGTATGCGTTCGACCGGAGCAGCGCCGAGCAGCAGGAGTCGTCGATGAAATGAACATCGACTCATGAGCTGACTCACCGAATCGAGAAGGGCAGCTTGTCGCTGGAAGGTGGCTAGAGCTTCGTCGAAGTGACGAAGTCTTAGCCGTGTGACGCCGACATTCGTAAGCGCCTGGACCTCCAGTGAAGAACTGCGCACCTCCCGTGCTTTCTCAAGCTGAGCTTGGAAGCATCGCAGAGCCTCGGCAAAGTTCCCCACGATGGTGTGCGTTTGACCTAGGCTAGCTTGAGCACGGCACTCGCCCTGGAGATTGCCCAGCTCTTTGTGGATCTGGAGTTCTTGTCCATGGTATACGAGAGCTTGGTCGAAGATCTTCATCTCTCGATGGCAGTTGCCCAAGGATGAATACGAACTGGCTTCTAGGTGCTTCAGCCTTGGGGTGTCTTCTCGAGACAAGATGAGCTGTTGTTGATATGCCTGGAATGCGGAAGACTCCAGTTAACTTCGTCCTCAATATTTGCAATCGTGACTGGATCGGGAACGATT
The DNA here is from genome assembly GCA_028455905.1 of Neoseiulus californicus. NCBI lineage: Eukaryota > Metazoa > Arthropoda > Arachnida > Mesostigmata > Phytoseiidae > Neoseiulus > Neoseiulus californicus. The sequence continues at coordinate 21,974,319 of JAMQGS010000001.1, forward strand.
TAAGGAATATGGGAAGATGAGAATACCTTGATCGCTTCCTGGCCATTTCCCATCCGCATGAAAACGTCTCCAATGTTTCCCAAAGCGCGGAATTTCCCTTGAACGTCGCGGGTGGCCTGTGCGATGGTCAGAAACCGTCTTTGACACTCCAAAGCTAGCTTGTAGTCGCCTACTGCCGCTCGAGCCAGACCCAGGTTGCAATAGGCTCGACTAAGATCTTGTTTCTCACTCAAAATCTTATAGCTCTTCGAGCTTCCCGGTCGGTGCTCGCTCCCGGAGTCAACAGTGGTAACTGTTGTGTCGGGCGATGAGTTCGGTGTTGTTGAATCGATAGAATCCTCGGAACTCAGACACAGAGCTCGCTCGTAGTGGATGATGGCTTCAGAGTGGTTGCCAAGGCAGAAATGGGCATAGCCAAGAAAATGGCAAGCTTTGCTTTCGTTACTGGTCAGGCCGAGCTCTTGAGAGAGCCTCAAGAAGTTCTCGTAGTACGGTATCGCCCTCGCGAACTCCCCATTAGAGCTGTAGCAGTTTCCGAGATTGCACAACGCACAAGCTTCGCCCGGGGCGTCGTTCAGTTCGCGAGCTATGTTGAGCTGTGCGTGATGATGTGACAAGGCCTGCTCGTGCATTCCTAGCGCCTGATAAGCTACCTGGAAATCGGGATAGAGAGAGAGTGAGAAATGGAGAGCTACTTATGAAGTTGGAGACGCGAACCGGATCGAATTCGTAGCGTGCCGAACGGCCCTCAAACTCACCGCCAAGTGGCCGTGCGTAGAGGACTCAAGACTCCGATCGCCGAGCTCTTGCATGAGACGGAGTTCTTCGTTGTGATACTTTATGGCTTGCTTGTGGCATCGCTGACCGACCAACGCTTTCCCTATGTTCCCCAATGCTTTCCCCATCGCTGGAACATCGCCTAAGCTCCTCGCGAGCCGTAAATGTTGTTGATGGAGTTTCAAGGCGGCACCGTAGTCGCCGGCCATGTGGAAAGCGGTCCCGAGATTCGACAGCGATCTGGAAGTGGAAAGAGTTCAGTTGTGGCGGAATGCCTCAAGAAAACCAATGCTTCACAATATATGTATAACAGTTTTCAGATATCGCGCTGAACGGCAGGGAAACGGACTCACCTCGCTTCCGCGACTCTGTCTTTGCTCGCGAGGGCAAGATCCAGTTGCTTCTCGTACCAACGTCGGGCATTCACGGAGTCCTGCATTGCACGTGCCGCGTGTCCGAGACCGGCATAAGCGCGAGCTTCGAGGGTACGATCCTCGATTTCCATCGCGAGTCGGAGAACTTCTTCGTAGAACTCCGCTGCGCGGTTGTATTGCCTCCGGAAATGATGTGCGGATCCCAGGTTCGAGTAAGCCTGAAAGTCATACACGGAGTCAGGTGAATTTCCGCGATTCGTCGTGTAAACCCGAAAACACAATCATTCTGGAGCAAAAGTGGACGTCTGGAGGGATATGTGAGAGTTTTTCTCACCTTGGCCTCTTCAGTTCGGTTTCCGATGCTCTTCGCGATCGCGACATGGGTGAAATGACATTGGACAGCGTTGTCGAAGTCGCCCATCGCTAGATAGACGGCGCCGACGTTCCCGGTCTCCCGCGCTTCTTCAAGACGGTCCCCGTTCTCCCGAATGAGTTGCACGCATTGTTGATGACTCGCTAGGGCCATACCGAGATCGCCAAGGGCGGTGTGCACGTGACCCAGGCTGGTCAAAGCTTGTGCCGCCGACACGGTATCTTTCACCCGCATTGCGAGGACTAGTTGATTTTTATGGCTTTGGAGGGCTTCGTTGAGGAAACCTTTGGAGAAGAACGCCGATCCCAGGTTGTGGTGTGCTCTGCACTCTCCAGCAACGTCGTTCAGAGCTTTTGCCACGGTGAGATCTTGCTGCATGTACGATATCGCTTTGTCCACATCGTTGAGCGCCCAGTACGCGGAGCTAAGAGCAGAGAGCACGGAGCCCCGGAGCTTCAGCGAGGCTGCGGAACCGACGAGTAGGGCCGCCTCCAACACAATGGCACCAGGGGCGTATTCTTGGGCGTCCAAGAGTTCTTGGCCTGAAATGACGTTGAAATTGCGAATTAGATGAAAGAGAGGCTGATGCTGCAAGCCATTAGTTATGCACGTCGACCAGCGACTACTTTCCGGATGCGAACTATCGGGCTCATTTCTTGAAAGTTTCGGAAATGTCTCACCTATCACAGAGGTTATCACAAACGCCTGACGATCCATCCGCATGGCCTGAAGCTGGCGATACATTGGTTCAAAGGAGTTTTTCAAGGGAGAACTCAGAGCTGCCTCTATCAAGCCGTCTAGCATCTGCTCAGATTTTGGGTCCTGTGGATGCGCGTGTCTTTTCGTTAACGATCGGAATGAAATCATTCGGCTCGAGGAATAAACTGACTCGTGGAGGGAATTGCGAAGTCCGTGATCATCTTTCCCTTACCTGACTCAAACCGGACGCAAAAGCCGCCAGAGCTTCAGAATGACGACCCAGATGTTGCAGTGCAACTCCTTCCCTGTAGTACGCTTTGGGCCATTTCGAGCTCAACTCCCGAGCGCGTACAGCGTCCGCCAACGCCGCGTGGAAGGAGCCCATTTTGATGTGAGCAGCTGATCGGTTGCTGTACAGGACATGATTTCTGCAGAAAGGAGAGATATCGTCTCGTGAAACCTCCAGCAAACATTCAGTTTGAGATGTTTCTACACAAAGTTGAAGTTATCAGACTCAGAGTTGTCGACCATGACGCCACTTACCGAGGGTCGATCTGAAGCGCCGCTGTGTAGAGCCGCACTGCGGTGTCGAAGTTCGCTTGACTGCACGCGATGGCCGCTTGGTGAACTTTCTCCTGGAACGTCGCGAGCTGGCCCGTGTCCGGAGCGCCGAGTTGACCTCCGTCCCCAGAAAGCTCGGGAAACCCGTTGACGTCCAAGCCTCCATCGCCTACGTCCACGTCAGGAATCTCCAACATTTCTGACTGCTGAAGAAGATAAAAGATCACAACTTAACGAAAGAAAAAATAATAATTGAAACATGTGTTGTCTTGTCTTCATTATTTATCTCTTCGCGGGCTGCGTTCAGACAACCGCCACGAAACCTCGGACGTGTAATTAGATGCTTCTCTCTTCGCATGAGGAAAGGAAGAACACCAGCGGTCGTACAGGCTTGGGAGAGCCTGATGTTTTATGTCGTTTCGTTGCGGAAGGTTTTGTTGAAAAATTCTGCTCCACGGTGCGCCGACGTTGTTGACGTCCGTTTAACGCTGCTGCTTACGACGACGGCGACGTGGAAACGTCACGCTAATCGTGAGCGGCCATCATTAGGTTATTCGGTAGGGAACATCAATCGTCGAGACTCATACTCCATCCATCCTTCCATCCATCCATCTATTCAATCATAAATCATCAGTCTGCGCTGTCACGACCCGGCCGAGCCTCCGCGAAACAGAATGCTACACTTCGTCACCGGACCCCGATCTGAATCGAGGCAAAGACTTTTTTCGGCCTCTTTTTCCTCTTGTTTTCGAAAATGAGATACGGCTTCCCTAGAAGACCTCGTTCACCGCAAGATCAGATAGCAATGTTCTGTCAGAGATAGCGGCGTGACAACCCACTACGAATTGGGCAGTGATGCATTACACAGAAAGCGGAAAAGTGAGAACATTCATGGGCTTCTGCGCTTGAGATGAGGACCGAGACCCACCCCTGACGTTTTGAGCACGGCCCGCCGCGGATAACGCGGCGGAGCGGTGGAACGGGATTCCCGTGATGCGGCTTCAAATGATTTGATTGACTTCGGGTCGTTGATAAATGCGGAATCTCCATGGGCCGCGATGATGAGAGCGATTGATTGATATTGATAATGGCGGCGGCAGCGGCGGGAATCGCTTTGAATTAATTCGGATCTAAATTGAATCAAGGCATCATCGGCTTAAGCGCTTTCCATTATACCGTGTCTACGGAACAGAGTGATAGTGAATCATTTGCGGTCTCTGTCGCCACACCGGCCCAGATAGTTGAACGAAGACAGAGTCACTCGAAGAGAGACAGAGGCGGCCGGCAGACACCTCGTAGAAGTCACGAAAGGAGAATAAAAGAAATCCACCCGGTGGATTTTAATTTTATGACCAAACTTATCATCTTATCTCGTGTTCCTCTCATTTTTTTTCTCTTTCTTTTTCGCAGAAGACAGAGAAAAAAAACCTTGAGGAATTCTCTCATTCTGTCTCTTCTTCGATTCTGTGTGCGCGTGATTTGAAGCTGGACGAAATCACTGGGCAGGGAGTTTTGTCGGGCTTGTGGATGTCTCCGTCGAGCGGTGGGTCGGACGCCTCGGCCGTCGGACGAGCGACGGAATTCGACTTCGGCCAAGTTTACGGCTTCGCCAACTGATAAGACGCTTGCCTGAGCTCGCGTCGGAAAGTTCTCTCTTTCTTTCTTTCGCGTCGGTCATATATGGCATCGTTAAATCAAACACAAGATGCGAAAAACAAGGCATCACACAAACAACAATCTCAAAAGGAATTAGCCGGTAGTTTCATACGCTTGGAAGAAATAAAAACTAATTTCCCCCATCGTTTCGAGGCTCGACTTCTGTCATCGCTCATTTTTCCGCCGTCATTTCGTTCTCACAATCATCTTCGGTAGGACAGACGACAATAATCAAAGGGAACCCTGGAAGCGGCGCTTCTGGTCAGTCGTTACAACAAATGTCTCCTGTTTTTATCGCGCTGCAAAACGACGTGACAGCCCGTAAAATGTCACGCGATCCTCCAGAGGAATCGACGGGATAATCTGCACGCAGAAATTCGATGTGCTTTGAAATCCGTCTGAAGTTATCGGTCTATTTTGAAATCAGAGAATACATGACGCGGCGATGGCGAGCGAGCATCGACGACAGCACGACGACTTTTCAGGAAGGGGGAAACTGTGCGGCTTCCTTTCACCCACTACAAAAACGGGAGCTTCCATGAAACTTAAATGCGTCTGCTCCCTCGAGTTGCTCGGAACGAGTTCTTTGGAGGAGTACCGTAAAACAACATAATCGGTGTAAAGTAAACACTTTCCGCAGCACGGGGCGTTTCGTGGCTCATGTGCGAATTCTAACCAATGTGTCCAGAATCCAAACCTGAGATTATCATTCCGCCGCAATTCGAGCAGATATTGATTCTACAGAATGTTGCGTGCGCGATTGACAGCCGCTCCTTCAGTCCGGCTGACCGCGGTATTTGCTGAGCAGCTTCCAGTCAACTCCAGGCCAGGCCAACCCAGGAAAGAATTCTGCTTCGTCGAGCAAAACAGAGGCTTATCTTATCCAGAAGAAGACGCCAGCGAGAGAGGTAGGAAGAATCACGAAGAGCGTGCTGCCAGCCGTTGAGATAATCGAATGGGATTGTGATCCCGTTTCGCTGTAGGTTTGTAATGCCACGAATCATGGACAGCATGACGAAAACACATCGAAATGCCATTATGGAAAATTCTGCCAGATAAGCTTCGGTTGGGTGGCCCACCGCCATTCCTGGCAACATGGACGATCGGGTGAGCATACTGACCATGGGATCACGAGCGCAGTTTCATCGGCCACCGAGAGACGATCATCGGTATTTGTATGAAAAAAAATTCTCGAGTTTGAGAAAGTTTTTCGGCTTGGTGGTGACACGTTCCACAGTGATTTGCGGAGAAACGAAGTAGAAGATCACTTGCTAATGAGCTCTTCTCTCCGTTGGCTGGAGCAGCGTTTGTCGCCGAGGAATTTGGGTCAACAAACTGACTGACTACCTGACCACAAGCGGGGCTCTTTTCCAGCCAGCTGAAATTGGTTGGACAGATAATATTCGTGATAATCAGGGAGTTGCGAGACCGAGGGAGATAGTTTGAATCAGAATCGTAGACTGTTGATTATTTCTTCTTGCTTTCTGGACAACGAGCCGGGGAGGAGAGTCCTCGCGAAGCGCTGATTGCGGATGGAAAACGCAATCCCAATCGAGGAGATTGAAGATTCAGAAAAGAATTCCACCAAAATCAACCTCCGATCCGGTATTTAGACCGTATTTCCGACTCCATGGGAATGTGGCGTAACTCCTGGGCAGAACGTTCCTGGGCATGGACTAGGCTGTCGCAATACATATGCAGAGGAACTTCGGCAACGATTGTGGATTCGATTTCCAAGGCGCGTCCGAGTTCGTTGGCTTTCAGAGCAGTTTCGAAGCAACGCAAAGTCCGAGGGTCTTACGTCGCCTCGGAAGAATGGATGGGCGGATGGATGATTGCTCGAGTTTTCTGATCCGCTGAAGTAATCCGTCACAGTTTATGGATTGAGCGGATCCATAACAACTTTTACGCCGGCCGTCAACGATGACAACAACAACAGAAACAGCAGAAGCAGCAGCAACAATGTCGGTGTTCGCTCTGACATCCGCTTGAAGATTCTTCCATCACGAACTCAGAGGAGAGGCCACCGAACGGACCGGAGGAATCGATCATTTAGCTTCCAATGCCGGGCAAGTGAGCGAGCGTGCGACCGACCGACCATCAACATTATTATCATCATCACCACCATCTCGTTGTCGTCTATTTCGTTGTTGTCGTCGTCGCCGTTGTATTTTCCGTCGTCGTGAGCGGCTCAAAACATTCGGTCGAATTTCAAGCGACGCTCGAGACGTCGTCGGAAGCCACAGCACCACCCGACCCGACTCCCGATACACGCTGTACAGTAGTTTTTCCCTCGATCGCCGGCTCTAGCTCTCGGTAGCCAGCTCGCCACTCGCTAGCAGCAAACAATACGTAATTGACGTTCGGCGTTCGGTAGTCCTTCAATTACCAGACGAAAATGATTCAACGTCGGGTGATTCAACAAGAACAACATTTTCGTCCGTTCGCATCGTTCCTTCACGCAACTTCGGGTCAAAGTGGTCGTCATCACGCTCTTCGTTGGCGGCACCGCCACTGTCGATGACTGCTGAGTTCCCAGAGATCTTTTCATGAATTCGACCGAACATGTCCACTCCCTCGGTTCTCTCTCCCTCACTATCTGATCGTTCCTCTGGGACACTTCACGGTTCTCGCGGTAGACTTCCAAGGCCACGGCTACTCGTTTCGTCTACTTCTACAGTTCTACAGGGATTACGGCAGAGCAGAGCAACCATGAGGTCTGGCGACTTTCTGGACTTCGAGGCAGTCTTCGCGCCGAGCCGCAGCTTTGGATCTTTGAACGTGTCGAGGGAGCTGGGGTTGCGTTTCGCTTCAATGTAAATTTGAAGAAAAGTAAGCGCAAGACAAAGATATCAAGCGCTCACCGTTCCATTTCCATCTACTTTCGCTAACGAATCACGAGACCACACGCATAGGTAAGCAGATCACGCATCCGCGATCCTCCAGACAGAAAACCTTGCTCAATAACCTGTCTCTGTGTGGGTACAGCACACACAGCTGGTGTCGCAGACGCGGCGCCGCGACCTACGGGGTCTGCTTTCGAGTTGAAGTACGAGAAGCCACACCTCTTCCGTTGGGTTCGCCTACTTTGCCGCCAAGGGCTCTTCGTGGATGCCCATGCTCGCTCTCATCATGAAAACCATCGACGCCATCATCATCATCTTCAGCGTCAGTTTCGAGTTCGCTGCGCGGGCGGCATCGTTGATGAAGAGCTTGAGCTACCGACAACGGGGTGCATTCATCACTGTTGTCTCAGATAAGCGAGCCAGCCAACGGCCTACCCGCCGGCCCAACCCTTCAGGCGATGACGAGGAAGCGACCCCGGCATCGAAAAGATGACCGACAAACTTCAGCCGAAAGGTCGTGGAAGAAATCATTTGAGAATGATCTCGTACCTTGTCAACATCCGGGCGCACGCTCACACCGATTGCTACGGCCCAGTAGCTCCCAATGAGGGCGAACCGCGAGAGGAACTACAGCGGAAAATTCTCGCCGTAGTTTAAAATGCAAAGTTTTCGGTAATTCTGAAGCATTTTCAGTAGAGTTTTTCGGTCCCTGGATTGTGACGCTAGCCCGTTTCGCTCCATTGAAACCACCGTCTGATAACCATTTTGTAGTCCTTACGTGTGAACAGGTCTTATCTGATTATGATTCAAGGCGGGAGAATTTTTAGAAGATTTTTTTGTCCTAGATGGTATCAGCCACATTAGTTCGCTTTCGTTTTGTCGTCGTCGTCGTCGTCAAGCACTTTGTTGTCTTGTGGATTCTCCTCTGTTTTCAGTTTTATTTTTTCGTGTAAACAATGCAGTCGCTCTGGCAGAAGCAGCAGCAGCTACGAATTCAGGAATGTGGGGAGGAAAAGAGTGGCAGGCTCGACAGAAAACCGCCGACGGAGAAATACGGGGAAAACGGAACGAGAAAAGAAAACGATGAGATTTAGAGAAACGAATTTCACCGAATATACGACCACACAAAGTAGAATCCAGCAGCAGACTATTCCGCGTCAACTTCTTTCTCGCCTCTTGTGTTCGGCGACCCCGGCGCAAGAAAACGCGCGATGACATGCGCGAGGAATCGCAGAAGAAGTGAGAATTTATGAAGGACTTTCTCGAGAAACTCTCCGAAATTGAAAAAGGAATAGTCTGACATGAGCGGGCTGATATATCTTCTGACCGTAGCCGTTGGGATGCATTGAAGAGTTAAGCCCATCCTACACGGAGTCAGAACAGCTCGTGGCATAAACTATGGAAGGTTGCGACTGCACGCGCCCAAGTCCAAGAGGAAAATCGAAGAACGAACAACGGTCGCAATGTCCCTGAAGAGGAACCCTGTGTTTCTGCGACGTGTTTCGAATGGGAAAAAAAACGAGAGGAAAAAAAGAGGACGAATCCCGTGAGGAACGCACATGACAACTGAAACAATTTCTGTCCTGTCAAAAACGGAATCTAACGTCGCCCGTCACAGCGTAAGAGCTGTAGAATGCGTGCTTACAACGATGCGGCGTCGACAACAACGCTTCGGACAGTTTTGCAAGTGTCGAAAATTCCCGTGGACAGAGTTTGTGGCTGACGGGCTGTCTTTCCGTCGGCTGCAGAGCAGGCGACCAACTCATTACATCATTATATCATTATAGTCTGTCCATCCAACCATCGGTCTAAACTGAACGAAACGAGGGAAAAAGCGTTGGGCTTTTTTCAGGACGGTGGCGGTGACGACGGTGACGATGACTACATGAACAGGCTCTCTGAAAATTTTCAAGCGGATCGCCAGGAAGAACAACATCGCTCGACGAATTGCTTACGCGCTGTATTCAGGCAGGAGAAGCAGGATGACCCGAAAGACCCACTGAGCTTGGCGTAGAGCTCGACACCCTTCGTTCGTGGAAGCTTGCTCGGATTTTCTGTGATCGTGTCGTGCTGATTTCGTTTTCCGTATGAAATCATTGAGCCGTGATGAGGCCGATGTAGCCAATCAGCTATTGCGGAACATGACGAATTGATTTTTCCTCGAACTCCTGCCTCCAACAAATAGAATAGAAGCCTAGATGAAGGCGATCATGATGAATTTGAATACGGTCTCGATGAATCTAATCATGACAGTGATGGACGAGATCGGGACCGCGTTGATTCCGATCACGCTGCACATGAATGGAATAAGAAGCGTGCGATCGGAATCCGGCTCCCTCTTTGACGAAGATCGCGGAGGTCCGGGGCTTCATGAAGGTCGTGTTTCAAGTCAGGACCAGAGCGGGAACGTCGTAGGATCAGAAGTGGGATCTTCGTTCCCATCTGAATCGGGAAAACCCCAAAATCCCATGGATGGAACCATGTCTGATTCTCCCTGGCCACGGCTCGATCCTTTTTTGCCTCCGATATCTAGATGCGTTCGCGCTTTTGCTGACTCTTCATCGTCGTCGTGTTCGTGTGTTTTAGTTGGTGACTCCTTCCACGTTCGTCATCGGGAACGTCCAAACATGCGGACAAGCGTGCGAGCGAGCGAGCGATCGAGCGAGCAACCGCAGTCAACCACAACAAGCACGAGCTTCGTTCATCGAATGATGGCGAAAACGAAAACCAAGACGGAGGGAAGATGACGAAGAAAAGTACAACCAGCGACGCAGCCTGTTAGCCTGCCAGCCGGGCATCGCCAGCACCGGGACCGGCAACAGCTAGCTGGCCGGCCGGTCGGCCGACCGGGCACCGCTCACTCGCTCGCCTCTTTTCGAAGCATCTCCGGCTACTGGGTAGATGATTTCTGGATCCGGCTTCTGTTTGGCGATATCGCTTTGGCTTCTGCAGCCGCGGCCGCGGCCGCCGCCACCGCTGGTGTTGCTGCTGTTGGTGAAAGGAACGCCAGATCACACAGAGGTCCAGAGTAGCTTGTGGAGGCGCCGACCAAACCCCAAAGAAGCAGCAAAGGCAGTAGCGGTAGCTAGAACAACATCGACCAAATCAGCCACCGGAGCGTAACACGTCCGAGTCCAATCATATCTGACTTCGCTATTCTTGTTCCCAATTGTCCCGCTTGCGCATCGACCTGTCCCGCCATCGGAATTGAGATGAATGTCTAATTTCGCTCCTCGAAAATCGTCGAACCGAGTTCGATGAGATCATCGACGATCTGTTGTTTCGACGACCTCAGGAGTGATACGATTTTCAGTCAATCACGGGTACCCGATCCAGGTCTCCGAAAGTTACAGCAGAATATCGAACAGCTCTTCCACTCGCGATTGGTGATCCACCCGAAATTGAAAGACACCCCCCAGTGAGCTGGGTCGTCGGATCGTCAAATTGTCGAAAGCACGGGCCTTTAACAGCCATTCATGCCTTCCGATTGCTGAACAGATGCAATAAATCAGAGAGCCATGTTGTTGGGAACAATAAACACTTGCTGTTGTTCATGGGTCCTTCGATTCAGCCAGCCGACCGACCGAACGATCGACAGACCCGCCGACCAGCAACCGTGTCCGTCAGTCAAACTCGGCCCTTGCTCGTAGATCTGCGTGAGTTGCCGTACTTTTGCTCTCTCGGCCCATATCGTCATCTCACAAACAAACACACGAACTGTTTGTCAGATGCTCTGAAAGTCTCAGAAAGTCGAAAGTGCACGGCAGAACAATATTTCGCGGTCACAAAGTTCGCACGGCCCCATCTTCAGTAAGATCAGTCGTCAGATAGAGTCAGATAGGGTAGACTGGGCCCCCGGGGGTCTGTAATAACACCTGTATGTCCAAGTCACGGTTAGTGACTGTGCGCTAGCGGGTTCACTGGATGGCTAACTGACCGACCGACCGACCGACGGACCGACCGAGCGGTCGCTCAAAGCCGCGACCGGATGAAAGATCTCGTTGTCGCTGTCTCTCATCCAGAAAAAGCAATACGAGATTATTTCAGATTACATCAGCGGTGGGCATGACACGGATTAACGGAAGCGCGGTGACACATAAATCGGACACTCTCCGCTGGCAGCAGTTATCATTCAAATGTGAGACTTTGGTCGAGGCTCATCGCGCATCGGTCGGGATAATCATATTTCCTTCGATCCGCAGCTTCTTTTTTGACGATATCTGAGTCTGTTCGTAGCACCTCCGGTAGCCGTAGGTGTTCTTCAGCCACCGGGTCCGCTGAGCGTTAGGCGTGAAACTTCCTGACGCGATTCGCTCCCGAGTCTTCGCCCCGACATCAGCCGAAACGTCGCGAATCATGAACGACCGCGAGTTCGTGAAGGTTGCTCCAATAATGGCCCGGTTTTCTTCTGGTTGGACCAGACGGTCCGAACATACAGAGAGACGCGACAACGAGTTTTTCAGCCTCTGCTCAGAAATCCCGACAGTTTGATAGGACATCGAGGAACTCCCACTGACGGATCGACGAAGTCGCCTCGGAATCTCAAATACCATCGGATCCAGGCCTTGAAGCTCATGGCAGTCCTCTGTATCTGTGTGCTCCCGTTCTCACAAAGTCTCGCATCAGAAAATGTTGTGATCGTCAAAAGTTGGGGCAAAACTGTTGGGTGACTATTCTGTCAGTTCAGCGGAGGTATCGTCCGACTACGTATGCCTGTTCTGACTCTCTCCTACTCCACACGGAAATCACTGTCGCAGATGAGCCGAAGCTCCTGTACAAACACGGATATCTACAGCGCTCTTTGAATTCAGAAAGGAACCAGAGTTCCCTAGCTGTGTCGACGTCGAGATGATAGAGCTTCGCAGAGAACCAGGATTGAGCTCCGGTTTTCGTCGCCGGCGCCGGCCATGCATCTGAAGTGACATTTTGGGTGGAAAGTTGACGACAGGATTGGTATCTTTAGAAGAATGTTTGCTCACGGCCTCAAGAATTACCTTCTGAAGATGTGCTGCCGAAACAACACAGTCGTTCGCGGTTACCTCACGCATATCGGAGACATTTCTCCGAATATCTAGAAAGTTTATCTTGCGCATCCAAGAGGTGGACATTTAGAAGCACCGTTAGCAACGAACTGAACACACCGATTTTCACATTCACGGCTTCGCACATTACAACTATTGCACTGGCTCCTCAAACATTTCACTTAGGTTCTCGCTGGCGATGGCAGTAGAATCAGAACCAGCTACGGATTCACACGAACGCGGCCTCCGTCAAAAATCACCATCGCGTTCAACAGTCCACATGCTTCTTCCCGTCTCAACAGAAGAACCAGAATACCCGCTCCAGTTTGAGAAAGAGAGAGCATCGTTGTATTCACCGCTTGGCGCCAGGAGGCGCTACGAGTTCGGGGCGCCTAAATTCGGTTCGAAATGTACACTAATCGGAATAGCATTTCCTGAAGCAAACTTCACTAACATTCGGTGGCTTCTCTGTGCTTCCGAACGTGCCCGACGTACTCGAGAATCATGTCTCTCCAAAAGGAGATATTGGCCTTCTCAGTAGGTTTTCGCGGGATCTGGGCAGTCGTACCGAAGAACGGTCGCGCAATCTCTAATGGAGCAGTGATTAAACAGCCTGTGCGGTTTCATAGAACCCACACAGAATCCGATGTTCTTTCTTGAACCAGAATTAGCTGAGCGCCAATGCTCTAGGTTTTCTAGGCAATTGGCAGACCGTGGATCCCAGGATTTAACCGAAACTTGATGGACGCGTTTGAAGCGAATCAGGAGATGGCAGGGAGGGGGGTTCACCACCTATCTAATTTTTGTGGCGACTCGATCACGCATCCGATCCGGTATATCTCTTGCAACCCGAACAGCTTGGCCAAACGAGTCGCAGACGCAGATTGATTGATGAGCAGCTCTCTCCGATTCAGCGTCCAAAGCGTAAGACGCTCGGTGCTGGAATTTCTCCTCTTACCCTCTTGCAGCTAGATTCTAGCCTATAGTCTCCGGCATGGTCTAGTGGCTAGGATATGTGGCTCTCACCCACAAGGCCCGGGTTCGATTCCCGGTGTCGGAAGTCCGTTTTGCCGGAATGATGCGCCTACGATCCTAGGAGTCAGTCCGGCTGCCGATAGCGGCGGTCGTTTGATTCACTGCAATAACCACTTCTGATACCATCCTGTGGCAACGGAAGAACCTTGTGATCATGTCCTGAGCATGGACTCATCGATTCTGGCAGCATGTACGCTGATGTGTGGTCGAATTGCATTAATGAATATCAAGTACCATCTTCGATTCGGACCTCCCGCTGAAAACGCAGGCGAAAGTCACGAACGTTCATGATGCCATCCTGCATCTTATGTAGCTGTAGATGTCAGGGGCAGCTTGGGGTGAAAGGGAGCAAGGTCGAATCAAATGGACTTGGTTGATCACAAACTGGCCGTCCTCTTTGAGATCGTCATCCACTAGAATGGAATCGATAAATCACTGGAAACGAGTGTTCTGCTTTTCTGGGTCCCAAGAGGGTAACCGAAAACGCGCCCTCATTGCATCAGACTCAAGTCCAAACCAACGTCCGCAAAACTCTAAGAAAATCTGATAATCTGAGCGAGGGGCGGTGAGTAGGCCATCAGATTGCGCACATCATCCGCCCCGGGACACTTTCAGAGACTTTCAAGAAGACTCATCACTGGTAGACTACAGTCCGTGGCACAATGATAATCCATCCCTTCATTCTTTGATCGCGATATTTTGTTCGAAAGAAGTTCCATCCTAATCACGCGGTTGGACGACGGAGAGCAACACACATTATGAGCCTTGGCATGCCGGGCCCTTGCCGAGTTCGAGCTTGAACTTCTAATTCCTCAAGTGTTCGCCTGAATGCGTGCGACAAAATGATAGGCCAGGGGGTTTCCCTGTTGGATCCCAACATGGAATGTTCGTGGAAATGTAAGGAAGTGCGCTGTGGTGATTACCGCCCATGCTAGGATACACATGGGGAAACCCCCTGGCCTATCGTGATGTAGCACCAATTTTCGCGGAAAATGAGGTAATGAGAGTTCAAACTCGTTTTCAACGAGGGCTCGGTATCCCGAGGCTCATGAAGTAGGTACGGAACTCTCAGCCGTCCAACCGCATGATTACGATAGGACTCGTTTTGGACAAGATATCGCGACAAAATAGGGGTTGCCTATCATTACTTCATAGGCTGTATATTGGTCAAACCTAGATTTCTCCGGTAGAGCTGGAACTCCACTGTCCGAGACGAGATTTAGATCGGAGATCAAGGCGGCCGAGCAGAACCCCTCAACGCAAGAGGAGCCCGACGGCGGAAAAAATCATATCCTCAAGAGAGTTTCCGTGGACATCACTGGGAGTTGAGGCTCTCACGAAATTCTCAGTCGACAAATCCACTAACCTTATGAGAGCATCGAAGTGTACGTGGTGACGTGGTGCATTAGAGATTACGTGGGGAGATTCATCCGATTGCTCTGTGTGTGGAATAAATCAACAGTCTCCATCCAAGCGATGACAAACTTCATCAGCATTATGAATCGATCCGAGTGTCCGACCCCGTCAAGACGGCTACATGGAGTTCTAGTCTATCTCACTGTATGGGCGACGAACAACGAGAACATGAGCTCCACTGTTGTCAGTAGCCGCTTAGTTCCACTGCTGGTATCCTTCTCGGTTTGAATTCTCGCGATGAGCTGGAGAAGAACCGGCGCAAAGCGTGAAAAAGTAGTTCCAGCTGCGTTTTTCCTCCAGACGAAACGGACGCAGAAAGTTTCGCCCATCGAGACTCTTCGGAGCAGGACGTAAGGTCAATACCGCTAGACGCTCATTGTTTTGCGTCTCGTCATGATGCTGAATTGACTCAAGGAATTCTGCGAGCTCAGGGTCGAAGGAGTGAACGGCAACTTCAATCATTATTCGAGGTATTTTCATCGTCGATCTCGCTGGAATGAATAGAGAACCGATAAGTGACGTAGGATGTATGGGATTGCCTCACTTATCCTTACTTATGGGAACTTTGATTCCATTGATAAAAAGTGGCCACGATTGTACTCACCTGTCCTTCGTCGAAGGTTTTGATTCAGGCGCCGCCCGTCGCTGATGGTCCGAGTTCACCAGTGGCGTATACAAAGGGGGGAAAAAGGGGGCCCCCCCCCCCCCATTTTCCCCCCCCCCTAAAAAAACCCCCACCCCCGCAACGGAGGGGGGAACCCCCCCCCCCCCAACCAAAACCCCCCCCCCCCCCCCCAACCCCCCCCCCCCCCCCCCGAGTTCACTCCATCCATCGGGTACGAGGGGCGGAACATCCGTCTTCCGTGATGCAAGCTGAATTCATCCGACTCCATAGTGATAAAGCCACTGACAAGCACTGGCATGCCAGCTTTGGTGAGATGAGCGCGCATATTCGAAAATTGAAGAACTCCTTCTCATACCTCGTTCTGATCCTGACGACGACGCTCGGAGACCTCCGGGCAAAACAGGAATGCGTCGGCCGGGAATCGAACCCGGGCCACCCGCGTGGCAGGCGAGTATTCTACCACTGAACCACCGACGCTACGAACAATATTGAACAGAGATATAACCGCATCTCATGTTTTGCATGTGAGCTAGTGTAACGAAATCCGAGGAGGCCAGATGGACCCTCGACGCACTAAGTGGAGCTGCTTCCATCTGGACGACATCTCCTCTGTCAGGAAGCCGATGACTAAGCTGGCCTTTCTGACGTCCGTTCGGAAGTATTTTTCCGCAAGAAACATTTGTCTCGGTGATCAACTGGGCTCAACCGACTCTGCTGGTTCTGTGGATTTGCAGCTTCGCACATGTTCACTTGGCATGCCCTCGATTGATGACTCCTCTTTGTCAATGTTTTGAAAATACACAATTTATTTACTCGTTTATTAAAACCTAGCCTCGGTTCCACTTTGGTAGACGCTGAGTGAGATAAGTAAGAGGCTAGTGCAGACGGTGTCAGCATATCATCTTTTGGAATGAGACTCGACGGTGCGGACTGCGTACGTTCACAGTCAGAATTTTTCATGGGACCGTCATCATTCAGATTCTGGTTGTCTAGGATTATTGCACAAGCGCTGCTGGAGCTTGGGAGATTCAGTGAGTTGGCGTTCGAACCTTCCGTAACAGTTTCTTGTGTTTCATCCGACGATTTTGGAACCAAGTTTTCACCTGCGGAGGGGTAAATGTCAATAAAGGAGCGTCATGTTTTTCTGAACATATTCGGAGGACTCTGGTGCCAGTTTCCGTGCGCCTGAGTTTACCTGGGTCTCGGAGAGATCCAGAGCACTTGCCAGTTCCAGGCGTTCGGGTGTCGAGAGGTACCTCTGCGTTGCGAATTTAGCTTCCAACCCTTCCAACTGGCGATCTGTGAAAACGGTCCGAGCCTTCCTCCCTCGGCACCGCAAAGAAGGAGATGGGAGATCTCTATGAAGCATCGAAGAATTTATCGTTTCTCCGCAGTATGTGACTCCGATACCTGAAGATTGAAAAGGGGACAACATGACGCGCCAGCTCGAGGGAACGATTCATGCCTCAAGAATCTGACTTCACTCGTAGCTGCCGAGTTTCTAACCGACCCCTCCCTCCACCGATCCCTCTTCAGAGCAGATCCTCAATAGAGCAAGCTTCTCATGGAGCCGCCGGCCGGTCCGCACCATTGTCAGCGCTGATCTCGAAGTATGTTATTCGATAGTTGCAGTCCCATCTTGTTTCTGAGCATAAGTGATGGAGAGGTCATGTCTTTGGTGCGTGCAACCTTAGCCTCGAACGGCGAAATGGGCCCATGATCGCGGAATCGGAAAGGTGGACCACTAAAATTGAATTTTTCTCCTCGCCCATCAGTTTCTAACCCATGATTTTTTTGCCCCGTCCTCCCCCTCCCCTGATGTATGATCCTCGTGCGGAGCTGTCCTGTCACCTCAGATTAGTGCTCTTAATCTCAAAGGTCACTAATACCATGTAGGAGATGTCAGAGACGTTCATTGAGATAGGGCAAGAGGAGAAGCCTACTTCACTCAACACCGAACTCCGTCTCCGTTGAGTCTTAGCCTCATTACGAACATCAAGGAGAAGGCACAGCAAGTCCCAGTGACAGCAGTCATCATATTCAAGATATTTTGCTTATCAGCTTAGCGGTAGTGGCCGCTATGGTAACGGCCTCGTCGTCCAATTATTCGTGGCCCAATCTATTCACTGCGACTATGGACATCGTCGGCAAGCGGTCGAGCGGCCGGTCGCTCGGTCGGCCGTTGGGCTGGCATGAACAACGAGTACAAGCTCCGACCGGAGCAAGATAAGCCACGTAGCTCCGCCTTTCAGCGAAGGTGCCTCGGGGAAAACAGAGGCCTCTAATTGGCCTCTCCACGCAGCAGCGAGGGAGATAGGGAGAACAAGGGAGAAGATTCCCGGCCAAAGGGTAAATAGACAAGCTCGTCCGATATACCAGCACCAGGACGCCGCCACTCGAAAGCTTCTAACAAGTTCCACCATTTTCCCCTTGTCAGCAGTTTTGCCAAACTGGATTGAATTGGTCGCGGGCGGAATTTGTGGCCAAAGATCTCCCTGAACATTGTTTCGACGTCGTGAGACTGCGTCCTCTTTCGGAAAGTGGGAGCTGTGCGTTTAGGCGAATGAGCTCGATTCGTTCAAGACATTCAAGCGACAATATTCCGACTACGACGGAGTCGCTGTCTGCACTTGCGGGAACATTGTGTTTCGAATGCACCAGCCGAGAGCATCGATCTAGCGTTGTACCGGGAGCCATCGCTTTTGACAGAGCAGCAATACGTCTTTGTCGGATGTCGAAGTCTCGAGCTGGAAGCCAGGCCGTCTTGGTGCCTGCCAGGCAGTCGTGGCCGAGCGGTTAAGGCGACAGACTAGAAATCTGTTGGGGTCTCCCCGCACAGGTTCGAATCCTGTCGACTGCGTACGAGGTTCCATGGTGTAATGGTTAGCACTCTGGACTCTGAATCCAGCGATCCGAGTTCAAATCTCGGTGGAACCTGTGTTTTGATCGATGACTTCGGAGCTCCCTGAAGCCCAGGAGTATTCAACCATTGAACATCATGGAAATCCTAGGTGTTGCAGCTTCATATATCCAACAGCTGACCAGGAGTATCACCAACTGTGTACATAGGCCACATGTGATGGACTCTAGGCCGGGATGGAGGTCGAGGGCCTTGTGAGGAGAAGCCGAGTGAATCGGGCCTCATTAGGAAACCAAGGATCGAATCTGATTTTCAGAAACTGAGGCGCGATTTGTCCAGCGCAGTGTTCTGTTTATTTGAGTTTATTCGTCGCCAGAGTGAGAATCGAGGAGTCGAAGGAGCGAGCTTAAACGATTCCAAAGCTGACATTCGTGTTGGAGTGTGGCGGGCCGCCGAGCGGGCAGGCGGACGAGCGAGCAGGCGGGCGGGCGGGCGGGCGAGCGGGAAGCTCCGGTCCTAATTCCTAGACAAGGACCAAATCAAGTCGCGTGTCTCTCTGCTAACAACCTCTCTCTTTGAGTAACTTTCCGCTTCATTAAAAACTGAATGGCTCTCTCAACGAGGACCGCCTCGGGGACCAGGGACTCTTGCAACCCGACACCCGCAGGTGCCAACAGTCCATGGAGACGGATGGCTTAGCGCTGGTAGCGCGCGATTCATGAGGAATCGCTTTCGCGTTTGTTGGCCGATGGGCTCACCAAAGCGATGTATTCCGTTCGACAAAAGCGTCGACATCATATCATTAGCACCGCCGAGTCGTCTATCCATCAGGAGAGGTGGCTCCAATCATGGAGTCATCACGACGACCCATTCTGCGATCGACGACACCTTCCGATCAATCCTTAACTGCAGTACAAATCATGGAGGTGGACCTGGAAGAACTGCCAGCTGAACTCAACGGAGAGGGAGGAAACGCTCCGACAGAGATTCGTAAACTGAAGCGCCGACCAGGCTCCATTACTGAAGGCACGGATGGATCGCTGGCATCGAGAACGATGCCGGAGTAATTGCACGTTAAACTCTAAGCCTTGGGCTGGAAGCTCGGTGCTTGAGACTGTAACTCCTTCTTGCGAGGCATTTCAGCGAGCATTTCTTGGCGATCGGGCGAAGTTTCGTGTCGGCATGGCACTCGGAGACGACGTCCGATGTTGAACAAAACGGTCTCGGGAGCGCTGCTCACAGTCTTCGGAGTTCCGCGCAGAACTAAGAACACGAGCTCGTGACCTCATTACAGCTTACTTAAATACTCGCGTCCGAACGATACGAGAGAGACGCTCGCAGACACACGGGGCGATTGATGGCAGAAGATGAAGACAGGCCCGAGAAGAGGAGAAGCTCGGAGTCCTTTGAAGTCTTAGGCTCGTTTGAGAGCCCGTTTTTCCGCCTAACTTAAGTCGTTCCGAGCCGATTTCTGCCTGTTCTCACTTGTCAGCAATATTCTCCATGTTTTTAGCATCACAAACAGCCTTCTGAAGACATGAAGTGGAGGTTTCTCAATGGCGAGCGGAAACAGTAGATCCATGCGAGGTTCACATTGGCTTCTCGTTCTCTGCGTAGGACGAGGAGACCACTCTGAGTACTTGAAATATAATTTCCTTGGAATTCGGAGAACTTCGGGGTCGAAGGACGTAGTTCGGGCTTTGACGGAGCCCTACTCTGCCTGGGTAGAGCCTACGAAGGAATTCAGGATCATTGACTTGGAACTTACTTAGAACTTGTGAAGTTCATGCTTTGCCGTTCGAGGGAACGGAAGATAGGCTTTCCAGCCACGATCAGAAATCGATTCGGGGAAGATGATCGATCCCTGAACTTGGGTGTCAATCGGCATTCGATTCTCGACAAACAGTGACAAAACTATCGATTTTGGATGTGCTCGACGACCGCATCTGTTGCTCATAGAATGTTCATCGGTAGCTTGTGTGCTCGTTGGCTGTGGACCCACCCAATGTTCTTGTGTTTCGACTGCGTTTCTGAGAGTCGGAGCAAATCCCAGATGATCCCAATCCTCTTATGTTCATTATCTCAACACAACGTGCCGCCGCTGCCGCCTTCAGTGCCCTCAGTCTTGGTCTTTGAAGCTCACTCGATATTTCCATGTGTTCCTCCCAAGCAATCTATCGTCATGGTCTCTCTCTCCTGTTTCCCCCAGGCAATCGACCAGCATTATCCCGCCAAATAACGGTCGGGTGTCAGGTTACCTGTTAGTGTAAAGACAATAACACAACTACGGAATCCTGGATTATCAAGCGATCCTTGCTCCTTCTTCCGTGTGTATGGAGCTTCGCCAGCCAGTCGAGCAGCGGAATACTCCGAGGTACCTTATACAATGGTTTTTAAAGGGGTTCCCAAAAACCCCTTTTTTCCCAGGGGGGTTTTTGGGCCCCCCCCCCCCTTTTTTTTGAAAAACCCCCAGTTTTTTTTTTTGTGGTGCCCCCCCAAAAAACCCCCCTTTTTTTCCCCCCCCCCCCAAAAAAAAAAAAAAAACAAAAAAAACCCACCCACCCCACCCCCCCCCCCCCCCCCCCCCCCCCCCCCCCCCCCCCAAATTTTTTTTTTTAAAAAAAAAAAAAAAAAAAAAAAAAAAAAAAAAAAAAAAAAAAAAATATTTTTTCATTTGGTCCCCCCCCCCCCCCCCCCCCCCCCACCCCCCCCCCCCCCCCCCCCCCCCCCCCCCAAAAAAGAGCCGGGGGCCCCCCCCCCAAAAAAGAGGTTCGGGGGCCCCCTTATGAGACGCGAATCATACGCTCGAAGTTGACCGGAGGATCTTAAGGACTTCCCTACACAAATGAGATCGATCACCGGAATCGATGATTCGATACCTCTTGCAGGAAGCAAAATGAACAGCAGCCGACAACGAGGCTCTCTTATCACCAAGACTCGCCAACTATCGATGTTTTATAGAAACTTGACCCGATGCCGAATATCCGGAGGACTTCGAAAAGGAACGCGCCCCTCCCCCAGAGCTATTCGCGTCAACGGGATCTCTGATCCAAAGTACCATCTCTAATTCCGTGAGGGGACGACGAATTTCGTCACTGTGCGCGATATGGGAACTCGACGCTCGAGGAGTTCCTTGACAGCAGAGCTTGCCATTCAAAGAGCTCGTTATCTGCGCAATCCAGTTTCCAACGAGCTCGGTACCTCACGAATTCGTCCTCCGAACTGGTTTCGGATCCGATTTTCGGATGGAAAGGGTTTGTTATTCACGGGATGACTCACAAAAGCAAGGGTGACCGGGAGGAGGTCAATCTCTAACGAGGTTTCCAGCAGCAAGGCCCCGCGATATCCACCAGATCTCGAAGTTGGATGTCAAACGGGGGAGCAGCAACCACTGCCTGCCTCGTGGAAACACTCACTCGATAACCCCGGCTCGCGAGTACCCCGGTTCAGCAGCCCCATCAAGGAGCGACTTCCACACTTGCCCTATCGCATTTACTGTCTCATTCCGATGGAGCAGGCGAAAAAAATGGGAAATATACAGAGATGAAGACGACACAGAATGAGTGGTACGGGGACAGCGAGATGGCTGACTGAGTGAATGTACAGCTGAATGACATTCTCGCAAAGTGACGAAATCGAATCATGTCGAAGAATGAGGAATGAAAGCATATTGGTGAAACCCTCCGCTGTCGATTCGCTCGCTGGCGGCTTGTCTGCCAAGAGCTCTCTCAGTCAGCTCCATCGTACAGCTAGCTGGAGGGTCTACCACTTTGGACCGCCCACAGCAAAGAAGCAATTTTCGACCCAATTTGCTCGAGTTGATGCTTCTATGTATAAGCATATCTAGATAGCTACTCGGGATATTGTCTTTCCGAAGCACGTGCATCGAATAAAACATTTTTAAAGAGCTCGAAGAATATGGTCTGAAGTCTCTCCTGACTTTGGCAATGATGCGCTCCCGTGGAGTTTTTGAAGAGGCTCATTGGCAGCGAGATCGTGGCAAGCGAGCCAAAGTGGGTTTGTTGGGGGACGCCGTCGCGTAGATTGTTCGGCCGGCTCTCCTCCGCAGAGGGACTTTCTGTCAGGATAGATGCGCAAGTAGCGAATCATCGGCTGAGCATATGGACGTGATATCAGGCAATCTCGTTCGGAAGATTCGCGTAATCGGAGGACGTCGCCACGGAGACGCGGTATCAGCCATTGCCAGATGTTAGTGTAAAGCTGAGCAAGCAGGTACGCTGGCACTGTCTACTGAGTTAGCGAGCTGTCGCGCGGATCTATGATGTACGGATTCATGTTGAACTAGGGTCTAGGGACTAGATAATATGCAGATTCTCTAGTTCGGAGCTGGGAATCTCTGACACGATTTGCCAGCTTTCCGTCCGCCATCTCGGTCTCCGCTCTCGTGTTTCCGGTCTGCGGTAATGTTGATTGCTAGCGTGTCAACGGTTCCATGGTGTAATGGTCAGCACTCTGGACTCTGAATCCAGCGATCCGAGTTCAAATCTCGGTGGAACCTTATTTTCAGTAGCCGTGAATGAGTAAAGGCGCCCTCCATTCACATGGACGTGGTCAATCGATCCACGACTTGAAATTTTGTTCGTAATATCCAAAGGAGTTTTCTTGTTGGCAGCTTCGTTGTTCATAGGGATTGTTCTGGTCGCGGCATATGATTCGGCTCTGCGCGGCGTGACATGCCGAGTTCAGGCTCGCAGATTCCAAATTTAACTTGGGTCCGTATCCTGGGGATTGGCATTCATCGCGATTTCTTCCCAAAATACCAGCAGTTAACTCGCAAGCTTTTCTGCGAAAACATCGCTCCGGAGGCGAAGATCGAGATAATGACTGGGGAGTGCATACCTCGAGAGCCTGCTAGTTTTTCGGTTCACCATGTTATTTTTGTCACCCCTGTTATTTCCCCAGAGAGAATTGCTGTCCAGATCCAAGTTGCGCATTTCATGTGGTCCTTGATCGAATGTGCTAGATGTCTTCCGTCGGATCAATAGGTCTACTACAGGAGCCCAAACGATAGGTCGGAGATCTCCGAATGTTCATCAAACTGATATTGTCTGACAAATTTCCGCATTTTCCCGGAAAACTGGAAAAGTGGACTTGCGACGTTTTGGATCCGGGCTCTCCATCTGTGATGACTGCTGCTGTCAAAGATGGAGCAAGCAGACAGACTTATACCTTCGATTGGCATAAGATCGCAACGGCTCTAGATAACAGTTCTAGAACATGGAGACAACGAGCTTCTAGCGCTTCTCAACCAAACCTGATCCACGAGATCGAACGGCTCTTTGTCGAAAGGAATGACCTTAGCCGGATCCGATGTTATTTCCGCGGGGAATCAGGGGCGATAAGCTCGGAATCATCTCAAGTTCCCAATCGAGTCATGCAGGGTGGTGAGTGAAACGTTTTCCTCGAGTCAGCCTCATTAAACAGGGCAAGTATGCAAATATGCGGGGCAAGATGGAAAATCATGCAGACAGCCAGGTCTGGCATTTCGATTTCACGTACTCTGAACACAGAAAGATCTCAAGAAGCCCTCCAATCACTGAGAACTAGCGCCCGGAACCCGCCAAACAATTTCTTCATTAGAGCGCTTATCGAAACTGCCGTAGGTCGGCTGCACTTCCTTCGTTCAAACTTCTACGATTCCTTCCACTAAACGCGTCAGATCTCCAGGAGTGTCGTTTTTCAATAAGTATCCGTTTTCTCGTGGGCCTAAATGGTGAAATTCACTATTTCCGGGTGAGATACCTCTGAGAAGAACCCACCTCTCAAAGATGGGGCGAGAACATTCCATTGTAAAAATCGCAACATCTTCCGATCTGAGATGATCGCAGCACGGGTGCCCATAGCGGACGTGCGAGAAAGAGGTTCTCGAGCGTTGGATTTCGTTGATTAGTGAGCTCTCTCGATTCCCGTATTCTTAGGGAATGTTCAACGGAAATGCCACTCAGGTCATCGTTCGCATCTTCCCCTCTCAGGAGCCTGTTCCCGGAGAAGACTTGGCATACCAACGTGTATTGTTTTCCGCCGCGGTCGACGACATAGTCCACCGTAGAAATGGTCATCTAGTAGGAAACTGCCCAACTCGATTCCCAGTTTGCGGGAACACACCAACCAATTTTCGCGCGGAAGGTCGCAGTGGATACTACAGATAATCAAGCCTGTCTAGTAAGAGGACAGATCAGTTATCCCAGCTTCGGGAAGTCGAGCGCGACTCAGGACGGCCTTGCCGCTCGTCTCGGCGGCAACTACCTCCTCCTTTGAGTTCTCAATAATTATCAATTAACCGAGAGAGCGGTTTTTCGCGATATCTACGATGGTTCTGCGACGATTCTCGTCATTCAGGGTCCCGATTTCCTCACGAATGCCGCCTCTCCTGGCCGTGACAAGGATTCTTCTTCAGTAATGTGAGACAAAGTCTCTGAGTGCTCCCGCAGATACGAGCAATAAATCTCGGTAGGTAAATTCTAGGGAGCTCGCTTCGCTGCCGACAAGATACCTCGCAGCACAATTGGTCCGTCTCACAAGTCATGCTGTGGAAGAACGGGCAAGTCACCACCTCACGATGCAAGCTCAATCGACAAAGTCGTTCTTGCGAACTTCGACGAGGACTCTGAGGGGGACAGTTTGAGGGCAACGGAGTTGACCACCTCCTTTCCTAAGGAGATTCCCAGACTCTCGTAAGTCCTTTCTACTCCTTCTGACTCCTCATTTTCTCAACAAAATCACCGGAGAAATGAAGACTCCGATGTCTGTGCAGTTCTGCAGGTAATGTTGTCTTCAGCGGCGTGCAGGACCTTGTCTTGTTCGTGGGACATTCCCCGGCCAGGCAAGACTCCGGACCGGGACCGCCATTCAGAATTTCGTCAATTGCCGCTTCGAGCAGCTAATCGTCGGCTGTTGTCGCCAAGCCAGCTCCGCGCTGGGGCCCGCGAACCAGCTCAACCAGAAAATGGAAACGCGAATCGACGCTTCCACGCCAACAGAGAATGAGCTCTGTTCGCTCCACGGTTTTTCTGACTCGCCCGATGCGTGTGACCATCAGCGGAGTAACAGGCAGTCGTGGCCGAGCGGTTAAGGCGACAGACTAGAAATCTGTTGGGGTCTCCCCGCACAGGTTCGAATCCTGTCGACTGCGTACATGGTTCCATGGTGTAATGGTTAGCACTCTGGACTCTGAATCCAGCGATCCGAGTTCAAATCTCGGTGGAACCTTACTTTTGGGTTGGCTCACCAAGTTTAACGCTCGCGCCGCATTCCACATTGGGCACTTTATATTTGCACGGGGGAAAACACTATCCGAGGATAGCTAACCCGGGGAATTCGGCGCACGCAGTCGATCAGCATTCAATTTGAACAACCATCTCAGCGTCCTCTCCGTTAGCGCCGCTCCCGAGCCTACTTTTTGCTAAACTCACGACGTTGGTCAGCGTATGTCGCTTCCCCACGGACAATTTCTGGTGATTTCTGTGGACTGGGTTGCGCACGGTTTCCAGCCCGATTAATCTGGTGGACTCTGAACCTGGAACCCCACAGACGAGTCTTATCGCGTCCAAATGTACGCACCTGGATCATGATATGATCACTCATGGAAGCTGCACAGCAGTTTGGGAACACAGCACAAGCACCAGACTCTACCGGCACTCCCTTGGGTCGACTGATTCCCGAGAGCTCCATTCGTCGTGGGGACCAGAGTTTCGCATGACGATTGGGCCTTCAAGCCTCAATCTCCCAATGCCCCAAGTCCTGAACGCGAAGTGGTTCTCAATCCACAACGCCGGGCAGCACGCAAGGTTTGTCCAAGAGTAGATGCTGTATAATTGAGCAACCATCAATATCTTCCTTGTTCGCCTCGAGAGCTCTCCAGACTGCCTTCAACAAAGGGTCCAAACGTCAATCAGGGTGCCCCGATGACAGCCTTCCTTTTCGACGGAAACAAAGTCACCGAGAAAGGAAGCATCGTGCAAGCAAACTCGATCGAGTCTGCAATCGAATGCCAATTCTCACTGCATTGAGTATGAGCTCAAAAAAGAAGATCCGGATCATCCTCCGCAGAACATCAAGCTTTCGAGGGGACAGAGAGGATGATGGTAACGAATTGTCCGACACTCAATCGAGCATATCGAGATATTCGGAATCGGAATCCGTCCCGAACCTAGCCAATCGCGAATGATTCCGGTGACTTCCCATGCAAGCATAATAATGTTGGTCGGAATCTGCTCAACCTTGGAGATGATATGTCATGGTGTAACTTCGCTCAAGCTGAGTTTCCGACATTCCCCGGAGCTGAACCCGGCTTGAGTATTCTGATTCCTTGCGTTGGATACGGAAACGAGCGGGCAGCAGCAGAACACGCAGCAGTCGCAAAGATTCCAATGAGTCAAGACTTCGCCGATATGCTATGGCCGATGCTTTTGATCTTGAACCGTATTGTCTCGAAACCTTCGTCTATAATTGACTCACCCGGCGAACTGAGCTGAGGTGGAGAATTTGACATCGTCTTAGGAATCCTTAACCAGTCCGGATAGAAA
Organism: Neoseiulus californicus; assembly: GCA_028455905.1. Classification (NCBI taxonomy): domain Eukaryota; kingdom Metazoa; phylum Arthropoda; class Arachnida; order Mesostigmata; family Phytoseiidae; genus Neoseiulus; species Neoseiulus californicus. The sequence continues at coordinate 22,001,108 of JAMQGS010000001.1, forward strand.
ATTCCCGGTCGGAAATCGACGTAATGCAGCGGGACTTCACTGAACTGTCGCTCTCCTAGGATATCTTCGATCATGAACGACGTTTTCGGCGGCTCTTCACTGCGAGCAGGAACCTCTTGGGGACTGTCACTTCGGTCCGTCCGTAGATCCATGGCTCAAACCCGTATCTTTGTGTGTGTCAGAGCCTCTGAGCTCCAGGAGATCATCCTCAGGAGTTTCAGGAGCCGAGGAGGCGGAGCCAGGACGACAGCATTGCCCGCCTCCGGGGAGGAGTCTGCGGCCGGTAATGGCTTGACATGATTCGATTTGCCGCTGATGCCATAAGACGGGTAATTGGCGAGCCTTGTTAGAGGCTACATCTCGCTTTCAGCAGTAACTGCAGTAGCGAGAGCGGCAACTTGGAGTACTTTCACGAAAATGAGTCGACGGCGAGGGAGAGCAATGCCAACGGCAATCGTTCGTCCCCATTTAGATCAAGATTGCAGGGAACTCTCTGGAACCTTAGCCCCCAAGGGATTGACCCACGACGACATCGTTCCAACGAATCGGGCGAAAGCTGATTCTCCCCTGGCTGACTTTTACTCAGATGACAAAGATCTGTCTAACTTTGTTTCGAGGAGAACAAGCCGTGACGCGGGGTATGTGTCCCCTTAAAGATGCTCCGCATGTCTGCCCTCGAAGATGCTCCAGGAGGCACCAACGGTTGGGATGAATTGCATTCGAACATTGGGTCGAACGGCTCAGGGATCATCGGGTCCCGAATCAGTGCCTTGAGCCATTCAAAAAGTCTTCTGCAATCAAATTGCTCTAAAATTGACACAGCGCTCATCGGAAACATTGAAATTCCTTGGAATGAGACTTGATCTTGAGCCAGTTTCCGCTCGATCAGTTCTTACACTCACCTCTCCCATCAAATCCAAATATATTGGCTTCCAGATCGGCGGCAATCAATCATCATTATGTCAGCGCTCCGTTGGTGCTTGGTAATGGCTCGTTCTACCGAACGAATACCTTCATGTCTTCATGCAGTGCTGTTAGAGTATTGGTCTCATCGATTTTTTCTCCATACAGATCGCGGCTTATTTCGTGTGCTCATCACTGTCGGTTGTGGTTTTTCGACCAGTCGAGGTCGAATTCGCTGACCATCACAGTCATGCCGTGAGTGAACCCTCTGAGATCCTGCTCGTGATCAGCTTGCACAAAGCGTAAATCCTCGAGGCTGGGAGCCGATGTCGCTTTGGGACTTGGTGCTAACTGTTTGGTATTCTTCCCCGATATTCAGGACCTACACAAACATCATCTGCCAGACCGTATTGTGGCGATTCCGATTAGCTCCTCTTACGTTCGAATGCCCGGAAATGGCATGCCCTCTGGAATTAGTCATGCTCCACCGTCTGCGAGAAGTCATCTTGCGCCCCCTGCTCTGTTGCCGTCTCCTTTTGTCACACATCCTGTCACGGCCGTCCACAGGCACGTCGTGAATGTTCATCCAAGCCATGCTATGTTGCGTGAACGCATTCACCATCACAACGCAAATGATGCTCATGACCCCTACGTACATCGATTGGCACTGGTCAGAGTGAAGAGAGAGCTCTCAAATCTCATTGAAAGGTTAGTATCGGGGTGCCAGGCTGTCCGAAGTAAACGAGAATACTGTTCTACGCGTTGCGAAACGGATCCCGCGAATGGTTTCGGATTTCTCGAACGGAACGAATCTATAGTCCTTATCATACGGCGATCATCTCGATTTACCTGAACTATCATGATTATCGTAGGAACCTACTCGAAGAAGACGAGGCGAATACAAACGTACCGAGTACGGAACGGATTGGCCGCTCCATCTCTGGAGATCAACGAGTGGGGAAGAAACTTGAAATCGCATTTCGGCCGCAGCCGACAGCATCGGCATCAGATCCTTAAGGGTTCTACAAACGTTTGATTGTAATGATATGTTCATAATTTATTCCTTTCGTCCCGCCATGACGCCACATAGAGGGAGACTGCGTCGTTTGATGAAGCCAAGCATCTTGAGAGAATAAAACCGGATGTGCATGCCTTGGATCGCCTCCTGGAAGTTCCGGAAAACCATAGATAAGACTGGAAGTCTTTCACGCCAGCGACGGGGGCATTTGCCGCCGATTCCCCACAGACCAGGAAAGGGATCCGCGAAACGCGGTGAATTTTCGAGGGAAAATGTCGTGAAAAACTCCCAACCAAAACCATAGACCTTCAACAGGCCAGTGGCGTAGCCAGGATTTTTTTGGGGGGGGGGGGCGTTGTTGGGGGGGGGGGGGGGGGGGCCCCCCCCCCCCCAAAAAAAAAAAAAAAAAAAAAAAAAAAAAAAAAAAAGGGGGGGGCCCCCCCCCCCCCCCCCCCCCCCCCCCCCCCCCGCCAACAGGCGCTTCAAAGTGTGGGGCATTCATGAGGTCGCCTCAAAGTGGAGTATCTCGTTGCTCTGTGACAAGCCCATCTCTGGCACTGAGAGCGAGGTGCGAGATTTTCGTGATCCGCTGGATACAAGCATCCCAAGTTGAACGTTCTTTCGAGAGATTTAAAATTTGGAGGATTGCTTTGAAACAGAGACACGCATACGCTTGCCGTTGCCTTTGCATCATCGTCGTTTGGCTCTTGGAATCGTCTCCACATCCTTCCCGCTACAGAAACTCCTCCATGAGCGCCGGTGCATTCGTCCATAACTCAAGTTCTTTTTTCTAACATTTGATTCGCATGCCAGAATCGTACCTGTGACGGAACAGCAAATGATTCCGTGACTAGTCATATCCCCCGAACTGGTGACTACACCAGCATGGAATGCCCCGAATCTCAATCTGGAGCCAAGTGCTCGCGAAAAGTTCCTCGCCGCCGCAAGACCAGCGAGAGGGGATGCGGAGCGAACTGAACCGGCTAACGAAGCCTCCCAAAATCCGGCGTACAAGGAACGTGTTAGATAAGGAAGTTTGGCATCGATCTCTATGAGGGAGAACTCTCTCTCGAACATGGGACCTAGAGGAAACGAAAGGTCGCGTAAACGCTGGATTTCAGGGTTCATAATTCTTTCGCGTTTCTACTGCTCGGTCATGATGTTTGCCGAACCCGTCATAGCCATTCGGGGTGCAACTTGCAGGAGGAAGTTTCGATCAGGCGAGCCAGCATAATCTCCCCCAGCCATGAGGTTTCTCATCGGGTCATTGTTAGAATGCGCGTATAACGAGCCGCACTCCTGACCATGGGAGGCTTTAGAATTCGCCCGACTGGTGGCGCATATCCATATGTTCTGAAAATTTCCCATGGGTCATCGGCGAGAGATCAACTCGCTCGTTTTGAAAACTCGAAACCCGCTTCTCAGGGTCAGATAAACGGTTTCTCTTATGCGGAATACCTTCCATGACATTGTCTCGGATTGTAGGACGATTCAAAGAATTTGCCGACATGATAGCGGAAGACAGTCAGCCCCACTCACTTGAACTTCATGTCTTACAATTAGGCGAGAAAAAATTGGATGAGGCTCTTAGCAATCCAGGGATGGACGGAGATGAACCATGTCATGAGGGTACACTGAATTTCGCCTCCTAAGAAACTCCCCGCGGCAAGCTGGACCGTCGAAAGCGGCCTAATTAGTCATTGAAGCTGCGCTGCCGCGGACATCTCGTAACTATGCTCCCGTCATGGATCGAACGCGCAAATAGTAGTCTCCAGATATACAGGATGCGGCACCAAAAATGACCCGATTACGAACGTTTGTGAAATCTGAACCGGATGAGATATTTAGGTTCCGCCCCGAGTTGCGATTTCGTTTGCAATTCATCCGCTTACGATAGCTCGAAGCTGTGAGATTTGCCGGGAGAAAAACCGCGAAAATTTGGGTTCGTCTATGGGACGCCCATAGTGAACGATGACTGCGGATAGGAATTCCATGGAATCAGGGATGACCAAGTCTGAGACTGTGTTTATTCGAGAATTTAGGGACAGTTTAGAAGCCATCCGGACTGAGATCAACCATATCACTCCAGAGATGCTTCAGCGAGTCATGGTCGGCTTCTGAGATCGTCTAGGTCAGCGGTTCCCAAAGTTTCGAGTCCCGCGTACCCCTTCGGCCTTATCCCGGCCTTCGGCGTACCCCCAAATCAGCCACTTTGAGCTGTGCGCGCAGAGGAGATGGTTTTTCCACCTTTGTTCACACATGTGCCAGAAACGCCAGGAATATCCAATGTGCCTTGTTACCGATCGAAGATCTGATGTCATCACGAGACTCGAGACGCAACCTGCAGGACTACGGTACTTGGCCAAGACAATCGAAAATTCTCCCGCGTACCCCCAGGAATCGCTCCGCGTACCCCTGGGGGTCCGAGTACCCCAGTTTGGGAACCACTGGTCTAGGTCAGCGGTTCCTGATTAGTTTCCGTGTCCGGCCCCCTCACCGTGCGACCTGACCATCTGCCCCCCCCCCTGATTTCGTCTTTCGAAAATATCTTGCGGATTCGGTCGTGTATGATAAAATTGGTCTTCATAGTTACTCGAGGTCATTGATGAGCGGCATGCTCTCGCGTCTGCATAGCAATCGTTTCGATCTGCGCCTTCGTCTTACTTATTGCGATTCTCATATCCGCCTCGGTATCCAAACGCGACGGTTACTTGTTTTTGAGTGTTACCAGCGTGCTAAGAGCGGACTCGCACAGATAAGATGTTGAGAACGCAACCAGAACCCAAATAGCTCTCCCCGCGAGCCCCGGGTAAATTAAAGTGGGGGAACACCAACCCCCCCCCCCATTGCTCCCGGAGTCCCTACGGATTGGTTAATAGGGATATTGCATAGCGGGCTTTGAGACCCCCGAAATCACCTTCGGGCCCCCCGAAAATCGTCTGCTGGCCCTCTGGGGGGCCACGGCCCGCCAATTGGGAACCGCAGGTCTAGGTGTCTTCATTGATGGGAGAAGGGCACACCTACTCGACTATGCGTAATGAAATCGGCGTGCAACATTTCGTAAATAAACATCGTTTCACTACTTCCAGCTGGGTCATTCTTGATTCCATAGATCAATTGTCAATTGTTTCAAATCAATTGTCATCGTTAACTATGGGCGTCCCGTAGACAAACCCAAATCGCGGTTTTTCTTCTGGCAAATCTCACAGCTCCGAGCTATCGGAAGCGGACAAATCGCAAACGAAATGGCAACTCAAGATGCAGCTTTTGGCGCAAACAGAACCTCGATATCTCATATGGGTCAGATTTCACAGATGCTAGTGATCGGGTCATTTTCCGTGTCATTCAACGCGACTTCACGATTCTTGAGGCGGAGAGTAGTTGCGATCGCTAGCTCAGACTTGTTGGTCGAAGTACCGGCTATGGCTGACGTCATTGTCAGGTAGAACTCTTTCGACGTGGCAGTGATGTTTCCTTGGTAGACCGTTTGCTGAGCACTCAATCGTCATGTTCGGCAGCTGAGCACGAGCCGTCACTCTCTTCAAGTCGCACCCCAAGGTTTGTACATTCCGACTCAATCTCCGACGATTGTATACATATATACCGGGTAATCGAATATAGCGGTGACCACAACACAAGCTAATTTGTGAATTTGTGTGGACAAGCGGGAGGCGTTGCAACTCGCAAGACACACCACGAACTGCATTCCCATATCCATATTCCAGCACGAGCTCGAAATCATTGATTGGATTTGGAGTTGGCGATTCATTCGAGCCCCACTGAGCAAGGAAAAGTCATACCAGGTGGAAGTTGGTTTCTTTGCAGGATAGGTTGGGAGATTCCAACAGTGCATGAGTTCAGAGGCTAGGCTGTCACACGGTGCTCCATGGGTTCATTTCAATCAGTCTCGGCATGATCCGTATCCACGATCTGTACCTTCGAGGGATTCTTGTGCATCATTCGTCTTGCTTGGTTATTTTCACACCCAATACATCCGTGGCCTTGCGGAGTTTGTGGACGAAATGCAAAAGTCTTGTGTCGGCATCAGCGAGAATAAAAGCAACCGAACACAAACCTATGTAGACGAGCCGCAAAATGATATGCGTGTACACGTATCTAAAATCGAAGAGCAAGATCAAGTGAGCTCAGATGGACTCCCGATGAAATTTCAATGGACTTTCAATTCAACAAAGGGAATTTCGGGAGATTCCGGCGTGATATGGAGTGTGTGTGGAACGCACTTTTTTATGTACGCACGAGCTGCATCGGCTTCTTCCGTGAGTAGTTCCTGGTTGAAATCAAAAGTCGGCAGCGCGGATGAAGTCGTGGTTAAGGTTGAACTTCGAGACGCTCGAAGCTGGGTAGCGCTTAGGCTCGATGCGTCAGACCTCCGTGCATTTAGTCTTCTTGACAGCTCTGGCTCACGTACTGATGTCTTGCTGATGAAACCTGGCATCTTTGCGCTTACCGAACTTCGTTGTCCGGCAGCATTCGCGGGACCCGAGCAGACAAGATCGAGAGTTCCAACTAACGCGTCTGGGGGGATGAGACAGAGTCGAAAATCGCACGCTGGGTAAGTTTCTATAATTTATTTGTCACAATATCCAGACTTCAAGTTCAATTATTGTTCTCACAAATATTGTTATATCAAGTGGCGGATATTTTTCAGTTCCCAATATCCTAATATTGTCACTTGTTTGTTGGAATATGAGACGTCTTCCTTTTCAAAGTTGTACTCTTCAATCAAGGTCGGAACAATTCGACCAGCGCGGACGCTGATGATCCATCCGACTCCCAGCGGGGGCAATCGTGAATAAAGACATCGCTGTGGACACTCAGTCGATGTTTGGTCAAAACTTCCAAAATTTTTTCTTTAGTTTAGAATTTGATTACGCATCTCCACGGCGTAGAGTCCTAGCATGTTCCTATATCGACAAGTCTGACCGAGAACCATTTCAATATGAAATCACAAGTTTGTTAGAGCCTATGATCATCTGCGGCAGGGTGGTTCGGATGAAGATTCCAAATTAGTTTGCTTACGGTGGAGGGGCTGACGCCCATTCGGGCAGAAAATGTTCAGAAACTGGGAATTCATGCGAAGCTTAACAGTGATAGACCTGGAAACCCGAGCTCGAGCCGGGAAACAAGGAGCCTTGTTTTGGTTTTGGGCTTGCGACTTTGACTGATTCCTAGCAGATGGGTAGAAAGAAGGAAAGAACTCTCCGCTAAATGTTCTCATTGGATTTTCTACCTCATGTTCACTTATGGAGTTATTCAGCGTAGGAGGTTCTCGTCGAGACAACTAAACGTTTGCTTTTCGTGATTCTGTTTCTTAGAATCGCTACTGTCTACCAGCGCCCAATTTAAATCACATTGGCGCAATACTCACAAACTGCCGACCTACAGCAGTGAAGTTCTAGTTTACCTAAAACTTCGGTCATCTTGTTCCGCGCTGCTTTGGTTGCTGTGAGAGGCGGGGGGCATTCTTTGAATCGGAACATCGAGATTATTCCGAATCCTCTGCTTTTTGACTGTTCGTCCATCCTCGGCTCTTCCAAGGCCTTCCCCGTTCAGTCGCATCCATTGGTTTGGGTACGTCGCGTGGTATCTGTTTCGTGTTGAACAAAAACGCGCCTGTTCGCTTTCCCTCTCAGCAATTACGGAGTCAGTTAAAGCTGCTTATCTGGTGTCGTGTCTCTGCCGAGGGAGCTGAGAGCCCGATGAGTTATTTCGGACCGGTTTATGTGGAGATCCTCCGAAGGTTGCTGAGTCCGTCGTCGTCGAGCTGAAAACGCTACCGACGTTCACCGGAGAACCGTTGCGAGCAACTTCGATTCGTTTGTGGAGCGCCTGCAATGGTGGAAAATTCCTATTTCAGAATCACTTCCTCAGAGCGAGTCTTACGCATAACGCATCGACATTGCAGGAGATTGTCATATTTATCGATCTGTCCAACCATCTGATCAGGGGATCCAGTGTACCGGAACACGGTAAGCAGAAGGTATCTGAAAGCTATGGAGCGTGTCGAGGTGTCGACTTCCGGGGTCGACGGACGCTCGTCAACGAACTCACCAGATTTTGAGCATGAATGTATTTCTGTTGCCGTCTGCGATTGATGGACGACGACGCAACGTGAGAGCGCGGAGGGTTCGCCACCACATATTCAGCAACACGTGATTTCTGTGCGATGATGCGCTTGAGGAGATGCTCGTTCTCGGCCTCCAGGCGCTTCTCTTGATCACGGACGCGGCGAGACCTATAAAGCACCACGGATTCGACTCTGAAGATTTCTTCGATCAGGAGATATTCTATGGAATCATGAGACCTCTATCAATCTACATGCCTATGAGAAGGCGGCAAGAGAGCTGTCTCATTTTTTCGTCCCCGTATTCTGTCTATTCACCTGACGCCTTGCTGAATGTCGAGCTTTTGGATCGCTTCCGTTAGGTTGGAAACTTCTGACTCGGCTTGGTTTTGAGTTGTCTGTCGTGAGGGTGCCCGTTTCACTGTGGGACGTCTTCCGTTTTTCGCGAAAATTTTCCCATTCGGCTCGTCCTCATCGTCCGACGAGTCGTGCTCAGAGTTTTCCTCGTCTGTCCCGCCAACTGAGTCTCTGAGCTTTGCAGCTTGACCTATCGGCTGAATTTGAGAAAACAATCAATTCGTTGCACGCATCGCGAGACTATTCGATCTCTGTGCGGCGCTCCGTCAAGAGAATAAATTAAGTTTTGAGTTTGTATTGGCACTTCGGGTAGATCCGCTGTATGGAGGTCACTTTGAAACTCGGGAATCACAAACAGAGAGAACAATTTCCCGTTGTCGCAAAACCGGAAATCATCAGACTGTGACGACACAATCCTGCGGGGCTAATCTCATGACCCGGCCGGCGTGGATCCAGCACAACGAGCGATTTAGGTCGGCGTAGTTTGTTGAAAGCTTCATAAATTGCTTCGGCTGGGTCATGCGGAGGATGCTCGAGAAAAAAAAACCCACGTTTAGTGACCTCCAACGGGGAAACCGGTGGCCGAGTACGACGCAGTATGACGCATACATGTCAGCTACAGTTTCACTATGGCACCTGTAAGAACGCTTGCTTTTCTACGCAGAGTTTGGAACTCACCTGACTCGGCAACGGGGAATTCGATATCGAATGCAAAGGAGTGACGTCGGTGAAAGATTCGGACTCCAGATCAGATTCAATGGAGTCGTCGGACGAGATCGACGACGATTCGTCCGAGTCCTCGTCAGCGCCCCGATCATCGTCGTCCTGGCTGAGGGGATCCGAGCTCGACTCCCCCATGGATTCGTCGTGCGAAGTCATGGTGGGTTTTGCGAACCACCCAGCTTCACCTGAGATCACGAAGTGCACCGTAAACAAAAATTCTGACATCGGGGTGTCTCGAAGCTACTAGGCAAGCTTCGCTTCCCCCGCAACAAATGCGCTCGCTCCGAATGGCCGAGGGATGACGTAGAATCTACGTAAGCAGGAGACGCATCGGCCCCTCCGTGGAACTGCTTGAGGACGGTCCCCTATCAGTTGTGTCACCCACAAGGGGAAAGGAAAGACGACACCCTTGCGGTGTTCTCCAGAGCAAGTTCTCCGAAGCCATGGTCTTTCCCAGAATGAGCGTTGACTGCGACGAACTTTTCTTCGTTCGGGGAAATCTCACCGCCTGCGCACACCTCTCAGTGAACTCTCACCTGATCGGAGTGGGACTCGCGTCCCGAATCGAAGGCTCACAAATCAGCCAGGTTTCCGTTTCGGTCTAGCGGAGCGAACATCGCCTGGCTGCTTAAGCCTAGATGTTCACGAAACTGTTCCGTCCCTCGCTCTGGAGCTCATAGAAGCGTTCGTATTCGAATGCTTCAAACTCGCTCCGAGAACAAAACAATGGCCACCATGTTACCCAGACGACTGGCGCCTCTCCCTCAACGACAGGCTGCCTGGCTCCCTCGCTCGGTCGCTGGCTGGCTCTTTAGCTGTTCAGCTCTGAGATCGCGGGGAGGAGAGAACAGCTTTCGAGTCGAGTCAAGGCGGAGGGTAATACCGGCGGACGAACCTTGACATTTGGAAACCGCATTGCGAAAGGGCTCCGTCGGCTTGATTTCCATTCCGGAGCCAACTGAGTGGGTATAAGATGAAGTCTTCTCCGTTTACAAGCTGTTCGAGTTACCGTGGAGCCATTGCTAGGAAGAGCCCTCCCTTTTTTACCCTGCCATGGGACACGAAGAGGCTCCTGGGCAGCTCAGATTACGCCAAGAACATGGAGCACACCGGAAAGTGAGAGCAAGTTTTCGTGAAAATTCCAGCCCCAGTCGGAGACATGTGAGATGGCCGGGGAGAAAGAATCCAAGGCTCTGAATCCGTCCATCTTGAATAGTTTCAAATATGAACTGTTCGTCATGAACGCGTAAGAGCAGCAATGCTGACCCGGTTCAATAGCGGGTCATACCTGCGGTCGACCCGTCAGGATCGGGTGTTTCGACGATCGAGATTGGAACGCAGAAGTTTAGGCCAGGGGTTGGGTTGGGGTGCGGCAAAACATTCCGTCGGACCCTCGATACAGTTTGAGCGACTGCGCAGGATGCAAGGATGTCATGCGAATCGGTCGTAGGGGATTCATCACGTTCCTCTTTCGACCGCGGGTCCTGTCTGCTACCTCTTCCACTGATCATTGGGGATCATTGAGGATGAGCCTTATGCTGAGTTCGGAAGGAAGATCACAGCGATCAGTCCCCCCTGTTATTTCTCCATATGATATTTCTGCGTGGGCACGAATTGAGCTTATCCGGATTGACCACGAATGCAGGTTCCTGCGGTATCCTGATCGTCGGGGTCTGAGATATCAGGAACGGCTCATCTCACCACTGGAATGAGATGTCGACTACCTGGTCTCCTTGCTCACTGTGAGTGATTGTTTGGGCAACGGAGATGACGTCAATTATACAATCTGACTAATGAAAAGTTGTCGATACGTTCAACTGGATTAGGATTTCTCTCTAATTGTGGTGAAAATTTGAAAATTGGGCCGTCCTGAGGGTGATACGCGGACCAAGATTCAACAGCCTTCGCAGACAAGTACGCTGCTCTCGTACTCAGCGGACTTCAATAGCGGACGCGACACAATATGTTAAGCCAACAATGAGTCCAAAGTAAATGCGTCCTGCTCACACCATCCATCGTTGAGGTAGGGTGGCTCAATTTAGTCTCAGGTTGAGATACTTTCTGTCATCGCCCAAGGAAACGCTGCGAGTCACGCGACCCGGTACCAGCCGAGGTTAAGGTCAGGGACGCGTAGCCATACGGGCCGTCGAGGGAGAACGATATTGTCCTCGATAGACGCGATTGATGGATATCTTGTTCATAGAGTCGAGCCCGAAAGTTAACGCTGAACGCTGTCTGAGCTGGGTGGCTCCATGCTGAAGTTAATTCGAACGTCCCAATCTCTTTCTCGGATTTGTCGATGCGGCGATTCGCGGACTCAGTCAAGTTTTTTCCAGGATCTGGCCGCTGTCGTCGAAAAGCTCCTTTGGAATGCGTCCCGGAATCGTCCCATAAGCCTCTTCCGGAGGAACAAAGCAGGGCCTGATACGAAAATTCATGGTCATGCCATAAGGAGGAGCGTTCCCGCTGGAATCAGCCGGAGAAACGGGGATGACGAGTATGAGGACTTCAGAGAGTGATGATGCCCAATTATTTCCTTGATGACTCACATGTCTCATCGATAACCTCGTCGGATCATCAAAAGGGCTCAAAATCGTGTTTTTGTTGGAAGAACCCGACGTCATTAACCTTTGATAGCTGTATCAAGCCGCGGTCGGATCCCCTTGACCCACCAGATTTCGTCTGCGGTCCATGGGTTAGGCAAGGCCCCACCTTTCCGAATCATGGCCTTCAGCGCTGGGACAGGGGTGTCCTGACTCCAGCCCCATGGAGGGCCGTGAGTCTCAGTTCGGTCAACCTCGCTCTGGATTATTTTCTGGCTGCACTGCTCTTGTAAGTTCGAAAAATTCCCCGGATATAGCGAAGCACATGAAATTCCCACAGACCTGACACCCCCATTTCCCTCCTAAGCCATCAAGAGGCTGAAGTATGCCATATTCAGGCCACTTTCCTCACTCACAGCTCGACCTCGGAGAAACAGTTTTTGAGAGAGCAGACGACCGTATGAAAAATGTTTGATTTTATTGGGTCAAGAAGTTGACTCCACCGTTCTTGATTCAGCAAGATTTGGCGTACCATGCATAGGCGTTCATCAAATCAAAACGAACAATCCCCGTTGGATCATGAACTTTTGTCAGAACTTCCCGACTGGCTCAGAACGTTTCCGTCACCGACGAGTTTTCTTCCAACTTTGATTTGGTTCCGTTCTCGTTTCTGCCCCCCGTCTCCACTCCAGAACTAAAATGATTCACTAATTTTGCAATCCCATAGAAACTCTGCAATGATATGTCCACGATTTCGGCCGGGATAGGGTGAAGAAATTGATCCTGAATGAAATTCATATGAGGCCTGTCGCAAATGTAGACGGGGCGCGGTCTTGTTGAGGTGAGCGCGTGATCAAAGCTCTCCATGACTCCAGTCAAGCTCTTGATTTTGAAGAGCTGGGATGAGGAATTTCGTTTGAGAGCGTATCTCGCAGGATCACCGAACATGGGGTTTGATTTTAAGGACTGATAGGAAAAAACTTCTAGGATACTTACAGTGACAGCCGCACGACATTCCGTTTGACACCTCTCAAGGTATCTCAGACTACTTTCGTTCCGCTGCTCCTTGGGCAACGCATCGTACTTCTGCGCGATCTGTTCCAAGGATGCGTCTCTTACCATCGGAGTGCTGCAGGAAAAAATAAAACTCTCGACATTGATATCGCCCTCAGGTCAAGCCCTGCGAAATGATATGAACACGGGCATTGTCACTCTCAACAAATTCCAGAATCCGAAGGAGCCTACTCGTGGAATGTTGGCATTATTGTTGTGAAGTAGACTTTTCCGTGAGCACCGACCCCCCTCCTCAGCCCGTCGGCAAGAAATTTGACCGCGGTCTTGGTCATCGAGTACGCGGTCCAGTGCGGGCCGCTGGTTATCCCAGACACACTGCTAGTGATGACGAAACGTCCTGGAGAAGAAAATGGGGTCGACTGGATGGCATATGTCACCTCCGTATCGACACATGCTTTGTCTCCCAAGGGACATCCTCGGTGAGCAATCATTGAAACTAGCATCAAGTCAAGTGTTTAAGGAACCCTACATTAGGCCATGATACGGTTCAGAACTTTACGTGGTTGATGAACAACGTAGTTTCTGATACTTTTGAGTGGCATGCCCCCTGTTCATACACCATATAGAGCTTCGAGAACATACATTTGCCATTTTTCAGACGAGGTTATGCGCCGTCTCAAGATCAGAGAAAAAAGTTCGTTATACGCGTAATACCTGTCTCTCACGCAGACGACCACCGTACAGTGTTTCCGAGAGTGGATGAAACTCACCTCCGGATCCTTCGAGCAGCGGAAGGAATGCTTTGACGGTTCTGATCACTCCGAAGACGTTGACGTCGAACAGTTTCTGGATTTCCTCCATGCTGCACCATTCAAGGGGACCAATACTAGCGATGCCCGCGTTCGCAACAACACCCCAAAGAGCTGAGAAAGGCCGTGAAATTAGTTCGCAGTCGCCGGGACGGAGCAGAGAAACGTCGAGTGTAGTCAAGGTTCTCCCTCAATACTCCGGCCTGAACAGCTTTTTTAGGAACCTCTGATCTGTGTCACACGGCGACGGTATACAAAAGCTTCCCCTAGTTTTTCTCATTTTCGAAGCTTGGACAGAGAATCTCCCAAATCCGAGCGATATCATTACCTTACACGTTGGTACATCGCTACATGCTTTGATCTGATTTGGGAACCCAAACTTGGGGAGACCACGGATCATCTAGGAAACAATTATTCACTCCCGAGAAGCCAAGTCGACAGGGAGTTCGGAAAACTCCGAGCGACTCCATTGTCCAATATTCATCCCAGGATCTCACTTTTGTTGTCTTCTTCGAGCCGTTGCTTGATTTCGGAGGTGGCATCCGAGATGGTGTCCTCTTTCGTAACGTCGAAGTTCACGATGAAGACATTTGGTGTCTCGGCGAGAATCTTCGCTCCATCCCCGTTGGGGAAAAGACATCCGGCGTAAACGTGGAAACTGTTGAGGGAGGCGATGTTTAGTTCTAACAGCAAGCGAGGAAATTTCATGAGAGAATATCATTTCCGCGGAAGAGCTTTTTGTAACTCTGTCGCAACACATAGCGTGCCTGAATTTCTGGAAATATTTGGACTGAAAGAACTTGAAAGTCTCGCGATTCCGAGGTGCCTCTTTCCAGGGTCGGATTTTCCTTTCTGTGGAACGTAGTACCGAGTCAACGGTGGCTTACCCTTTGCCGGCCATTCGTTTCGTGAGCTCGAAACCAAATCCGGAATCACATCCAGAAATGAAGATAGCCTTCCCGTCCGATTGCATACGTGGTTCCGACAGTTTGACTTCTAGAGCGCGCCACACCATTCCGCTCACGATGAGAATCGCTGGCAGGCTCCAGATTGTCGGTATGAACGAGGCTAAGAACTGCAGTGGACCAAGCACATGAAGGAGCACGAGTGCAAGAAACACGGATGTTTGCAACCAACAAGGCTTGATGCCCCTTAAGAAATTGAGCGCGAATTCCATCGACGGCTCTAGCTTCCAACTGAACCAGGTGGGATGAACGTTATCGTGCCTGGACTGCTTATCTGGAACCGGGCGTGGTTCTCCTCAAGAGTATCCCTGATGCACTTTCACTTATTCTCGCAATGAGTTGCGCTGCGTAGCGTGTGGTTGGAGCTTGGTGCCACAGAAGTTACTGCTTATCACTATACTCCAGTTTGGGCTGCGGCCAGTTGCAATCACATTATATCCTTCTTTCCAATTCCATTTGTACCCATGGAATTTGTCAGGTTGTCCCTACGCCGGCGTGTGACAAACACTATTCCGCACTCAACCCTGTCCGTCAGAAGTGACCTCGAGAGACACTTGTTTCTTTTTGCACTTCCCGACATCCCAGAAACGGACGGATCAGGAGCTAATGCGGGGGAAAATGTTGTTCCGGTACTGGTCGCCTTCGGATGTTGCTCGTGAGAGGTCGAGGGTCCGATCCTAGTACCGTGAGGGCCGACTGGAGCAGTGGTCTGTCTGAGTTCCACAGTTTCAAATCCGCTCTCATGGATTTTCATTTCGGGGGGGTTGTATGCAGAAGGGTCTCGATTCGGAAAAACAGAAAAAGTAAAAAAAGATGGGTGTGGGAAAAAAAGGAAAAAAAATGGAAAAAAAAAAAAAAAAAAAATTGCCCCCAAAACCCCCCCACCCTTTTCTCCCCCCCCCCCACCCCCCCCCCCCCCAAAAAAAAAAAAAAAAAAAAAAAACCCCCCCCCCTGCCCCCCCCCCCCCCCCCCAAAAAACCCCAAGGGCACCTTGTCAGGCTTCTGGGGGGGGGGGCAACAGATGATGATGATAATCCCTTCCATAGGACTCTATGGGAAGGATCGGAATTTTGGGGGGCCATGGCCTTCCCCCCCCCCTTGGCACGCCCTTACTCGAGGCTGAAATTTCGACTGCAGCGGAAAACGGGAGTAAAAAATTTTAAGCCCTAAAAAAATTTAAAAATGCCCAATATATAAAAAAATTTTTTTTTTTTAAATCCCCCCACCATGGTACTCCGGAATCTCAAACTCAAAATCGCACTCTGGAAACTCCTCGGCCGTACTTCGATAATTGAAAAATACTAGAAATGCAATTGAAAATCCGGGTCAATTACATCGGGAAGTAATTAATTACGAATTACAAATTACTTGTGTTAACAGAGTGATTGACTCAATTATCAATTAGTAATTGAAAAGTATTTGATTGGTAATTGAAAAGTATTTGATTAGTAATTGAAAAGTATTTGATTAGTAATTGAAAAGTAATTGATTAGTCATTGGTAATTGAAACCGGAATTACTGCCCATCCCTGATAATTGGAATGCCATCTCACATTACACAAATTCAATCTCCTGGACTCTCCCACGCTGGATGGCCTATGAGGTCATGCGTGTCTGGAGATCGCTCCGAAAATATTCTGTTTATCCCGAGTTGCCAAAATTGCGAAACACAAACGGCGTCCACTGTGGTGGAGGGCATCCGTTGTTGACGGTATGCGAAGCTGAAGATCAGCTAAAGCAGCGCTGCTCAAACCGTGGCCCGCGGGCCAGAAGTGGCCCGCGAGGCGATTTCTGATGGCCCGCCACTCCTGATCCGTATTTTTTGGTATGCTTCGTTTTGTACGTGAGAGGCAGCATACTCGAAGCTGCGGCTGGGGTAAAATTTTGTTCGAAAATCGACTTTCTCAGTACTGCGGTCCGAGTGCCTGATCTGACGCTGTCAGGGATAGAATACCAAGGTGTCGCTCAAAATGTGGTTTCTTGAGTATGACCGCTGACGATTAGAGATTCTTCTCAACAAAATGGCGGTGGTGGTCTGAGATTATGCTACATGCCGCGCGCAAGAGTTGCGAAACTCGATTAGAAATATCTCATCGGAATAACTGGAATGATATCCACTGTACAGATTAAGACCCGCCCCCTCAGGAGTTGCGAACAAGCATGCTCTGCAATAGAGCTCATTTCATGAACAGCCACTTGGGGGTTCTCCGTCAGTCAATAACAAATCTTGGAAAATCCTCAAAAACCTCGAAATAAATCATGAATTCTCTTTTTTTTGCATACAAAAAATCATCTTGCGTTGCCCACATATCCAGGTGCCATTTTCTCTACTCTTGAAGATGTATGAATGAAATGAAATATCTCACGTGAATATCGGGCATCTCCCTGGTGAGCGAATTTTCGCAAAACCCTCTGGCCCGCGGTTGATTTTTGACTTGCATTTTGGCCCGCGGTGGAAATCTCGTGAGCACCACTGAGCTAAAGCATGTAGAACCTCAAAGTTGGGATTCTGCATGCTTTCCCTGTGCCGTCCCTCCATACTCTGCTCGAGTTGCACGATCAAAACCAGGTCAGGTCTGCTGACCTGCATGCTCCTAGTCGTAATCAGATATCATGATTCCGTTGCTTAATGAGCAATCAAAGTCGATCAGCTCCTCTATTCGCGCAGAATGGGATGAAATTGACAATGCTCTCGAGAGCGCCGGTTGATCAGTATTTATCGATTATTATATACGAGTAATGGGCTGTTTCGAGAACCTCCAAATTATTCGCCACTTTCACGAACCGCAATGGGATGGATATTGCAGCACCACCCGTGACCTCCAGCTTGATGAGATCTGCCCGCCGCGGCGGGCGGAAATTTGTTCCGACTGTCAGCGCATAGTGCTCAATAAGCCCCATGTGGAAACTCCGACACCATCCTACCACGCTGGAAACTCTAATGGAATGAAAAATGCAGGGACGGTCGAACCCGACTCAAAACCAATCAAATCATCGAGCTGATGTGGAATCAGAACGACTCCAGCGGAATTCTACAGCTGGTCTTAGGTTATAAAGGTGTTTTGGGCAACATCGACGGCAATGATGACTATTATTTGTTGCAATTTTCATAGCGGCAAAGTTACCTTGACTGACTCTCGCGTTCACATCTTGTCAGATCTCTGCGAGGCGTCAATTCTCATGGCACGACAAGAACATGTAGAACAAGAAAATCAACGTGAGGGATATCGAATCACAGAATTTGGTATTTGCGCCACACGGAATGAGTTCATCGCAAGTGTTCATACCAAGAGCTCGGATGTCCAAATGATTGATTTTTGCATCGGATACCGGGGAGAGACAACGCCTACTGGTGGGATCTGGAAAGTTATGGGCACAAATATATCAGAGGGCTGCTCCGGGATCATTTGGGCCATACATCTTCCATAGCTGTTACACATCTCTCAGACGCTCCTACCGCGAATTTTGAGCGATTTTCGAGAAAATGCCGGTCTGATTGACGAAAGGAAACGCAACGGATCAGTGGTTACCGCTGTCACAACAGCGCAAAGTCGCATATCGCAAGTATCCTCCGATCCGCATCGCACGGGCTCCCCGATAAATCCAATTCTCTGGATGTTGACCATTACAGGGTACCCTATATATCTGCGCGTGCGGCAGTCCCCGCCTCTGCCATTCGATATGCTACATCCCGCAACGTCCTTTTCAGAATAGACAGATTTAATGACATTTGAGGGTGAAGTCCATCAATGTTCTCCGTTTCCGTTTGAATACGCAAGCAACGATATCGGGTCGATCGAGAACAACTATCCGACCGAAAGAGTTCTTTACCTCCCTCAGGTTGGACAGCACGTGGAGATAATGAAGAGATCTGGGCGCTCAAAGTCCTGAACGTGAGTCATCGCGTCCTGCGCATACTCATGCATAAGCCGAGGGCTACCTTCAAACTTGGATGGTAGAATTCCGAAGAGGAGCCGCTCGGTATCAATCATAGCATACATATCCACAACGTATTGCTGGCTCAACTGCCGACATCCAAAGATTTGCTTTTCTCTACGATCTCGTGTCATCGGATGATTAGAATCGAAACTCATCGCACGGACGTCCAAGGGAGCTCTCTCCACCGGCTGGATAATTCCTTATTATAACATAAGGATGGGATCCATCTTGCCCATGCAAGAAGATGAGGTGGTATTGGTGTGCATCGTAGGACGGGAGGGATTTGGGGACTCTCTAAACTTCTTCACTTTGACGATGGAGAACGATATCTCGACGCTTGAACTCCTCACCGACACTGACGGAAGCAACCCTCTGGAGTCTAGACTGTTGGCGCATCAAACTGTCTCTTATGTCTACTTATCCGCCCTGATGACAACAAGAGACATTTCTTGAATTCGCGCCTTAAAATCACGCCCCAACTGATGGTGACGGTGAAGGGATTTGTATAATTTTGCGGTGATGTCTCGATCCACATTGGCGTTGGGTATAACTTGCTGATCAACCTTTTCATCGGTTCAAGGCGTGGCATGAAGCTGAAGTAATTGGCGGTCTCTGTCCGGCAGCGCTGACAGCGACCCAAAGGATACGGCAAATAGATGATGGGTTTTACTCGTCCGCACGACAGGAAATCCAGCGCTCAATCTCTGAATCTGGATGTTCGGCAGAAGTTGCCAAATGAATCGATCGTTACCTCAACAGCGCTCGGATGAATACTGTGATCTTCATGAGTAGCGTATCTCAGGACCACACCATTCGAATCGGCTTCAGAAACGGGAAACGTCTTCCAATACGTTCTTCATCAGAATTCAGCATACGTTGCCGACCAGTATTCAACCCAACCTACCGCTGCCCTTTCGTTCCACGGAGCAATTCCCGAAAAACAAACCTGAAACCAGGATCGGATCGATCACTTGGTCGTTCAATGTCCAATGATGACATTCGGGCGAGAACTCGAGCTCCCCAGCGAATTCCAGGCCTAACGGATGATTCTGAATCATGGGTTCAAATATGCAGGAGACAAAAGATGAACGCGGACCATCCATGGAAAGAGCCATTAGAACCTTATCGACAATCCAAATCCCAACGTTTCCGCATTTCCCGATTCAAACGTTTTCGAGATTCCCAATCATCCTGTTTCCGAATTCCCCCTTTCAGGTCCTTCTAGATTCGCTGAGGCTTATTCGCTAAGCACCGCGGAACAGCTACACATGTCACGACCAATTGCTGAGAACCATCAGAAGAATGTAACTTAGGAAGCTTTTCGAGTGTCCAATCTTGATATTCTCGGGTTCACCTATCCAAATATTCTCGGGTTCTCGAGGTTTATCTCTGTAGCACTGTGAAGAAACTACGTACCGAACTGCTGCTATTGGCGATCAGATCACGTGATGACCGTAGTAGGAATTGAATCTTCCTTGTGTTGAGGAATGCTTTTCTTTGTTTGCGATCAGCAAATTGAAGGACTGGTGAAAGTGTCCATTCACCTCCTCAACTAGTCGCAACAATGTCATCATCTGACAACAACAAGGGTCAGGAGTCAGGACATGTATACGGTGGAGCCGCCCTTGACAATCTCGGATCATAACCGGCCAGGACAAACCGGAGATCAGGGATTCCTTAGGAACGGATCCGAAGAATCAACGAATAGTTTTCCAATTTCGATTCTCATCCGAAGGCAGTTGAAAGTTTATCGCAAAGCCTTACCATGTTCCGATATTGCTGCAAGGAAAGATATGAGCCAGACATTCATCAGACTCTATTAGAAATCGTGTGAGCGATAATCAGTGAGGCCCCCATCTCACGATGCTCCGTATCAGGATCCCTGGGCTAATCTTTATTGGGCCCCGCGAAAAAATTTAAAAAAAAAAATCCAAAACCCCCCCCCCCTTTTCCCCCCGGGAAAAAAAAAACAAAAAATTTTTAAAACCCCCCAAAAAAATTTTTTTTTTTTTTTTTTTTTTTTGGGAGAAAATTTTTTGTAAAAAAGAGCTTCTGTCTGTTTTATTGCGTTTTCTCATCTTTTTTTCCTCGCGTATCCGCTCCAGGAAAATAATTGACAAAATTTGCTAGCCGATGAAAGCCTTGAAATAAGAAGTCCGTGGTCTCGATCGGGAAGTGGTGAAGAATCGGATAGTAGATGAAGGACATGAAGGGTTTGTCACAGATGTAGTATGGGCGCGGTCTGATCGAGGTCAGTGCGTGATCGAAGCTCCTCATGACGCCAGACAAGGTTTTTATTCTGAAGAGCTGGGGTGAGGAATATATTTAGTTCAAGAGAGTGGCCTGAAGGGTCACCGACCATCGAGCTCGATTTGAAGAATTCATACGATACTTCCAAAATACTTACAGCACGGAATGCCCGATGTTCCATTTCGCACCTTTCCAAGTATTTCGGACTGATTGCGCTCCGCTCCTCCTCGGGCAGCGCCTCGTATGCTTGAGTGATCTGTTCCACGGACGCGTCACTCAACATCGGAGTCCTGCGGTACAAAATACGACCTTCGGGATCAATATCTCATTCGGGTCAAACCTCTCAGATAATTTAAGAACACCGTGATCGTTACACTCAATTGATTCCGGAGTCTGTTTGAGCTTACTCGTGAACTGTCGGCATTATTGTTGTGAAGTAGACTTTCGCGTGAGCACCGACCTCCCTTCTTAGACCGTCGGCGAGGAATTTGACCGCGGTCTTCGTCATCGAGTAGGCGATCAAGAGCTGGTGACTTGTTACGCTGGCCACGCTGCCAGTGATGACGAAACGTCCTGGAGGAAAAAAGATCCGGCATTCGGCATCAGTCCCTTCGTGTCGCCACATGCTTTGTCTTCCTAAGGAACCCAATTATGAATATATCCAGTCTCACCTCTGGATCCTTTGAGCAGCGGGAGGAAAGCTTTCACGGTTCTGATAACTCCGAACACGTTGACGTCGAACAGTTTCTGGATCTCCTCCATGCTGTGCCATTCAAGGGGACGTACGTGTGCGATGCCCGCGTTTGCAACGACACCCCAGAGAGCTATTGAAGGCCGTGAAATTAGTTCGCAATCGCCTGGTCAGAGTAGAGGAACACCTCTTGACGCAACGATTTTCCATCGCTACTCCGTCCGGAAACTCTGATCTAGCGCTGTATGTGACAGGCTGATTCAGTATACAAAAACTCGACCGGTATTTCGAATTTTTGTCGCTTGGACAGGACATCCCGTCCGAATTTCAGTTTCCGAGCGAAGTCTTCACGTCCCACGCTGGTTCTTGCGCACATGCTCGTTGTTGATTTGGATACCCACTCTTTGGAAGGCCTCAAATCATAGATGAAATATGTTTTCTTCTCTTCGGAAGCCCCGGTGACAGCAAGTTCACAAAAGCTATAAACGACATCATTGTCAAACATTCTTCTTGGGATCTCACTTTTGTTGTCTTCTTGAAGCCGTTGCTTGATTTCGGCGATGGCGTCTGAGATGATATCCTCTTTTGTAACGTCAAAGTTTGTAATGAAGACATTCGGTGTCTCGGCAAGACTCTGCGCTCCTTTGTCGTTGGGGAAAAGACATCCGGCGTAAACGTGGAAACTGTTGAAAGAGTCGATGTGAAGATTGAACACAAATATGGAAAGGGCCATGCCTTCACTGAGTCTGTCTTCGGAGGAGCGGACCAAAAACCAGAAAGAGCTCGATTTTTCCCCCATCCTCCGACGAGTCTACCCCATCCCGCAAAAGACGATCAGTTCCGTTGAAGAGCTTGTTGTCACTCCGGCGCTGCGCATGGCGGTGTTGAATTTAGATTTGGACTGGCAGAAGTTGGAAGTTCCTCAACTTCGAGCATTGCCCCTGTTCAGTGTCGGATTCCTTCTCCAGCTCAACTACCTAGTACCCAGCTCACTTTGGCTCACCCTTTACCGGCCATTCGCTTCGCTAGCTCGAAGCCAAATCCAGAATCACATCCAGAAATGAAGATGGCCTTCCCATCCGGTTTTACGCGTGGCGCCGACAGTTTGACTTCGAGAGCGCGCCACATAAAACCGCTTATGATGAAAATCGCCGGGAGGCTCCAGATCGTCGGTATGAACGAGGCCAAAAACTGCAGCGGACCGAGCACATAGAGGAATACGAGCGCGAGGAACACATAGTCTTTCAACCACCAAGGCTTGATGCCCCTCAAGAGATTGAGCGCGGCTTCCATCGTTGACTTCAGCTAGCAAGTGAACTAGATGCAGAGAACCTCATCGCGCCTGGGCCGTGCATTCGAATTCTGGCGTGGTTTTCCTCCAGAGTTTCCTTGATGCACTTACACTCATTTTCGGAATAAGTGCCGCCGCGCGGCGTGTGGCTCAAGCACGGTAAGGGTGACACAGAAGTTTCTGCTCACCATGATACGACAGCGTGGGCAACGGATGGACCAGGCAACCCGAAAGAGGAAACGGAGATAATTACGTGAGGAAAATTATATAAAGTTTTTTCTGTCTTCCTCTTTGTGTTTCCATGGCTGGACTCGTCAGGTTCTTAGAACGCCTCCGTGTGACATAGAGAGCGCTTCATGATGATGAGCTCATTCAAAATTTCCACAAAATTGATTGATTGATTGATAGCTCTTTATTGACATAAAGGGTTGTGCGTTACAATAAGGTTTGGGTAACATCTAAATCAGTGATCTGCCTGCGTTGCTGAGGCAGCCTCTCTTGGTGGATCGCTGCCATGTCGAATCGAGTTTCCAGGAGGGGATTGCCTGAATTGAAGAAGATGACGCCGTTAAACGACTTTTCAAGAAGCTGGGTGTCCTGATGTGGCTCAACAAGGAGCTCTCGAAGGAGTATCCCAAATCGAGTACTCTCGCACGACGAATGGCATCTCATTTTGCCTTGCCGTGCTTAGTGAAACCTGTTTCAGCGCCGTAATCGATCTCCTTGCAAAGAAGAGGCATCGATTGATTTGCATGTGAGGTGATTCGAGGTTGAAGCTGTCAAATATTCCGCCGCTAATCCGATATCTGTGCAGCCAATCACAGAAGCAAAGTTCTCACTGATAATTATTCCGCCGCTTCTGGTCATCTCGTTATTCGATTCCATATCCACAACTCGGTATACAATGTATCGCGATCATCGGCATTCAACTCGCCTATGCTATCATTGAAAACTCGTTTCGGGTTGGGGGGGAATTATGATTTTTATCGCGTTAGTCTGGGGGTGCACCATGGAAAAAAGGTTGAGAATCACTGATCTAAATAGTGATTTAGCAGGTATGACGGGACGCCTTCATCCCTCAATTTCCTCGCCATTCTCCAAGCGAAACCATTAGCGACCGCATTCGTGACAGCCGATTCTCTCGGCATGACCGACAATTTTTTTCTGAGGTTTGTTTCAGTTACGAGCATGAAGTGAACCAACATCCCACACTCCAAGATTTTTGTAAGTGCATTACGGTCCGTTTCATCGAAAATATCTGGAATTGGACGATGCTCAGGTGTGCGAGCAAACGTGAGGCATCTTGCTCTAAGCCGTCGAACAGAGTAGCGCTCTAACCCCTCCAGGGCTGCCGTATGTTTACAGAGATGCGGCCGCCAGACCGGCGCACAGTATATTATCTTCGACAACACAATAGATCGATACAGTTCAATTTAGACGCTCGGGTTCGGGATAACAAATACTCTAAAGATGGTGTTTATAAGACTTTTCGAAAAAGAGTGGAGGGTTGTCAGTCTTCAGGCCCCTTGCCCTGTGAGAATATTTTGAGCACGACATGGAATCAATGAAGACTGTGCCGAAATGTGCTGCCAGTGTGTCGGTTTCGTCCTCCGGCGTCACAATGGTGTTCGGTCCATTCTTCAGGGTTGGGATCTTCGCACCCTCACGAATTCTGCCATTTGCACATTTGTAGAAAAACCTGGGATTTTTGGGATTGACCTCTGATTCGGAAAAGATTCTGAGTCTTCTCGAAGCTCTTCGCAGCTCCAAAGTAGCGGCCGAATTTGACGGGTCAAGACTGAGAAGAGTCTCAAGATTCAATCAGGCCGCTGCAGTCTTTGAGCATCACGTGAACCATAGTGTATCGGAACAAACGTCTCTATGAGAAATCTGCAGCAATCCACAAACCTGGAGAACATGTCATTAACACCATCACATACGGAGAAAAATAATTTCCAGTCAATAGCGTCGAGATGGGCAGCAATCGACGATTCGTCCATTTCCTTGAAGTCAAGACGGTTTGGGGTAGCGTCATACAGAGTGTCCACCAGCGTCATGTCGAACATAAAAGCATAATGATCCGAGCAAACAGGCGGGTCAATAATCTCTGACGACCGGATTGTAAGGGGATCGGTTGTCAAGAGTAGATCGAGGAAACCACCACTCCTGTGGGTAGGTTGATTGATCATCTGCGTGAGCCCAAGATCCTCGAAACATCGGAGAAAACGAGACTTGGTGGAATTGGAGCATGGGTTTGAGATGTCATCCCAGTCCACGTTTGGTAGATCAGAATTACCAGCAATGGGCAAGGGGTGATCAACGGCGCCAAGATCGAAGATACGATAACAGCGCACAGAACCTGTCGATCCGAGCCATCCGGACCACGGCTGCGCCTGTATTTGTAGGTAGAATAACAACAAACAAAAAATGATGGTTGAAAACTGTCCAGGAGCTCTAACGAGGTCTGCAACCCAATCTCCTAGCGAACTTATGACATCCGAGCCGACCAAGACGAGAACGTGATAAGGTTGAACATTTCATTGATAATTCTCAATATTTTCCCGTCTTCAAGGGATCGCACTCGATCGGGTTACAATACGGGAAGCGCGCGGACCAGTCGGACGAACGTATCCTTATCCGCTTAGACCGCGCAATACCAGAAGAATGACTGATATTGCGCGTATCTGTAGAATGTTTGAAGCCCTCACGCCGAGCTTTTCAGCGGAACAACTGACAATAAGAGTCGGCGGTCGTGGCGACGTGCAAACATGCCCGACTCAAGACATGTAGGTCTCGGGTTCGATCCCCGCCCGAGGCATTTGCAATTCCCAGGGGTCCGTCGACTGAAGCAATACCTAAACGGTGTCGGGCTGGAAGGTTCCGCCCGGGAAAAAATTAATAACTAAAACGGTCGTCCGCTACGACCCAAATTAAGCAGGATTTTCACGAGCTCCCGTGATTTAAAAGAAACCTCGAGTCCCAGTCCCAGTCCCAGTGAAGTAAACTCCGCCAAAGATACAAAACCTCGAGCGCAGGAACAAGCTGCGGACTCCTGTGAAGTTTTTGTGCTTGAGTTCAACCCACCCTCGCGTCAAACCAACGAAATGGGAAGCGCGCCATGTGCAGACTGTGCCGCCTTTGCTGCCTCGATGGTGCAAAAACCTGGCTGTTGCACGACCGCAAAACTGCGCACCAAACTCGGAAATCTTGTTACGGCGTGCAAGACCTCCGAAGCAGCCGCAATGCCGTCCAGATCAAACTCGTGCAGATATACGAAGAGCTTGCAAAAAGCAAAGCGGAAGTGCTAAGCCCAATTAAACAGTACGAGGCAACCTGCCAGCAGATGGAAAGCCTGCAAGCGAAACTCAGAATCTCAAAATTCTCAACAGAACGATGAAGTAGAGGAACAGCTTCTATTTTGAAATAGTCAACATGAAGTCAACGACAACAGAAGCAGTTCTATCAGCGCTCTATGAATTCCAAAACTCCGGCCTCCCCAAAAAAAAAAAAAAAAAAAAAGGCCCCCAATTTGGCCAAAAAAAATTTGGGGGAAAAAAAAAAAAAAAAAAAAAAAAAAAAACCCCAAAAACCCCCCCCCCCCCAAAAAAAAAACCCCCAAAAAAAAAAAAAAAAAAAAAAAAAAAAAAAAAAAAAAAAAAAAAAAAAAAAAAAAAAAAAAAAAAAAAAAAAAAAAAAAAAAACCCCCCCCCCCCCCCCCCAAAACCCCCCCCCCCCCCCCCCCCCCCAAAAAAAAAAAAAAAAAAAAAAACACCCCCCCCCCCCCCCAACCCACCAAACCAACCAAAAAAAAAAAAAAAAAAAAAAAAAAAAAAAAAAAAAAAAAAAAAAAAAAAAAAAAAAAAAAAAAAAAACAAACCCCAAAAAAAAAAAAAAAAAAAAAAAAAAAAAAAAAAAAAAAAAAAAAAAAAAAAAAAAAAAAAAAAAAAAAAAAAAAAAAAAAAAACCCCCCCCCCCCCCCCCCCCCCCCAAACACCACACAACAAAAAAAAAATCTGGGAGAACCTTGAGACGGAATCGAATCCTCATCAACACCACAGCTCCGGGGCCAAAGCATAGCGTCCGAGAAGCAGCCTCAACTCCCAGAACAAGCCGGAAAACCTGCTGCGAGCGAAACGCCCAGTGCAACGGGGGATCAACCACATCGGTGCGGCGATCAGGTCGTATCCCTAGACCTAATCCGAAATTTAATTGAGGGACCAACATAACCCTCTCGAAGTACTGTAAATACTTAAAAGGGAAGATGTGATATCGTTCATAACTAAGCTTCTATTCCAACTTCTAGCAGTGCACGTACAATGTAAACAATAAACGTATGACACACGAGTGTGTCTGTCATCTTGATCGTGATACACGGGTCATGCTTCATCTCGCATAGTTCCAGGTCTAGACTGAACGCTCCGAGAAACGCTGCCTGTTCTGGGCGCTGCATAGCGCCCGGGAAGACGCATTTTCCGAGGGTGGTTCCCGCGAAATCGCGAGATCTTTCGATCTAAGACGTTTCCGAGGGGGGTTCCCATAGAGAATAAGCCAGAACTGTGCTGGAAACCGGTGATAATGAGGTTTTCGGAAAATTCTGTCATGCTCATGGGATGTAGAATCAAAATGCCAGGGGGGTCTCCATTGACGATGAGAAAAACGCGAAAAACCGTTTTACTTACCACCCTGTAGACGTTTCGGAGTCGGTCTGACCATCCTCCCCAGAGCCTATCGAGGTGACTTTTGGGAACCTATGAGGGTGATTCTGGGTCGATTCGAGCATAGTTTGGGAGTCTCTGGAGGTGATCCCGAGGTTGGTCTTGCCCATATTCCCGGGAATCTATGGGAGAGGTTCCGAGGTTGGTCGAACCATACCTTTCAGAGTCCAGAGGGGTGATTTCGGGCTCGGTCTGCCCAAAAATTCCAGAGACTATGAAGTCCTAGTTCCGACGTCGGTCTCGTCGTACTTTTCTCACTCTATGGAGATGACTCCAAAGTCGGCTCCGAGGCCTGATAGTCCCTAAGTGAGGAGGAATTGCAGGTACCGCAAGGCCGCGAAGAACGTCGCGAAGTGTGATGACTTCTGCTGCGGGCTGAGTGAACACAGCGGCCAAAAGAGGGCTGCCCAATCGAAGACGACGCCGGCGAAAACGCGGAACTCGTCCTATTTCCGCTGCGCCTTCATTGATCCCATCCATGAAATGGGATACACTGCGCTCGAAGAGAGCCCTACCTTCAGCTTTCACCGATAGAGCGAGATGACTCTATCGCTGATCAACTAACGTGCCTTGCAATGGCCGAAGGACCCCGAGTCGCAAATGTTGGAAGACGTCCGAGAGCTCAGAAGTTCTCAGGAGCCCTCCCTAGAGACTGATGTTACTCAGTCAGGTCTCAGCACTAAACGTGGCTCGAGTTTTTCCCTGCAGCCTCTTGAGTCCTGTGACATTCGAAGCTCGAGCTGGCTCGAGAGACGCAGTCACTGCGGTCGCTGAAACGAAAATCGACAGAGCACACAATCGGAGTACGTGCATGATCCTGCGTTGTTGCATCCGAGGAATTTTATTCTTCTTCCGAGATTTTACTTGCTCCGAGAAAATTCTATATCACATGCTCAGTTAATATCCTAAAGAGAAAATGTTTTGTGATTTGTTTGTAGCTCGCGATCTAGCCAACCTCTCAATCGGTGGCGCACCCAACTGTAGCATTTACGATGGCTGACTCAGTCAACAACTTATTCACTGACATCTGTTTACAACTTATGTACAAATGATGCAAGGTCGTCTCTAGCTAAGAACGCGATAAGTTTCCGCCTGAAATTCGTATTCAATCCTAGAAAATATAATCTCCTATTCGTAATCTGTTTCCTATGACAGGTTCCGGATCTCGTACGTTAACCGCATCACACCGCGAACCTGAATCTATGAGGCTGAAGCAGAACAACGGTTTCCCTTTGTGGTTTGCGGGAACGTTCACTTTCGTCAAAAACACAATGAGAACGACGCTCTGGATTTTGTTTGCTGCATTTCGCGAGCGATCCGTTCTGGAACCAACAGTGCGTAGATACATCTAGATAGATCTAAAAAGTCGTTAGGAAGTCCCACTTTGGCGATCACCAAATGCCGTATATTGGCGTATGCTTTCAAGGTCTTGAATGCTTCTGTAATCTAAGCTGTATTTGTGAGTATGTTTTGAGCCGACTCGGTGGACGATCTCAATGCCTCGGAATTTCACCGGGTGGCACACTGCGAGGAACGATATTGTAGAGGTGGTGCGCGATGGCCATGAAATGAACATAGGCAGCCGCATTGACGCAGATATGCCAAATTGCGTGTGCAAGGGGAACTCGGCCATCCAGTTTGAAGAATAGCACGCCTAGTAAGTAGATGAAACCTCCGAGTGCGAGTTCGTCTATTCCATTTAGCGGATTCTGTGGAAGGAAAGTAGAAAGGCATGAGATTCTCCAGAGAAATATATGAGGGAAAGGGGAATTCGGTGTAGAGAGATCGAGTTTGAGTGAACGCTGATGACATGGAGTCGATCTGGGTTTCTGGTCAACTCGGTACGAGTCAGTCAAGAAACACGGGATGTGGTTTCATTCTTTTCGCATTACTCACCATATTTAACACGGTAACTATTGGGAAGACAGCTACGACGCAATACATGATCACGCTGAGAGTTTTGTATCTCTCATGAAACTTGCGTTGATACATGATTCCAGCGAGGCAAAAAGTCCATACGATGAAAATCTGATATCGATCCCACTGAGTGCGGAAGTCCCTCAAAACTAGCCAAGGCGTATACGAGGCAGCTATGAATAAGTAAATTATGGCGCGATCCAATCGATGGAACACGCGTCTAAGGTGCCTGCAAGGTTTGAGTCAGCTGAGAAAGAGGACTTCCAAATCTCGTCAATTAGTACCAAGAGGGTTGTGATTCAAGTCGAGAGTTCCCATCATCTGACGCCTATGCTCTGGAGCCTTCGACGAAGAACTTGCGGACCGTCGGGATTACTTACGTGTTACCTTCCGCTGCGCATATACCGTGGAATACACTCGAAACGACGAAGAGTGCTATAAGTGCACAGCCGTAAACCACAGCGCACAACTTTTGAACTGCAGAGTCAGATTCTTTGAGTAGAATAAGTGTTCCTTTATAGCTTGGGACAATGACCAACTGGAATGAAACTTGACGTAAGGGGCGGTTCTCAAGGGGGCCTTTCTCCAGGATGGGTTCATATAAAACTGTCATTTCCGGATCGGGTCACGCTCTGAAGCTCACCAAATGTGTGATAATGTTGGCAACATGCTCGACTTTGGTAGGGTGATACGGTTCATCTCGGTGAGGCGGACGATTCATCCATCTGAGGAGAATCCTTGCTTAGCATGTTCCCCTTCCTCTATTCATTCAGGATTGCTGATTCCACTCTCAGGATTCGAACGCTGAGGTTATGGGAGACCTTTCGGAAAATTCGAGCAGAAACCAAGTTTCTACGCAAGCAATAAGACGGCGATCGTGGTAGTTATTGCGATATTGGTCACGCGGCGGTTCGCGGCCGGAGTCGAAACGGCTTTGTTCGGGGAGAATTGGCTAATACAAACTTCATGGTTTCACAACAAAAAAAAGACGACTCGGCTCTCCGATTCCTCGGAGACAGCGGTTCCAAGGCTGATGCGAAATTGCTGACGTCAAGGGACAGCATACCCGGCAAAAACTCGCATGATAGTCTTCAAGGCATGGGTATGTCTCCCTCTCGTCGATGGCTCCAACTTATCTGACCTTCACTCCTCTGATCCCTACCAGGCTGCCTTCCGAATTGGATGATATCCGCCGGTGGCTCCTGATGTATTGGAGGGGTTCCGAGCTCAAAAGGAAGGCTCGCGCAAACGTAACGCACGTCCGCGGGCCGAGTACGTACTCGGTAAATATAGGTAGGAAGAGAACTTTTAAATATAACCCGCGCCTCGTTCACATCGACCATTAGCCGATTCGGAGGCTCTATTATTAATCCCTCCACCAACGCAGACGCTGCCACCACCAGCATCCTCCTTGTCGGACACATCGTTCGATTCGGCCCCTGCTGGTCACTTCGAGCCTAGCGGTAAGAAGTCTAGACGATGGTCACAAGCTAGCGTTCGAAACCTGGCGCCTGTGAGCAGAACGGGCGGCAGCGTCTGGTTCGGGTCGAGACAAAGAAGTCTGAATCAGCCGGTGCGCACACAGATGCCATCGGCACACATCTATTCTAATGCAGTTCCGCTTTCACCTGTGAGATCTCGTAGCTTGGTTGTTCAGCTCAAGCATTCGAGACGACGGCCGTAGAACTGATCAACTTCCTCCATGGAAACTTTCAGAACAAAAATTGATACATGAGAGGCGAAAGTAGGCGAAAATCAAAAAGAATGACCACTGGCAATGGCATTGTATCTTGGAAGAGATTTTGATACTTCCATCGATTCGCGTGGGATTGTCCTCTCTTCTAGTCTGGATGACCGGAGGATGGTCTCTGTGCTTCTTTTGAATCGAACAGGAATGCGTTTTCGAACGAAAATCTCGCTCTCCATTGACTTTTTGATCGATGAAAAACTTTTCGAGCGCGTGCCGGGATCGAGAATCTTGACCTTGGACTTTCTTGTGGACTCAAGCCATCGAAATCGATCAAGTTCGATCACGTGCTCTCAAGTGTCCAAGTTTTGGAGCTCATTCCGAAAATCTAGGAATGGAACGTTCTATCTTCGATCACCGATGCGTCGATTCGCGCAGCCTGAACGAAGGTTCGGTGGAAGCCGATTTCTCCCATACGATATCTAAATGCCTCTTTCAATCAATCCGATAAAGATCCCGGCACCCTATGGGATAAAATAAATGCGGCATAATCTTTGGAACTTACTTGATAACTGAGACTTTTCGTAGAACACGCTCCCGTAGACGGCACATGTCTCGCAGGACACGGCGCCTCCAAGGAGCCTCCGTCATCCGCAGGGTTGCACTTTCACAGGGGCTCACATCCTGCGAAAGGTCGTTCACCATGGACTGATGAACCTGTTCCTTTCAAAGTCGAAAGGACTGAGTGAAGTCGAGTGAAGCTCACTCGGACTCTGCAGTAGCGGCAGCGGCGGTGGCGGTAAGAGACCCACTCGCTCAGTGAGGCCTGAGAGGAGGTGGTGAGCAAGGAGAGCAGCGCCTCCCGTGGAGGACAGGAGCGACAGGAGGAAAATCCTGATTATCCTGGCCTGTTCGTTTTATTTTCAAGTCGTACACTGTAGATTTGTATCGGGATCATCGACGAGGGAACACAGTTTTGAATTTCATGGAACCGAGTGCGCCCGGCTGATTTTGTCGCAAGCAGTGTCCCAAGAGGATCAGCTCGAGTCTTCCTTTGCAGGACTAGGTTCTTTTTCAGCGCCGGTCCTTGGCGAGAATCGGGACCTCGGACTTCAGTGAGGCGATTTTGACGATTTTCGGAGAAAATCTCAATTTTGCTTCTGAAAAGCAAGTTTCCCTCACAAAAATCGGAGTACTAGTCGCAGAATAAGGAAAACTAGGATGATCGAGATTATGATTTGCATGGAACGTTTCATCGAATGAGATCGTCTTTCGCGGACCATCTGAACTGTTTCCAGCGAATCCAAATGATGGAAAACTTGTAGATTCCGACTTCAGTGGTATTGGACGATTTCAAGGTATATCACAATTCTACCTTATGATTTCGAGGATTTGTTACAGCAATGAAACATAATTTTGAGTCCTCACTTCGTTGTGATCACTAGGTCATTTCGCAGTTCATTCCACCACTTCCATGACCACGCCGCGAATCGGGGCAACTGCGAGCGGTTGAGGAAATCCCACAGGAGGAACCTGAGGAAACTTCAGCTCTTTCGCCCTTATGCCTAACGCTTGTTTGTCCTGCTGTATATACGTAGACCATGAGATCATCGGAGCTTGCGATATGAGTGAGCACATGATCGAATGGATACAGCCGGACTGCTTCTAGAAAGAGTTATGCAGCAGTTGAGCAAATTATAGCTCAGGAACAGCTGCTGTCTTTGGTGCCACGGCCGTCACTATGAAGATTTCTCGGAGCGGTCAAGAAGAATACTTCGGCGTCTCCCGACTTCATTCTATATATAAATGGATCAGAGGACGTTGATCGATGAGGAACTCTCTGCTCCTTCGGCAGCCGCAGTGATTGTGACGCAGGTGAGTCCACCGATATCTCCCGATAACGACCCGATCGTAGATTCTCCTTCCGCACTGTTGAGTTAGAAGCATGGAAGCCCGACTCCTCTCCTACGGACCGTTTCCGGCATGAGCGAGTGCTTACAACTTCTGCGATCCGCTGCTAAACTCGAGCGGTCAACTCTCAACTCCCGTAGCTACTGTGACATTAATGGTCAAGTATCAGTTGGGACAACGTCCTTGATGAGAGGCCTGGGGAACTGTATCTCACATATATCTCATTTACTCTCACTGTATCGATTCCGCAAAAGCGACGAGACCGAATCAGAAGTTTTTCCTTGAGGACGAGGGAGAATCAATAAATAACCATTACCGCACGTTTCTAGGTCATGGTACCCGTGGGCTCCGCGGCGATCAGTGCGGCAATTCCCTCCTCGGGACAGCGTCGATACTGGTTCGGACGTCCAAATCCACAGAAATCGTGAACTGCGCTCGAAGAAAACAGAATCCAAAATTTCCCAGAAAAACACGGAGAACGCGCTCCGCAGGTCTTTGGAATTGACATGCCTTGCAATACCTCCTCCTGAAGGTGCATTCGTGCGCATCCCCGCTCTGGACGTTCTCACGCGACCACTGATTGTCCGATGGCCGCACGAAGCGCGGCGAATGAGCGGCTTGGGAAGAGCGTTGCAGGATATTCTTTGGATCTCCAGGAAGTATTGGGAAAAGCAAGCCGTGACCCATCGAGATGGGGGCATCAGAAATAAACTCGAAAGCCCTCGAGAATCGATCACGCTCGCTGGTCCTTGGTGGAGCCGAGTACAGTGAGATTCGGCGCACGGCAGCGACCTGTGTGACATTCACAGGACTCGGCTAGTTCCGTGTCCTGAGAGCAGTAAAAGCTGAGAGAAATAGTGAGAGCTATGAAGAGCGGGGAAGCTTTACCAACGCCGAATCGATCGAGGTCTGGGTGGAGTTTGAAGCAGCTTGTCGACAGGATTCGTCCGCTGTGCTGGAAATTGTTTGTGATCTAAACGGCCCGAAAACATCCACGCCCAACTTCGCGAGTCGTCTGATGCCGGCTATAACGATTCCGGTGAATCGAAGTGAGCATAGAATGCGATCGATATTATACTCCTGAGTACCCGATACGAAATTCGAACAGAAACTCTCGGACAATGTGGCCAGTGGGTTTATTTACAACTCGACATCCCCTCCCCGAAGAGTTTTCACTTGCTGAGGAAAAGATCCCGAAAATAGTCATTACTGCGCGCAGGTCCTGCACTCGCACTGGACGTGGTCTCGGGCTGTGCCGACGAGTTTCCCGGCTTGATTGTGACTGATCTCGGCACGAATAATCTTGTCTTCATCGAAGTTTCCTTGGTTTTGGGTCGTGAAGCCTGACTCTGCGGTTTTTCCTTCCTAGCAGGAGGATTGCTGATCGCCACGCTTAAGGTTTTCTCACGCAACTCGAAACCATCCAGTTTGACAACAGCTGCCGACGCAGAAACCTCGTCCACGTAGTCGACGTAAGCCATGCCTTTGAATTTCCCATTTCGAAGGACACAGAGTCGCACGTCTGATAAATCACCGCACTGCTTGAAAATGGTTTCCAGTTCTTCTTTGGTCGCATCGGTTGGAATATTCTTCACAAAAAGCTTATTTTTCTCCAACCCCATATGATACTCGAACTGCTTTCTTTCGTTACAACGTGACACAAACACTGGTCTGCCATCGATCGGAGCTCGATCTTTTTTCAGCGCTACATCGACAGATTTGAGATCGTCGAAAACGAGGTATCCGAAACCCTTACACCGATGTTTGTAGTCCCGAACGAGTCGCAACTCTTTGATCACTCCCACGTCTTGGAAAACCTCTCGAATCTTTTCTTCTTCGACTTCATAGGCGAGGTTACTCAGGAAAACGGTCTGAGCCTCCCGGAGAGGATCATCGTCGGCGGGCGCAGGTTTGTGCGATGGTTCTGCCGCGTTGGATGCGCTTCGAGGAGCCACTGGTAGAGGCTTTTTGAATCCATCCTGATCGAGCTGGTTCCACTTGCCCTTCTTGTCTTCGAGATCGTCTTTCACAGGACTTGTCGTCGCTTTTCGTTTCCTCTGCTTACTCTGTTTCTCTGGAGCAGCGTCCGACGTATGCGTGTCCTGACTCTGGAGGGCTTCTCGAGCCGCGGCTTTCTGTCGCTTCTCGTTCACTACGAGCATGCGAGATTCAAACTTGGATTGCGCTTCCTGAAGACCTTCAAGGGTCCCTTCTTGCAGTTCTGCTTGGAGCCACTGCTCCCCAATAGTTTCCGGCCAGTCTACAGCGGCGAACAAACCCCGCTGGAGAACCTTCCGGTAATGTTTGAAGTCGCCGTAAGCTTTCTCGAAGTTGGCGTAGCTCAACCATGTCTTCGCTTGACTGCAAGCTCCTGATCGTGTGATTTTCTGCCACAGTTCTCGAGACCGTTGGATGTTTCCAAGATTCGCCTCGACAGTCGCCCAATAATATAGTACAGACTCGACATGATCCTCTCCTTCACGCTCGCTCTGCTCCTCCAACACGGCCTCCGCTGTTTCAAATACAGTCCGGAGTTTTTCAACGAGATCGGCTTGAGGTTCTTTGAAGTTGATTTTCCTGCGGATGTAGGAAAGATGGAAGATCCAGAGGTTCAGAGCATCGGTTCCCGACAGCACCGCTACTTGCTGAGCTTCTTTGAGATTCGCTTCGATTTTTTCAGCCGAAGCAGACACCTTCTCAAGGCATGTCAGATACGACACCCAAAGAGAAGATGACCAAGACACGTTGCGGATGCTCCGTTCGTGAACGGGGAGCGCGAGCGAGTCGATCTTCAGCGTGAGATCCATGTATTTCAAGTATTTCTCCCACAACTCAGCTCTGAGGCAGTCATCCGTGACAGCGCGCTCGAACAATATCTGAATCCTCGCCGCATCTCCCTCTCGAATCTCGAAATCTAAGTACTCTTCGTAGTCGCTGAACGTCGGCGTGCTTTGGAGTTTATTGAGCTTGTGCTCAAATGGAGAGATCGTCTCGAGCTTCTTCAGCGCTTTCTGGTAGATCAGGGTCAGGTTGTTGTCAACTGAGTCAGGAGCGAACTCCCGTAACTCTTCTAAAGTTTTATCCATGTCGAACAGCGGTACGGAGAGCTGACGTCTGAAGAGCGACAGGATTTTTTGGCGTTGTTTCTCCTTTTCCTTGGTCAACTTGTCGTCAACTCCATCGTCGATCGGCATTGTTTCATAGATTGCCTGCTCGAATTCGCGATAGGCTTCGAAAATCAACGAGCCCCTTTGTACGTGAAGCCCGACTTTATTGCAGGCCTCTTCGAAAATAGCTCGGGCTCTGTCGAAGTTGCCCTCGCCCGCCAAACCAATGGCGAACTGACAATACTCCAACCAAACGTCCACCGAGGTGTAGTCCTTGACCGCACGCTGGAACAGCTCGAGCACCCGAAGCTTCTCCTCTTCGTCGAGACAGAGGTCGATTTCTTGACGGATCCAAGTGAGCCACAGCTGCGGGGTTAATGGGAAGAGCTTCGCCATTTCCTCACGTGCAGCACGCAACCGGTCGAGGTCATCGCCTTTCTCCAGAAATTTGATGAAGTCTTCATGCAGTGAGTAATTGTAAGGATTCTTCGTGATCGAGTCTTGGAAAACCTTGATCTGCGCATCGGTGGACTCTCGTTGATCCTCATCTTGATCGCTTTCTAAACCGCTCTCATCCGAATCGTTCGGATTTTCAGCGACATCTGTCTCCATGTCTTCTGTCTCCACGGTGGTCATCCTAGAAGTCATTTCAGCAGCTATTAGGTACCTCCTCAAGGCATGCATTGCAAGTGAGGTTTCTGGGCATTCGACGAATCGATTCTTCAAGAATGTACGGATTTCGGGTCTAAGCGATATCGTTGAGCGCGAACTGTGCTCAGCTAACTAGGAAGTCAAAACTCACCTTCACACACGAAATATTCGAATGCTGTGATTCTTCCCGGACAGGTTTCAACTGAAAGATTCTCTCGCCTTGAGATTTCGCCGGCTGTGATGACCAAAACATTCGGGGATGGACGCATCTCTCTTTCCAGGGAGCAGACGAAGCTGTGGGTGAGAGAGAGGAGACATCAGGAGGACTTCGCTGTCACACGATGTTCGTAGTGACGAGGTTTCACTGCGATATATTGGAACGCGACATCATATTAAGTTCGGTGTGCCAGCCCCTGACGAACGCGATGGCACATGCACAAGATGCGGAGTCGAGAAGTAAACCGCTGATACTTCCGAAACGGGTTGGAAGCTTCAGAAGCCGGGGAGGAACTTCTGAACCGCGGATCACGCTGCGAGACTTCCGAGCGCGCCGAAAAGCGCACCGGAAGGTTGGTCACAACGTTCTCGCAAGTTTCGAGCAATTGGCTGTCCTGGATCATACTTCGAAGAGGTTTTGCCGTCTTCAAATACTGGCTGTCAGTGCTCCAAGGGGGGAGATGGGGAGGGAGCGCTGAGTTAAGGTGCGCAGCATGGCACGTGAAGTCCGAGAAGTTCAACATATAGACTGAGATACTACTCTCCTCCCCGCAGCCGCAATATTCTGGATAGGGCCTCGATGATTTGAATCGCGCGCTTTCTCCCGCCGATCACTCTTCTCCTTTCCCACAAATACGTCTGCGCTCCGTAGGATTGTTTACTACCCTATAGTAACGTGAGTTTCAGCTGATCGGAGTCGGCGACCACTGGCAAACCAAAGGGAGGAGTAGCCCAAACTCATATCTTAAATCGACACCTGATTAAAGAGACGCGAAGCACAAGAGGAAGTCGAGCACATTCGGGCGCCTCGGTGGAGAGTCTCCTCCTGTCGGGCTTGAATTCAACGATCAAGCCGATGCTCAGAGTGATCAGTACTGCGTTGAGACCCGCGCGAATCGTCGGAGTTCGATCCCATTCTGAAGGTTGGCGTCCGAATCGGCTGTGAGCCATGATTATGAAGAATTTCACCGGAGCGGCAATTCTTCAAGTCCCTTTACCCTCCGCTGAGGGACGTTCCAAACAAGATAGTCACAATCATCCTCTTTCAGGCGAAGGTGGTCGGCCTGAATGGCAGGATCCCAAATCTGATGATGAAGTGTGAGGATCTTTGCTCGTGTGGAGATTTCTTCCAGGATTATTCGACAGTTGTCTCCTTCCCGTGAAAACGTGTCTTAATTATTGCATTTTGAATCCAGGGTCAATATCACCTACATCACGAAGTCTGGGGAAGAACACAAAATTCGAGGGAAGGTGAGAATTTTGATTTCCTGTCATGGTTGAACATATTCCGCCCGTTGTATCGTCAAAATGTCGGATGCGGGATAGATGAACGAGTGGGTGGCCTGATTGGTAACGAGCAATCCTGGTTTCGACACAGGTTGGTGACAACGTGATGTACTTAGCTCACCGCCATGGGATCGAGATGGAAGGAGCGTGCGAAGCCTCCTTGGCTTGTACCACTTGCCATGTGTATGTCTTGGGAGATCACCTCGAAAAGCTTCCTGAGGCAACGGAAAGGTAGGATTCAGGCGCACCCGATGGCTGACTGATTATTTCGTGAGGTCGAGTAGATTTGTTGCGACAGATTTTGGTACATAGCTCTCGATTTCTGTTCCCAGAGAGGACGATCTCCTGGATATGGCGCCGTTTTTGAAGGAGAACTCCCGTTTAGGTGAGCTTAAACGGCGTCTTGCATCTACTCTTGCTTGGAGAGACCGAAGCGGTCCGATTCTCTTCGTGACTCCTCTCTCATCGAACTCTTGTTTTTCTTTGAAGGTTGTCAAATAGTCCTCTCTAAAGAACTGGAAGGTCTAAAGGTGCGACTGCCGCAAGCAACCCGCAACTTCTACGTGGATGGTCATGTGCCCAAGCCGCACTAGTTCTGTCAAAGATCACTAAAGTTGATATATGTACAAATGCACAACGCGTTGTTCGAATCGTTTCTCCTCTTGAACGGAATAAATGATGCATAGAGATTTCAAACCACGCTATACTCATTTCACCCGCCCGATTGTAAGTAGCAAGAAAAGGCCCCGCATCGCTGATTTTGTTCCTGATAGGTACGTTATTATATGTGATCGAGAAAGAGCAGAATCTAGCGACTCGTGTCAGTGCCAACGGCAGAGCTGCGGATAGCTCATCATTTCCCCTTTAACTCATGATATCACATCATGGAACGAAAAGTTGATCACTGTACCATTCCCGATCTTGGATCGAACCTGTCGAAACACCTATGGGAAATCATTCTGATATCGAAAATCTGGCCATCTCCGCTTCGACTCTCAGGTTTGCTCATCACGCAGCAAGCTCTGCATTCGATCCGGGGAGACAGCTGATCCATGTGACGTTCCTGTAAGGCGGTGGCCGTATCCCGCTCAACTTATCGATCTCGCAACGGTATTGAACTTCTGGTGTCGGGAGTTTGCGCGAGAGGAAGAGCATTGAGGCCTCCGATTTCTAACCACGGACAGGAGAGCACGGCGAGCTAGGCGCATCCGGTTATGAGCTGCGATTATATTTCGCAAAGAATCGCTCCTTCTTTCACGGAATCATGTTCTCGCGCAAATCTTCGGTCAATCGGACGGCGATCTCCCAGAGATGCGGTTTCCTGAGGGGCCTACTCGGCGGCGCACATTTCGTTTTTGAAAATTGTCGCGACACGCAGACGACACCGCGCTTATTGTTGCCGCCGCCGAGACCCTCTCCCTCGAGTCAGGCAACTCGTGGTGTGGGCATGCATCCGGTTTCGGAATCCTTTTCGACTGCGTCTCGTTGAAGGTGCATCGCTCCTGAGTGGCTAAGGCAATTTGCAGCGTGCACCCCTTCGAAACACACCCCAAAACCTCAGAAATGGCATCCAACGAAGAGCTGGCTTGCGTGTACGCAGCCCTCATCCTTCAAGACGATGAAGTTGGTATCACGGCCGAGAAAATCAACGCCATCCTGAAGGCCGCCAACGTCACCGTCGAGCCATACTGGCCTAGTGAGTGTTCTTTTCCTACTGTCTCTGTGAGAAATCTACTCAGTGTCGGTGTCTCTGCTACACGACGGCGCAGCTTGATGATGGCTTTCCGATGAGTCGTTCCGATCGATCTTCTTGTAGATATGAAAGAATTCCTCGAAGTGAAACTATTCTTCATGTCCAACACGTGGCCCCGAAACCGGCGCATTCGTTTCATGAACTGTTCTTCTATCCATCGTTCTCGTACGCTGACATGTGTCTTGCCTCTTCCCGTCGTAACTTCGTCCCTAGTAGAACGATTTGGTACAGACGAACACTAGGATATGGGGAAGGTCTTGATGTTTTCCTCCCATCCGGGGTGGACCCCGCTTCTTCACGGGCACTGAAGCAGACGATCTTCCGCCCGAATCATTATTCCTATTCACGTTCCGCGGATCTAAGGACATCACACGACTATCCGCTCGTCTGACACTAACTTTGGCAATATCTTCCAACGGGGGAAACGTTGTTTTGATCGCTGGGCATGAAGGCAGGGAAAAGAATGTTGCTTGTTGACGCCGATAAGCCTGAATTTTGGCATCCCAAGATCGCATTGTTGATATTCTTACATTGCTCGTTTCCAGCTTTGTTCGCCAAGGCCCTTGAAGGATGCGATCTGAAGGCCCTGATCACCAACGTCGGATCCGGAGTTGGCGCCGCTCCCGCTGCCAGTGCCGCCCCGGCTGCTGCCGCTGCAGGTGACGCCGCTCCCGCCAAGAAGGAGGAGAAGAAGGAAGAAGAGGAGGAAGAGGACGAAGACATGGGCTTCGGTCTCTTTGACTAATCGTCATGCTCTCGTCGGATTCCGCACTCATCCTACGGTTGAAGAGAGTGTTGAAAAAATAAATTCTCTCTTATCGCCGACGGACGACCTTGTTTCCTAACTCTTTTTTATCATAGATGTTTGAAGCCATTCCCATGACATTTCCATGCTTGGATCGACAGGTAGAACGAGTAAGTGCGGTTCGAAGCAGGTCTATTGGAATGACAGATACGAACTCCAGTTCTGAACGATGGATCCTTGCGAGACAGCAACTTCCTACAATCGGAGGGGGGGGGGTAGTAGAGAGCAATGATGAGCAGAGCCAAGGTGGAACATGGTATCAAGCGTGTTCCATACGTCCGAGATCGGGGGCTCGAGGTGATTGAGTATTCCGCAATCTCTTAGGGTGTTAGGGGCGTGATTGTGTTGCGACATCAGAACCGCCTGATTTCCAGACTCACAAGTTACCAAACGTCAGAGCTCTAGTACCGCATGCTTCCATCCAAGGGGGGTTGTTCTTTCCTCTGGCAAGGAAGTTCAAAACCAGTCTCAATTCGATGAAATGTACTGAATTCGATGTACTGAAAAGATATCTGGCTTGTGATCCTCACTCCGGAGTTCACGCAAATGTTCATGCGGAAGCAAGAGGTACGAACCTCGTTGTCCAGTTGAGTATAAAACCTGACTATTTTATTGACTTGATAATTTAAAACACTCCACTCTCATAATACTCGTTGGATCTATGACAATGTACACACTGTTCGCACTGATCACCAATAAATATAAAAATATTATAGTTATCTAGCGAACGCTATTGCCACGCGGCTTTCAGTGCCTTTCGGGCCGCTAGCGCTCTCGTTACATACGTAGCAGCGACTAGGGCAACCAGGACGACGCAAATGAAATAGTGCTCGAAATTATCTTTCAAAATGTCGAAGTTCTGACTCGGTGCCACTCTTGTGTAGTAGAGATCAAGACCGTACGCCAGGACAAGGCACGTACTCTCGAGCCCGGATGAAGCCGTCTCGATTCCGCGTATTCTGGCCACGGACTGGTTGTAAGTGAGAATGTTCTGCGAGGGGACCTGGATATCCGGAACGTATGGAATCAAACCTTCCTCTCGGTGGAGCATGGTGGGATTGACCGGTCTCCTTGGATCGAGCATCGCCTTCGGAATCTCCAAAATCGAGCCCTGAGCATTTGCCGCAAGGATGTGTTTCGAAGTGATTCCTTTTTCAGTTACGGTATCTTTCAGCTTAACGATGTGATCGGGCAAGATGAAGGTCTTGTGTTCAACTTGAGGCTGAACCGAGCTGAAACTACTGAAAGTATCGTTGGGCTGCTCGGAGCCTTCGTAGAGGTCGATGGCACTGATTTCTTGGCGACGCATTTTCTCGTTAATGAAGGTGTACACGAGCCAATTTTCACTATGCACCATATGAATTGGTCCTTTTGCTTTCCGGTGAACGGTCTGGTAGATGATCGAGCCGGTGACGACATCGATCAAGTAAACAAAAACGCTGCTTTGCTGCGGACTCCGACTGATGATCGCGGCCAGGTTGGGATTAATGTATTTGTACAGGACCGATCGATCGCCGAGCACACGTCCCTGGGAGTGGACGTTCTCCTGACTTTTGACCGCGACGCCTTCCACTTCGGAACCCGCGGCCAAATGGATTGACCACAGCGGATCGACCTTGCCATTTTCTAGAAGGTGGCCGCTTGCAGTGCCTTGCTCGTTGACCGTGAGAAGATAATGTTTGTAGTCAGCGCTTGCGGTGGGAGGGTAGAGAACGATTTTCCTGCGAAGGAGAAGGAATCGACCATGATTCACCCTTTTGGAAGCTAATATCCGATACGTAAGATAATGGCCACGTCAGATCCTTGGAGCAGTCAATCAGAAATGAATCGATCGCGGTTGAGATGAGCTCGGAGCGATTAGAGAGCACGACGCTTGTACTCACTCTTTGGTTTCATCATACAAGAGAACGCCTTTCAGGAACTCTTCGTTTGGTTGTAGCAAAGAAAATTGAGTGATGGTTATGTCCAAGTGTTGATCGTCCAATATCTGTCCCGTGATCGGGTTGAGTGAAAGAACTCTGCTGCCGCCAGTAGGGCTGCGTCCAAATATAGATAGGACTGGAGGGTGGGGGAAGTGCGCAGTCGATCTCTGAGTCACCTGTTCGTGCAACACAAAAAAAAAAGATTAGTCGCCCAGCGACGGGTCCTGGAGGAATTCGAAAGGTAGAGGTAACTTTTTTCTTTCCGAGGCGGCTGGCAAGCAGTCGTTACGGTTTTGCTTACAGTTATATATTGTCCGTTGGAGAAAGGTCGAACATCCGGCAGGTACCGGCTCCAGAGGATATCACCACTGAGGTTATCCACGAGGAACACTTTTCCGACACTCGTTGCAATGAAAATCACCTGATGGAAACGAATGATGAGATTACTTCGACGAGAAAACGAATTCTGAATTGGCACACAGCGAGCAAAGCCAATGAGCCTCGCCCATGATGCCAGTAGTTATCAAAGCTATTCTAATAAGGGACAGCAGCTATCAAGTACCTTGTGGAAACCGAAATTGTCTCGTACGAGCCCAAAGTTTTTCGCCAAGGGATTCTTAGGCTCAAAGAAGGTGGCCAACTGTTGGAGCTGTGAGGTGATCCTTTTGATGAACATTGACAGTACCCCAGTCGGTTTCTCCGTGAACTCTTCTTCGATGTGTGCTTCGATATCGGAGAGAGGAAGGTCGACAAACTGAACGTTTGTCACCTCGCTGAGAGCTTCTTCTCGGCTCCATACGATTCTTCCTTCTTTTTGGAACATCAGAACGCCCGCATCGTGTGTAGTGACTACAACTCTGTAGCTCACAGCCGCATCTTTCTTCGACAGGCCCATCACGTCAATCGATCGAATGCCTCGGAAAACATTCGGAATGCAAATTTCACCTTGAAGGCTATCGATGGTCTTGATCGAGTTATCCTCGAAAACTTCGAGTCTCACACATGATGACTCGGTAGTTTCCACGATCACCAGGTAAGTAACATCTGTGGACGAATGCAGTTTCGTTTCAGTTGATTTTCTCTGAAGCCACGGAGTCAGGCTGTCGGGTTTTCACGCCTTAGTGAGGAAGGCGGCTCACCATTGTGCTTGAAGTTGGTGATATCTTTGAGATCCTTGAATGCTGTACGCAGCTTCGCTCCTTTGACCGAAACTTCATACAGCCATAGTTCGTCGAGCTTCGAGCGGACAGCCACGAAAGGACCCTCCGGAAGCTGTTTAAGTTCGAGGCCAGGTTGCTTAGTTTCC
Organism: Neoseiulus californicus; assembly: GCA_028455905.1. Classification (NCBI taxonomy): domain Eukaryota; kingdom Metazoa; phylum Arthropoda; class Arachnida; order Mesostigmata; family Phytoseiidae; genus Neoseiulus; species Neoseiulus californicus. The sequence goes on from JAMQGS010000001.1 coordinate 22,044,973, forward strand.
AGGTTATGACTGATGAATCCTTGCGCCAAATTTCCCAAAGCCAAAACCTCGAGCGTATTGTCCGCGAGGCAGACATAGAATGAGTTGTCGACTAGAGTGCACTTCGCGAGCCTCGCGAATGGAGCACTGATCGGTTCCGAGGTTGTTGCCTGAGGAGGAACATTGTTGCTGAATCACTCTTCGCTCCAATATCAGTCCCCTCTACACAAGTGGTGTATAAGGGTCTACCGAGGTATCGTGGAGCCGATCCTCACCTCTTGCGATGCGTACGAGAACTGAGAAATGACTATTTCATCTCCCGAGGTGTACACGGAGATGACCTTCATGCTTTCCGCGTCGATGAAGTGTTGTTGGTCAGATCCTTTCGGTGGGGTGAATGGGAGTTTTGTCTCCCAATGCAACGCTCCAGTTATATGGAATGATCGGAGCATGGGTGGATCAGAACCCGTTACCAGAATGGGGTTACCCCGTCTCGACAGAGCATGAATCACACCTGGAAGTTACATCCGAAAATGTCGTATAAATGACTTCACCGATCACTGTGGGCCTCAGTATTCGGAGGGAACAATAGGGATGAGGAAGATCGCGTCCCGAGAACTTGATGTACGAAACATCCGGCGAATAGGATAACTGAATTTCATCGATACAGACCTCTCTCGTCTTCCTCGAACATTTTTCGCCACACCAGCTTCCCACTACGGGAGTTCACCGCGGCCAGGACATTGCTTGCGGTGCCCAAGAAAATGTTTCCTCCTGAAAATAAGAGCACGGTTCAGAACATAGACCGGATCGCTCGCATGAAGGAAAACGACCCTCGCGTGCATCGTGGAGCACGTCGATGAGGATCGGACAGCGTTCTCCGGAGACTACGAGCGTCGCGCCTTCAATAGTGAACCAGGCCAAGAATTCGTTGAAGGATAAGGTTATATGCGGATCATGGAAAATCCTGGATCCGGATAATATGCCTGAACGAATCCCGGGGAGGAAATCCTTCATGCGCTTGTTGCCGCTGGCCCCGAAGTCTACAAGGGCTAGCCCGGGTGAGGAATCCCTTTCCTAGTCACAGGAATTTTCCCAGTAGCAGGTTTCGGGAGGTGGATTTTAGAAGTAGTAAGCGCATGTCAGGAAAGCTTGCCAGCACTCACCCGCGATAGTTCCAAAATTCACGTGCTTCACTTGCCCCACGTGTTTCCGGAGCCAGTCCCATTTTCCGACCTGGTCTTCAAAGAGTCCAAAACAAGAAAAACAAGCGAGAGAAAAAATTAGTACTCTTAATTCGAACATCGTTTCCGTGTTCTGGAGTTTATGCCTGTTGTCATATTCTCCGAGACCGACTTGGAGGCAAGGACAGATCAAGGCTCCACTCAGGGCCAAGGGCGCCAATTTCAAACTTCATCGTCGGCGCTCGACAGTCAAGGGCCTAAGGCCTAATGCAATGTGGAAGAAGTTTGAATTTTCCAGGCACATCAGATCGGATAAACGGTAGCAGTTCACCATGTCACAAACCGAAAAGCCTTCGGCTTGCCCACGGAATAGGGTCCCGCAGGTGTTCCGGAGTAGGAACCGACGATCGAAGTGGTAGCACTGTTCCTACAGCTGGGAGGGAAGCCTTGCGGATAAGTCAAGAGTCAAGACCAAAAGCTTCCCTGTGCCGAAGCGTAACAAATTACATACTCCGTTTATTCATAACAGGAGCTCGCAACATCCGATACACGAGCTCTCGCAGCTGCCTTCATCTTGACATCCAGAACGCCTATGACATTATGAAAATATATGATACCAAGTTTCTTCTCGCGCTCAGCGCGAACTACGTTCCCATCACTCCCAACCATAAGCGAGCTGCCGCGTCTCTTTCGATCCATGAGCAATTCAAACTTGCCGAGCCCATTTCCAGCAAGCACTTCCTACAATACCAACACTGCTTCTACGATTGAGCTAAAACCTCGGATATAATACTCCATTTCTGAACTAGAGTCTCTTCTCTCCACAGTTGAAGCAGAACTTCGCCGTACAGACCAAGAACGGCGAATTGCATTTCGAACACACGTCCGCGCTACCCCTCAAGTCCGTCATACTGCCGCTGATTTTCGGGGAATGCTGAAGGACATAGTCCTCGGTAAATCGTTTCGAGTCCCAACTGCAATGTAAATGCGAGCGAAAGTTATCTTCCACGGATGTACTAAGCAATCGAAGCGTTCATTCGCCGAGTTCGGCCAGCTCGCAGCTACCCTACGACAAAGCGAGCGTTTTTTTTTGGCTAGCTGTCTCCGGTCCCTTCGGCTCGATCACAGGAGGCACCGCTAGGGTTCCGGACACCGACGTATATGACATGGATTCACATCTTCACTCGCTTAATAGCTCACGTCGAATCAGAACCTGCGCCGATCATTCGGCCATGTCGTCGGATCATCATGCGCGAATACACAGCCCTCATGCCGCAGAATGGCAAGACGCGACCGAGCGAAATAGGTTCTCACGGCGGCGCACGAAACGAGCCCTGAACATTCGCGAGAATCGAACATGCCCATGCTATCTACAAGCATACCCACTCTCGAGCTCGATGGAACTCTGCGGTCTCTTCAGAAGATCAGGGTCGGCGAATTCGACTCCACTGTGCCCGCCAGTTCTCACCCCGGGTACAGTACGTGGCTTTTTGATCGAAATCAAAACGTGAGGGCTCGATGTTTTGTTGAAAGCTGCCGACAAGGCTTCCAAATGCGGGTTTACGTGATGAGGGAACTTGTCCTTGAATTTGACGACAGGATCCTCTCTGCAAGAGTTCGAGAGGATTCATGATGGATTCGGTGCATTTTCGATATCAGCTCACCGCTGACTTCAACGTGAGGGCTCCGCGAGCGCTCTTGTCAGTTCGGATCGGTTTGAAGAACATCGAGGAACACCATGAAGAACATACTTTTTTGTCTTGTTGTTGTTTGTGTCAATGTGTGGGGAAGATACAGCTCGCCGGATGCCTCCTCGATTCGAGGTCCGGCTCGAATTCTTCCGATTGTTCCCATTGACGTCCGGCGATGGCGATCCTCTTGGTTTCGGAGCACCTCGAGAGGGCGTAGTCGATCGACTCGAGACACTCTTGTGCGTGGGGGTGCTCCCAGGCTTCCCCAATACGGGCGTACTCCTCGTCGAGTTTGTTGCGGGCGCTTTCCGTCGTCGCGCAGGGGTGGGCGTCTTTGGAGGTTCTGGTTTCGGTTTCGGGGGGCCTCCCCGGGGAGCATTGGCGGGTTTACGTTTCAAGGGTGCCGGTTTCGGAGTGGGAGGAATTTTTTCAGGTTTCGGTGGGTCTCGAGGGTCAATGAAGCTATTCCTCCTAGTCCGATCCGGCTGCAAGGGCAGAGCTTTACAGACAGATAATAACACAGACGATCCCGATGATCATCACGAAATATTACCAGATCGGGAATCATTCTGAGATAATGGAAGATACGTACCGGACGTTTCTCGGACGCTGGTGATGGTTTTGTGAAAACTTCGTGAGCATTATCGACATTATTGTCCTCGATAATCGCATCCCTTCGCTTGGCTTTCATGTCGAACACTTTCTTCGGTTTTTTGAAGTTTTTTTCACATATTGGAACATGTCTTTCCTGCAAATGACGACCGGTTTGAATCATGAGAACTCTTCCTGCGCAGAAGGAACACTCGCTCGACAGACGTGCTTCCCGGAACGAAGTGCGACACAATGCTGGTCAACTTCGTGAATTTCGTCGTGGAACGTTCCAAACTGTGGGGCGGCCCCCACTACTGGGGCGCGGAAGGTTTCCGGGGGACGCAGGGGTAATTCTGGCGGAATTCCGCAGTATGTATCTTTCATTGTTAGCTGAGACCGAACATGGTCACACTTATTCGCTCGGAATGGAGGGTGGCTACTCCGAAACGGGATCGTTTCCCCCTCTCGCGGTGCGGGAATACGCTCATTCACGTCTCATATGCGATTCCCGGGGAGTGGAAAAGAACACCCCCCCCCCTACGTTTTGCTCATGGTGACGAACGAAACTTGGTTCATCCGAGACACCCAGGGTCCTCCGACGAAATGAACAAACGTCTGTGAGAAAGGTGCCCTTCCATCGAGAAGAAGATAGTTGACGGGTGAATGATTGTTTCGCGACAAAAAAGTCGACGTCGAAAAACACGCTCGAACTCACTAGTGCCTCTGAATCGCTCGACTTACGAAACTCTGATGCGTTGTTTCGGTGGTTTGGTTCAAAAGTCCGAGGGGTTGTTTTGGAATGGGGAAATGACCTGAGACTTTCTTCAACTCTATCATCGGATTTTAGATGGCGGAAACATTTTCTGTGGCTCCGTTAACAACCGTCGAAGCAGTGCCCACAACGGCTGAGAGCTGAGACGCATGACAACTTTGATGAAATCCTCTCTCATGTGTTCCACCTCCTACATGGCGGGTGTACTCACCAGAGCTTCTTTTCTGAAGCGGCGTCCACAAATTCCACATTGCACCAGCTCCGGAGCTGCGTCCTCTGGAAATGGCTCATAGTAGTATCGCAGGCTCGGTGTGACTCCCATGACCGGCTGATCACATCATGGGGAGGATCTTGGCGTACAGATTACACCAGCCTCTCTTAGGTGCATAGACCTGGGACGGCACAAATGCAGGACGCGCGTGATCCGTGCTTTTGGCCAATCACTGGGAGAACGAGAAGGCATAACGCGAGATGCGACTCTGATATGCACCTCACGGGTCAATTTTTAACGGTCCGGCATCTCGCAGGTGAGAGATCTACAGTGACAATATAAGAGAGCATCTGCTGGTCGCTTCTTATTCTTCAGGTCAATCTCTAACACAATGACGACGTAACTGGCGACGCGACGTCCCGGTTCAATAGGAATTTCGGGAATCGAAAACGAGACAGTGAGTTTACGTTTGGCCGCACAAAGAATTCAGAGGAAGTTTGCCCTCCTTCCCCGCATCCCATGTTTCCAAGGAGCGCCTGTCGAAGCTCAAAACTTTTGAGGCCGTGATGCGACCCGAAAATAGACCCTGAACACCGGCGATGTAGTTCGAATACTCCCAAGAACAGCAGAGCATGCGGATGCAAACTTTCACTACAGATGGCTACGATTCGATCCTGACCGAGGCTCTCTGAGCTGGAGATTCTAATGAAAATAATTTAATATACACTCACCCATAGCCGAAAAGTCCAAAGTTTGCGATTGTTGTATTTCCCGCTTTGTGTAAGATGGTTGCCTTAGAGACCTGCACGCCGCGGCAACCACGATCGACTGTTCCCCTGGACTGAGGTTGTCGTGGGGCTGCGCGACAGCGGGTCGATAAAGCAACGATTCTACCGGCGGCTGGGCCACAGGAATTTACTTCCAAAATTAGGTCTCACCATCGTGGGGACCCTCGAAGATTTGCCCGCATCGTGCCGGGCCTCGCGCGTCGGAGACCTCCCCGGTAGCACCTCATTTCTCCAGCTTCTCAGCTACACTTCGAGAGGGATATCCATGAAGTTTCAGAACCTTGGGAGTTGATCGACTGCTTGCCGGGGCGCGACTGCGCTCTCTGCCTGATTTCACGGAACATGCAAGTGAGGTTCAGTGCTTCTGGGAACCTAGCCGTCGGCGGGCTGGCACTGCTGTTGCTCATCCTCTACACGGATTATGACCTTGACCCAGTGAATTTCAAGGCTAATCGGAGTCAGTGTCAATAGGTGGACGTGGAGGGACGTAAATAGTGAGAGGGATGAAGAAGTGAGGGACAGACTCGCCGAGATGGACCACACCCACGCAGTCAGGACGACTTATGAATTGGATGGCGCGCTGAGCGGCTCTGACGACCGACGCTGGAGTCGCTGAATGCCGCCCTCCAGTGAGAACGGTGTGCTGGTATGGAATGGTGTGGAGTTGCGAAGTTCGAGGTATTGACGGAACCTGCTACAGCAGAGTCCGGGAGCGACTTCTATTGGCTCACCGTGGGTAGGCAGCGCCAGGCGACGAAATCCACTGAGTCGTATGTCGCAATCTGTTCGACCACAAACGATCGTCGTTTATCCAATTGCGAATGTATCTGTCTTCCATCTATTCCGGTAGCATGTCACACTCCATCACGAATTCCGTCGAGAGGCCCTGTTCGGTCCAGAGACAGCTGTTCTCTGTCGTTTCCTTCACTTCTTGATCTTGGTACGTATCGCTCGACCTTGGCGTCAAACCACAATCAAAGAAAAACGGGTCACCAGAGTTGCGGCGCCCGAGAACGCCACTTTGGATGGAAGGTTTACATGTCACCGATTTCCGTCAATTGGTGCTCGTGACGGATTCAAGGTGGCTGGGCTCATCAGAATGATATAACACAGAGTTAGTGCGTTGACCGGCGGACAGAAAGTCACGGTCAAACATTTTTTGGCCTCATCCCACTACAATCTGTTTCTTTTCAAGATGTCATCCAAGCTCGTTGCACTCGGTGTTTCATTATGCCATAGAAAACGTGTGGGACTGTTCGTAATCAAACAATCCAGGGGGAGGAACAGCTTTCGGTTCATGATTACGTATCGGATATTTCTGATGAGCTCAGTTATCAAGAGGAATGCTCGTCTGGAAGTGGGAGGGAGTTAGCCCATTGACGGCTCGGTCCAAGACTAAAATCAAGGATTGGAGGGTCGGCAGATCGGTCAGAGAGACAATATCGTTATCAGGAGTCCTCGAGGAGTCTCATCACGCCAGTTGAGCACACGGACTGTTACGGACATCTTATATTCGGCAACAAATGGTCACATTGCGTGCGACCCCACATTTCGACCATCCTCCTGAGAAATGTAACCGCGTCCACACCATTGTAAATGATCGTTGCTGCAAGGTCAAACCTCCTTATGATCCCTCGCCGGAGAGCACCAGACAAACACTAAATTGGGAACTTGAAGGAAAGTTTCCGGACAGCTTCGGATTTCCCCCTAGCGTCGTAACGTGGTAATACCCCTCGACTGTAGGTTCAGTGCCTTTTTTGAGGAGCATGAATGTATCGCGACTCCGCGCAATATAGAGCATTCTACCTACTTTATCCGGAACGATTGGGCAATTGAAAAAACTCAAACTCATCCAACTCATGCATCTCATGGCTCCTGAGAGCTTCCCTTCCGAATACGAGCAATCTTTTCACTCCTGAAGTGGCTCCCAGAGCACCTCTTGTAGTACTGTAGTACTGTGCAAACTACGACAGGCTCCTAAAAGTCTAATTTTCGTGATTCTCGGAGTCTCGAAACGTTGGGAAAAGGTCGACTGTGGCTGGCTCCACAGACAGCCTGTTGTAAACTCCGCCGAAACCTGATTGTTCTTAATTATGGATATGTCGGTCATGACACACGGCTAATTTGCTTGGCAACACTTCTAGTCTGGACCAGACTAAACTCACTCCTCCTTTCTCTCGCTCACTCGGCATGTTGTATCTCAAATCTAGAACGAGGGCTCTTTGGTCCGGATTTCGCAACGTTGTGAGCTTCAAACCAGACTCACTAGTACATACTCTTGCGCGACTGGACGGCGAAGGCACGGAGAACCATTCCGTGAAGGGGTTTGTTTATTCATACTCGACTCGGGCAAGGTAGAACCCTGAAATCGCCGCCTGTTCGCTACGCGGTTCCTGCTTCGGGCGAGATGCCGGGGAAACCCGGTGCCCACCGGGAAGAACTCGCACGCAAATGGCCTCTCCGGCGACGCTTTCTCGTCTCAATTGAGTGATCTTGAGAATTTTCAACTCGTTTCGAATCCGGTCGGACGATTCTCGAGCGAGCCGCTGCTCGGATTGAGAATGAACTCCTGACCTTCAGAGTTTGCGGGTCGTTCTAGACTCCTAGAGCACCATTTGAATCAGAGTCCTTACCAAACTCAATAGACGGACAGTTGCCGGCATTGACAACTCGAGCACTTCCTCTGAAGAGTCTGATCCACTTGACAGACGACGACCGGGTAGAGCCTTCGGAAAATTAATCGAGTGCTGTCTGAAACTGAATTACTCGGAGGAATTCACAACAATGCACGACCTACCCTAAAAGAAACAGTGCAGAGAGGAGAAATCTGTGAGTTTTGTACATTGCCGCGCGGGAGATCGCATCGAAGCGCCTGATTGCTGAATACAACCGAATGTACCACACTGAGATTGTGACTCTCAGATTCCTCGCTTGTTTGATCACTTGTTTTCATTCACGGGGAACCTTGGGTGGCAGTGGCCTGGAAAACTCCGATCGCTGAGATATTCGAATGCCGCGGAGCTTCTCCTGCGAAACACAGCTCCAGGTGCCAGGGAGTCGAAAAACGCAAGGCATCTGCTTGTTCCGTATGCTATCATATCAAAATCGTTTCTTCCGCGAGTTTCAAGGGTAACGTTGGATGAGTTTCGGAGATTCCTCGGAAGACAAGGTTTCAGAGGTGGAGAAAGAGCGAACTTCCGCTGCCCGGTTAGTTCTTCTCGGGAAATGGCGTTTTTTTTTGTCCTGACCTTGCTTGAGGACGGAATCTTTCGAGCATGTACTCTCCCATGAGCAATGGTTTCACATCAACGGAAAGTGGTTCCATCAAAGAGATTACTAATGAGCCTCGAATGGGACCTGATGTCTTTTTCTCGCCAGTTATCAGACTATGGGTTTCGTATCAACTCATCCAGATTGTTACTTCGAAGCATCTCACGGTGATCCAAGCTCGATCTCGGTATAACGACATCTGTGATCACGCGGAGCACGTTCCACGGCTGCTCTAACACGCTGGATCAAGTCAACCCTCAGCCCTTCTCACAACTTCCGATCTGACATTCCCATTCCAATCCTTCGATGACTGCAAGCCCGAATGTCGGAAATGTTTCAGGAGTATTCTGGAAGTTTGACCGAAAACGGATCCTTGGAATTGATGCCAAGTATCCTTAACAGATTGATAACCAATCACACCAGGTACGACCCTCTCTTACAACATGGGGTCGTGAAGACAATGGGAAGAGATTCCCTGAGCTGCTGAGCTGAGCCTCGTAGACTCCGGAAACCACGCGATTCAGCTAGTATACTATGGCGACGTTTTGGGAGCGGCTCAATAGAATGTGCAGCGTCTACCGTTCGGAGCTTTTCCGCGGGATTGGATTTGAATCGAGTGAGTTCGGTTCGGCGAACGGATGAAGATGAGCGACCCTGACGACGGACAAGAACTCCTATGGGGGAGGGGGGGGAAACCCTTTGACCTTGATGAAGGTCGACATCTCCAGGATCGCCTTTCCCTCTCACTGCGGATATGCAGAGCTCGCGTTATTCTACGCGGCTGTCTGATTACGAGGCTGCTTTGTCACTCCAAAATTACAACACAGAAATACGATGTTTACCCTAAGAGGCTGAGCAGCTCTGCTGCGCATTTGATAGATGCGTTCGGGTTTCCAACGAGCGCAGACAGATGGGAAGTCGTATAGAATCTAGTCCAATTTGGAATCTGGTCGGCGACCCCTTGATGGGATCTCCGTGTTATCCTCCGCACGTCAGACATCACGTGGCACCGGCTAAACCCGGCCCCGAAGTTTGCCTCGAGGCTTGACAGAGGGCGCCGCGCGATGAACACTAAAAGGCTAGTTGCAAAAAAAGCCAATGTCACGCAGTTCTCTTTTACGTTGAATCTGCGCCAGACTACTGGGATGAATATACTTCAAGAACTTGTCTAAGCTACCACTTGACATTAGATGAATATCTGTCTCCGATCAGCTCCGAAAGTGGTTCTTTTGTCACTGTTCTCTCCTACGCTGAGAAAATGGGAGCGTTCGAGTGCAAGGCCGCGATGGAAATCATCGCAGGAGCTGAGATAAAGCTGAAAGCTGCGAAAACCATATTGCATCCTCTTCTTTCACCTCAGCTCGACAGCATCTCTCGAATTCCGCTCGAATTGCAGGTAAAGGGCATTGGTTCTCCGAAGCTAACAGGCGGATACAGATGGGATTACGAGCAGACACCGGGTCGTAAAGCACTCAGCGGAGCATTTCCACTGTTTGAATCCTTGAGACGTTACGCGAAGAGATAGCGAAGCTTTTTTCAAGTCGGAGCAATCGTCTGCAACCATGGGTCGTATTCATACGAGCGAAGCGAGCGAGCGAGCGTCATTTGATACTGGTTGCGGAGTCGGACGCGACATCGCCGCGACTGTGCGCAGGATTGATTGCTTTGCACAAAGAGTTCGAGATCGAAAACAGAGGTTTCTCGGTCGTTTCTGGTTTGCCGGCGGTGGAAGACCTGCGAGTAGTTTTGTTTTGGTGTTCCGCATTTCAAGGATATCATCAGTAGCGGCGGCGACAGCGGCGGCGGCGACGGTGGCAGCAGTTGTTGAATACGAGCCTCGCCCGACTCGCAAAAGAGTCTCCAGCCCTGGGTCAAAACAAAAGCCTCGAGCGGAGGAAGCTGGGAACACATAACAAGATACGATTCGACAAATACGCCCGGTCTATGAATAACATTTCATGTGTTCGACTGAATCTCGAATCGGTCGACGGCTCCTTGCACTGAGTAGCGACGTCTTTCGGAACGGAGCTGAGACAGAACGTAATTAGGTCTCCGATGTCATTTTACGTCTTATCACAGCGGAATATCAGAACGCGTTTGAAACCCGATGCATTGGATTTCTGAGATGAATCCCAGAAACAAATCGGATCTCTCCTGGCGGACAGAGGCTGAAGGTTGAATTGGTCTTGGAAGTGCGCATGTCGGTATTCGGGACAATCGAGAACATTCGACGTCATGTATGTAGCCATTCCATGGAGACTGTTCCTCTCTCACGACTGTAAGAGATCGTCGGGAATTCTCGTGAAAGTTGCACCATACTTTCCGCGGCTAAACCCGTCCGCCAGATCTATCTTGTTGACGAGATCGGGAGAGACCACGCTCCGAATTAGGAAAAATACGGAACGGTGGAGCAGTCTCGAGCAACGCTGTGGTATGTCGGCACCCCAGACAGTGCTCCGAGGGATCCCTCACCCCTCGGAGCGTCTCTCGCCTTCGTCTCTCTAAAGAGGCTTGGCGTGTGAGAACTGAATGCAAATCCCTGTTGCTTCTAGCCCTCTGGACTTCGCAGCCAGACGCTGTGCGACAATCTCGTTACCTTATACAGATTTCGGTCGGATCACATCCGCAGCAGCTGCCATCAGCCTCTCGGAAGACATCTTCGTCGCCGAAGTGAAACTCGTCAACGTTTGCCGTGCTCGCGAACGCCTCGTCTGCCACCGGTGAAGGTTGTTGAGGTCGCCCGCGCTCAAACAGCAGCCAGACAACGACAGAACCGTTACCGCGACAGGAACTGTTATGCCTTGCTGCTAGTCGCCATGGTCGACCTCACGGTAAACTACAACGACTGTCATATGAAAGCGATTGTCATCTTCATCTGCGCCATGTACTCCATCCAAGGTGCCGTTGACCATAGTGTGAATAGCCGCTTTTAACAAACTCTTCCAATCTAGTTACCGGAATTAAAGTCTAGTCAGTCGGACAGCTCGTGTCTCGTACCGACTAGATTGTAGGGCTGTCAATTCACTATCTCATTGTATGTTAATATAATTCGCCGCCTATTGCCCGTCCCATACAATCAGTAGCGCCGATTGTACAATACTTGCCACAGCTTGCGCCACACGACGGGCAGGCGGAGTGCACTTCCATCGCGCTCATCAAACCGTCGAATTTACGGCTGCTGTTGCTATCGGTGCTCAAGCGGCATTTTCGATTTTGTTGTTTCCGCTCAAGAAGAACAGAATCAGAAAATCGCTCGATCTGAGCGCGCGAGTGAGTGTCGTACCATCAGTTACGGCGGGAGACGGTGACTCGGAAAAGCGAGTCTATAGAAACGAAGACCGCATCGAACTCTCAACAACAGATTGACAAAACGAGGAGGAGAGGAGGCGTCGGACACTTCGAACTCAATAAACATTTGCTGTGAGATATCGTAGCATCTGTATCTGTTGTTAGATCAGGCCATTGCGGAGCTTGCCGTTCGCTACATAGCTTGCCGGCGATGGTGTTGGCAGAGGTTACGGGAGAGTGGAAACCGGCGCCCGACTACAGGCGAGAAGAAAAAGGCAAGAGAGACTCTTTGTGAATCTCAACGCTGAGCTGGAACAAAAAGAACTATAGGTCCGACGAACTCAACCCGAAACAGGTCGAACTGCACCAGTCGAGTTGAGACGACCTCACAACGAAGAGCACTACACGCCTCACCTCCAGCCGTCTCAGCCGACTTCAACTGCAACAGTGGCTGTTTTCACTTCGCAGCAAAACCTGCACTTCAATCACCGGCTCCATCTGCAACGACAACCACTTGTTCAACCACAGTTGTCACCACAACGTCAGGGACTGAAACCGTGAGGACAACTACAGCAGCAACAACAACAACAACAACCGAAGAGAGGAAAACACCTGAGTCGAGGATGCGCAGCAAGGACGGGGCAGGTGGCCCCCGCTACGAGCTGGCTTACGACAAAGACATCGATTGCAACAGCATCAACTACAATGATCAAGAAGCCGGTCCACTTCCGAAAAAATGCGTTCCCGGAGACTCCGAGGAAGATTTGCCCGTTCGTGGAAATTGGGACGGACAATTGGATTTCATTTTCGGCTGCGTGAGCTACGCTGTCGGACTCGGAAACGTTTGGCGATTCCCCTACCTGGCCTACGAGAATGGCGGCGGTAAGTTTCCAATTTATTTCCTTAATCTGCTTTCTCGATGAGTATAGTTCAGACTAATTGTAAGATCGAACGTTTGTCTCATGTGCGAGCTTCATTCGATGGTCAAAGTCAGCAACCCTTCTGAATCCTGATCACCCTAGCTTTTTCTGGCAGTTTTGAAAAGATAAGGGAATATCAGATTGTAATGGAATTTCTCCCAGAAACTATTCTGTACATACTATCATCACATTCGACGAAAATATCTCGATGCGCCGGATCCGATCAAAGCATGACCTTCCAGTTCAAGTTTCCGTGAGCATGAGCGGAATTTTGAAGTATGACGTGAGGTTTCTGAAAATTGCGTTGTTTTGCTTGAGTCTGAAACGCTGAACTATGGAGGACGGGCCGCGAAGCTCAAACGCGTGCAATCAAGAGCGAAGGCAACGAAAGGTCGACTGTTGTAAAGTTTGCAACGTCCTCTTTAACTTTACAATCCTTTTATGCAATGTTTGCACGAGAAAGCTGTCGATGTATTTGCTCTGTCTGTCCTGGAAAAACTCCAAGCTACTTGGAACTGATGTCGACTTCTTACGGAGTCAACAGAGCGAAGATGGTCGCAGTTTGCCGCGAACTTCGATGAGCGTCATAACTCTTTTCTGATATCGACGAGTGGTCGCTTTCCGATGACAGGACTCGAAGTTGGGCGGCTGCCGGCTGGAAATCAGTCGAGGGAAAACGACACTGTCCTCCTCCTACCCTTTCGCTCCCATCCTGAACTTTGCGGGAGTAAACAATGAGATCAAAGTCTCGACGAGACTACGCGGGCTCTCCGTACGAATCACAGCCAAACACTGCCTGAAGACTTAGAGTTGAAGTATGACCCAGCAAATACGCTCCGTCACGCGAAGAAGTGCTTTAAACACGATCATTGATTTCACCGCATCATCGCGTGGCTGTCAGCAGCTCAGTACAGCTCAATAAGACGCAGAAGCCACGTTGAGCGGACTTCGGGGATTCAAACAGGCAGGAATGCAACAAATTTCCTCAGTCTCCCCCCCGCAACCCGGAGTCCCTACCCTGGTCAGAGGCGAGGTGCGTCGTTCTTCTGTTCAGTTCTCTGATCAGCGATCAATCAGGAATATTAGATTTCATGTCGTGTGAATCGGAGTGAGCCTACCAAACGTCTCCGTGCTGCGCTCATCCTCGAGTCGTTTGTCGTCACGAGCTTCCGTTATCCGACCTTGGAAAGAAGTTTTGCCGTGATTCCGACGAACCAGCATCCGTGTGATCAATTATTCCGGAAAAGCCGCAGCATCCATGCAAGGCAGCCGCGCCGCGCCCTCGAGGAGCACGAGAGTTCCGCCCTGCACGGGGGAAAATTTGTGGAGAAATCCGGATGTGGAACGAAACTCCCGACGAGGGCTCAGGCGAGCAGTTCACCAGCAGAAGCGGCCGAGAATTTTTGCCACTTTGAAACTGACTTCGGCGGTTTTGCACACCACTCCCGAAAAAGTCAAGAAAGCGAACTTAAATTCTATCAAGGCAGAGACGTGTCGCGAATCCATCTATTATTCATTGATATCCTTCTTCTCTGGCTTCCGTGCGGATGAAAGCATCACCTCCTGCCGCATCGGAGACAGTTCCCTCTCTGAATTCCGTTCCGCGGTGCAATCCCGTCGGTGGAATCTTTTGACAAGTAGAAATTGAAATCGTCGGTCGAAACCCAAGTCTGAACGCACACGGTGCTCTCGGTTCGGTAAATTGAGACTTCTAGCTCGACGCAACGTCGGAGAGCACGAACCGAAGCAGAAAGTAACAATATCTTCGGAAAAAACGAACCATGTGCTTTCCCGTGAGGCATCGTTCCGTCCAGTGACTGAGCGGACCTACAACAAGGTTCTCGTCTGTATACTCTGAAGATAGCCGCGCTCAATCCACGTGAGAATCCGATTTCCGATACCGTATCCGGATCGAACAGAATCGAAGCGCGCTGTCGATTTCCGTCCGGTGGGAACACGGGAGCGTTTAGCCCTTCCGACGCATCGCTTGCCGCGAGCGGGAAGAGACCACCTTCGGACCGAGACGGCGGCGATTGTACTCTCGTGTCGTGTTCATCGTAGACCTTTGATCATAAGCTCTCATTGAAGACATGCTACGTCGGGCGGACAGCCTGACCGAGTGATTCAGTGAACGAACAAAGCATCAACACGCCGTTTGGACGAGTGGATTTACTTGACCTCGTTAATCTGGTCAGCATGGTCTTTCGGTTCAATTTCCGACGGCAATGACCTTCCAGAGAAACAGACAACGGAAAACTTGGAACGTTTCAGATTTCTACGGCGATTGCCCTGCGAGCATTCAACCACTGGGTCCAGTGGAGGACGGTGAACAGGACACCCGTCCTTCCGAGACATATGTATGTTAGGGTCGAATTTCGCTTCTACAGTGCAAAGCCAGCAGCGTCTGTCGAGCGTATATGTGTGCGACCGTGAGTGTTTTCCTTCCTTGCTCGCTGCTAGACGGAAGGGTCACTCTGCACACGGTTGCTCACTCTGATCGAGCTGGAAGAGTTCTCGGCGAGTAACCTGCGAGGCATCTGCTGGAAGCCGGTGGCAGCTACACGTGCCACCGCCGATGCCCAACGTTACGCCAAGCGTATCGAATTTCGCTCATGATTAAGTACTATCTTAGACGGAAAGCCATTGACAGCGCGGGTCTAGTGTCATTCTCTAGAACTGACGTGCGTGAGAGAAGCCCAGACGGCTGGTACTCGACTCGGGGAAAGAGCATGATCCAAGCCGAATCAAGATTTTCTCGGACATTTCTTGAGTAAATCTTAGACTAGAATAGCCGTGCATTGATTCGCCGCGCAACGTATCCCTGTATGTCGAGCGAACTGATTCAAAATTCCGAAATTACCGGGACTCGATATTTTCGGTGAGATGGGCAACTTCCATCTCCGAGCCCGCCCGAGCTGAAAGACTGTTCCAAGCTCTCGCCCCAAAGAGTCACCTCTCGACTGTGGGTGCTTGCCTCTGTGTCTCTCGGAATCATGGATCGTCTCATTGAGTTTATGTCTCCCTGCACTCTTCAACGTTCTCATAACTGACCTGAATTCGACCTGCTGATTGACTGGGGATGAAATTGCCCATTGACCCCTAAGTAACCTCTGGCGTGCGAGGATCTTATCTCAGAATAGTCCAGGATTCCGTGACAGGCCGTTGTTCCTAAAGGTTCTAGTGTTTCTCGTCCGCCGAAGTCCCTCCTGGTTGCCTGGCAGGCTCATTAGCAGTATTAGAGATTCGCACACGAGAGCCCTAGAACCTCTGCCAGGAAGTCGCTCACGGGCCAAGTCACGGAAATTCGACGCAGACACGTGAACGTCCGGCGTCCTGAGCATAGGGCGCCCACTTCATCCGAAGAATATTCTAGAACATGGTATTGGGAAGCGCCGCAATACCGAGCTCCGAATGAAACCTAATCGGATACTCCGCTGTAGCACGTCCTGCTAGATAAATCTCCCACTTGATTTGAGAGGTTTGAAATATCGATGCACCGTTGGCTGGGGTATGTTAGCCGCTCGGGTGTTGGGTGGCGTCCAGAAGAGTTCTTCAAAGTGGTCAATTTTGCATCCAGCATATTAAGTTTTCTTCGCTTTGCATCGACCGCCATGTCAGACGGCGCTGTCACATCATGGAGAGCACTTCGCGTGTTTATTTTTTTTGAATCAGGTCAGAGCGATGAGGAAGGCAACAAACTCATCGCAGAGTATTCAGTCGCTGCTTGCACCATCGAACGCCGACGCCTTGAGTGATTTTCAAAGCGCTGACTTAACTAGGTTAACGTCGTGTTGAAGCGACAAATAGCCGATGCGACAGAGCTTCGCTTGTGTGGAGGTGGTGGCTCTGGAATGAATTTGAAGGTCCAGGAGAAAAGAGATTCAAAGGAAACGACAGCCCGCCTCCGATCGTAAAAAGGATCCTTCAGCACACGACCTCGACGCCCTTTATTGAAGTTGTCCTTTTAAAACTCTTGAATGAGTGGGAGATCCATTTATTCGCAGGCCGGTCGACAGACGGTCTCGCGGTGTTTTGAACCAACCAAACGCGCGAGGTGAATTCTGAAACAAGAGAACTGAAACGATTGGTATCAGAGTCGCCGCTGCTCTTTGTATACACACGAAGCATCTGCGTTCATCTTCATGTATTGATTCTTTCCAATATAGAGAATAGGGCTGTCCTCGCCGGCACCAGCTCGCTTTGACATGAATGTCAGCACCGGGGAGGCTCTCGACGATATAGGAGAGAATCGAATCCGATTGCTACTGAGACCCCGAGGAGTTTCGCGAAAAACTCTTTCGGATAACCGAGGTCCAACACACAGACGGGTGATTACTTTGAGCCTCGCCAGGAAGGCTGCTTCGTGTTTCTAGCCATAGAGCGGAGAAGATCGCGCGAACGGAAGACAAGAGAATTCGGACGCAGGAAAACAACGATTCAACATCGAACTCTAGAAATCGAGGGGGAATAGAGAATCTTCTGCCATTGTGACCTCCATTACCCTTTCACTCTCAAGCGATCCGATTGATTGATCAATCGAGATTCGGTACAGTCCACGGCGAGCTCATGGTAGAGGTGTGGTCGAGGACAAGTTTGCTTGTGTATGTCGTTTTATATGTCGGAGGCATGTCGATGGGGCAGTGTCAGAACCATAAATCTCAATATCGCCGAGAGCAGCAAACTCTGGTGGGCGTACAGCAAACTATATTCAGGTTGTTCAACCACAGCCGAGAGAGCCTTCATTCGGTCATAAAGATTCGTCGGGATAAATCTAGAACGCCCAACTAGGTCTCCTCACTGACTGAGTTCTCGCTGACGATTGTTTTCCGCAGTGGCCATTGTGCCTTCAAGCTATCCCTCAAACGCTTCACCTCTTCCCCGCACTCCGGGCTTTCCGCCCAGTGATCTCGCGATGAGAATTTCGAATCATTGCCAGAGGACCTGCAGTTCAATTTATCTTGAGCTGAATTCCAGAGAGCTATGGGACGCACACGGGAAGTTCTGAAAATTTTTGGCTGAAAGGCATCTGGGGCTCATTCAGAGCCCGGATGCGTCATTGATTTGAGCTCGATGAAAGGGCTAGCTGATCCAGTTCGGGACGAGTGCACGGTGCCCGCGAAAGCGCCTCAATCGTCAACTTCGGAAGCAGCCAGTCGGGTCGGTATCATCAATCTGTTCGAGGAGCTGGCCGAGTAGCAACAATTTGTCACGAGATGCTCGAGCCATCTAGAAAATTAGCCACCGACGAGGATAATATAAGATTTCATCCATCCTCATGGATGACGGACCGGCCCGCCGGACAGCCGACCAACTGGACGGTCGTCTGTCTGGCTATCTTTCAAGAAACAGATCATCAGTGACGCCTGTCTGTAACGACGTCAAAGTCGACGATGGTTTTTCTTGCTGCAGTTTATCTTGCGGAACCGCCTAAACAGTGCAACCTTGGGCAACCGGCGGCCTTGGGAGCCGGCTCCTGAGCCTCACTCACTCAGACCAATCTCTCCAGTGAATGGAGTCGATGCTAAGCGTTGCTTACTGCTGAGCTCGCAGCGTTTTCAGAAGCAAGTAGAACAGTTAAGGAGCGGGAACCTATTCTTCCGCGATTATCGAATCAGCAAGAACTTCTCGAAATTCTACACAAATTTCCCTAGAGGTTCAAAGTGCGTTTTCCTAGGCGGAACGATCGAGTTCGTCCGAGAATTACTCGGGAAGGCCCTCCGAAAAGCCTTGAAAAAGTCACCTCTGGGCACGTGTTTTGACCACGGCGAAAACCCTCAATGTCAGAGTGCACGGTGGAGACTTCCATCTATCTCCCCGTCAGAGAGCTCGAGACTTCATTCATCCTCGCCTCCTTCTGAGGCTCGGCCTTTGCCCTTCAGTTGTGACTGTTTTTTTGGTCCTCAGTCAGACATAAACAAGAGTCGGTGAATGTCGTTTTGTCGCGCTCTTTGCTAACTAACTTGCTGCTATGCATAGAGCGCTTCGCCTTGAAGGAAGCGGAAGAGCCTGATACCCACTTGTTCTAGGACACATATCTTTTGTTGCGTTTCTTCGTCGATTGCCGTTTTATTCGGAATGTATTGATACTCTGTCGCTGGATTTCATTCCACCCCATAAACATTTCATTCGGCAATAAACTAGATTCGCATCTCAAGGACGAGCATCACCACTATCCCCGACTCTCTGACGCCCGAGTAGGTTGAGAGTTTTTTTCGGACACGAATACGATGACGCCTCAGCTCAATCGACAGTAGATCAGTCTCTGTCCAAAACTGGTGCCGTCTCGTTACCGTCCTGTCAAAAATTCCAGTACAGGGTGTCAGCAGAGCCCGCTGGACTGCGGTCCGCTCTGAAAAATACAGAATATTTGCGTCTATTAAACACCAGCAGCAATTCGAAGCAGCGATTTCGACTCCGTGACGTTTCAGAACAAGAATCGCCGTCTTGTTTTGGTCGCCCCCTTCTCTTTGTTGCTCTAAAGAAGAGACGCGACTCGAGTCTCACCGGGAGACGATAGTTTGTAGATGCAATATCATCTATAAATAGCTGACAGCTACAACAAACTAGTGGAGTGCATGAAGAATTCCCTCTTTGATAAACGGCTTGGCACAGTCTGACTTGCGCGGGACTTCACGCTCGAAAAAGTGATGACACTCGACAGCTCGCGGCGTTGCACCGAAAATAGACTCCCGCCACTATTTACATATCGAACAAGACCCAGACGGCGATTTCTCATCAGAAATCCCCTAGAACTCGCTCTCAATTAATGAGATATGGTCTGCGCCCGTGCCGCCACTTATTACATAGAGTCCCACATAGAGTTTACGATCTTGTTGATAAGTCACCGATATAACTACCCATCTGGCGTCGCACCGGCCGAATCGATGCAAGCCAGTTTCTGACGGTCTCCGAAGTCGGCACCAAGCTCTGTAATCTGCCCTACCCGCGTCTGAGCGGATTCCGCAATGCTGACGCAGGTATCGGGCTTACCCAGAGACCCAGGATGGCCTAGCGCGAGCACGTTTGCATCTTCGAGAGTTGTGGTGCTCGCCCGTACGCTGCGGTTCAAGCCCGGCTGAGCTTCGGCGGGGAATCTCTCGAACACAAAAAGCTCTCTCTCAATGAACGTTTGCCAAGGTGAATCTCGACGAGGGGAAACTTTTGGCAGAAATACTAGTGAATCTGCGAAACTGCGCTGAAATTCTCTGGACAGGGATTGGAATGGACATTGGAAACCGGCGGCGACGCACCTTGCTTTATCGCAACGAATGCGGACAAACCTTTTTGGAAAAGTGTCGTCTCACGCTCCGGAGTCCACCTGTACAAGTCATGGTCACTTGTTTCCACAAATAGAACTTCCTGTCCCCTTCTCGCTCGAAGACTTCCTGATTGCTTCCATTGGTTCCGTTGTTTTGGGTGTCTCCGATCTGTTTTTGTAGCTGAAGATGGTCAGATGTGCGATCCCACAAATCGGGTTGATTATAATCGGTGATTTCGGTTTCTATTTACAGGTGCATTCCTCGTTCCGTTCTTCATCAGCATCGTCTTATGCGGAGTTCCCTTGTTCGTAATGGAAGTCTCCATAGGACAATACCTAAATACTGGTGGAATCGGAATTTGGAATCTGGTCCCGATGTTCAAGGGTAAGACTTCGTTTCTATTTCTGTCGCAATGACCAGAGGTCTGTTCCATCTCTGGGGGGCAGCGATCTTTTATAGCTTCGATTGTTGCGATCTCCGTTGGAGCTTCCGAAAGGAAAGCTCATTTTCCGCCATTTGCGTCAGATGGGCAGTGGGCGTCTGGCCCGGCCGCAGTGGAGTAATCCTCTCTACGGAGGGACTGTTGTCCTACGAGATCATCCCCTTTCATTCGTACCAGCAATGGACAATTTTCAGCTGTTGACGCCACGGCCCGACTTGGCGTCACGCCAAGTATTCTCGTCGACCTAACTGTCTGAGCGCTGCGCGTGGAGTCGCAACGTTTTGTATAAACCTATTGAGAGACTATCTCAGCATTTTTCACTCAAAACGAGGCTCAGTTGCTCAGGAAGTGCTTCGTGGTCGTTCCCTAAATACTGGGTCGGAGCAACAGACTACGTTCAAGGGTCCACCGTGTCCCTCGAATCGAGCTCCGACCAATAAAGCTTCAATGAAGAAGCTCAAACTGACCTATGATCACATTTTATTGCAGGCGTCGGTTACGCATCAATGGTCATGATCGGTTTGTCCAACATCTACTACATCGTTCTGATCGCCTACACGCTCTACTACTTCGTCGCCTCGTTCTCTTCGCCGCTTCCATGGGAGAATTGCGGGAACGAATGGAACACTGAGACGTGCGTCGGCCTGAGAGAAAATCGAACCTTCCTCAATGCTACCGCAACGTCCTCCGTCAAAGAATATTGGGAGTGAGTACCCCTTTGCATGCAAAATACGCCGTGATTGAAACGCTGCATTCCTACAGATCCGCGAGAGAAAGGAGGGATCCATCGTTTTGGAAAGAGCAACTGAAATTCTCTCAAATTCCATTGAGAGGCACTGATGAACTAGATATAAGCCCGAATCGATCCAAGGACAAGGCTCGAAATTGCTGAGTCTGTACCTATATACGGCTGAGTTCGATCGCCTCGAACGATACGGTGCTCCGTTTGAGTTCTGTGCCTCGCTCCGAATCGGCGCAAACTCAACTCAGGAGCGTCATTCATCCCTGGATCGATAACGGAATCTTCTTGCAAGCAATGATCTTCCATAATCATATTCCACTTGATTTCCAGCCGAAATGTGCTTGGAATCACCTCCGGACTCCACGAGATGGGAAGTCTTCGGCCAGAGCTCGTCATCTACCTTTTCATCGCCTGGCTTCTGGTATACATGGTCATCTGGAAAGGACTTCACCAGAGTGGAAAAATCATCTGGTGCACCGCGCTCTTCCCCTATGCCATACTGTGCATCCTTTTCATCCGTGGAGTGACTCTTGAAGGGGCCAGCGAAGGCCTTCTCTTCTATTTGAAGCCCGATTGGTCCAAGCTTGCTGAGCCTAAAGTTTGGATCGCTGCTGGAACTCAGGTCCTCTTCTCCTACGGAATCGGTAAGCGGTCGCTGAGGAGGCAGCCGGAGTTGCTGCAGAGTCAAATCCATATGATGTTATCATAAATAGAAATATTATCACCTGAACCTTACAGGTATCGGAGCAAATGTCGCTCTCGGCAGTTACAATAAGTACAACCACAACTTCTACAAGGATTCCCTGATTGTGTGCGCAATTTGCTCCGGAACATCCCTGTTCGCCGGTCTAGTGATCTTCTCTGTGCTTGGACACATGGCGCACGTTCAGGGCAAAGCGGTCGCTGATGTTGCGCAATCTGGACCCGGCTTGGCTTTCCTTGCATACCCCGAAGTGGTGGTACAGCTTCCTTGGGCTTCTGCCTGGGCCATACTCTTTTTCCTGATGCTCATCGTTCTCGGAATCGATTCTCAATTCTGCACCGTCGAAGCTCTGGTCACGGGACTCGTGGACGAATTTGCCGTTCATCTCCGCCCTCGTCGTCGCCTGTTCACCCTGGGCATTGTTTGTCTGCAATTCTGTCTCGGTCTGCCAATCGTTACCCAGGGCGGAATGTACATCTTTCAACTGATGGACTTCTTCTCTGCTTCCGGAGTTTCTCTTTGCACGGTCGTACTCTTTGAAATCCTGGGATTCTCCTATATTTATGGTGAGTTGTATCACCAGTGGTGGTTGTTAATGGCCGCGCTCAAGATTCTCAGGATCCATGAGTGCCGCATGAGCTATATAACTTCTCGAGATAGTCAATCGAGCTCCGCATTTTTCTGCGAAGCACATGTCTGCCTCTCCGAATCACATTTCCAGGTGCCAACAGAATCTACGAAAACATTGAGGACATGATCGGTTTCAAACCTAGCCGATACTATGTTTTCTGTTGGCTCGCCGCTGCTCCGGTCGTAATATTGGGAATGTTGCTCTTCTACCTGCTCGAACACGAGCCGCTCACGTACTCGAACACCTACGTGTATCCATGGTGGGGAGAGGCTATCGGTTGGTGCATGGCCATGGCCTCCATCATCTGGATCCCTCTGTACGCCCTGTACTTCCTATGCAGCACTCCGGGAACTTTCCTTGAGGTGAGCGCTCCGCCAATCTCCTACGCCCTGAGACGATCCATACTGATCTGGATCCAACTATAAAGCGAGTCCAATATTTTGAGACCAGGGAAACTGATGAACTCACCCATATCCACTGGAATTCCAGAGAATCAAGAAGGGAGTTACGCCACAAGTTGTTCCTCGCAAGGCCCAAGAAGGAACCCCGACATCAGAAGAGAGTGTCACCATGGACAACCCCGTGACGTCGGTTCAACTGCTATTGCGCCCAGAAAAAGTCTGAAGCCGCTACCACCACAACCCAAAACGCGAGTGCTGAGCACCACCAACTTCAACAGCACTCGCTGCCATAGGTAGAGAAAACCATCTCCGTTCCCGACCTTCCTTCTACCGTAATCAAAATGAAGTTGTCAAGTCTCTCGAGCGGTTGGACCGCAGTGTGGGTGATGGCCTCGAAGAAAGTGGGGTCAATCAATTCCTCTGCGATGCTCAACATGCATTCCACCCGGCACGTGTCTTCACCCCGAGAGCCCGGCGCGCTTCCTCCAACCCCGAGCTGGTGGACGCACCAAGGCGTGATCTGTTGTACTCAACACGCATTCCCCCATCTCTCCCCTTAAAACTCAACACGCATTCCGCAAAATGTGTTCTGAAAACCGCTGATGGACATGCGAGACGAAGCGCACGCATCGGATCGCGAAGGTCAAGGGAACTACCAAGAAAATACACGAAATCTGATCCGGCCTGTCGCTGCTTGTTCTTCTGGAAACAGGAGACGAATTGCGAACAAGCATCGGGGCTAGCGCTGCGTGGACACGTCCTGTCGTTCTGAGCGTGATGAAACTCAACACGCATTCCAACACCTTCGGAACTTTTTGGTCGTTCAACATTTTGTGGACCGCGTTAGATCGATAGATATCGGATACACATACACACACACTTATATTATTTAGAGAGTGAGTTTACACCACGAAGGCGTCACGAACTTCACTTCAAGGTCAAGAAATGTCACGCGTTGTAGCCTCACCTCGTGGCCCAGCAATGACGCTTCGACGAGGTACTTAAGTTTCATATCCAGTCCGGTGTTGGGAGGCCGAAGACTCTCCTGAACTCGTGGTAGAAATGAGTGGAGAATCGTATTCAAGATATTTGAGAAGCTCTATCGAAGTTATCGATGAGAGCTGGATATGATTGAATTTGCTAGTTGAAGACGCAATCGGTGATTTTGCCGACCGGATTTCCATCGAAACGGTGGCAGAAGACGAGCCGAAGGAAGTCACTTCACTGAATAGCGGAACTCTCGCGTCTGATTGATGGAATTTTACGACCGTCTATTTGGTCAGCATTCACTTTCTATGCATTCACTCAACAAATGGAGAGCGTTTTTTTCTGCTTTCATGCTTACAAGAAATGGAAAATTCATTTCTGCCAAAACAAAAACTGGACTACGAGAACAAAGACTCTGGAATCAATCAGCTGTTCCTAGAAAACAGTGGGTCGAGATTGGTCTCGGCCAAGAAGGTAGCTCCGCCGATGTGTGTATAGTCATTGTATAGTATAATCTTAGGTCGTTAAATGATACTGGTGGAATGTCCGTTGAAGAAAACTCGATCCAAATTGCTTGAAGGATGTTCTTACACGGACGAGTTGTAGCGGTCGGACTTCGGAGAATGTTGGACGCCTTGCCGCAAAGAGCCAAAATGCAGCACGATGTGATGCAGCGCCACACAGTTTCCCGTTTGGCTGCGGCCCATACAAAACTGTCCCAGCCCAAGTTGGAACGGCCGAGTCGGCAATTCCCATAAGTCACGTGGCGTTTCCGGTTTAAACGAGGCGACAACTGCCACCTCGAGCTCGATTCGAATCGAGTCAGAGCTCAAAAAGCTGAGAAGTAGGGCTGCGGTCACGGATTTTGGCACGGCAATCACCTCATTCTCTCGATGTAATCCTTGGCATCAAACTCCCGTCTTCCCGGAATTATCTGTTCCATCTATTTCTCCTAGACAAGATCAGGAAAGCGCGATCAGTTCCAAGCTAAAGTTCAATTCAAGAGAGTCTTTTCGTGAATTTGGTAGCTTGGCCCTTTATCGTTTTGACTTCAATCAGAACCGTAGGCGACTGACGCTGATTTCAGCGCACTGGATTCGGAAACAGCTGTTGCGTGAAATTGGTGCCTTGTGAGCCGACTAACCAGTATTGCTACTTAATCGGCATTTTACACTCTTGTTTTCATCCACGGTTTTGAGTCGCAAGCAACGGCCTGAACCCCTGAGGTTGGCTCGATAGGTTGCTCCCTAGGTGGAGCTCTACCTATTCGTTCTGAAGCTCGAAAGAAACGCAATATCAGAGAGACAAAACGCGAAGGCTTGATGCAGAGAGCATCTAGGTTGTGACGATCGCTCTCTCAAAATAGCTGCTATGTAACAGATCGTGTGTTTGTCAGCAATATACTCAGAAATCAGGATGATAAGCTCTCGAAATCAAGGAGTTCCCTCTTCGAATCCTGACTCACCGGTGCCATCTAGAGTCGCTGGTATCGGAGAGAGATTCTTAGACTATAAGTGCAATCGCTGATACCCACGAACAAATTCGTCTTTCCTATGTTCCATCAAGCTTTAAAGTGTGGTCGAAGGCATTTGGAGCGATTGTCAGCTCGATAGAGGACTTCCATTACCTAGAAGCAAGAATCTTGACTCTGGTTCGAGGCAACTGGAAGAATTCAATCAGGTCGAAAAGCTTCCCCTGTTTCGGATGCAGTCGGACGTCGAGGTCACAATTGCTCAGTGCACTTGCAGAGAAAGAAATAATATTTTGAAACGACAGCACTGTTGAATAGATAAAATCAGCTCGGTGCCCATCCTCGGTTCTCGAAAAAATCAAGTGATAACCCTTCGGCCATTGTCTCAGAATACACAGAGAGATCCACCGAGGATGTCGATGCCTAGTTCTGCTGGATATTTTGCGGACAGAAATCAATGAATAGTGTGGAGACTATTTGAAATGTCGGAGGAATGTCAGCTCGGCGACTGACTCCGTCATCAGATGAGAGCCTTTCTCGACTGAAATACACAGAAATTTACATATATACACATATATATATACATATATATATATTGAAAGAAGAAATAAAGATAATGATTGATAAAGTTTCGTGTCTTCGTTGGACTTGCTCACAGTCAATCACGGGGCCCTCGTCGAAAATTCGTTGAGTAAACTTAGTCAGCTTGTACCGGAGGTACTAGCGTGAGTTGTTGTGCGAAAACGTCATGCTTCCGAGGACACATGGATTAACGCTGAATTAAGGAACTCCGCCATCTGCCGCGGCGATGAAGGCTGCGATCTGAAGGGGTTGTTGAGTGAACGATGTAGGTGAACGGTCGGATTGGTCCTTCGCGCCGGCCTCAGTGACAGAGTCTGAAACGTGCGGCGGTCAGGGAACGATGAAGGTGGATGGAGAACGAAGTACAACGAGTCTGTATCTGTAGTCTCTTGGAAGACGTTTTCCCGTCAAAAGATGCGAGGTGCGCTCTGACCCAGGAGAAGTATTTGAGAAGCAGGTGAGAATAATATGGAACCCGCCGGACTGCTGGGCGGACATTGGTGGCCGAATGTTGGTCGGCGAGGAATACGGCACATTGAGCTGCCTCCGGGCTCCGAAACGAAATGATTTTTAGATGCACCGTAGTTGACCCGTCGAAACCATTCCCGAAATAGCCACCTACCGAAATGGTAGCCAACGCTTGCCATCAGAACTCCAGTAGACAACCAAACTTGGCTGTTAGAGAATCTTCAAATTCAAATTCAATGTCTCCTTTATTAAAAGGGGGGCTGTAAGTAATATGCAATGTACATAACAGTATAACAACAGTAAATACGATTACTGGCAAAGTTGCACGAACGGTGCATCTTCCGACTCGCAAATTGAACTTGATTTCATCAATGGGTTGGATGATGATTTGAGTCTGGTGACAAATTCGGCCCAACATCTGAGTTACTAATCAGTCACATCTTCGCCGTACAGAGGGGGAGCCATCGAAACCATCTCTGATGCCCCTAGTAGAAGTCGATACATGCCTCGATTGATGGAATTCATCACTACCATACCCGCTCCAAACCCGGGTTACATTTGAGCTTTCGCCGGACAACTCGTATTCGAGAGTCCGGGTGAGAAGATTGACCTACCACTCCCATCGGTTTCGTCCACGAGATACAGATCGACAGTGTTACTGTTAAGTCCCCTAGCGCTATCAAATGTCTCCATCTTCAAGATGAGCTGGCGCGCCGAAGGGAACGGCCGAATCTGGAGTCGGAGGGAACCGTAGACGACATCATGACGATTCGGATCGAGGAGCGTTGCTCGTGGGGTGGCTTCCCAGATTCTGGATCTTCCAGAATCTAGAGAACAACGATGTGATGCATCAATAACGTGATATCGAAGGCTGTCGGAGCTTGAAACTACAAACATAAGAGGAACCCCTCGTCCGGATCGGAGCATTCCTTAGAAACCCATACCTTGAGACTCGTTCATTCTCAGTTACAGCGGAGACAAGATCTCTGAACGTCATATTTGCCGAAATCGACAGTCCTGATTCGCCTACCCTGGAAGATGACTATCGATCCTAGATATTGGAATCCTCTAAAAGTCAGAGCTTCGTTTCGTTGTGTACTCCGAGCGGACGAAAAGCCCTCGGTCCGCGACGAGCTCTCGGGTGCAATCATTGTCGCGAAAAGCGGAGCACCTTCCTCAAAACTCGAGCGTTAGCTGGATTCTGTAAGAAATTCATTCCCTCCCGTCTTTTGATCGCAAGAAATGCGATAGCGTCTGATGGACTGATCGACTGATTCCTGAAGTCTTCCGTTTCGTGACTTTTGGCCTTACGACAAAATGCCGAAACCTGCTCCCTCTCCGCTTTGCCCCGATCGTAATAGTAACGTTCGAGACAGGAGTTGGAATGGTCGACTCTATCTCGTAGCAGAGATTCCTCTCCTGCATTTGTCGAGTTAAATCCGACTCTGATCAGTGGGAAAATTATTCACCCGATGTTTCGTCTGGCAAACATCCAAATTCGATACAGCGTTTCATGATTCGGGCTTGTTTCGACCATGCGTCATCTGAAACACAGCTCAGTACTCCATCAGGAGAGCGGAAATCTCAGACTGTTTCGCTCGGATGAAGAATCGGATTCCGAGTTCTCAAAACGGCCTAATTCCATGTTTTTTCGTTGCCAAAAATAAAAGCCCTATCCTGCTCCGCTCTGGTCTGAGTATTGAAAGATAAACAGATATATCTGAACAGGCCATGATACGACTTGCAACAAGTTTGGGCCAATAATTCAGATTATCATCGTGGCCGGCGAGGGAATCCGACAAGATTCTCCCACTGATTAATTTAATATGGAAGGAAGAGTACCCGTTAATATTCTGCAATTTTATCGACGAGGGGTTCTTAGTTCATCCTTTGTCGCACGAGAGAGCAACAAGAGAGTACAATAAAATATCGTTACAACGCGAAACGTTGGCGACTAGGGAACACGTTCGTTGTGACGCCATTTCGTTGTGACGAGAGTAATTTAATACTGTGCCCTACGAGAGATCGGCCGCACAAGAATCTGGCTCTACCACTGGATCAACTCACATTGAGCCAACGAATATCGGAGCGAACCTACACCGAGCCGCCGGATTGAGACACTACTTGGAGCCCTTCATCCATGCATCCAAATCAGAGAGCGAAGCTAATCCTATCGACGACATCTACATTCGTTTCAGTCATCAGCTCCTCGACTTTCATATTGACGCAAACCCTCGGCAGGGAATCCGTGTTCTCGATGATATCTCGATGGCCTTGAACAGCTCGAACGGCTCAACCGCGGGCATAAACGCGACTTCCCGATCCCACTCGTGAAACATGGAGGATAGGGAACTGCGGCTTTTTCCTCAGGCAAGCCTTTAGCAGGGGCGTTCGGGCATATTTCGAAACGGGTCGAAGGTCACACGATCTACTCTCAGGAACTTTTGCATACGACAAATGCCATGGATGACATCGTTGACTTTTCCGATGGATTTGGAGTCGTTCCGCAGGTCGAAATGCAGCAAGCAGCCATCTGTTCAATCCGGAGCCCAGGGATCAGATCGTCCTGCCGCAGGTCCGAGGCGAGCCTTTTCATGACTGAAAAGCTAATACAATCGCTCAATCTCGTGATCGAGTTAATCAAGCGGGGAAAAAACGTCTCCCCCATAGTTAGTCGGGTTTCGACCCAGTGACATTGATGGACGGAAATGGTTATGATTCTCTTTTCGCCCATTGCCGATCTGGCCTGTTTCGCTCAATCTACGCCGTGCGGATCGAGGACACTGTGGGATAATGCCGCAAAGGGGAGAACAGCCGAACCAGGAAAAGCAGACCTTACGGAGCCTACAAGCCCGATAAAATCGTCAAACTGGCGGCGGATGTCAGGCTGCTTCTGGAGAACGGGATTTCCGAGAGCTGGTCCTCCACGATAGTAACCGAATTGTTTGCGGAGCTAAAGACGGTCTCCGATTCTTCGTGACCTCGCTCGCGTCGGCTCATTTTCGCTCCTGCTGACTATACTGGAGCCATCGTCTCCGCGGCCGGAACAAAACCGCCGTGCCGCTCGGCGGCGTTGTTCCAATCGTCTGATGTCTCGACACACCGGGAAAGATCTCGGTAAGCCATGACTGCAGTCGATCGCTCGGCGGCTCATTTTTAGAAGGTCGACGGATATTCTTCGGACCTCGAGAAAGCCGAGAGACCTACGCCTATAGTACTGTCTGGTGCCTCGCTGACATCTGACGAGGCCGATGAAACGAGCCGGAAGTTTAAGCGTCAAAGCTAGAGCAAAGGACTCGTGTTTGAGTTTGTTCAGGCTTAGGGTTGGAATCAAAAGCTAGGATACAGGTTGTGTACTTGAGCCAAAACATGAATTTTCATCGAGAATCTGTTGATTTCCATGAATTACACTCTTCCGTGACTAGGTAATGATCAGCGCATCCCTCCGGTGAGAGTTTCCATGTCCTCAGGCAGTGGACCTTCGTCGGAGGCCGATGCTCGGTTCTCCACGGTCAGAAGTCGAGCTACCCACTGCCGAACCAGACAAGTGTTAGCTCCCTCAACATGGAAATCGTAATCAGTCGCTGGTGGCATATTACCCAAGTTCCTCGAAGTTTTGGTTCCGCATTGAGCTTGTGATGTGTTTCAAAGTGCCACGATCTTGGATAAGTTTTGCTTCTTCGAAGGAGCGCTCGAGGAACGACCGCCTCAAACGAAATGTTCGGGGCTCCGCAAAGACACTTCCTCGACGGAGTTTACTCCACGCTCTCAATTTTCTCTATGTTAAGGCTCCTTTCGTCCGCATGAGACCCAACGCGGTCCCTGTTCTTGATTTTACGTTGAAGCTACGAGTTATGGGCGTCATCACTAGGGAAACTTGTATTATTGCATGAGTGAACACAACGGAATCTTTGCTCTCTCGATCAGGTTACTATGTTTCTTGAGTCTTCTGCTGCTAAGCGCAGGAAGATACGTCCATAATATATCTCGCGAGTTTCCCCAGGCATGAAACCGCGACGGCTCGCGCGTAACACGGCTTAATAAGTCATCCGGCTGCATGCGCTCTTCCGGCTCGATTATTGAACATTGTCTAGTGAATGAAACTTCGAGTGAGAGGTTACCCAGCGTCGATTCCCTGCACCGAGGAAATTTTCTTGCAAGCATTTTGTATCGACCTGAAACCCTTTACACCGTGTTTCCGCTTTGGTTGAATTCGATAAACGGCACACTCGATCGTTTCTCCCTCGTTCACTTTAGTACGGAGAGGAATCACCCCGCAATAGGGCCTCAGTAAACCGGAGACGCCGACTGTTTGATCCTCCGAGTCTCCGCAGAAATGGAAGCTCTCAGCATGGGATTCTAAACATTTCAAGCCGAGCGGGGAGTTGGGGAAATGGTTCAATATTCAGTTATCTGTCGAAAGGGTGTCGGTTGTGATGAGGGCTCGGTTTGTTCTTTCGGATGGAGGAGACTTTCCCGAGCTCGGCGCGACAATTCCGTTCCATCCTGTTCCATCTCGAGTCTATGAACTATCCGTCCGAATAGCTGAGGTCTATAGACGGGAGCGTGTTTGACTTGTAAAGGCGGCTGAAGTGCGTAGCTCAGCAAAACTGAAAATTTATGGCACATCGTTGGAGGTACAACGTCTTAATGAGAGCCCTGGGAACAATGCTCCTCGATGGAGACGCGAATAGGAAACAAATTCTATTGTGCGGTCGTTCACACACTCGTCCGGCGCTGTCCAATCTTGAAAGCAATTTCCTTCAACCTGAAAGCTTTTTGGATCCTTGCCAGACCTGAATGTTTCGAAAAGAGAGCAAATTATGACAACTCCGTATTCGACATGTCGTCGAGTGTGGTCAGGGCGGAACCGAAAATTCATCAGCGGTGGTGTCTCCAGCCGCCCGAGAGGAAACGACGCGTCGCTGCTCGGACATAATCGAGGAGCGCTCGTTCGAGCGGGACAACAAAAGACTTCTGAGCTCTTTGCTTCTGGCCACCGAACATTCGTTCTGGTTGGGGTCGTAGAACCAGAAGGCTTAAGCCAATATCCCGTCCGATGCTCTGGAGTGGTGGACCTCGTCCAAGGTTCTTGCACAGCTGAGCTGGACGTCGCGGCCGTGAGAAACTCCCAGCCCTAGTCGGGAGGTCTCAAAGTAGTATCGAAAACCTCTGGTGCCCATTCATCCTCCACGAAGCACGATTTATCCTTGGACGCTCGACGTTCGGAACCTTGCGCTCTGCCACGTATTATTACTATTGGTATCTCTGCATCATCAGCCGAGGATGACACTCCGTTTCGAGGGGGGCAAGATCAGCGGAAAACGGTCAGAGTTTGCGAGAAGATGGGAAATTTTCAACCCACTCTCGATTTGCCAGTGGTCGAGTCTCCCTCAATGTCCACCTATACATTCTGTGGACATGTTTTCCAGCGATGCTCCCATGAGTACAAACATGCGTGATGAGCATACTGCCGAGTCTTCGTTCAGGGACGATCGAAAGTTCCTGTTCCTTTTTCGGACTGACTTGACGCTGAACAGCAGTGGCCAGTAGGTGGGAGCGTCGTGTCTGATACTCTGGCTGACTCACCAGAAGAGTGGACGGGACGGAGCGAATGGCGATCGGTGCTTCTTGACGCCAATCTCAGTCAGTTGCACTCATCCGGCGCCGAAAGTCTCACGGACCCTTCTGACGATCGGCTGCGGAAACATTACTGCTCACATTTGCGAACTTTCTCCTGATCTGATTGTGAGATAGCTGAAGGGCGACCGTCTGAAATCGTTGGGCTCTGGAGTATTCATGCTCCCATCTTCAACGCGATTGATGCAAACGCTCAATTGTAAGAGCGGTCTGCACATTATGCTCGTATCTAGTTATTGCACTGCCGCTGTTCACTTTGCGAGCCAGTCAGAATGAGGAACTAGCTTCTCTCATCCTCCTCGAAATCCTCAAGATTCGCGTTTGGAATTCAGAATTCGATCAGCCTGTTCCGGGACCATTCCGAATATTACCTAGGATCCCTGAACCAGCTCTGCTCGTGTTTTGTCTACTTAAGAACTTGGCTGCAAGAGCCACAGCCTACAAACGAGTTTCTGACGGTGCGCAGGCGGGAAATACATCACGGGCACCAGCGGGGACGCCCCAAGATTAGCTCGAATCGCCTTCAGATTCCGGAGACGCTTCCCGAGGCAGTGTCGTAAACTCTGACCTTCCAGGGTTTGCATCGATGTTCCGTGATCCTGGCAACGCCCGCCGCTGCTCGGCGTTGCAGCTCGAGCGCAACACTCGGCTAATAAGTGACGTTCTCTGCAAAAAAAAAATGAAGCTAGGCAGGGGAGCGCTCGCCGTCTATTCGCGGACGCGAACCTCGTAGTCACCTGCCTAACCGTGATTAATTCCCGAATCCCGCAGCGTCTCAGGCGTCCTATCCATCCGGTCGATCGACAGGAGCCAAAGTTCTCGCGTCAGTGACCTTGAAAAAGAGCTTGGATTCTTTGAATTCCTCAGAGCACAGCCCAGATGCGAGTTTCAGGGAGCCAAGATTACAAGAAGCCTAACCGTACTGCAACACGTCTGAGAGAAAGAACCCCGCGCAAATATCCAGAAGGAACGCTGTTCACGGTTCATTCTGATCCGATCGCTGAGGTGAAACACGAAACTTGGTTCAACAAAATAGATCTCAGGTTTATTCACAGACATTTCGGGCATACGCTTCGAAAAAACCTTATCAACCTCGAGTAGTCTCATATCACTCCGTATCATTTCTCGACGCGCTGCCACCACGAACTATGAAGTCTCGGGCTATATTACATCGGTCTGAATCCTATCACAAGTTTCAGCGCGGGCGTATGATCCTTTCTCTCGTCTTTCTGCTCATATTTACATATAATATCCATACCCGTGGGATATAGAAATTTTGATCGCAATCACTATGACCATGTTGTATAAAAACATACAAAAGAACGGTTACAGAGGGTCTATCGAGGCCTCATAGATTGCCTATGCATCAACCCTTAACGAGACGATGACTTTTTTTCGGTATGCCTCGTAGAGCGGACCAAGGACGCCAACACGCCGAGTCACGTTCGGATCACAGATCCCCAGGCTGCGTGGGAGCAGCAATCTGCTGCCCCAGTCTACGAGGATTGAATGTTTCATCGTCGGGTTTGGTCAGCGCCAGCGTTCAGACTTCGAGTGATTCACGGAAGGAATACCCTCGACCAGAAAGAGGATTAGGTGCTCTATAACAGAGGAGGCGTTGGGGTCAAGTCGGGGAAACTTCTTCTCAGAGTTGTGTTCTCTCGCTCTTCTGAAGACAATCTGTGGGTTGATTCATTTTTGGCGTGTACCCATTCAAATCCACAGTGCATCTCCTAGTGAGATACGTCGAAAGCGGGTACGAGCTAGATCTTGAGCGAGAAGCAATAACCATGTCGTCTCGTAAACGTCCACAACATTTCCGACTCTTGAGTATGGCAACGAAGCCTGAAAAAGAAAGTTGGTCCTATTCGCAATCTTCGGAGTGAGTCTCGCCAGAATGAGCCCGATTGCAATCATGGATCACAGATGAATCGTGGGGAGTCTCGTATCACAGGCGGAGGTTGGATCACTCCGCCGCGCCTTACGGAAGTAAATAATTGAGTCTGTGCAACTTCCAGTGTTCTACTCACCATGTCGGAACTTCTTGTTGAAATAAGCGTACACCATAGGGTTGACTGCACTGTTTGCTAGCCCTAACCATTGAGCGACAGGATACAGCATGAATACCAATCCTCCAAGCGTGCTGTCCTGTTGGAGGACAATATTCTATCTCGTCACGAACCACAGCTGAGATCTTCTGAATTATTGTCGTTGCAGCTTGAAGGACGCCGCAAAAGCTCCCAACCCTCAGAACACGAATCCCTTGATACTCGTGCGTGATATTTTCGAGAGCTCACGAACCTTGTGTGGAAATCCAACTAGTGTGATGTACCCGTGCAACAGGTACAGAGGCGCCCAGGAAACGAAGAAGACCACTACCACGAAACAGATCATTCTTACCACTTTGATTTTGGACCTCTGTATCAAGGCACGCTGATTGTCAACCTGGGAGCGGAAAAAATTGCGTTATTTCAGACACATTTTGTCGCGTGTTATCCATTCCACTGCGATTAGGGAAGCGATTTGCAGCCGCTGATAACAGACGGTCGTTTGTGCAGAGAAGCCAAACATTTATCCAGGACCACAAGATCCTCAACCAGGGAGGAATTCCCCCCAAGTTAGGCGTGAGGCTTCCCCGGGGCGGGCAAAAGGTATTCAGGACCCTCCTGAGGGACCCGAGGTCGCAATTAATCACAGCGACAGGGAATGAACTCCTCTCGGAAACTATGAGCATTTTCCTGGATCGTTTGCAGCGGACTCACCGCGAGTGCCCTCGGAAGCTACTCTCGAAGACCACACCGAAAACATGTTTTGGGACCCAAAGCACTCCCCATAAGTATCCCTGTGCTGCATTCTGGCTCCAAATTTCGCTCATTCCGAAAGCTGTCAGCGATTCGAGGAGGCGCGATTGACTTTCGGGGTTTTCAGGGGTCCAGGGGACGGGAAATTTCAAGGGCATTGGACAGAGTGGAACTCCTGAAAACCATTTCAAAGCCATCTGGTATCAGGAAGACTTCCGGAGCCAGCGACTCGAACCGGAGCAGCTTTCCGTTGTCGTGCGAGAGGGGTAAGTAGCTATAGATGCATAATAAGTGGTTCGCTCACACGTCGTCCCGCGGCGTTATGGCGTTTGACGGGCTCTCCAATGGCGGACCTTCTCCACACCGTGTTGAAAATGCACATATAGGACAGCACGATGAGCAACAGCGGAATCACGTAACATGACAGCACTACGCTGATGAAGAAGGCCTGTTCTGCCCACTCGCTGGAATGAAAAGAAAAGAGAGGATCAGTTCCAATATTCAAACATCGTAATGGCGTACGCCCCTGAAGAACTTTTCTCGAACGAGCGCTTAATTTGATACCGAATTCTGTTTTCTCCGTGGCGCGGGCTGATCCAACAGGATATTTTGGGATCCAAACACCATCCCAGCCCACTCACTTCGAGTTCACAACTTCTCCAGCGCCTTATGTCAAAAGTGTTGTTGTCCCATACCCTCTATTGACTTCAGAAAGTCGGTTGGAAAACTTTCACTCCGGTCGTAGACATGGTCACAGCTAGAGGATCGGACACTAAGTTAAGGTAGCAAAGGCTGGAAGTCTCGCTCAATAACAACTTTGTTGCTAAAAGTTATTATCGTGACCAAGGCCATTTTGCTTGAAGGGAACTGGTGTCCCGCTTCAACAACATACTCTCAACGCTGAGTCGGGGACAAATCTTCGACTTTCGTTTCCTCCGGAGCGCATCCTTGTCGAGCGGACGGCTTCTGGCTTTGAAAAATTTGTGCTCCGCGCTGATAACGTCCTTATCGCGCCATCCATCACTCATGAGGTCAATACAGCTCGCCTTCAGTCCACTCGCGGTCGTATTTTCAGAACCAGATATTCCTTGTAACGGAAGCCCAGGCCTCCCAAACTGAATGCTACGCCGAACAAGCCAACGGAAGTGAAAATTCTCATTTTTCCAGATCCAGTCATCTCGGAACATTCTCCAGATCCTATGCTGACGCAGACTCCGGCGGAGCGTTTCATAGTCGTTTTCACCCGGCATCCGACTCGGAAACTTCAAGGTGACTCGAAAGAGATTTCGCGTTCGACTCCAAGACTTAGGGGATGGTAACGAAACTCAAAAGTTCAATTCGAAAATGATGGGGGTTGCGAGCGTGTGTTTGCAAAAAAAATAAAATCGATCCTTGATCACATAGAGGAGCTTTGAAATAGAACTCCGACTATTTTCGAATCCAGGAGCTGGCTATGAAACATCCCCAGAATGGGAGAATCTCAGGTCTCACACTATCGAGCTCGGTTGTAATCGAGCAGTTTCTGGTTCCGGCTCCCTCGTCTCTCGTTGCGCGTGATTCCTGGACGATGAGCGACAACCGGAAGTTGCTTCATCGTCTGAAAGTGATATCTGAGTGAATGCTCCCACAACCAACGCAGAGAGTTTACAATGCGCGATGTCTCCATCTGCGGCGAGGTTTCTTTACCCATCGGATACTACGGATTCACATCTGAAGGGGCGGTCCTGATACGATCCGCGCAAGGGACCGTCTGCTCAATGAAGTCGCGCTTCGCTCTGATCCAAAACCTGAAGCAGGTCAGTATGCTCGATGAACAATTACAGTGAAACCCCGTTAGTGCGGACCCCATTAGTAGGGACTCCCCGTTAAGAGGGACTTGATGCTTCTCTCCCGGTTTCATACCCTCCATGAGGATTTTACCCCGTCAATGCGGACTTGCACTGTCTACCCCGTTCGGAGGGACTCGAGCCTCCGGTCCCTCTGAATCCCTTTCAACGAGGTTCAACTGTAGAATGATTTTATCTCATGCCAAAGAGGTCACCGCCTTTAGGGAGGATAGTTATGATTGGGTGGACGTTGCAACGACATCTGACTTCCAGAATTCCTGGGCTGAAAGTCGTTCGCCAGTGGGGCTCGATGTAATCATCGATCTATGGACTTCAAGCGGAAGATTCCTCCGGTATTCCTCTCGAGCGGCTTTGCTCGTTCAAGTGGTTGTTTTTCTCCGTGGAAACGGACCGGGTCGATATAGCGGAAGTGCTAATGTACATCCGAGGGTCCCGGAAGCTTTTGCATTCAAAGGCTGCGGCTAGCAGCTCGAACTCATTGATAGGTCTGAACTTGCTTGCTTCGACTAATCGGTTCGCCGATGAGCTGCGACTCGATCTGGGAGCTTCTCTTCTCGCAAAATGACAGGGTTCTCAAATTGGTTTAGAAAGCTTTCGATGGGCCGCACAAGCTTGAGGCAGGCAACCTGACCCTTTCCACCTCCTGCCGAACAGCGCGTGGTTTTCGGCTGATAGGTCGACCAAACTACCCCTCGTCTCGAGGCTTTGAGTTTCCCGCAGTCGGCTCTAGAACGCTTAAATGGGGTTTCCGGGCGCAAGCGCTGCGAGATTCCCGCCTTGACTTGGCCGCGCTCCATGGTAGAAATGCCCCCGCATTAGCTTTCGCCGCGGAGTGGGCAAGCGGCGAACGATGATACTTGCCGCACTTTATTTGCTCAGACAGATTGATCACACAGAAATGACCACTCCTGTCTGCGGGGTCTCCCCCCAGTTTCGTGTGGATTTGCTGACCAGAGAACATGAGACACGTGCGGACGAGAAGCGTTTCAGTTTCACAACGGAGGTCTAGTCGGTGAAATCAACAAACTGTTCCCTGGGTACACGTGCCGAGGGTGCCGAACGGCCTGTTTTCGTCCGGTGTGCGAAGGTTCGCTATAACCGATCGCCGTTCGAGACCTGTCTGATCGTCTCCTTCCAAGGATGCTTTCTATCGGTTCATTCAGCCGCATCCGTATCAACTCAGAAAGAGTCTGGACCTTTCGCGGCGCCCAGAAGTAGTCTTGCCGCTCAAACTATCGCGAAGGTCCCGTCATGATACCGGGATGCGAGATCAATGTCGTGGTGAATGTACCACACGAGCCTTCACCCCGGTCGAAGGATCCTCGGAATACTGACTACGTGTTCCGCCTCGGAACAAGCTTCTTCTTGTGGGCTCGTGCTGCTCTCAGCCGCCGCGGATCTATCATCAGGTGATCCTTAGGGAAATGCGGTGCTGAACTATTTGGATTAACCAAACTTTCCTCGACCCTCCTCATGACATCCCGTTTACTTTCCCCACAGAGAAACAGAATGTTTTTCGAAGAGCCGAAATGACATCCTTCGGCACGCTCGGAGTGCTCTTCCAAGAGTTAAAGCCTCCCGTTCGTCCTCTACGAGGTCAAACGTGCGAGGCCTAATTCGATCGCAGTGTGAGCTCGGGAGAGGTTCGGGAGAAATCTGCAGATCGGAGATATCCTCCAAGTTCCTCTGGCATTTTTCCGAAGGGAAATAGACACCGGAGAGACCATAAAACCATTTCGAGGCTTGATGTCGAAGTCGCGAGTTTCGGCTCACCTTGGGAATACGGCAATGCACATGGCGACGTCATGATCGCTGTGAAAGTGGATATCCTGATAGATGAGCGTCGGAGTCATGACACACAATGCGACAGACCATATCACGACAATGTGTCTCATCAGATGTGGACTCAGTGGACAGCGGAGCGGGTCATAACAGATTGCCAGGTACCTGCGGGAAGAAAGAAAATAACTCTAAATGACCGAGACGGTACGAAACTCAGGACAAATGTCGCGCCATCTCCTGAAAACTCATAGCGTTCAGTGCACAGCGAACACTGTGAGACACAAAACGGATGAGGCTATTTTCGAAAACGGGAGTCTCGAATCGTGCGTTTGAGTTTTGCGCTGCCCCGCCAATGGAACAGTAGGATCGAGGATCCAAACTGAGCGGAATCATGAACTCCCCTGGCCCTGAGAGGTCGCTCCGCTGCCGCCATAATTTACGGCTCCGCGCGAAGCGTCCCCTCGACGCATTGAAACAGTGCCAAAACACGAAATCGTCTCCCATCCTGCGAGTTTTGGAGTGTCAATACGGTACAACAGGATCGTCGTTCCAAAGCGGAGTTGTTTGCTTGGGAATGCGCCCAACTTTCGGCATGAGGATCGAGACTCCTTCTGCATGGACAGTAATTGGACTCTCTAAGAGAGGTCCCACCGAGTGTCTGAACCGTTCGGAGAACGAAAGGCAAGCGAAGATTCTCGGGAAAAGCTCCAACGCTAAGCCTACCAGGATTACAGGGACACGTTTTTTTTGTAGTAATCGCGTTCCGAATCGTCGCACCCGAGAGATTTTTCCCAGATTATGCTCCGCTGTAGAGGAAAATCCAACAGTTACCCCCTTCCGCGAAAATCGCATAACTTTTACCGCCTCTTTGTCGCCCGAAAAAATCGATGGTGCGTAGAAGATTTCACCCCGAAAGATGGCATAAGGGTTTCTGGACACTCAGAATCTGCGTCGCTGATCTTGAACGAGGTTCGAATGAGGCATCGGACTCGGGATTCGGATCATCTTGATTCGTGAGAAAAGCTCCGATCCAGGAAAGTCGAACTTTTGCAGCGAGCTTGCGCCTCACGACGCGGAAACGAGAACTCCCGGAGGCATCGAAGACCGTTAAGGAAGCCTAGAGGATTTGAATCGTCAATACATGCATTTCGTAAGCAGCGGGGCGATTCTGCAGAAACGAAAACGTCCTACGTTCCCAGTAAATGTTCCGTGCAGCCGATTCCAGACCTACCTGTCTACTGATATAGCGACCAATGTGTTTATTGAGGCGCACACCGTTACACTTTGAAGGTAGGCAACAAGTTTACAGAGCACTCGCCCAAGGATCCAAGCTGAAAAACATAAAATAGGGGAATTGCTATACGCTTCACATTTTCACAACTCGGATGGATATTCATCGATTGGTTTCGACAGCCAAGACATCTCCTATCTCAAGCGAGGCTTTTGTTCGAGGATTCGAAACCTCGAGAGCGGCTCCGACTCCCCCTTCCTCGCGGGGCACACCATTCTTAGCATAATTTGTTGGTTATCGCTGGTTCTTAAAGGAACGAAGGATGGTAGCGCGTAATCGACTTTATGATGACACACTTTCAGTGCTTCTAGGATGACGCGGTGCCGCTCCATTCGGGAGCTTCGGTCCACATCAACGTAAGTTCCGGAGTTTTCTTCGGCTCTTCCGTCAATCCATGAAAGGAGGTGCGAACTAGGCCGCCGCATGCAGGGCATCACCTCAATATCGGCGAGCCTGGGAATGTGTGATTCTCACCGAATTACAGGACGACCGAAATGAGGATGATGTTGTCCATCATCCCTCAAGAAAGAGCAGAGACCTTGCACATCCTGCGGGGACAACGAATGATGTCTGGAGATATTATACTCAAAAAGAGTTTTCCGCCGCGTGTCCGGTTTCGAGAGTCCTAAGGCAATTGGAAAGTCGAAGTTTGCCATTGTTCGGCTCCAACCGCATATCCTATTCAACACGCACGTTTTTTTGAATGCTCAATTTTATACCGAGCCTCATTTCGTTCTCTCTGAAAATTTCGAAATCCTTCAGTACTAACTCATGCGTGTCGAATGATCTTTTCTGTTCAGAAAACCTCGCTGAAACCTTCATTGCAATTCTCAACTCCGAGGACTGAAGAAGATACGCCGGGCGAGTTTCCATCATTGATGCAGCAGACACTCGAATTGAATGAACCCGTGGACCATCACACCGAGTCGCACTCGCAACAAACATCTCAACAAAACTCCGATCACGGATTTCCCGAGTCGATGTATCACAGGAGCAAACTCGAATAGAGACATTCGAC
Organism: Neoseiulus californicus; assembly: GCA_028455905.1. NCBI lineage: Eukaryota > Metazoa > Arthropoda > Arachnida > Mesostigmata > Phytoseiidae > Neoseiulus > Neoseiulus californicus. Next base: position 22,085,732 of record JAMQGS010000001.1, read on the forward strand.
CAGAGCGAATACACTACGGAAAATCGAGTGAAGAAGCATCAAAGGCAGATACAGTCCGATGACACAAACATGAAAGAGTAAATACTTTATATCTACCAACCGAATTGATACAGTCGAGCACTCCTCAACAAAAGACTCTGTCGACGAATGCCCTGTCCGCTCAGGAAACAGCTGCAGCAAACATGTATCCTTGTACATTGTATAAACTGCATGCGGGTAGGTGAGCTGACGACTGATGTAGTTCTGCTACGACTTGCGTATCAAACGCGCTCATCGAGCCCATCACTCCGCTCACCGGATCAGTCATGTCGCATTTAGGTGGACCAACTTGTTAACGACGACGACGACGTCATCGTCGTCAAAGTGGGCATGCTGGGTGCCTGTCATCACGGACTGATCGATCAGGCAAAAACCCATTCGGGTAGAGGGGAGACATTCGCCACCATCCGTCGTCCTGCTCATATCGCTTCCGCCTAAATTGTTCCATCCTTCCATTCACTCTTTTTTCCTTGGTTTTCGAGGCCAGATTCGAGATAGCATTGCTGTGAGACGTTGAGTAAGCTAACTTGCGACCATCAGGGGAGAAAACCGATCCAAACCGGCTTGAATTCCCCGACTTCTAGCAGAATTCTCAACGATATCGGCTCGCATTTCTCAGACATTATCCCTGTTCCACGCAGTCCAGCCGGGCCGATCAGGCCGTCGGTCGGTTTCCGCGCTCCTGCACAGTGGCGCCCTTTTGCAAGGCGGTCAGTGTTCTCTTGCTCGAGTATCGAATTCGCATTTGTCTCCCAGGTCACCGACAACGGAATGCATTACAGCCGGATATCTTTGTTCCTACCGCTACTCGAGATTACGCAATTCATGGAGAGACCCTGGGAGGGAGGCAAACGAATGAGCGGAAGGCCAACTGGTAAGCGAGGGTGCAGGACGCATTAGCATGTGTGGGACTGAGCAGTTGCTACATGACCGAAGCATACAGGAAATAGAATTGCTCTCAGATAGAGGAATACATTTTTCATATTTGACACGGGAACGTTAGGATCTGACCTCCCGCTCAAGGTCAGTAGGGCGATCTCCTTCGACAGCTGTCGTGATTGTTCCGTTGACGATGGCTAGTGATCTGAACGATTCTACAGTCGAAAATCCCACCAAAGAGCATCCTGAGGCTCCTATCCATCGCTCTGTATCAGGATCAATGAAACAATGAGAACCACACAAGTCCGTCCACAAGAATTCAGATCACAAGGATTCAGAAAAAGCTACCAATCCTCGAGCAGTACTTCTCGTGAATTGAGGCTCCATTCGGCGAGCGCGTTCACATGCAGAGAAGAAAGAAAATCGGTTCTAAAGTAAATCAAATCACCCCGAATCAACCCTCGCCACAATCACGTCCTGCAAAGTTGGCAGGTGTCGAGGAAAGATCCCTCTGCCTGCAAGTGACCAGGCCCCTGCATGGAGAAGTTCTTGAGCAAATTCCTTCGCACCAGTCTCTCAAGGCCGATAACCAGTTCGAAATATGGAAGTCATGCTCATCATCGTTGAAATCGGTCGTTAGATTCGTGTGGTAACGAACTCAGACTGATTCGCTCGGATGAAATCGAGGAGGTACGGTGGTTTTATGACTAGCCTGTAAATCAGCGGAACGAGACTCTCCGCTCCTGGCGTAAGTGTAGACACAGAGAAACCTTGGGGGAACACTAGCGATACCAGACCACAGAAGACACCGCGTGATTCATCCTATACAACAGCCCTCGCAACCTCTGCAATTCTGCAGAGCTCTTGAAGACCTTGCATGACAGTCAATTTTTGGCAGAACCTTTCTTGCATTCTCCTAAGAAGGGAAAGCATGCCCATCAGCGATCTCGATGGACTGAGGGGACAGTGCCATTATAAGCCATCTTTCCTTTCGATTTTATCCGATCGAGCTTCGAATCTTTTCACCAATCGATCTCCAGAATTGACAACTGCTGTCGCAACCGAAAGTCGAAAGAAGTCGTTGAGATGATCAGAAAGATGATAGCTCATGATGCTTCTATCGGCGCGGTTCCGATTGTCGCAGAATTACATGACATGTGTGCTCGTTGGGCTCACAGATCGAAAAGCTTCTGATTAACCCTGCTTCTAATTATGGGCAGTACAGGTCATAGATTGAATCTCTACGTCTGCGAATCAACAAGCGGAAAGTATGTATCAGTCGATTCCGGCCCACGTAATGCACCCCTGCCTGCTTGGAATGCAGCTCACTTCAATCAAGGTCATCCTCTCGAAATGGCTCACGTGTACCTGGAAGTACTTCATCCATAGGCCGCTGCTGAATCTGATGTAGACACACATGAGGCTGCGGCGATCCAGCACTGTGGGCTCCGTTCCGACTCGGCCTGATCAAACAGATGAGCCCCATCCATCATGATCTCCTCCATTGGATCCGATTCCTAATGTACGTTGACGAGTCGCTCCCTCTCATCTTTCGATTCAAACATATCCGCACGACCGAGTGAGATGAACAAATGGCTGTGACATAGAGGAGAGTCAGTCGCTCACTCCAGGGTCTTCGCCGCGTTGAAAGAGTGGAGGGAAGCCGTCCCAAGAAGAGATAGTGGTTGAACAGTGCCTAGAAAAACACAGTCGCAGGATTCCTGAGACTACGAGGAACCGCAGGTCTCTCTTCTATGTTCGTTCCCGTGAACCCAAGAGCGACGGATTCGATCATCATCAAGACGAATATTCGGGCATTAAGGAATTTTTCAACAATCCAGTATCGATTATCTTGATCGTTGAAGCATCATTTGACAGATAAACAGCAGTCGTTTAGCCATCAGAATACGCCGACAAGGTCTTTCAATCCTCAACTGGGGATTCGCTCGAAAAAAAATCGAATTCACGATGTTCTTGAACGAATCTACTATGATATCCTTGTTTCCGGTAAAATTGGATGAACTTCCCGCTGGCTCCTGAGAATTCCTGTTCCTCGCCTCGCCAAGAACAGATTATCTCTGCGGCCTTGGCCGAAAAAAGCTCAAGTCCGTTGTAACTCCAAATTGTACTCTCCTCCGGAAAGCAACTCTTCACCGCAGATTCTAATTACAATACGGAAGGTTTCCAAACCCGAATCTCCTTCAGGATTGAGCAATGCGGGGAGGAATGCGAGAGATGCATCCGCATCTGTGTAAGAGCAACCGAGCACTGCGAAGGCAGAGGGTAAGAGTGATCAGAACTCAGAGGCGGATACCACTAAAAACTAGCTCATAGCGAATGAAACGCCGCCGTTATCTCCATAATTGCTGATCATGAGACGGGATGATGGTTTCCAGAGCGACAAGATTATGCTCTTTACTACATTTACTGGAAGACGAGAGCTTCCTAGCACTTGGGAATTCGAGATTCAGTGTCTTCGTTCCCGGAAGCCATTCGTTGGTTCTCAATGAATCAAAAACAATAGCTCGGAATCGAGTAAGGCGCTCCAACACGGATATTGGACACCGGGTGAGGACAGATATAATTCGAAGTTGGAACCGCACTGATGCCTTCGAACCCGATGGAGGGGAATAAGAGAGCCAGAGGCTGATCATCCTCCCAGCATACCAGTAGAATTAGTTTCCAGAAACCCTGTGTGGTCTCACCAAAGTTATGGTCACTGGTGGGGAGTGAAAGCCGAAACTCGACAATGCGACATATTGTTGTCAGAATGAGCCCTCAAATACCCTTGGGCGATTGAGGACTTTTCCTCGTGGGTGATACGCGAGAGGATCGCTCAAAGAACAAAACTCGACTTTCCTCTCTAGTGCTAAGGGGCCCTTCGATGCCACTTGTTCGTGGATAACCGGGTCGGGCCGCCCTTCTTTACCACTTCCAGCCCTCAGACGGTATCTCACTGCTCTCAACGCGCATCAGCTTTTCCTGATGCTTCGGTTTCCCTGGCTAGGCTCGTTCCTACTTAACGCCACAAAGCGACATACAATGCGAGACCGAGGGGAGACGGCTAAGTAAAGCCACGCTTGACACGCTCATTTGGTTCTACACGTACGTGGGCCATGAAGCCTCCAAGTCACTGTACTCGTTGCCGCCTGAATGACTGCTGAGCAGTTTAAGACCGGTAACGTCCTAGTTCTCTGGGGAAACCCTGCGATCCTGCTGTCCCTATGCAGGGAGAGGGGGGCGTTCCAGCGAGCGCTCCTCTACTTGATCCTGGAATCGTTTCTCGTGAGTAGAGTTATCAAGCCGGAATTTTAGTCGCCGCAGCACAATGTCCGCCTCTTCCCGCTCATTTTCAACGAGAGACAAATGACCCCTCCGCTCTGACTACCGACTTGAAAGGTCCTCGTTAAAGATGCATTGCTGGATCTCATACTATGTGACGGGGGGAGGCAATCGCCGATCCGCTCCGAAAAAGTGTTTTCAATGACTTCTGTTGATGTCGCGAAATTTCTTCCTAAGGGAAAGGGTAGAATGTCTCCTAGGGATTCCGTCGATCTCGATTCCGGCGGAATCCCGAAGATCCTGAGAGTTCCCCCCTGACATTTCCCGATTCGGTCGAGTCTGCAACAGGCCGCCAAGCTTTCCCCCAATGCAGGACAACCACGAAACTACAAAACTCCAGTCAGCGAGAGACTTGGGTACAGCTGACCGTCTGACAGGCGAACGCTCGGTTCAGTTGAATGTGGGGACCAGAACGCGACGCGCAGCAGTGATCTCTTTTGACAAGAAAAAGGAGAAAAAAGTTCGTCTGGGACGAGTACTAGGTACCTCTTAGCTCAAATTGACCAAATTTCGGGTGATTGATTCGGGGATCAGAACAAACGACGCGAGACAAGCAGATACCAATTTCGCAAAGAGCCAATGGCACGGAGTCTCCTTTTACGGCATCCTGAACAACCCCCTCGATGATTCGATTGCGAGGGAAAAACCTCACAAGGTAGGACCTTGCCCCGTGAAAAGACTATCCGATGATGTTGGCGCTGTGCTCCCGAGATGAGTGTACGCGGGGGACGTCTCCCGGAACGCCGACACCTTCTCGTTTTCACTGTAGGAATTTTTCGCTCTGGAGTCATCAATCATGCTTGCTCTTCAGACAATATCCATCATCGAGAATAGCCATCCCAAGAGCTATCGACTCGTATGAGCGCGAGCTGAGCATCTCCTCTGCTAGCAGTCAATGCGGACAAGAGTTCTCAACAATCGGTCCAAGTCGGATAGAATCACGACCTCGAAGTTAACGGGGAGAGGGGCCGTGCGTCCATTCCCACTTTCGGAACTCTCCAAACGTGCTTCTTGCAACGTCGGAAGCGGGGCGGAAATGTTCTGGATGCCTTTCGCTGACGAGAGACGAGCTTGCTGCTCTGAGAGGCTCTAAATTCATCAAGAGTGAAGGTTTGCCACAGGGTTCCTCGGAACGCGACTCTGCTCCCTAATTGACAAGAATGGGGGAGCCCTTGTTCGTGCTCCAAATACAAGAATTATTGCAATCGGAAATGTCTTTTGAGGTTCGTGCTGCTGGATACATGTTGCGTCACATCTCAGCGTCACGAGGGGAGGGCCGGACGAACATCGAGACCTTGAACGTGGGTTACGTCACCGAGAGAAAGAATGTCGAAGTTTTCTTCCCGTTGTATTCAGTGGCTTTCATTACTTGTTGAGAGAGCACCCTTGCGCAAACGACAGTGATAGTCAGAGAGCTATCTTGGTCTCGAGCAAAATACCACCGCGACGGAGAACTGCTTCAACTTTTCGATTGAAAATCTAATGAACGATTTTGTGAGCTCTCGAAAACAGCATAGCTGGCCCTGGAGAAAGTCTTGTTCCCGTGAACGCTGTCAAAGCTTCAATGATATCGGAGCCACACAAAACTCTGGATTCGTCGACGGTACAACGGAAGGAAGGTGATATCTCCACAAGTGAATCGCTTATCGAAATGAAGTACTTTACCCTCTTCGTCGGGTGTGTCGAGACTCGAGACACGCTTCCAAAGTCTGACTTCAGGATGATTAAACGAACTCTGAGATCGGATGACCGAATCGAGACTCGAAGTCCGGGTGACAATAAGTTTTCTCCTCTTTCCTAACCTCGAATGACAATTTTCAGGGGCTGCTCCGCGGAATGCATATCAACGCATCGATTGTAGTGATGCTCATCATTCATATACAGGTCCGCGAACTTGTCATTAGGAAGAATTGAGTAACAAAAAAGCCAGTGATCCCAATCTGATTGCTAAAATCGATCGGGCGTTATTTCCCTCGCAAACAACACTTCCTCGTCGTCACCACCGCGCACCGACTTCGATAGGATGGACGGGAGCGGTGCATTCCTGATTCACTCTGAGGGGATCTGAAACTTTTCAGTCGCCTGCTTTTCGCTGTAAACAATTTGGGTACGCCTGCGGGGGAACACCGGAACTCCTCCGAGCTCCGGAGCCTGCTGACGGGTTCTGTGGCAGCACAAGGGTTACGCTCCATCGGCTAAAGCTCTAGCTCTAGATGCTCGGTGTCGAAAGTCTGCCTGAAGTTCGTCGATAATCGAAACGACTCATGTCGTATCGGCGGATTGCGGTGATTCCTCCCTTTTCCTCCTCTTCCCCTCAAAATGACCTCCGCACGCAGCAGCTGTTCATTATCTCAGAACTAGCCGTAACCAAGTTTGAATATCTACTTGAAGTTTGCGCGGCGCAGAAGGATGCTCAGATGGCTGAGTTTCCGATGGGGACAGATTCGTCCCGGTAATGCTTGGTGGAAACGTTTCGAACATATTCAAGTTGCCGCGCAGGAATGATAAGCGCAGACCATGGATCGAGCTCAGGTAAGACGCCCATTAATTGCAACCACAACAGGCGTCCTGCATCGAATAAATCTGTTCGGCATGAATCGCCGCAAGCCCTGCCATTAGAACTACGTATCGACTTCTGGAGAGGATAGTCGGTTCCATGGGCCATGGAGCACCCTCAGTCTGGGAAGGAAAGCTAGCATGTCGAGCCGACATCTGAAGAACTCGCCGAGATCTTTCGGTCGAGACTTGTGGAAAACTTCTCCAAATCAGGCAATGAACTTTTCCAAAACTTCGCCTTGAGATGAAGATCTCAGGCGATCCGGACACCTGATACTCAGCCGAATTGGAAACGACGGAAGATTGCGTTACTATCGCTCACAAGACCATACAAGATCCACCCGTCAGAACACGAGACATCTGTTGAGTGTTTCACGCGATTCCCGCACAACGGGGTGCAGATTGCGCGATTTGGGAGCAATACGCGAGTGGGCCTAGCTGGACAAGAATCGAGTCTGACTTACGCAGCAAAATATTTCCTATTAGGTTGGCGGGAACACATATCAACAGCACAAGGATATCCGCGACAGCTAAATTCACGAGAAGATAGTTGGTCGTCGTTTTCATTCGAGGAGTTCGGAAAACGACACCGAGCACGAACGCGTTGCCGATCAGTCCCATGATGAAGATGACAGCGTACGCAATGATCATCAGTGCCGTAACCGATGCATCGTAGCGAAATATATCCTCGACAGCCGTGACCAGAACAGCGGTATCGTTCACGCTTATGTCGCTCAGCTCGTTTTGGTCACCTTCGCTGGATTCCATCAGATCGCGGGGACGTTTGGAACTTTTTCCGTTATTTGTTCTCCTTTGAACTTTCAGTTTGGTTGATGCGTCAAGGGGGTAGTTGACGATCCTGCCATGGATTTCACGCGACGACCAACGCGACCGCGGTGGAAACGAAACACAAGAAACGACAACACAGTTCACAGAACCTCAACAAGCTCAATGTTAAGCAAAACATCGAACTTCAGTTTTCTGGCCCCATCCTCCGTGGGTGAGGGCGCTTCCAGTTCTCTCCACGACTCTCCCCCCGCTGTGGACCCGACGCTGCATTTTGTGGGATGACAAAGTCAAAGTCCGGTGTCGCCGGAGTTCCCCTACAATGGCTTTGCAGCAGAGTTCATGAGCGAGGGTCGTTCTGCTCATATTGGACTTGACGCGGTCATTGGATTCGACGATTGCGTTGCAATCACGTACCGATTCTACGCGTGCCAGAATTGCAAATGGAAAATCCACAATATTCCCACGAAGGCAAGAGACCTTCTAGGAGCGGTGTCGAAATCGAATGTACTCTACATCGATTTCGGCTGAATATCTCTGTGTATGTTCATTTCTCGCATTGCATCCCAGAGTCCGAGCCGTGATATGGTTACGCAGAACCCGCATGCATTGTTGGAAAACTTTTCGCAGGGTTCTTCGTAATTTTCTTGTGAAATACATTGAAGTTGTCGGAAGACCACTGTCAACGCGAAACGAGCGGAACTCGAGTGAGGGGCGATGGGGACCAACTCTGACGGTAGAATTCGATTTTCAGGGCCCGAATGAGCCCGCAACAGCCCCCAACGCAAAGGAAGAGCATAAATCTCGCGACGGAGTTTCGATTTGGGATCTCTGCAGGTCCGGGGCATTCCTGAAGCCCGCTGGAAAACTACTCGGGACTTGACCCCAAAGCGAATGGTCAGCGTCGCCTGTCCAACGATTCTTGAATCCAATTTACCTTGAAATCCCGCGTATGTGGAGCCTCTTTTTCAACCAGGAAAGGGTACAGAACTCTGCCTGAATTATGCAGAATATATATATATATAGTCTCGAAATTTTGCATGGTAGATCTTTGCCCATAAATCATGGAGAATCGTCAGGACATAGATTTTCCATCAGTCGGGAAGGACTCTGAACCATCTGAGCCTGGACATCGCATGTGTGCGTGTCAGCACAAACCCACTCAGTCAGCTAAGGAAAAGATGATCCGCCTTTTGTTTATGAGAAATAGCCTATTGGCTGGGAGGCTCCATAGAAGAGCGGCAGAGACTCTTACTCATCTATTTCCAAAAACCCGAGCTGCGTACCCATTCGCGAGGTTCTAGGTATTCCCCCCATAAACCGGATATCAGGATACGGCTGTCCTATGCTATCCTTCTGAACAACTTCCGTCAAGTGTCAATCATCGGAGGTGGTTTACAATGAGGGGAGTCGAGAACCGACGACGCCAATGCTCGGCTTCGTGCGTCATACCCGCTCGTCCGTTAAATACCGCGTACATACATCAGTCTCTCCGGGGAATGTGCTCAAGGGCTGCAGTCTGCTCTTCTGAATATGAGGACGCGGCACTTGGAGGCTGAGCAGACCTATGATGTCACATGATAGATTAAATTCGATCCAGGTTAACTATGCACTGCCACTCTCACGGTGGGAGCTCAGCAGGAAGTTTGCAACGAAGCTGCATCGACTCAGTTCCTGATTTGCTCTTGCGTTTCTCGATATTCGGGAGGGACGAGACTGAGGATAGGTCATCCTCCATCAACCAGAAGACGTTCTCCAAGGGTGGAACGGACGGATGACTGTAGTTTCGATTGTTCCCAATGGGCAGGATTCCGAGCCGGGTCTTTGCCGGTTCTCTAACGGGGGAAGTGAGGGCGTGAGGAGAGCACGCGGAGTCATTTCCACGTGATTTCGGGGAGGGAGGAACGGAACGTTGATGATGATCTATGGACTGGACGAAAATCCTGCTGCCGAGAATCTAAGATGACGTTAGTGAAATTTGCGTTGGTAAATAATGTGTAAATATCTATATGAGTGTTCAAGCGGTAGGAACCACCTTGTTCGTTCGTTCATTCATTCCTCCGCGCAACTCCGAGTTTCCGTTGCTCAGAATCGTCCTTTCCCTTTTGACGCCTCCCGGGAAATGCATCTTGAATCATAGAAGCTCGAGACATTATCAATATTGGAGACATACGGTAAGAGTCATACAGATTAGAACCTCTAGACATCCGGATGCCATCACGATGCGTTGATGTTGGTTGGACCGTCAGTTGGGAAGTGGAGCGAGGCAAAATCAGGTCGCGCTAATCCGTTAACGCTCGTTGGGGAAGGTTCGCGGTTATCAGCCAAGAGTCCACTTAGCACGACGAAAGATTTTCCCCTTAAATCCTCTAAAATACTGTCGTTCCACTAGCGTAGCTAGGGGAGGGGGGAGGGGGGCGGCCCGCCCCGAGCGCCAAGTGCCTGGGGGCGGCATTTCTCGGGTTCAACCTCTCCGAGTTGTTAAGGTTACTCGTCTCCAAATATGAAAGATGAAAGTAGCGATACATCGTGAATAATTCTTCACTTCGTCCAGAACTCTCCGTGATAGATTTTCGGGAAGGAACTGCCACCAGCCTCAATCGGGTCGCCGATGCGGGAACGGAGTGCCCCGAGTCAGCAGTTCGTGTGCAAAACTCGAGTAGCGGAGCAAACGTGGTCACCAACGAGCTCTCCTCTCACCGATTTCAAAGATGAGAGCGCTGTGATCATCGGCCACTCAATTTCGCCCTCGGAGTTTTGCCGCCCCAAAGCTTCCTCAACCATTCAGCTTTCCGCCCCCGCCAAAGGCAGCACGATTCGTTTATCGATCGGTGGAGTTCAGGAAAGCAATAATCTTGACAGAGTGAACAGCGCTTGACTCACAATCAGTAATCTTCATGGTGCGCCCGTCACCACATGTTCCCCCCGTTCGCATATGGAACGTTATCGACGATGGAGGAGAGAAAATATGATATGGAGCGAGGAACTCTTTACGATATTCCTGCTACTTGAGCTTCTGGAGCGAAATTCATCGTGAAGTCAACCACCAACATCTAAAAGAGCGCATTGAGAATTCGTTGGCTTACTGGGGGTCGAGATGAATTCGTGGCGACTGGACTAGGATTTGCCGAGGGTATTCGGCGAGAACTCTAGATCGTAGCCCCGCTCCGTCGTCGTCGGCAGTTTAGGACTACACTCTCGATATTCGTGTCGCGAACATCGTCGTTTGCCTCCGTATCATCGAATCGTACTTGCGGTCAACTTTGAGCCAGATGCGCTCGTCTAACGCGATCTTTTCAACAGAGAATGAACTATTGAATGGTATTGATATGGAAGACGCTATCAACGAGTTCGTAACCCTCACGGATCGCAGGGCTCGACTCTGAAAATGTTCTTGGTCGGTAAGACGTTTAGGGGGGGGGGCGCAAATTTCAGGATCCGCCCCGGGCGCCACTTCGTCTAGTTACGCCCCTGTGTCGTGCGTAGCGATTTTGCGTAGATTTTTCTGAATCTACTAACTAGAGGAGCCAGAGAACTTTTGGTGAGCCGGACTTCGAGACACGACTATCGAAGGATGCATTCACTTCCGGCATGCACGTTCTCGGCTTGAGAAGAATCGAGAATTTCCTTGAGTTGAGATGAGCCAACACGATGATGAACATGCGCGCCTAGCTGCTGCTAGCTTCCCAGCCGAGATCAGGACATAGAGACGCGTCATTATCGAAGGGCCTGACTTTGAAAGTAATTTTTGCAAGATCCCCCGGAGAGTTGCTTCAAGGGAAGCGTGAGAAAAAGGCCTCACGAAACTCAGTCTCCCCGGACCACCACAGAGCATGAACGACGTCCTCGAAGCGAGCAAACTCGCCTGTGGTGGTTCCATCGAGCGATGAAATGACGGAGTCGGAAAAGGGATGGGAAGAGTCTCCTCGTGAGTAGATCTGGCTGCTTGGGGGGATGACACAGCTGACGGGCACGGAGCCGACTGAACCAAATGAGCCGTACCTGAAAGTTATCAGCCCGTTGTCTTCCACATCAGAGAGCAATGAAGGGAACATGATTTCCAGTCACCCCATCTTTGTCCCGAGTATTCTGGCATCCAGAAACTAGAGGGGCGCCTCTAAACGCACATCAGACAGCGTTATCAGCACACCGGCCTCTTCCCTCTTTGTTTCACGCAGTCATTCGCTTGATCGTCTCTTACAATTCCTGTGAGACTCCTGGGCCTTCGGAATCCCCGCCAGGCTTCGCAAACGTTTTCCGAACATGGTCAACATATGCTCGATCTTCTTGTCATGTGGAACTGCCGATCTCTCCTTCGCCTCTCCGAAAAATGGCGTTTGCCTTCAATGGGGGCACTCTTCTGGAAATGAGCTAGCGATGATAGCGTCAGTCGTATGAGAGAGCACACACAGCCGCGCATCCGGGTCGAGCAAATAAGACAGGTTAGTTCGACCTCCCAGAGGGCCTGGCGATGGAAGCTCCATCGATTTTGAGCACGACCGCTGTTTCACATCAACCGAGGACGTATCGAGTGGATTCATTCATTTTCATGGATCGTGGAGTCGGGTTCAGGTCGTCCGACGGATGTCTGCAATCCGCATGAAACTGATCCAACCAAGTGATTTACGGAATCGAGAGGGAAGCACACGAACACGAGACCAGGTCGACAATCCGACCATCTACCTTTTACTGGAGTTCAGCTTCATTTGGCGAATCAGAGAAATGACCCCTCCAGCATCCAGAATATTTTCACTCCGAAGGACAAAGGTTGAGTCTCGCTGAGCGAAATAGGAACAATTCTCCGGAGCGGATAAACGAAGGCCCAAGAAACGAGCCATCTCCGGAATATCCCCTAGACGCAATACTTTTTGAGCAACAAGCCCTCGTTCGACGTCGATCACCCGCGCCGCTTTGCAATCGATGCAGCTACGCCCCGCACGCATCCAACGCCTCAAGCGCGACTCTTGGATTTCCCAATGAAACGGAAGTCGCATTTCGTGCGCGCCGTGCTTCGAATTGGAAACTTTCCTGGAGAGCAAACAGCCACGCAAGCGTGATTAGAAAACTCGTGCTCACACACCTGAACACTCACTTAATTAAAATCAAGACAATCTAGAATCAGCTAGGAACAATGACTATGTCGGAACTTGCATCCGGTTCGGATGTTTTCACTCGAACAATCGCAGAACCGGACGATAGGTATTCCTGGCACAAGGTCATCTAGGAATGACGTTTTTTAGCGAGAGTCCTAGCATGTACGGAACCCCGATGGGCTCGTTCCATGAACACGCATAGTAGGACCTTCGCATCGAGCTTGCGAGAGATCCAACTTGCAACAATGAAGCTGAAAGCAGACTGTCCACTCTCCAAGTATCCTACCCTGTGCCTGCGGAAGATGCCTCCGACTTCCAACCTGCGGATCTGGTAGCAGGTCGGCGTCATGGCAGTTGTCTAGATTCCAGACTACAGAAGGATGCGATGCCGACGATGACCGAGAGGTTGGAATCTTTGCTCCCGAAGAATAATCCGCCTTCCTCGGTTTGCGGACGAATTTTGTGAATCGTTGGTATCGGAACGGAATCTAGTGCTTTGTATCATACTGATAGCGCCGATGATTGCGATGCTTGTTAGGGGTGACGTCAGTTAGCGCGGAGTATCGGCAGAGGGGTTGCCTTACCACTGTCGGCCATCGAGATCCAAGGTCTGATCACGGAATCTGATGCAAGACACGCGATTGAATCAGGCTCTCATGTGCTTTATATTCCATCAGCTTGGAGAACCTGGCTCTCGGACGCATAGTGAGATTATGGGACCGACAGCGCTGCGGTCTTGATCACGGTCAACGGATATCAGGAAACTCTCATGCACTTCCTTGTGTTTCGATCAAAAACCGCTCATTGAATTGAGAAGATTTACCTGTTGTCTCTAAGGGGCCGCCGTAGGGGAGGAATCGTGGAGAGCAGGCGCTTCCAAGAAACACCCTGACGCCGAGATTTCACTTGTGACACTCACGGTAAGCACAACTTGATTGAGCGAGATGCCATTGCCGGGAGCCTCCATACGGAGTCATGGTAGGGAAGGCCTGTGCGAGGGATGAAACCTGAAAAATGAATATGTCGCGGGACCCCCGATCCTGCACCGTCAGGAAAGTTTTGACTTTGGAGCCAGAAAACTCGGCGAAAGTTCTCTAAAAATGGGGAATCTCCTTTGCAAGGGACCCATTCTGCCATCATATACTTTTCAAGCCCGCCGAATCGGCCATGTTTCGACAAGGAATTGCAAATCGTAAGGAGTCGATCGATCTGCAGCGACTCACTTCGAGGTTTTTTTCATGGCGATTCCGTCCGGACGCGTGATAAAAGCGAAGATCCGTCGTGAGTTCGAATTGATTGTCTAGGAGTACATATTCATGTTTGGCTCGAGCCATGCCAATTTGGAGGAAGAAAATCAGAGGAACGTCGGAAGGAAGAAGAGGACTCAACCCTGTTGCTGGAAACTTATTGTATTGCAGACTTCTCCCGGTCAAACTTGGCCATGATATCAGAGTTGAACTGTAACAAAATTGTGACGAACGTGACTGTATGGGCACAAAACGAGAACAGGGTTTGCTCGCAGCAAACGAAATTTGACAGAGCTCGAATCGTGTCTTGGCTTTCATCGAATTTCATGAATTTAGAGAGATTCCATAGCTCTGCGAGGGGCAGCTTGTCCTGGTAGTACGTTATCACTTCAGTCCTAAGGCGACGACAAGAATTCACAATTCCTGATCCCGATGAAGCTATGTCGCACAATACGAGAAAGTAGAGCAAAGGGATCCCCATATAAGCCAGCGAGGCGGGAGTATGATTCTCCGAGGTGAAAGCGACCACCAACACTTTGTAGATTATGGCGCAGGCTTTGCAGTGAAGCAAGAAAAGCTGTCGGCCGTGCATCCGATTGAGCTCGGACAGAAGGACGCGAATGTCCTGTTTTTGAGTTTTCAATATCTCTATTGACGACCTGCCAACTAAAGTTTCGAGCGACTCGAGGCGTTTTCTGATGATTTGCTGCTCTTGGACGCAAATATTCATCGTCATGAGTTGGAGGTGGCGAGCGCAGATCGTCACGGCCGTAAGTGTACTGGACTGAATCCAAGAATTGCTGCTCGGAGTTTCGTGATCGATCCAGGTTCGCGAAAGTTCGACGGAAATTGTGTACGCGTAACCGATGAGGAAGGCGAAGAATCGCGATGTTCGGAAATGTACTCTATTTAAGGGATTCGAGAAAAACGAGCGATGACAGTTCTGATTCATCCATGCGCTCCTCGAAGACTCGAAGATGAACAAACAGTTAAGCAGAACGAACAGGAATTGGAAACCCCGATGTAGGCTCGGAGCTGTCTTCAACTGGGCGCAAACTCGGTGCAAAATAGTGATGCCCCACACTGAACACAGAGCGAAAAAGAAGATACGGAGTGTGTAGAGAAGCATTTTCGTGAGCTTCCGTGCAACCGCACGTCGATGGGAGTCGCAACTCTCGTAAATGTCGATGCCGCTGATCCAACATTGAGCTAGCGTAAATCGTAAGCACGCGGACTCAACACGCGGAATCTTGTTCTTCGGCATACTAATCCGCCGGCTCCAACGCTGTGCAGCTCCGAAGTGGACCAGCATTCTTAGCATCAAGATCCAAGCCTTTTGCACTCCATGCCTTCGTGCGTTCTGCGAACAATGAATACATTACTTCGCGATCGATGTTTGCATCTTTTGACGCGCATTCTTAGAGATTGTTCCTGAGGCTATTCAGGCATTCGCATGATCCTGTGGCGGAAGGTCACAGAAGGGAATGATGAGTGATGTGGTTCGGACTGTTGGGGGCATTCCCCCGATCCTTATGGGATGTTCTCAAAGTCCAGAGTCTAGGGTACAGACGTGTTCCGAGCCTGGTCCGCGATTGTATGGATTTTCCGATGGCCTTTCTCGAGACGCTCAGGCGATGGCCAGAGAATGTCGGCTCGGGATCATGTTGTGCAATTACCACGCTGAACATCAAACAGCGTTCTGCCTCCAGACATTCTGATGACTTCTTGAGAATGACGCTTCCTGACTTCACCTCTGTCCCCGGCAGAGTCATCTGGCGCCGGAGCTGGCGCGTGGTTTTAATGGGGGCAATCGAGCTCTTGATCAGAAAGTTATGACGGGTATGGAGGAAGGTGCGTGAGATCAAGACGGGTTTGTGAATCATCGGTATCGGAACGGAATCTAGTGCTTTGTATCATATTCATAGCGCCGATGATTGCGATGCTCGTCAGGGGTGACGTCAGTTAGCGCGGAGTATCGGAAGAGGGGTTGCCTTACCACTGTCACCAATCGAGATCTAAGGTCTGATTACGGAATCTGATGCAAGACACGCGATTGAATCAGGCTCTCATGTGCTTTATATTCCATCAGCTTGAACAATCTGGCTCTCGAACGCACAGTGAGATTGTGGGACCGACAGCGCTGCGGTCTTGATTACGGTCGATGGATATCAGGAAACTCTCATGCATTTCCTTGTATTCCGATCGAAAACTGCTCAATGAATCGAGAAGATCTACTTATTGTTACTTGGGCCCCGCCGCCGCCGTAGGGGAGGAATCATGGAGAGCAGGCGCTTTCCAGAAACACCCTGACGGTGGGATTTCGCTTGCAACTTCACGGTCTGCACAAAGTGCCTGCCAGGATAAGCGCCCCACCACAGAATTTCTGGACGCCAATGATTGGATTGCTCATATCTCGCGAACCAGTGGAGCTACAGCGCTCGTAAAAAAACCATTCTGCGGCATTTCGCACGGACTATCGATTGCCATAGGCGCCGGGTCGCTGCGGTCGCTCTGTCGGTCGAAAACAACCAAGCACTCTTTGATTCACTCGGAAGAGCGGGGCTGACCACTTTCCCCATTATCGCTAAATGTACCCCGCCACATGATGTACTCACCCTGCAAGTTTCATCCCGCTGCGACGTTGTCCACCTGAGATATCAACAGCCGGATACTGTAGGTTGAGCGATTTCACCCCTGAACTTCCTAAATCCCAATATAGACCGTATAGAACTCTTCCGATGAAGCGAATTCCGGATAAACCCGGCTGCGGAAGACAAGAAGAGAACTCAGAAGGTGGTGTAGTACTGTCATTCCGATATCAAGGTATTTATTCTGCGTTAGAAGGTCCAGCAATATCGCCGTCAGATTCAGTCTCAGAATCACTCCCTCGCGGCACAAAGAGCTTAGTGAGTTGGTGAGCCGGGCGGGGGGTGAACCGACCGTCCTGGTGCCATTCTTGCAGTCGCAGCAGTACCTCTTGATCCCTTCCACGCTATTCCTATTTGGCTCGTATTCGATGAAGACATGGTATACGGCGCGCCCTGAGTGTCGGGATCGGATGTTTACACGGATGATCGTGGGTTTCACTATCACGCATTGCATTGAAACGTCGTCGTTGGCGTCGAGGAGCTCCGCCAGGTAGGAGCGTGCCATCCGGAGCTGATACGGTCCTGACGTGACCATCAGCAGCGAGTCTTTAGTTATGATCGGGAAATCCGTTAACGCACTCGCGGGAAAGCTTTCCAGGGTTGTCGGTCTCCGATTCCAGCGTTTGATTTCAACTTCCTCTCCGATCGTGTTCTTAAGCGACATGCGACTTCCCATGTGACCCGAGAGTTCAGCAGTCGCGCCGTCCTCGCTCCCAAGCCGTTGCCCATAGGTGTTCTGGAGGAGACCAATGATTCGGCACAACGCCTGCATTTTCGGGAGCATTTTATTGTCAACCGTGTGCTTGAGGAGCTTGAATTTGCCCCATAGGAGTCCGTGGACGGCATCAACCACCCATCTCACCTTCGTTACACGACGCGACTCGTTGGCTTCATCTGTGGGGAGCTGCTCTCGCTCTCGTACCGTGGTAGCTCCCAAGAATTCTCGAGCGATCGCGTGAAACTAGTGGAGCTGCCGGTACGGCGTCGCAGTGTCCCAATACGGTACGGTACGGCGCCGTACTCCGTAGTACGGGACCCCAAATCTGGGAGGGACACTTGCTGATGGCAGGTATCTCTCACACCTTTAGGCTGTGGTGCCTTGGTCACTAAGGCACCACACGAAGATACCAAGCCAAGTCTATACGGTGTATATTGGGATTTAGGAAGTTCAGGGGTGAAGTCGCTCAACCTACAGTATCCGGCTGTTGATATCTCAGGTGGACAACGTCGCAGCGGGATGAGACTTGCAGGGTGAGTACATCATGTGGCGGGGTACATTTAGCGATAATGGAGAAAGTGGTCAGCCCCGCTCTTCCGAGTGTATCAGAGAGTGCTTCGTTGTTCTCGACCGATAGAGTGACCGCAGCGACCCGGTATGGCAATCGATAGTCCGTGCGAAATGCCGCAGAATGGTTTTTTTACGGGCGCTGTAGCTCCACTGGTTCGCGAGATATGAGCAATCCAATCATTGGGGTCCAGGAATTCTGTGGTGGGGCCGACACCCCCTATGTTATCCTGGCAGGCCCTTTCTTGAGCAAGAGGCCATTGCCGGGAGCCTCTACAGGTTTTTCGCGCTTTCCTCATCAATGCTCTTGCGCGGTCAATGGAGACCCCCTGGCATTTTGATTCACATCCCATGAGCATGACAGAATTCTCTCAAAACCCCATCATCACCGATATCCAGCTTTCGAGAACCCAGTTCTCGCACATTCTCTATGGGTGCCCCCCTCGGAAACGTCATCGATCGAAACATCTCGCGATTTCGGTACGGAAAGGTCTGCGGAACCACCCTCGGAAAATGCGTCTTTCTGGGCGCTATGCCGCCCGCGAAATCCGCCGATCGGGGCTTCGTGGGCGGGAACAGCTGCGCTCCTTGAATCCATCGACGCTCTTCCCGAGCAATTGATGCCGGGATGTTTGAGAACACTATCTAGGAGATGTCCCCAGTTAAATCGTAATCGTTCGGGAAGAACGTCGGTGATCGAACAAGGAGCTCAGCTGTTCCCGCCCACGAAGATCCGATGGGCGGGTATCGCGGGCGGCGTAGCGCCAAGGAACACACATTTTCCGAGGGCGGTTCCGAAGACCTTCCGTATCGAAATCGCGAGATCTTTCGTTCTAAGACGTTTCCGAGGGGGGTGCCCATAGAGAAAGTGCCAGAACTGGGTTTTCGAGCACTGGATATTGATGATAATTGGGTTTTGCGAAAATTCTGGCATGCCCATGGGTTGTACCCTAAAATCCCGCGTATAACGAACCCTGTTCACGACTATAACGGGGTTCAGAACTTTGTCTGACAGATGGAAAAACTGTATCTGGGCCTTTATCACGGTAAATCACCTGCGGATCCACTATGTGAAATTTCCAGAACACGCTTTTCCATCTGTCAGGCAAAGTTCTGAACCCTGTCAGGGTCAGAAAGAGGGTCCGTTATACGCGGGATTTCAGGGTGAAATCAAAATGCCAGGGGGTCTCCATTGACGGTTCTCTTCTCTATTACTTTTTTCAATGAGAAAATGCGAGAAACCGTTTTACTCACCACCCTGTATACGAAGTCATGATAGGGAAGGCCTGTGCCAGGGATGGAAATTTCCTGAAAATGAGGGTCGCAGGACTCTCGGTGTCGCCATCAGGAAAGTTCTGACTTTGAAGCCGGAAAGCTTGACGATGGTTCTCCAAAAATGGAAAATCTCCTTTGTGGAGGACCCATTCTGCAATCAGATACTTTTCAAGCCCGCCGAGTCGGCCATGTTGCGACGAGGAATGGCAAATCGTATTAGGTATCGGGGTATTAGGCATAGTATTAGGCGGGTATCAATGATACCGTGTCCCGGGATACCGGGTTTCAGGAGCCCTTCGTTCCGCCGTTCGGGATACCGGGTTTTCGAGATAGCGGGTTGTAACTCGTGAGGGAGATCGATCTGCAGCGACTCACTTCGAGGTCTTCTCCATGGCGATTCCGTCCGGACGTGTGATCAAATCGAAGATCCGTTGTAAGTTCGAATTGAATGTCTAGGAGCACTCATGTTTGCCTTGAGTCATACCAATATGGAGAATGAATGACAGAGGACCGTCGGAAGGAAGAAGAGGACTCAATCCTGTTGCTGGAAACTTATTGTATTGAAGACTTCTCCCGGTCAAACTTGGCCATGATATCAGAGTTGAACTGTAACAAAATTGTGACGAACGTGACCGTATGGGCACAAAACGAGAACAGAGTTTGCTCGCAACAAATGAAATTCGACAGAACTCGAATCGTGTCTTGGCTCTCATTAAATTCCATGAATTTAGAGAGTTTCCAGAGCTCTGCGAGGGGCAGCTTGTCCTGGTAGTACGTTATCACTTCAGTCCCAACGCGATGACAGGAATTCACGATTCCTGATCCCGATGAGGCTATGTCGCACAATACGAGAACGTGGAACAAAGCGGTCACCATATAAGCCAGCGAGGCAGGAGTCTGATTTTCTGAAGTGAACGCGACCACCAACGCTTTGTAGATTATGGCGCAGGCTCTGCAGTGGAGCAGAAATAGCTGCCGGCCGTGCATCCGATTGAGCTCGGACAGAAGGATGCGAATTTCTTGTTTTTGAGTTTTCAAATTCTCCATTGACGACGTGCCAACTAAAGTTTCAAGCGACTCCAGGCGTTTTCTGATGATTTGCTGCTCTTGGACGCAAATATTCATCGTCATGAGTTGGAGCTGGCGAGCGCAGATCGTCGCGAGTGCGAGGGTACTGGACTGAATCCAAGAATTGTTGCTCGAAGTTTTGTAATCGATCCAGGCTTTCCAAAGGTCGACGGACATGGTGTACGCGTAACCGATTAGGAACGCGAAGAATCGCGATGTTCGGAAATTTTCCCTATTCAATGGATTTGAGAAAAAAGAACGATGACAGTTCTGATTCATCCATGCGCTCCTCGAGGACTCGAAGATGAGCAAATAGTTAAGCAGCACGAACAGGATTTGAAAACCCCGATGCAGGTTCGGAGCTGTCTTCAACTCGATGCAAACTATGTGTAAATTAGTGATGCCCCGCACTGAGCACAGGGCGAAAAGTAAGATACGGAGTGTGTAGAAAAGCATTTTCGTGAGCTTCCGTACAACCGCACGTCGATGGGAGTCGCAACTCTCGTAAATGTCGATGCCGCTGATCCAACACTGAGCTAGCGTAAATCGTACGCACGCAGACTGCACACGCGAAATCTCGTTCTTTGGCATACTAATCCGCTGGCTCCAACTACTTGCAGCTCCAAAATGGACCAGCGTTCTTAGCGTTAGCTTCGACATTCAAGCCCACTGCACTCCACGCCTTCGTGCGTTCTGTGAACAATAAATGCGTTACTCCGGGATCGATGTTTGCATCACTTGACGCGCATTCTTAGAGATTGTTCCTGAGGCTATTCAGGTATTATCTTTGAAAACGGTTCATTACCAAGTCCTTTGTGGTAAGGCTCGTTATGAACATTTTTCCAACTTTATATCGTTCAGTCTGTGAAGTCTGTATAACTTAGGATCTTGGGAGAAGCAATTTGAATTTTTTTCTAAATTATAAGTTGAAAAAGAAGGAAAAAACACCGAAAGCTACGTTCTCGTGGTCTTGTACGGTTTCATCATCTGAAAATCGGATCACTCAGAGTACCCTAAAGTGCCGCGTATAACGAACCATGTTTTTGGACATAAAAAACCTCAGAACTCAGCGTGTGTGATTGAAAATGCATCTTCTGAAGCTGTTCCATAGTTGATCGGAAGGAGATCTACCATGAAACAGTCCCAGAACGTACATCTCTCATCGCCACGCTGAGTTCTGAGTTTTTTTATGTCCGAAAACATGGTTCGTTATACGCGGCACTTAGGGTAACAGAAGCGTGGCGATGGTGTTACGACTAGAATATGTCACATTTATCTACTTCATGCGCAGGTTATGAACAGAAAGGAATATTCTCCGCATTGCGTTTCAGGCTGTAGACCGTGGCCTTGCAAATGTTCCACTTTCTCATCACCTGTTGTATTCTGGAGTCTTCATCCGATTGTTCAAGGACCCGAACTTTCTCTCTCAACTTTGCCTGTCCCGCCGTCGTGGCTTCCGCATCGATAGAGGAACCAGCTGAATGCCGTTCACACTGCATACGGGTTATGAGGGGTATGGAGGGAGGTCCGTGAGATCGGGACGCTAGAATCTCGACGAATGAACGGCCATCCACCCATGGACGCAGTGCAGGCAGGCTTTGTATTAGGTAACGTCAGGGGATTCCAAACTGAACCGCAGGAGAGACCGCGTCTGGACACAAGATTGAGGCCTTCCCCGATCAGTGGCGGATCCAGGGGGGGAAGTCTGGAATCCCGGGCAGAATATACAAATCAGCAGGAATAATTTCATTATTAATTGCAGAATTAGATGAATGTTTGCAAGTAAAAATGTCGAACGAAACAATTCAATATTCAACCGCATCATTGAAGACGAAAAACACTCCGGGGACACCGAAAATTTGGAACCGCCCCCCCTCGAGCAATTCCTGGATTCGCCACTGTCAGTTGGATTCAGTTGGATGCTGAAAATGGAGTGTTCACCGAATTTAATATCGAGCTCGGTTATCTGTGATGCTGGATATATTATCAGTCTTGCTAGTAGGCAATCGGCGCCTCTGCGTTGCGGCGAAGCGCGTGTCTCCAGGATTCATGAGTTTGAGACATATAATAGGGTTGATAACGAAGAATAACGCGTATGATAAGGTCGGCATCAAGAGTGCAGACTCGCAGAAACCTCCGTCGAAGCAGTTGAATCAGAAAGTACGATTCCTACTGTCTCGCACGGTTCTGATTCAGTTCAAGTTTGGGAGTTTCGCAAGAGCTTCAATTCGCGTGTCAGCTGAAGCCGTCTGCGCCCCGACAGTCAGAGTTCAACCTGCGTTCACGTTTGGTACTATCGAATTCTCCAAGGCCTTTGATGGGATTCCCCGCACGTCAGGGATTCTTCGATAACTGAGAAACTCAAATGGTCCCTGAGGCGGGCTTCGGGATTCCGAGATTCCCGTCCCTCTGAGATAAAGCTTGATTGCCGAATCTGTCGATCTGATTTTTGAGGATATGTTTCGCAATCCGATATTTTCCCGTTCAAAAGGCTTCCCGGGAAAGAGCTGCTCATGGTGTACGGCAGTGGATTGTTGGAATTCTTGAAGCACTCGGGACGTGGAACCATCAGAATTCGTTTGCAATAGAAAAATTAGAAGCACCATGGAGTTGTTTCATCGAAGGTATATATCTCGAAAGCTGGCTTTCCTACATGCATCCCAATTGAGTCAGGTTCTATGACTCGTATGGGCAAGTCAGTTTTTGAAGCTGGAATGCTGCTGGAAATCCGAGACACGATCCGAAAAAACAGGGTATCAATACACAGACCTTCTTGGAGCGGGATCTCAGGGCGCCATGGATGAGTCGGACAATCCCTCACCGCGTCAGCGGTCTGACGAACAGACGATGGAACATGACAGCTCGGAGGATACCATTCTTGGAACAGGATATCTGCGAAAAGTCTAGCCCTCGCCCCTACTGTCGTCACCCTAAAATATGGTCCATCAGCTTGCTTTGGGCTTACGGTGTGGTGGTGGCCCTCAGCTATCCCCCTCCACATATAGGATTCACATGGCAGAGCTCACCATGGCCACAAGCTCAACCTATCGGTCGCCCCGATAATATCGCGGAAGACTATTACAGAACCGCGTCATACGCAATATTAGGATGGAACTACGAACGCTAAATGCTTACGTGATGGTAGAATCGATCCGTGGACAAAAGGAATCCGCCTGAAAGGTTCAACAGAGAACGAAAGAAAATCGATCGCCGCGTTATTCAGATCCGCGATGAATGCTTCTTGGATATTGTGAACAGGCTCAGGTAATGGACTCGACTGGGCGCTCGTACCATCCAGCATGAATAGCATCCGAGAGAATTCACTTTCTTATTCCATGTCATGAGCGAGCATTTTACATAAAATACACATACACACGCACAAGCGTTCCCGAGTGGAATGTGTGGCTACGAAGGGCGAATTTCATGCCGAATGGAACTCGACCGCGCTTAGGCATAGATGAGCTCAACAATGTTGGGATGCAGACACAACAGGAGTTCTAGTGACTGTCTCTTTTTCTCTCATGGCTCCTGCGGATGTCACGTTCGAGTTGGAACATCTCGTGAAGCACTCCAATAACTCTTGTTGAGGCTTTTCCAGCTTGAACGTGCGTTCGCACGGCTCGGTTCCAGTTCCGAAAAAGCGTTGTACGTCCAGCACCGGAATCCACTCTTGTAGCAATCGCAGTAATCCTTAGCCTTGAATTTGGTCTCAAATAGATCGGACGCACGACCACCAAGTATGCGGGAAAACGATCTTGCGCGCTAGATTAGGGCTAGAGGCACGTTTCCCGTGATCGCTATGCCTTATCAGATGATAACTCCCGGAGCCGTTGAAATGGTGCCGATGAGTCACGCGAGCGAAATATTGCGCGAATTCGACGATTCTCTCCAGCAGTGTCGTTGAATCTTCCACGTGAACGAACATTACAACGTTTTTCTCAGACATTGATAGGGGAAGGACTTGAATATCATCCATTGGAAACTTTGACTTGGGATGTTCAAACGGTGCGGTGCTTTCGAAAGCATTCGACAAGTCGAACGTCTTCATCCAAAGCTTGATCCCCGGCTTGTTCTGAAGCAGGCAGGCAGAGAACCTGTTCCAAATCTCTTCAGCGTGGTCAGCAGGCTGGAAATGCGGCCCGGCCCAGCTCAACTACGTTTTCGCACAGGAGTTTTCCGAAAAGCTGAGTAATCGACGGACTCGAGATTGTTCCATGAGGAAACATGCGGAACGGAGTGGTCTAAGCCGCGATGAAGTTTTGAGCGGAAACCAGAGCAGAGGACGCGAGAGAGCCATAACTGTAGTCCATACATTCTGATCGTCGTGAATTTTCCTCGATTTTCCCAGGAAATCTCATTATTGAACTCGTATTCAACTTGCTCTCGCTTGGCTGATTCTTAGGCCGCGAAATCCTCAAACACTTCGCGCCAGTGAATATTGCACCGGAAGGAGTAATTTTCATTTATACTCCTCGTCAAGGTCCCATGGAAGTCAATCCCGAAGGTCTCAAACGATCATTATCCAGAAGACCGGGAGTTATTCGTATCCCGCTCTCCGTGCTTGTATCACCATCAGACGTATTCACGGGGGAACGATCATTCTACGGATATCTTCCTCCGATCGAAGCTTGACATTATCTGAGAATCAAACTGCAGAAGTATTGCAGCACACGTGACTACGGTTACAAGGAACGACATCAGGGTCTTGCGTTGGACAGGGAAGTAATCAGAAATCGTCAGGGCATCAAGGGACTCATCGTAGGACAATATCTGAAACGCAGCATCCATCTCTTCATACGACACGTTTTTTGCCCATCCCCTCTCGAGGACTTTAAGCTCCGCTTGCTTGCAGGAGTTTATTATTTTGCTTCCTATGGCAGCCACGTGATTCAACGCGAGCAGTTTTAGGGCGGGCTCGATGCAACCTAGCCAGTTGTTCCTGCTCATTTCTAAGGTTGAGCTCCTTATCAGGGTCACCGACTTGGAATACGTGGCCGAGAAGATACTGCCATATATCAAGAATAAGAAATCACCGAATGTTGTGTTGATATCGGCCGTCAGTTGCCGAAGTTCCGACTTCCTGGCAATCACCGTTTTCATCGGCGAAGTTGGTATTGAATCGCATAGCGATTGTAGGCGCTTCTGGAGAATCGTAATGGCTTGGAGGTAGTTAATAGCACACAAGAAGAGGAGCTGCCAGATATGGGCAGCTCCGACTAGAACGAGAACTCGGAAACAGGAATGCAGAGAAATTTTTTCCCCCTCCAAAAGTACATCTTCTGGGAATTTCTGATAGAAATGGACGCTCTGGCTCAAGGTTACCCCTACCGTGCAGACAAGGAGAGTTCGTGGGCACAGGTTCGAATGGTCCGTGATCAGGCTCCTGATGAGCAGTCCGTTCCTCCAGAGGGCTTTGGCTGCTTCAGCCACCATCGTATAACTGATTAAGGCGTACATCAAGTAGAAAATGTCACTGACACTGAGGATTGTAGGAATACGTGCTGTTAACAAGCAAAC
Source organism: Neoseiulus californicus (assembly GCA_028455905.1). Lineage (NCBI taxonomy): Eukaryota > Metazoa > Arthropoda > Arachnida > Mesostigmata > Phytoseiidae > Neoseiulus > Neoseiulus californicus. The sequence goes on from JAMQGS010000001.1 coordinate 22,111,467, forward strand.
TCTACGGTAGATGGTGAGGAAGAATATGGAGACTAGGGTGATTCGAATGCAATATAAGGAAAACCTCGACGATGTCCTCGACGGGATTTGTCGTCCTGCAACCACATCGACCCCGCAGATGAAGTTGTACACCCGCAAAAAATCCGACCAGAGCCGTCGCCGAGTCGTTCGTTGTAACGGGAAATATTCTCGGAGGTGTTTTAAGGCGTTGTTGTTTTCCATTCCGAGGAATTTGAGTTTGGGAGCGGGGAGAGAGACGCTCCGCGCTTCTCCGGGTTGCTCGGAATCTTGGATGAAAGTCCATTCCTGAGGTACTTTCCGATACCAGGCTATTATTTATCACGTACAATGGCAGCATCGACTCTATGAAGGTGACCTCGACACTCTGTTATTGTAAAATGTTTCATGTTATTGTGGAAAATACTTTGTTCCGGAGGCTGTCCATCGAGCGACCTCTTTGAAAGGTCGGGCGTCCGCAGTCGACTTTAGATGTAGCCGTCGAACGCAAAAATAACCAAGGCAGCTATGACGCTCTATTACATTTTGTCATTCAGCTTGGATTCACTAGGGTGGCTGAGTTCACAAGAATTTCGATCGTCTGGGGATTTTTGTAGGAGCTGGAATTGGCTCTGTTAGCTGGAGATGGGAAGCCGTGACCTGCATATTGGCGTTTTTGGATCAGGGTCGCGTGAGTGGAGACGTCTTCCTATCGACAAGCAACGGAGATACCGATATGATGTCATGGTCCGGGAACGAGAAAAATCCTCTAACTAGCTGGGTTGGCTCCCTCGTCTCGAGTTTGCGATGACCTACGTTGATCAGAAGCGATAATATCAAACTCCGGGCCAACACAATCAGAGAACCCGATTCGACCATGATCAGGGTACCGGTCATAGCAGCTGGATCGAAAGAGACTCTCACACTTCCAAGCAATTATTTCGATTTTGGAGAAAATGGAATTAGGTACCCTGAAATCCCGCGTATAGCGAACCCTGTTTCCTACCATAACAGAGTTCGGAACTCTCCACAACTGCAAAAAAATGTATGTTCTGGGCCTCTGTCACGATAGACCTCTTGCGGATCAACTATGTGAAATTTCAAGAACACTTTTTCCCATCTGTCAGGCAAAGTTCTGAACTATGTTATGGTCAGAAAGAGGGTTCGTTATACGCTGGATTTTAGGGTACACCGTTTCGGATTTGGGCTCTTCATATTTACCCGAAGAATGTCGTCCCGGTGTGGTGAGCCAACTCTCCCTTCTGCTCAAGTTCAGGATAGCGGGAGAGTAGGAAGATGTTCTCGCATTTGACCCTGACGGTCATCTACAAAGAGCACGAGTGGAAATCGGCGGCCGATTTCTTGGGCCAGTCGGAAGGCGCACCAGCAACAACTAGTGGAAGTTCTCTTGGAGTCGGATGGACATCTTGTGCTCATCAAACTGAGCCATGATATTGTAATCGAACTGGAGCAAGATCGCTATTGAGGTGACAACGGTGGACACGTACGACAACAATGTCGCCTTCTCATTCGTGAAACAGTTCGACAACAAAACTGCGTCCTGCGTCATGTCGTAAGAGAGTTCTGTCGATCCTACAAATAACTCTTCATGAGTCAGTTTCGACTTTTGCTTTGCAACGAACAGCGTCGGAAGGGAACGGCACCTGTTTACGATCTCTGTGCCAGCGCTCGCCATGTCGTAAAGAATGACAAACTGGAGGCATGAGTTGAGAATTTGTATGCGACGTATCGGCTGATTTGGAGTCGTCAGAAGAATGATGATGCGATAGCCGACGGCCACAACTTTGACATATATGAAGCTTCCGATTCGACGGAACAACGCGTTGAATGCACATGTCGTCATTCGAATGTCTTCCTTCGTCTCTAGAATGCGATCCAACGAGCTGTCTCCCAAGGACTCTTGGAGTTCCTCCAATCGTCGCTGGATGATTTTTGGACCGATCAGAAAGAAGAGATAGCAGTTATGTTGGACTTGGAACAAGAAAACTTCACAGCGTTCTGAGATGAAGCGAAGGCTCCTCCAGAAGTCGGTGATCTGCTCGTCGTTTGTGGCTTGAGAGAGGCCCCTGGTTTGCTGATTGCTGACCAAAAGGTATATGTCCACCGTAGTCCAGACCGTGAGACAGAGCACCCACCCGAAAACTCTTTTGCAGTCGAGAGCCGCCTGATTCCTCGGATTATGGAGTATGCGTCTGAACATGGCGGCACTGAACCATTGACAACAGATGATCTCGACGAAAAGCAGGCCGGCGATGAACACGTACCAAATGAAGAACATTTTGTTGATATCAGGGCCTGATTGGAACTCATTGTTTATGCGAATCGATTTGCCGATGAAGTAGAACACAATCGAGAACAGGGTGATTGACCTCAAAACTAGAATGGAAACACCACGAAAACGGCACTCAACAAGTATCTCTCGGAATGAGCATGACGTTGACCTCAGATCCACTCCACACAGAAACAAGTGGCCGTTGATGATGCGTAGACAAATTTTCTGCAAAAGCGAGCACGATGCGGGGGCAGTCTTCGACGGAGGAGTCGCGGCGTTGAATGGCCCAATTTTTCCTGAGAACACCGAGGACCGCAAGTAGACAGGTGTGGATGCATCAGACATTACGGCGACTATTAGGTGTTTCCAAGCTTACGGATACCTCACCGCGTCCGAGACTACTTGTGTCGGCATTCATAGATGTCGCCATTGAATGACGCCTTGAGCGTGCACAGGAAATCGAAAACTTATCGATGAGTTTGTCGTGGCAAACATCATTACGTCGACCAGACATTTAAACATGGGCTGTTGCTCCTTATGGCGGCGAACCACGGAGCGATTGTACCGAAAGAAAGCCAACGAATGTCGTTTCGAGAGAAGAAGGTGATATCCATTCGTCCTCGCACCGGGTGAGACCCCTGCAAACGAATGCACGGGGTTCGGGGAGCGGAGCTCTATGATCTTATTGTTGGATGGTTGACGAGGACAATCGGAGGAGCGTAATCGTCCTCGCGGAAATCGACCGGGGTCAATTCAGAGTCCCTCGGTCGCGACGTCGGCGACTGAACGAATAGTACTGTCCACTCGCCACATTTCTGATTGTCATTTTCTGCGCACTAAATGCTGCAATCTTGCCCCCGAACTACCTAGGAACGAGATGAGCTCGCCCGCGGACGCAGGACGGTCGTAAGTAATTGATCCATAATGCCTGCGGAACATTTGCGGTGCAACGCGAATATTCCCAGGAGCCCAGATCGGTGGATGCTTTCAATGGCTAGGTTGAAAGGAAATCTACGATTCGTCGAGCGCAGAACAGGATTCCTCACAAGATTATCAGACAGCACCGAGCACGCAGGACCAGATTGAGGTATCGAATTTGCGTTTATTCACTCAATGACTGCGCCAAAGCATTGATAAACTCAATTGTTGCCTATCGCCGGAAATCGGTGGACACCCGATTCCCGCGGATCTGGTCTACGTGAATGGGACGAATATGTTTGCAGGTAGTGTATGCTCAACACAAATATTATCAGGATGAATCCATCGGATACCTGACATCGCGCTTTGGTTGAGGGAAAGCTATCGTCTATTCAGAAAGAGAGAGCGGTTGCGGCGGAGGCGAGTTGATACGCGACAGATCTCCATCAAAGTACATGGTTCATCAGGTTGATCCGTCAAGGAAAGGATCGTCAGAATTGAGAGATAGAGCTGATCAACATGATCCGAGATCCGCCTATCAGGCGACCGAATCGAATGAGACGCGAGAACAGTTGTAGTCGATGCCGTCGACGATGTCCTGAGAACTTCCAAGGACTCTGCTCATCGGTATTTTGAAATAAACGATTCTTCCGAAAGTAGCGGAGTTATGGCTCATGAGTCTTCTGACGTCACTTCTCAGACGCTCTGCGTGGAGTTGTTGAAAAGTTGTTTCTGTTTATCAAACTTCGCCATGATGCGGTAATCGAACTGGAGCAAGATAGACATGCAAGTGATAACCGTTCCGAAATATGCGATCACAGTACTGCGCTTGTTCGGAAAGCAACTTGAAATTGTGAGCGCGTCACGAACTTCTTCGTAGGCCATGATTCTGAAGAAGATATCGGCTTCTTCTTTTTCGTCATGCTTGAATTTCAGCGTGAGCGTCTCGAATTCGGTTCGCTTGCACGTATTTATGATTTCGCTCCCTCTCGACGCCATGTACAGCAGCATCAGAATCTTCAACACCGGAGGCAAGGTATCGAGACAAACGTGCTGCGATTCACAATCGAGCAGTAGACTTACAAGAGTCGTGTATATCAGAGCGAAAATGCTCAAGTACATAAACAACAGCAGTCTGCTGAAGGTTCGATTGAGGCCGGCGATGGATTCACGGATTCGGGACTTGGTGTCTACCACCCGTTTAAGGGGGAGCAGATTGACCGATTCCGCGAGCTGTTGCAGTCGCTTTTCTAGAATCGTTGCGGCCTGAATGTAGAGAAGCATGGATAGCATGTGGCTCTGAAGCAGGGTAGGAGTGAGAAGTCTCGACGTTCGAGCGATGAACACGCACAGGGTGCCTTTTGAGTCCCATCGTCTCGGTCCGCCTCGGTTCTCTTCGAGATACTGCAGGGAGTTATTAACGAAGATCACAGCTAACCCAATGAAGAATATGGCCAACATCCTCGGGCTCAGCAGATGCTTGTTCCGGTGATCGTTGAAGAAACCTCGAAGGAATGTCTGGTTTGCCCAAAGCGCTCGCGATGCTTCAATGATCATACCGAATGTATTGAAGACGTTGATGGCTCGAAAGAAGTCGCTCGCACTCGGAACTTCCGGGAAGTTGGCATGCTGTTCGAGCAATCTCACGACGAAGAACAACAGGGTCAAACCCACCAGGGCTGTACGTATCAGTCGGATGACGAATTTGTGAAAACCCGCGTACTGTTCGGATTCGGATGTCAAGTCCACACCACACAGGAAACAGTACACACGAAGAACTTGGAGCGTGACACGTTGCGGCAATGATCGACGGAACGGCATGGCGAGTTGGTCATTCAAAGAGGAACCGAAAGGTTTCATATTTGGTTTATACGTGTCCAGGGATGCTCCAAAACAAGAGTTACGCACGGCTGTTTCCTCTGGCGTACGACTTGGAAATAATTATTGAAAATTTCCGCTGCACAGTGTGGTCGATAGAAAAATTATGAATTAGCGCTGCGACGCAACTCCAGGAACAATGCGGTGACATCGATCCAACTGAGCTTTTGAAACCGGGAACGGTGGTCGATTGCTTCTCCGAGCCTACCTGAGCACTTTCTCGGATACTCGGCTGAACGCTGAGCTGATGAATGCAGGTTCCGGTTTCTTCAGTAATAGAGAAAATCGGCCTCCATGAACCTTCGTCTCTGCCTGAACGTTCATAGAATTGTAAGGAGGGATCAAGTTTGGATGGCTCCACCGCAGTGTGGTTCAATCGTCGATTCCGCGGGCTGACTATCAAAGCGTGCATCCGGAACAACAAACCCGAACTAGATCGGGAATATCTAATGCACCGTATATTCAGATGTAAGCTATCCCGCGTCGGAGGGGAATATACGAGTATTAATGTCGTTCGGGGCTTTTCAACAGATACCGATCGGATGCGGAGTGGCCCCGGGCCGACGATATCAGTGGATGAATGGTCCAGTGGATGGACCATGAAATAGACGACACGCTGATTCTGAGATCTTGATCCCGGGGCGAATTGCAGGGACAGAGAATAAATGCTGGAGATGATGGTCGGAAAGAAATGACGAAAACCACCTTAACCAGAGAGTTTGGCCTGGTTTCGAAAAAGAGTTATCCTCTGCGGAACAAGACAACAGTGAAATGGGTCACGGCGCCTCTGCGGCTCGGGCTAAAGATAATGCAATCTCTCCAACGTGTTGCCGGCCGCCACGACAAGACGCGGTGTCTCAATGGCTCCCGCGCCAGCGCTTGAGTTTGTCAGTCTCTCTCTACAATCCATGTAAATTCGACGCCGCAATCGTGTTTGTTTTGGTGCAATCGATTCGAGACACCGACGGCGGGCTAAAGTGCCGAAGTAAAATTCTCCACCGACACTGAATCCGATCGCTGAAGAGAAACATCCAAAAACGCTGACATGAGGAGTCTGCGGATGATCGACGTTGGGAAACGCTTCTGTAGCGGAGCAGTGGCGGTGAAACAGTTCAATGAGATTCCAAAAATGCTCAGCGTGCCCTATTTCGGGAGCAACTGGATATATTGGCCCATGGTCGGTGAGTTTTGACACGGAAGCTCAGTTGAAGGCAACATGGGAGGATAATAGATAAGCAGAGAGGTTTGTTCTTTGAATTCTGAATTCAGAGACCGTTTTTCCCAAGGCGGTTACGATCCGGACAAACCTCATCACGTCGCTCGCGATATCTACAAAAAACACGGAGACATCGTCGTTGAGTTCCTCGGTGGCAGGTACCCTTTGGTGCATTTGTTCAACGCCGATGACTTCGAAACACTGTACAAATCTGAAGGGCGGACACCATTCCGCGTCGGAAGTGCAGCCTTCAAGAAATACCGGTCCAGCAGACCCCAATGGTACCACAATATCGGATATCTAACCATGTGAGTTTTTTTTTTGTTTTCCTTCCCACGAATCGGTGACGCTATTCTACATTTTGTATCCCAAGCATTGACTGAATATTGATCTGAATCATCTCTCAGGCAGGGTGAGGAGTGGTACAACTACCGATCCAAGACTCAACCGTATACTCTCAAACCCCGAACAATCATGTCGTACGTGCCAAGCATGAACGACGTCGCCGATGAAGCAATCACCCTCATTGAAGACTATCAGAATCAATACGGTTTAGGGAAGTGGAATTGCTTGCGTCTGCTTTACAAGTGGTCATTAGAAAGCGTGCTGTATGTAGCTCTGGACAAACGATTGAACTGTTTGAAAACGGAGCTCGAGGCGGGCTCTGATGCTGAGCGAGTTCTGAAGTCCATGGATGTCATATTCGAATGTCTACAGATATTTGGCTACAGACTGCCTTTATGGAGGTACTTCAGAACGCCAAGCTGGAAGCGGTTCGAGGTATCGATGGATGATTTCACTGAGTAAGTTATGATATCAGGTCCACCGATATCATGTTTCGCCACCGATCCGAAGTCGGAAAATATCGTACCTGCATAAGCACCGACTGCACTTTCAGGGTCATTTTCCGGAATATCAAAGCGGCTCAGAAGAAACCGGATGAAGACAAAGAGATGACCATCCTACAACACATGTTAAGCAGGGATGATTTGTTGTACGAAGACATCGTCGCCCTCATGAGCGACTTCTTGCTCGGTGGCGCAGATACTGTGAGTAGTGATCATCACTGAAGCCCGTCCGCGTGTTGTCATAGAGATCCGGGGAAAGACTCCGTGAACTAAAGTCTTCACGCGCGAGTTGGAGTACCCTATTTCCTGCTATAGCTGCGCACCAATTGGGAATCCAAATTGGGAACTACTAGGGGCCGTGGTAGTTTGCCCTGGGGGGAAAGCTGCGGGTCCCTCGGGGGACGCCCAAGAGGCTACATGGGAACAAGGTTCGAGAAGCAGCGCCGCGCCGTCCCAGATACGCTGCGACTCTTGATACCGAGGATAATAATTCACGGGGGCTATTTATTGTCCAACATGCAACCTTCATTTCCAGACTTCGAATACAGCCTCGTTTCTCTTGTACAACATGGCGGTGAATCCAGAAGCTCAGGAACGGGCGTATGAAGAAGTTAAGACGCTCATGGCTGGCCGTTCGGAAGACCGGGTGACAGCAAACGACTTGAACAGCATCCCATACATAAAAGCCTGTCTCAAAGAATCTCTGAGGTGCGAATTCCACCTTTCAAAACAGGGAGGCATTTCCCGAACCTGACGTGGCATGCTTCGTGGCTCCGGCTAAACTTTTCCTGCTGTGGATTCGTTTCAGGCTATTCCCATCGATAACGGGCGTGTATCGGAAGTTCGACAAGGACGTCGTTTTCTCTGGCTACAATGTTCCAAAAGGCACGGTCGTTTTCGCAGATTTCTACATCACCGGTAGGAACCCCAATTATTTCGAAGAACCGGAGAAGTTCAAGCCCGAACGATGGCTGAAAAAAGGCGAGAGCCACGCGTACGGATCGCTACCCTTCAGTTTCGGACCTCGTATGTGCCTGGGACGCAGAGTAGCTGAGTTGGAGTTATGGGTTCTCATGATAAAGGTGAGTCTCAACTGCGAGAAACCCGAGGAGGATTGCGAAACGTTTATTTATTGGATCGTTCTTCTATCCATATCTTCCCCGTGAGTTATAGTAACCATTTGTTCCATTCTTGCCCAGCTCGTGCAGAACTTCCGACTTGAGTATAGAGGCAACGAAATGGATTTCCGCGGGAAACTCGTCAACACACCGGATCAGGACTTGAATATTGTTTTCAATCGACGCAATTAAGTTTAAAGAGAGTGCCGTAATGAGTTCCGTGTCTTTCCTCGCATCGCTGGCCCAGAGATCCCGCCGAAGCATGGGATCGAACGCGTACAGAACTCCTTGGCTCTGAGTTCCCAGAGCTGCGAGGAATGGTTGTTTTGTTTATCGGCTGCGAGGTCCAAGATAGAAACGCCGCAACGCCGTTCAGGCTTACAATTCGAGGCTCTTCCGATGTCCCCCTGCCCCTCGCCTCGCGAGTCGCCTCCGGGGCTTCCATTCCCTGAGCTGGGAAGCCGTGTGGCCGAAAGCGCAGAATCGCGGAGCGCCCTTCTAGCTTCCCGAAACTCTTCAATGTCTCCCATTCGAACATCCAGTTCAGTCATTGACAAGGATTCAGATCTCGTTTTATTTCTCATTTTGTATCTCACACAGGGGATGCGCGGCAGCGAAGTCCATTTTTCAGCTTGAGGAGACCTGGGTTCGCTTGTAACTCGACACGAGACTGAGGCAAATACTCGAAAGTATCAAGCTTATGAGCAAGGAGCAGTCGAGCCAACACGACTTTAATGGCCAGCATTGCCAGATTCTTTCCTGGAAAAACGAACATTCGCTCTATTTTACTGGATTTTGAAACTATTGAATCGACCCGGGGCGCCGGACGAACCGATCACCGGATATGAATCGGTGTTCAGTCTGTCCGCTCGATAATTTCTGTGGCAATAAGTACGAATCCCATCAAATCAGTTGAGTACAATATTTGGTTACGGTTATTTCATCGCACCTAAGCAGTGTCTGGGGCCGGCGCCGAAAGGCAGCCAGATGTCTTCGAACTGGCTGAGGTCGTCCACGAGGAAACGATCGGGGTTGAACCTTGAATGCGAAAGTTGGAATAGGTTAGCGTCGGATTCCTAGGTTGATGAGGTCGTCTTCCCTGATTACGGCGCCTTTACGCATAAGCGACGACCAACACTGGGGAGGAGGGAACTCCAAAGATAGATCTATCCCGGAAGAGCCGATAAAGGGCGATGCAAGGTCGTTGCTCGAGAGCGGGAACAGTTTCCCTTCAAACGTCCCTCTTTCACAGAATAATGTGCTCTGATCTTTCCCTGATGATTCTAATCAGGTACAATCAGCTGTCAGGCGCCAGAGCGGAGTCCGAGGCGAGTGAGCTAACATACAAAGAAGACAACGAGCGGTGAGAGTACAAAGAACTGGTCAGAGAAAGATAATCATCTTCAAATACCTCTCTGGCTCAGGATATAGCTCTTCGGTGTAATGCATCTCGCGCGTTGACGCCATCACAGTCAGACCCCGCGGAATTTTGAGATCTCCTATCTGGAGCGAATTCTCACAGGTGCGACTCGTATACCTGGAAGGATTATTCCGATGAGACCGCGGATATTGTTCGAGTGTTGGATGCGTCGATATCTGCTATGATCTTGGACTTACATGTAGACTGGGGCGTACATCCTTAACGTCTCCCTGATGACAGCGTCGAGATACTGACACTGCTCCAGTTTTTCTGGCGTGATCAACGAACCAGTGGGGAAGACCAGCTGGAGTTCGCTGCGGAGCCTGTCTTGGACTTCAGAGTATCGAATCAACATGTTTGTGATGAAGCTCAGAGCACCTGATGTCGTGTCGAACCTTGAGCGAGACACATCTGATCAGTTATCGAATCTTATCGCGGGACGACTGAATCAAATCCGTTCCCGGGAATAACTGAGGTGATAGGGGATACGATCAAACTCACCCTGCAAGAACATTCAAGATGGAGTTATCGATGGCTTGCTTGTCGGTTATCTCGTAACCCTCAGCTAACATCGCGGTCAGGAGGTCGCTTCCGGATTTTTCCTGAGGATGAAAATGATTTCGAGATGATTCGTCGAAACGCTGCTCCTTCGGACGAGACGATCGGTCGCGTTACGAGTCGCCGTGCGCATCCTCGACGTGATTCACAATGAACAAACCTTGGATGCCCGTAATTTCTTCACTCGCGCCGCGCAATCATCGTGCATTTCCTGAAGGGGGGTCCGACGAGTCTTTGATGAATTGAAGAGCAATGACAGCTGACTCTTCACGCCTTGATACGCCATGTTCAATTGAGGGAGAGATACTGGAACGAAACATCGACTCAGTCCATATCCGGGAGATCATCTGACCGTCTGAAACGGAGTCCGTCGATGACTCCCAAGAATGGGTCCGACAATTTTCGAATTGACTCCAGGCTCTCAACTCCTCTCACGACCAGCTTTCTCCACAACCTCAGACAGAACAAGCTACGGAATGGGAACACCGATGGTCGAGTGGAGCATTCGGATCCCTATCATATTAGCACCGATAGTGGGATAAAGATTCCTACATCTGACAAGATCTCGTAGGCCGAAAGGCAGCTTCATCCGGTTTATGAACTTAAGCAGGCGGTGTCGCTGGTCAGATTGGATGTTGTACTCCAATCCGGAACCGGTTCTGCAGATGAAATCCAGTGCAAACGCATCATAGACATGGGAGATGTCGAATTCCCGCGTTCCTTTCGCTGATCTTTTGTTCACGCTTCGCAGGAATTCGTCAACACATTTGCTGACTTCGGGGCTGAACTGGAAGGATGAATTAACCGGATGGAATATCACTAAAGGTTTCCGAATGGTGCTCTCGAGAGTAAGGACGAATTCGCATCAGCGACCGACGGCGCTCGTTGCCGCCGAAGGCTCGTCGAGCCCACAGAACTACGAGAATAAAGTACCTTGCAGACTCCTTCTTCTGTGTAATGTTTCGAGAGCAGCGTTCGGAGTTGTCTCCATTCATCGTCTTCAAGACACGCGACTGAGCTCGGTACCCCGGGAAAGTTGAAGATTTTCTGGAAGAAATTCGTCTGAGAAGATGCAACAAACAAGGCTCCGATCGAGTTTCGGGCGTTTCGGTATTGACTCCCAGGTTATCCTGGATCCCAGATCAATGTCCCACGCCGATCACAGAGACGACAGCCGAGCTACGGAATGATTTGGCCAGGTACTCACAGATCGGTTTGTGAAGTTTCGTTCATCATTGAAAACTTTTTTGAGTATTATCGGGTCCGAAACAAGCAGCACGGGATCCTTGCCGTAGAACAGGCCAACCTTGGGGGAAAGAAATTGTTTTCATTGTGGAGCTGGGCTCATGGAAGACGGAACGGCCTTCCTTTCTATAATCGAACATTTCCGTGAGCTTCGAATCTCTTTGTTGTGATCTTAAAGTAAGCGTCACGCGCCCGACCAAGCCAGAGTTGATCCATGACAGCTCGACTTGTACTCACGACAGGTCCGAATTTCCGATGCCAGTCGTTGACGGCCCATAAACTGTTCTTCAGGTATATCTCTGGGAGGTTGCCGAATATCAGATTCGGTTTGGGCCCCGGAACTCCGAGATTCTGGAAATATCGGAAGTGTTCTCTCCGACGCCTGGAATTAGAGCAATATATCATTCGCACGATCATCAGAATGAATTGTAAAAGTAGAATCGTTGGCTTTCAAGTTGCTCACCTCAACCACATTCCCAACAGGATGGACAGAACCGCTAAGAATATGCGGAAAATCATATTGCGTGTCTTTGCGAGGCCAGTGTCAGAGCAAGGCAACTCCAATCTTCACTGAACACTGTCTATTGTGGGGCACAGATCAATTTGGTATGAAATACTGAGGTACCCGGAGTGTCTACCAGGAGATTTCAAGCCATGTCAGTAACTTGGTACACGTTTTAAGGGACGTCTAAATCGGGGAGAAAACAGAACGTTGCCTCGGGAGAGATGAATCTCCTTTCTCTAGATTTCAATCTGCCACTTATGGTCCACCGTTGATATCGGCTGAGAGAGGAACAAGAGTCAACAGTTGGTTAAACATTGCGGCTGGTGACGATCCTCGATCAGTGATGAGCGAAATCTTTCGCTCATTTCTCAGGGAGGCAAACGGATACCCGATACGACAGATTATACCAACTCCGGAATCCGGGATGCAATGCTTGTCATGAGCTCACACGGACCGTCCTTCCACGGGAGTAGTCGACGAGAATGATTTCGGGAGAAACGAGTTTCTCTTAGCTGCATCCATCGGGTGCGCGCTCACGCCCTGCATTACTTATTTACCCTAAAATCCCGCGCATAAAGAACCCTTCAGATAGCGAACTTTTCACATAACGAATCCTTCGGATAACGAACCCTTCAGATAACGAACCGGGCAGATAGCGAACCCTTCAGATAACGAACCTGGCTGGCTATCTCAATGGTTCGCTATCTGCCGGGTTCGTTATCTGATGGGTTCGCTATCTGCCAGGTTCGTTATCTAGAGGGTTCGCTATCTGAGGGGTTCTTTATCTTATGGGGGTTTCGGTCGAATTTTGGGGGAAAAAAGGTTCGTTATCTGCGGGATTTTAGGGTAGGTACGCACTGCGGCCGTTGGAATCGGACCCTGGCTCCGGCTTTCAGCACAGATATTGCCGTTCCTTCGTCATGAATGGGAATACAGAATCATTCTGGGACGCAGGGACGGGAGAACAGCGGATCTACCGGTTCTTCGCAGCAGCAGATGAGTGCGGACACCAAAAGTTCGCTCATTATGTTCAACGTTAGAGTCAATTAAGAGAGTAAACAAATGAGAAGACCAATGCTTTGTTTCAAAATTCACAGTTCTGAATCCATTGACTGAACTTCAGTCAATATATCCAGCTTTAGTCACTGAGTTTTTCTCCCCGGGCCGAGTCCTGGTCCCCGGGAAGGCCGGAGAAAGGGATGATATTAACGGTATCGTTGTGTCGGGGAACACTGGAAGTCGATAGAAATGAGCAAAGTTTGCAAGGGCGAAGAAGTCCTCATCGCGCTCTGCCACGAGATCAATAACTAAAAACAATTGCTGAACGCCGCCATACTCTTCCTTGCACAAATTCACATATTCGTCGGCTGGCTGGCGTAGGATGCTATGCACACCACGTAGTCACTGACGCCAATTCGGTCCATGGCATAGGCGGAGGGGTCTTAGCAGGCTGTACAGTCTCTTTCCCAGAGTACTACTAGGCTGAATCTATCTAGGCTGAGGCTCCCGATCGGTCCGACAGACAAGCCAGCTTGGGACAGAGAAGTCTTTTTCTAGTCGATGCAAATGCAGGAAGGGAATATACTGTATATGTCGCTAATATCAACCTTCATTTCACTCATTCATTCATTCACTCAGCCGTCGACCACCGCACTATCGCCTTCTCACACGGTAACTCTAGCTATCTACCTAACTTCTCCTCATTGACTGCTGCTATCAGTCAACGTTCCAGCGTCAGTCAACTCTCACTTCACTCTCCCCGTTCAGTTGTCGCCAAGGCTTCGTCCTTCCCAACCATCCAAGATAACTGTTGGTCACACGGAATGCCGATCGCTACAGATCGAGGTGCCCACTTTCTGATAATTTCGCGGAGATGTCCCGTCAAGAAGATATGATAGCCCTGTTCCCAGAGGAAGTCCTGAATACGCCACTGCTTTCGGTTGGTGGTGACTGCAACGCTTAGGGCTCCGCCGTTGAATTCAGATCAACATGGGCAAAACAATCGAGAGTCGGCGTCTTGAAATTCTGAGATTCGATATACATAAGTGTATATACATGAGCATTCCTTCACTCAGCCGCTGACAGCAACTCGGTCGCGACCTGACACATTCTCTCTCCGGCTTCTCTCTACATTCTCCGCATTGCCGCATTCCCCATGCGGCGCTGGTTTCTTGAGGGAATTCTCCAAAAAGTTTGGCCTGCGCTCGCTGGAAATACCCTTCCAGGAGCCGGACCGAATACGAGCAGAGTGTCCATCCTGTGCATTTCAACTTTCATTACGGTAAAGCTATTGCGCAAATAATGTTCAAACCGGGAGAGATATAATCACAGAGAAGATTATGGTTGGTGATCCGGAGAGGTTATTGAGAGTCCCAAAACGGAATTCTCCCTCACTCTCGCCGTCTTCAGAACTAACAGAAGACAGGAGCAGAAAACCTGGAAGTGATAACACGCTCATGACATATATTAGCAAAAAGACTAGCCTAGAGTCCGTCTCCGACGGGGACGGTCGTACTCGCGCTTGAATCTGCGGCGCTCAAATCTGCCGTGCTCAGATAGTATGCGCTGAGATCGATCGCGCTCAAATCAGTCCCGCGCTCGACTCGATCTGCGCTCGACTCCATCGACACCAGAAACATGAGTTGATAGAAACCCGCCTTCTACCTTCGATTCAGACCGATCGCTCCCTTCCAGACGCCGGCCAAAATGTGGTAGTTCGCACAATGTAGTCCCTCCACCCTCTATATACCAGAAACGTTTCGACAATACCGAATAGGAGTTTCTATGCCTCTTTGATCCAAGTTGCACAGCGGGCAGACCTTTTCATGTGTAAACTCGATCGATGCCCGCTGAAAGATGATCCTTGAGCCTGATACACCTCGGGAGGGATAATACCCGACAGGTCAAATCTCTGCGTGCATCGCATTGTTCCGGGAGAATGATGGCACGTTCGAATCTTTATTTAACCAACAATTCGCTGGAGCTTTCCTGCTCTCTGGAACCACACCAGCACAATGTCGGAAACGCCTCAATGTTCCTCAGAATCCCCCAACTCGACTGTCGGCATCCATCACACTCTCATTGGCAGGGAAAATAGGCTTCTAGCGGACTCTATGACATCAATGTCGCTGATCAGACATGCATGCGGCAGAGTGTTGTTCCCATCAAAACAGTGAGAGAGGGCAATCAACATTCTCCCTTGGTGACCGGCTTCACGTTCGAAATGATGGCGGATTAGTTTTCTCTGTTGAAGCCTGATGCATTCACACGTAAGTTCCCACAGTATATGGGATCGAGCAAGCTTGGCGACGGGGTGCGGCCCGGGAAGATATCGCAAAAAATCACCAAAAACCAAACAAAATGGCCGCCGGCCGCGCCAGCCGGGGATAGGAGAGGATGCCGGTCCATGTCTGTAAGCAGGCGAAGACCGGGAGGTGCTAACCCTAGATGCTAGCTAGCGGGACGTTTCTAAGCTCAGGGAATTTCTCCCGTGTCTTTGAAGAAGAACACGAAGCGCCTCTGATGTGCAATTCGCGTCGCGTTTTCCGAGGGTTTCATCCATAGCGCTGTCAAACCTTCATTCTTGGAGAAAGTTTAGCGAACTGATGTGGGAAATCAGGGACATTCACGAACTATAGCTCGAATGATCGACCTGGGATCATTGAGACGCATTCCGTGCGTCGTGAGCGCCAACTCTTAACTCTTATGAACAGTTATGCGCGTGCGCGGGGGGCAAAATGAGTATAGGTGGGGCGGACGGCGATGCGGGCACGAAGTTTCCGCCACGAGAAGGCGCTGCCGTCGGCGTCTTCGGGTGGTTTAGCGATGGCCGGACGCTTCCTCCCATTTCAAGTTGGTACGATGACCAATCTTGAGACTGATCATACAAATCTAGACGATTCCCTTCCATGGAAGAGCGTGTCGAATCAACTTGTCATGCGTTCAATAGAGGCATGCATCTAACAGAACTGAGATAGAGGGCGGGAGTTTCCCTTCGAGATCCGTAGATGCGCTCGATCGAAGAGGGCGCATGAGTAACGGATAACAATGATCATGGGTCTTCTGAATCATACAGATTGCCCCGACAGTAACGTATCAAATTCCAGAACAACATCGTGCCACGGAGGAGAAACCCGTGATCTTGATCCGTGGCGGAAGAGAATGATGACACATTATCTACATACTTCCCCTAAGCGTACTGGGTCTCCATCGACGGGTCTCAGAGGGGGGGAGGGATCGGCGTTGATGAAATCGATCTCGCAGCTCAGTTGGTCAGTATCTTGTCCCCATGATTATTCGATGGGTCCCGCAGTCCTCCAAGCACATCAGAATCGGATAGCAGAGTGTAGAGAGTGTAGAGAACCTCGATCTGAGCACGGCGAGTTTGTATTCGCGGTTAAGTTCTTGGAAGCCCCTCATCAGACGAATTCCCAGCCGGAACTTTATGCAGACGCATAAGGTTCAACGGTTGCGAAAGAATGAGATGTTCGGGAGAACTATATTCCGGATTGCGGATCGCTACGGACAGATCTAGACGGGCGCGTATACAGGAATAAGACTACGCGCTTCAGCGGCGCTTCGACAAAGCGTTGGAGTCCATACGGTCATAGTGTAGAAAGACCGACCCATTTCCTGAAAATTCCACGGAAACACCCCTTGAAGGGAAGCATCATGAACCCCCTCACAGAAAAATCCCGAACACGAGCCCGGGTCCACAGTCGAGTCGGATACCATTCTCACCTCGATTAGATCACGCTCGTGAAGGAATCCCAGTGTTGCCCACGACCCACAGATTTCCGCCTCGGACGGAATTTTTCCAGTTCTGCATCACAAAAGTGCTCTACATGCGCGGCCGTTCATTCCCCACGAATTCCTCGGTTGCTCGCAATATAAACAGAGGTCTCGGAGCGCCGCATCCTAAACTGATCCTGGCGGCAGCGGGAGGTCTTTAAGGGAGGTTTGTTTGTACTGTGGCTGTCGCTGTGGATTTGGCGGTTGGTTGTCTATCCGAGTCTACAGAGCTCTGTGAGGTGTGTGTGCTCCTTCGTTGGAGCTATACGAGCCTGTCAGGATGGGTTACCTCAAGTACATCGAGGTAGAAAACTTCAAGTCATACAGAGGCCGTCAGATTATTGGACCTCTGAAACCTTTCACCGCCATCATCGGTCCGAACGGTTCGGGCAAGTCGAACTTCATGGATGCTATAAGCTTCGTGCTCGGTGAAAAACAGAAACAACTTCGTGTCAAACGTTTCTCTGATCTCATCCATGGTGCTCCGATTGGTAAGTCTGTCAGTTTGCGAGTTTCAGCTGCAAGTGGTCACTGAAAACAGCGGGAAATAACCACGCCACAGATTTCAAATTGGGTTTGACAGAAGCTTGCCTGGTATTCAAGCGGTCAGGACGATTTTTCGTGTCGAAAACTCCGTTTTGTGCGAGTTTCTGCGCAGAGTGCGATCGCCGAAGGT
This sequence comes from Neoseiulus californicus, assembly GCA_028455905.1. Classification (NCBI taxonomy): domain Eukaryota; kingdom Metazoa; phylum Arthropoda; class Arachnida; order Mesostigmata; family Phytoseiidae; genus Neoseiulus; species Neoseiulus californicus. Next base: position 22,128,930 of record JAMQGS010000001.1, read on the forward strand.
TCGCCAACGCCCTCGTACAGTATAAATCCAGTTGAAGTTTCGGTTTGAGGGTTTTCCCCCCGATAATCTGTTTTGGCGGGTTTCGTAGGAGCACAGGTGTACACGATCCCAGTAGGACATTCGAATTCAGCTTGACTCGGCTCTCGCATCACCTTGCTCCGGGGGAAACTGTGCTTAGGTGTGTGTCTTTCGCAACTCCTTCAGTTCAGTTATTCCCAAGATTCTGCGGGAGTTGCCGCGAGCACTTCCAGAGCGCGGACCGCAGAACGCTACGGTACCCCGCGTCCGGCAAGAACTCAATTTCTCTCGAAGGAAGAAGCGACGTCGATGCGTGTTCCATGCCCAGTGAAATTCTCGGATGCATTACATTGATTATTATCAGCACATCTACCCCCACGGGAGGTGGAATGACTCGACAGCCCCAAAATCCCGTATGCAATCTAGACCGAATGACAGTGTACTTCGAAAACGCCCCATGTTGGTGTACGATCTTGTGTCTAGACCGTGAGAATACCGAGATGTTTCATAGTTTATTGATTCTCTTGATATGGGTGTTCATCGCGCTCGTATGAGTCAGAATTGGAAGCGAATCGTTGCCAATCTCAGAGCCTCTTTTTGCCACTCAGAGAATCCTTTGCTCATGGTTGGCTTTTGAGTCTTCGGAGTTCCGCTTGCTAGTTGAGAGTGAATCTCCCAGGATCTAATGATTGAGAATCCGGAGGTTTCCACTCATGATCTTGTTGTCCAGGATCGCTCCGGCCGGCACGTCGATTCGGTCTCCGTGATTGGCGATGATTATAACCGTGCCCCGAAGAATGACACCCTTTCCAAACGTCACATCTCCCGAAACCGTGAGGTGGTCAAGTTCCAGGATGTCGGGTATAGACTTGAAGCGATCCAGGAACTCGCGTACCTGGAAGCGTTTTCTCTCAGCATCATTCACACCTATTGCTTTCTCATACTGGATCAGAATGGAACAGAAGAGCCCAGAACGATAGAAATCACCTTTGAGAAGTGCGCGTCGCCGAGTTTTATCAGAGGCACCGTTCCGAATAATCTCTCAGGGGACATGATGAGCGAGCCGTTTTTCATGTTGTACAAGTTGGACATGGCCATCATGAGGTCGGATGTTTTCTTAACCGGGAGGAACCTCGATCGAGGGACCCTGATCCCCAGAGCTGAGCGGAAGTGATTGATGGCTGCTCCGGCAGCCGTTTCGAGTTGGATAACGTTGACATGATTTGAGAGGGATTTCGGATTGACGATAATCTGGAAGTCGCCGCGATTCCGATGAGAGCTTCCGTGACAGCCGCGTTATGCAATTCTTCGACATTTTGTGAAACCGTCATCTGATTCTGTTTCGTTGCCAATCTAACCTCCAATTCCAAGGCGCTCTTTTCGACGATCTCCTTGATCTCATCTAGTCTTATCCAGAGATTATTCGTGTTGAATATTTTAAATTTCGTGATTGATTTGAACTCCTCCACATGGTCTGGAGGTACTTGGGCGATCTCGAGGAGTTTTACGTGATTCTCGTACTGGATCAAGGTGCCACCTGCGGAAAATCAATGATTGGGAATCCTTGATCTTGACCGGGTATTGAGGATTATTGTTCCGAAGAATCGAATGTCCATGCAAATTTTCGACCCTTGCCTTTGACGTCAGCGCGCGTCTTATCAGTAACTTCCATCACGAAGCCTGGCTTTTGTGCAGATTTGAGTAGGAAATTCAAGATGTTCAAATCTACCGAAGCGCCCAAGTTGTCGATATTGGAAATGAAGACATACTCGCGACCCTCGTCGAGGAAGTGTTGCAACAAACCCGACTGGACGAACGATTCGTAGAAGTCTCCGTGGCCTGAAAATCAATTGATGGCTAACATGGGAATCCATCCCGATAGCAGAATTTCATCAGAGTCTTCTCACGTATTCGACAAAACGATGGAGCATTCTCAGGTGTTGAGTGAAACCAACCTGGTGGATAGAATGCCTCTGCATTCTCGTCTTGGAATGATTTTGGGATGGGCATCAAGGTTTCCTTGCTGATTCGCGGAAAACGCGACTGTTGGAAACTAAAGATTTGCACCTTGAAACCGTTGTATTTGCGTAGGATCTGTTTCGTGTCCTCTTCAGTGTTGAACGAGTTCATTAGCACCAGTGGAACTTGGCAATCGTATTTCTTGTTGAAATGCTGGAAGCGGGGTTGAAGTCTTGTACCATATTCTCCAGCCATAGTTTTACGGGTACCGATACGACGCCATATCCTCAGTGAATCTACGTATTGATAGAAACTCACTTCGATCTGCTGAACAGTCAGGTCTAGGAAGGTCAGGTCGTTCCGCACCGGGATCACGCTCTTGGGTCCCTGGCAACCCATGGACGTTCCCAGGCCTCCATTCAGTTTGACAACGACTAGCTTCGCGAGCATGGCTTTGACTTCTTCATCTGATGGGTTGCTCAAAGAGGCATAGTCTTGGATCGTGTCCTTCGGGAGTGGCTCGATCTTATCCCAATCGATCTGAGGGGTTGCTGACAGATATCGAGTGAACAGACGTTGGAATCGCCGAAGTTCGTCCTCCGCAGTCTGTGAATGGACCATATGCAAAAATCAGATGGGAGAGATCAGGAATGTAAGAATGTGGTTCAAAGCGAACCTGGTGGTTTCAAATTCGTTCAGAACACCAAGTGATCAGGGTTGAAGCAGCCGGAGACGCTTACTTACGTCCTTCTGATTTGGTGGACATGTACTCAGCAAGGACTCGATTTCGTTGAGCATGAGCACCAGAGCATCTCGTTTCGTTAATTGTTTGAATTGGGAGACCTCGGAGATCTTCCGGGGTCCTCCTGACCTCCTCCCGCCAATCATCTGGAAAGAGAATTCCGTCAGATCAGGCTTCCTACTGTTGCATCATGGTACCCCTATCACGTCACTGAGGAAGCACACATTGTAGCCAGATCCACCGGAAGGTTCACTTCGCGAAACGAGAATTGGTAGTCCTGATTGGTGGTTCGATCTCCTGGATCCTACGTCCCATTCCGAATTCTGAAATTGCTTGGGAGACCGCCAAAGCGGAGCAGGTACAACTGACGAGTCCTACTTCCGATTTGCACTCTGGT